>OX336389.2:247317792-248052792 GCA_946902985.2 Meconema thalassinum | reverse complement strand
GCAACGATTAAACGAATGACAGATGAAATGAAATGATAGTGGAGAGCGTTGCTGGAATGAAATTGTGACAGGGAAAACCGGAGTACCCGGAGAAAAACCTGTCTGCCTCCGCTTTGTCCAGCACAGATCTCACATGGAGTGACCGGGATTTGAACCACGGACCCAGTGGTGAGAGGCCGGCGTGCTGCCGCCTAAGCCACGGAGGCTTCACATGTTTTAACATAAATATTCATAAATATCTGTGGGATTCAGTAACTTCAGTTAGAGAACAGTGCACACTGGATAGTTTGCTGACTGAACAGAGCGCATGCGTGGGTCAAAGAATTTCGAAAGCAGAGACCATTTACTTTGCTTGGCAATGCTATTGTTTACAGCCTGCATGATGTCTAGTGCCGATCAGAACTAGCATTCACTAATATTGTCACCGAAGTCGTTTGAAAGCAATGCGCTGTGTAGAAATTGGGTTGGGGATATTAAGGTACAGTGCTATTTCTTGTCTCATATTCGCCAGTTTATTTACGCGAACATTTGGGACGGTCGGTAATTTATAGGCCTATAGAAGGATGCTGTGTTGCTAACTTCTGGACGTAGATTCATAAATTTCTTGCATATGTCATAGTGTTTTCTTGTTACCGTAAAGGTTCGCGCTGATTTTGTCTTTGTGTTTGGGATTGTAACTACAATCGTTGATCCGATATCTAATTTGAACTTTCAAATCATGTAGGCTAATTCATGTCCGACATGTTGGATTTTGAGCGCATGCGCGAAGCTATCCTTACCTAATTGGTCAATGAATGAGCTCTGATTGACTGGAGAAACTGTTTCATAACGAAGAATAGTACTATAATGACCCTCATTATGATGCAGTTTTCTGACATATAATATTTACATTTCGACATCGTCGAACATAAAACCAATTATCGCATCAAAAAGTTTCAAGTTTTCTGTTGGGTATGTTACTTTCTTGAATACTGTTTTACACCATAGTGATAACTTGGTTATGAGTTGACACGTATGTTTCCTTTATATAAGAGAGAAGAGATTGCCTTCGAACAAATGGAAGCCAAAACCCATAGGTCTCGGTAGCCACCCTCACAAATAGTGACAAATGAGAGGCATATTTTCACCACCTTCTGTGGCCTTGCAGTTCGTGTTGAGACTTCAGTTCTAACGGTCCTAGCTCTGCCTGGAACTTTAAGGGGGAATGTAACCGACGAGGGGTCACAATATCAACATTTTTAAATATGTGTATTTTTGTATGTTTATACTTTGTGTAAACATTTCAAGTTCATTATTCAACTGGAAATATTTTTAAAATAACTTATATCTGATGCTGCATGCCTATATACAAAGTTACTTAAATGTGAGTAAAGGAACATATCCAAATTTCAAATGTTGTTTTCTCTATCCATTTTTCCACCACATAGGCACACCTTTCTCTAAAACCCTAAATGCTACATAACTGAAATTTTCAGGGATTGTTTATTGAGTGATTATACACATATGTATGCTTCTATTTAACCATTGTAGAATTTGCATGTATTTACATTCATATCTTCACTGAGGTTTATAGGATCCAAAATTCAAATGACTATAAAAAAAACTGTTCCTGGTATTTGGATAATTCTACATTATGTTATAGTGAAATATGTTTGAACTAGTTAAAAGCTCAGGCCAGGCAGGATCTTTCATAGTTATGTTGTAAAGTGTACCTAAATAGGAGTTTTTTTTTCGTGTGGTCTCCTGAGAGGCCGAGTGCAGCTCTTTCTAGTCGACGCCCGTGGGCGACCTGTGCGTCGGGATGAGAGATGGAATGGATAAAGATGAATGAAATTAGGCAAGGATGTGGATGGAAGCGGCCGTGGCCTATAAGAAGGTACCGTCCCAGCTTTTTCCTGGTGTTGAAAATGGGGAAACCATGGAAAACCATTTCAAGGACGGCCGACGGTGGGGCTCGAACCCACGCGTCTACCGAGTCAGCAGAGAGCTTGGCCCCATGACCTAATGCTGAGCTTTAGCCAGCGTAGCCACTGCTCTCGGTAATAGGAGAGTGTAACAAAATTTTTGCAGTGACTTTACTGGTGCCATTTTCTGATCCAAGATAGCTGTTGATTGCCACGTAGTAGATCAAACACCATTAGACAACTGTACAAAGTTTCAATTTTCTACGTCTTATATTGTGAACTCTGTGAACTTTTAAAGCCAGCTTTCGGTTACATCTCCCCTTCTGCGATATACAGTATATACACAGACACAAGTACCTGAGGTTGATGAACTGAACACGATGTCCAAACACCTAAATCAAATACTTACTGTGATGAGATTCTCAGTGGTCAGCAGGTTGCAATACAACAGCGAGGTGCGTCTCATGGCAGAGGTTTGAATAACACACGTCACATGGTTCGATCCACTCAATGTCCACTAGAAAGTATGTTTGCAGTATTCATAATCATATAGATAGCTTTCCTCTGTTCCTTAAAAGTGTGTATATAGAGCAAAGGGAAACAAAGCTGATTATACATACATTGACGTTCCTGTCAACTGAAACACAACCATAGGTACCACATCTACCTCATGTCACAAGACAGAGTTCATCTCACACATACTGTAGAAGTAATGGCTCCTACCGGCCAATATCGTCGAAAATAGACCTCTCTTTCTTCACTGCGTAACAAGCATTGGCAACTCAAACCGTTGAGTTTTACTTCTGTGTTTTTCTTTGGACAAAAAATCTACTCAATCCGATCTAACTGGCCGCGCGATGTAGTGGTAAGGTAGTGGTAACCTGCTGTGTTCGAGGTTGTGACATCGAGGCTTCGTGTAGTTTTTTTTTTTTTGTAAATTAGGGATGATTAAATGCAAGATAGCCTTGTCTGTAGATTTACCCGCACAATGAAGATTCCCTTCTGTGAAAAAATCTGAAAAACCTGAATCTCTAAAACTGTAGCAGTTTAGAGGAACGTTGGCTCCACGGTAATCAGATATTTATCTGGCTATCTTCTTCATCAGAAACGCAGTTGTTGCTTATTTTAGAGGCTGCGACATCGTGGTCATATATCTGCGTGTATTTAGGTGTGTGTGTTTTTTTTTTGTGATAACGTGTGTTATTGTGACCACTGTACTTGTATGTGTATTTGTAAACTGGGGATAGGCGGAGGTGGCCATTGCCTTAAGTTAGGAACCATACCAGCATTTGCGTGAGTAGAAGTGGGGAAACCAAGGAAAACTACTTACAGGATGGCTGAAGTGGGAATCTAACCCTCTTCTTCTCAGTTTTGCCTCACGAGGCTGGGTGTACCCCGTTTCAGTCCTCAGACTAGAATTAAATTTCTTTGTAGAGCTGGGAATCGAACTCAGGCCTCCGTGGTGGCAGCCAAAAATGCTAGCCACTACGCAAAGAGGCGGACATCAGAAATATAGGCTTATGAGACCACTTTTGTCCATGTCTCTAATGAATGTCAATTGGTTGGAGTGATTTTAGTGATTCTTTTCAAGGAATTAATACTATCCCGTCGGACCCCGGCTGTGCCTTTGATATTTCACTAAACGTTACCAATCCTAAATGGCGGCCACACGAAGAATTTCACCGGTACACGATATCTCCGGAAATGTTGTAGCAATAAATCCGAATTCTTTTGGAGATAGAAAAGTAGGCTATCAAGTAATTTCAATTGTTTGAATTTCTTAAACATGGTAATCTCAAAACCTATTCAGTGACCTCGCAAATTTCAAATACTTATATGAGCTATTGTAGTTGCTTAATAATCCGAGTACAGTGAAATTTGACATAGTAAATCTTTATTTAAAGGTTAATTTATCAGCGTCTAATGTGGATTAATTGTTTTAAAAAATTCAAGATGGTCGTTGTGCGAAATTTTAAAAAGATTTATTATATTGTATCCTAATAAAGCGATCGAAGTGAAGCGTTGTACCTAGATATAATGAATCACTATTAGGAACGTAAGCAACTGCTACACATTCTATGGCTTATATGTATTAAATTATAGATTATGTGCTAGTCAAATCCAGAGATACGAACTCGTCAAGGAATGATCCGATATCTGTGAAACTTGGTGTAGTTGGCCACTAATGTTGTCAAAACCAACAGGTATATATACGGTGCGTTCTAAAAGTAACGAGCCGGAGGCTGGAATGCGCAAACCGGTGACGACATCGGCTAATCGTGGCGTGTGTAACGAGGTGTGGTTCCGACCAGAGCGTGGAAGGTCACAGCCCGTCGCTAGAGGGCACACGTGCACGTCACGTGACGATACAAAGCGAGCAGCAGCATGCATCAATCGTCCAGCCAAGACCAAGACAGTAGGCCATTCGACATGCTTCCTGGTGTGGTTGAGGACTGTGGGGCACCCATTGGGCACACACTTTCCGCAAGTGCAGTCGTTCCTTCATGATGGTGTGCACACTTCCGACGCTCAATCCGACCACGGCGGCTATGGCGTTCACTGTTACTCGGCGGTCCTGGGTAATGAGTGCATAAACCAGCTGGACGTCGTCATCGGTAATGCAGGGGGGTGCCCCAGACTAGGCATCATCGGCTAACGACACCCGTCCTTCCCTGAAGCGCTTGTGCCACGCCTTGACCCTTGCAAGGGACATGCAGTGTTCGCCGTACACTTGTGACATTCGGCGATGAATGTCCGTTCCCCCTACTCCTTTCTCTGTCAGAAACCGAACAACACCTCTTTGCTCTTTGTTTGACGCCCCCATGTCACTGTTTGCAATGCGACTGGCAACGTTGGACGATTGATGCATGCTGCTGGCTTAGTATCGTCACGTGACGTGCACGCGTGCCCTCTAGCGACGGGCTGTGACCTTCCACACTCTGGTCGGAACCACGCCTCGTTACACACGCCACGATTAGCCCATGTCGTCACCGGCTGGCGCATTACAGCCTCAGGATCGTTATTTTTTGAACGCACCTTATACATGTCAATCTTAACTTTCATAAGTTGTGGATGGTGCGCATATCAATTCCAAATACATAATTTCACCTAACACGTCACTGAATGCTCCGATGACCATGAAAACTAGCATAGTGAACCATTGATATAACCTAAACCTGGAGGTATATAGATTTATTGCTTCCAATTTAATTTATATTTCAACGATGAATTCCTCTAACTCGTCACTGAATGACCCTATCTTTTTGAACTTAGAACAGTATCCCACTACTATTATCTGAACCTACAGGTACATTACATTAACGAAATCTTGCTTGCCATACGTTATAAATGGTGAGCTTATCACTTCCTCATACACGATTTCACCGTACTCGTCGCTCAATGATCGGATCACTGTGAATTCTGGCATAGTAAACCACTACTCCAACCTAAGGCTATATATATAAACCTGATGCTTCCTTTTCACAAATTATAGATGGCAAGCGTGTCAATTCCTGATACATGAATTCTTTTAACTCATCAAGAATCCTATATCTGTGTAACGCAGCATAGGGTACTTATGCCATAATCTAAATCTACAGGTACATAGAGCTATAGGGTAATTTTTGTGAATAAAGTGGTGCGCATGTTAATTCCACAGATAATAGTTCCTACTACTCTTCACGGAATGAATCGATCTCAGCGTTCCTAAGGTTGGGGTATCATTATCAATAGGAGTGCTCCTCAATGTAAGCAGAGCTTACTGAGATGAATGTGTGTAACTCAGCGTCCATTGATTCTTCCGCAGCGAATGTTGATAAAATGAACTAGAGTAATGAACGAAATACACTCGTTCATTTTTAGAGTTGCGTTATTGAATTACACATGACATGTAGCCTATACGTATTTCTAAAATTATAGTTTGATGATTGGTGCGTTATTAAACATATAGTTGGAAAAACTATGAGATAAATATATAATAGTTATAATAATAATAACAATAATACTGATCTGGCACAGATATATCTAGCTTACTTTCATAAATTGTAGATACCATGCATATGACTTTCCATAAAATGAATTCTAATGACTCGTCACAGAAAGATGGGTTCCCTACTGGAGTGGTCATAATTAACCTATAATCTTATTATACAGTAAAATACGCTAAAGTTAAGGCGTATGTTTCACAAAACTCAACCTCCTAAACCAGAAGGAGTTTGAAGGTGTGGTTGTACCAAATTCTTCCAAATCGTCTAAATAGTACAGGAAAAATCTTGCATTTCATGAAAAGTCAACGGAAATATATTTATTTGTTTATAAAGTGCTTTTAAACAAATAAACAAGATGATAGTCCCTGCAAGAACACTGTCGCCTACAGCCCGCATAATACTTGAGCCGGGCGGGTAGTCTGTACACATGGGGCGCACACAACCCATTATGCGAGAGTTCTCGCTCGGGTCCACTAGTATGAATTAAATATTCTTGTGTGTAATTTTTCTAGTGCGGCGGTAGTGATGATTGTTGTATTAGGGGTAGAAACATTGAGGTCATCTTCCCCAAATATTCTTGTGTAATTATCGTAATAGATTCGAATGGTAATTTCTAAATATATGAATACTATATCTTTTGCATGATGTATTCAACAAGTCACAGGAAAATTGATAAAATGTACCACGATTTTCCAGTGCTGAAGATGTGTCGATTTGCGGCATCTGGAGCAATGGAATACGATCCAGCACGCTCTAGTATTCTAATGATACCATTTTCACCGTAACATTTTGATTTTTCACTCTTTTTTCTGAAATTGCTACAGTGTTTGGATATCGAGTTACGAGCTCGAAATTCTTACTGTACTTTATCACAGTACAGGATATAAACCAAGATATATTTTAGTCCATCACACCTATAATCTATATATATATGGCAAGGGCGTTTTGCGATGCGAAGGACCAGTAGAATATTTGACAATTGACCATGTTAGTTCTCCACGGAACTACTTCTATTATATCAGTTTACACTCCACCTAGTAAACCCCTAAAGACCAGGAACTAAATGCACACTCACTGCCGGTGAAGTCTAAAATGTTCCACTGTGTTCCAAGATGATAATGTTTAAATTTAGCTCTCCTCATAAACATGCATTAAAACGTAATTGAATGTCACATCACATCCTACTGATTTTCTAACAGACTACAGTATATGCAATTCAAAGCACTGGCAAAACTTTCTGTGTGTACTTTGCCCCATACGGAATAGAATGAATTACGATGTAACGGAACAAGGTCTGTATATGGACATGTTGCCGCGAATTATGAAACGAAAGAAGAAAATTATATTAGATAATTTTAACTCTGCCTTTCCCCGACACATATAGCTGTGGTTGTTGTTGATTACCGTTCTTGGTTTCTGTAATGCAGTTTAATTGATTAGTTGCTATTTACTAAAACAAAAATGGCAATGTGCACAACATTCGAAGATCGTGTGTTAGAGAAATGAAAGCGAGAGGTTTTTACTTGAATGCACAATTTAGGACACCGGTATAACTCAAGTGCTATTACAGCAAAGTAAAGGTAAATGATGGGCTGTGACTCGTCTAGCAAAGGTGACATTATGTAGCTTCACATTGCGTGTCATGTACAGTAAGTGCATTGTAGCATAGGAGATAGCCGGAACTTTGTAAAAAAGAATAAAAAAACTTTGTGGCACTACAGCCCATGAAGGGCCTAGGCCTACCAAGCGACCGTTGTTCGTTCATTTGGCCTGCAGATTATGGGATGACGCGTGGTCAGCGCATTGGGTCCCCTCGACCTAAACAATAAAGAATGATGCCTCACCGCAAATAATTCTCTGTGTTCACCGATTATCACGATGCACAAAGGGTTAGTTAAAACAGGGTTAAGGAAAAACTAACTGATCAATTGTTATTGACACTTAGACCAGCTATATCCGGCATTTCGGAAGGGGTTGCGGGAGCTTTTACATTGAATACAAGGAACGGAGTAATGCTAGATTATTATTAAAGAGATCACTTGGTTACAAATGTAATATGACCTGGCAATCAGGACCATCGGAACGGACTTAGACTTTACATATTGTTACGGCTGTGAGTCCGTTTCATCGCTCGCCGCATGAGTCAAAACTGCCCCAGGGCTGGACTGCTCTCCCTCAGTGTATTGCGTGCGCGTTACGCAACGGACTGCGAAGTGAAAGGGATGGTCCAGAATCTTCGTGACACCACCAGCGAAGGAAATGTCGAGAAGCCGTGTGTCCTGGACGATTCTAGAATTTATTGAGTCACCAGCCTGCTATATAAGCGGCTTCAACAGTGAGGGGACCGAGTTTTCTGTTGTTGTGTTTTACGAGCTAGTGCGAGCGATTATCTTGTGCGACAGAAGTGTGGTGACGAAGTGCTGTGCGAGTTACGAAATCCTGTGACATTGTTTCTCCCAGCTTGTGAACAGCGTACATCAAGTGCTCGTAAGTAACTGTATTTGTTGTACCTGAGGAAGAGGGGCAGGTAGCTTCTGCCAAGGCCACCGGACTCATTAGGACGGATTAACTTCTGTGGTCTGTTGCAAGTGAAAGGGGCCAAGAGCGCATAAGGAAGAGACTTGAGGAAACTGGAGAAGGCTCCTAATTGCTTGTATTTGCTGATTAGTGTAATTCTCTGGCCACAATAAAGTTAATTATTTCTTTAAGCAGTAAATGGTGTTGTGCTTCCTACCCACCGTAATCCAGTTAACAAAAGTGCCACTAGGGGGTGGCACGTAACAACTGGTGTCAGAAGCCGGATTACGAACTCAAGCACAACACCTGACGGTCCTGGTTTCAAAACGCGAGCAGGTCATTTTCTCTAATTTTCCTGTGAGTGCATGCCCTTTACAAGACAAACAACTAAAATGGAGGAGAAATTGGCAGCACTGCTAGAAAAGTTAAATGGCATGGAAACCAAGATGGAGGATGGCCAGAAGAAGATGGAGGATGGCCAGAAGAAGTTAGCAGAGGACCTGAAGGACAGCCAAAATAAGTTAGCAGAGGACCTAACTTCCAAATTAGAAGAAGGCCAAAATAAGTTAGCGGAGGACCTGAAGCAGATGGAAGACAGCCAGAATAAGTTAGCAGAGGACCTAACCGCCAAATTTCTGGATGGCCAGAAAAATCTGGAAGAGTGTCTGCTGACGAAATTTGAGGAGAGCCAAAGGAAATTAGAACAGGGCCTACGTGAGGAAGTCGCGGCAGTGGAGGAGAAGTTCAACACCTTGCAAGTGGAAGTTGCCGAGCTGCGCCAACGCCCGCTGATGGGGGTGGAGGAGAAATTCAACGCCTTGCAAGTGGTAGTTGCCGAGCTGTGCCAACGACCGCTAATGGGGGTGGAAGAGAGATTCAACGCTCTACAAAAGGAATTTGCTGAGCTGCGCCGACTCCCGCCGACAGGGATGGAAGATAGATTCAAAGCCCTACAAGAGGAAGTCGCCGAGCTGCACGACGCCCGCCGACCGGGGTGGATGAGAGAGTCAAAGCCCTACAAGAGGAAGTTGCCGAGCTGCGCCAACGCCCGCCCACCGTTACACCGGGAATATCAGGAACGGGACATAGCAGAGTGACGCCCCCAACCTTCGACGGAAAGGTCCCGTGGAGCACCTACTTACGTCAGTTCGAGGCGGCCTGTTCCATAAATAACTGGAACAACACAGAAAAGGCTACAGCTCTCATTGTAGCGCTGAGAGGTGACGCCCTTAACGTCCTTCAGGCCATCCCGACTGGATCCCAGGACTACGCTTCACTGATCGCCCATATGGAGTCCCGATATGGAGATAGCCATCTTCAGCAGGCCTATCAGATGCAGCTCCGGACCCGGGTACAGAAGAACGCGGAAACCCTGCAGGAGTTCGAGATGGACATCGCACGCCTCGTAAGGCTCGCCTACCCAACAGCGCCGGCCGACTTTCTGGAGCAGATAGCGACGCAGACTTTCACCGACGGGCTACGGGACTCGGACACTCAACAGGCGCTGCGACTCGCGCGCAATAAGACCCTGGCAGATGCGCTGAGCCACGCACTTGAGTTCGAGACGGCAAAGCAGGTATCTAGAATGTGCGCGCGGGTGCGTCAGGTGGACGTCGACGAACCAGCCAAAGCCAACAAGACCAAGCCCCTGGCCGATGAACTGATGGAGGTGCTAGGCCGGTTATTCAAGAGTCGCAGTACCACCAACAAAAACTTAGCCGAAGGACGTCCGGAGAGGCGGCCTGGAAGAGGACTACCGACCTGCTGGACCTGCCGTAAGAGAGGCCACCTGAGCAAGGACTGCGGTGATCGCCGCCGCCAAGGGTTTCCGTCGGGACAGTCAGTCGTAGAGAAACCGCGTGGCCCAGGAAAGCAAGTATCAGCCAGCCTAGGGGGGCAAAGGTTGGTTTGTGACAGTCGTCAAGCCCCGGCAGTCCAAGTTCGTGTGACGAAGTTACGGAGGGACAATAGCAGCCTGATGGTCGACGGAGTCGTCAACGGAGTGAGCTGGCCCCTGCTGATCGACACGGGAGCGTCGAGGACCATCGTCAATCCCACCGTGATCCCGAAGTGGAGAGTGCAACCCACACAAAGGAACCTCCAGCTAATAACCGCGACCGGAGAGACCGCACCAGTACATGGCGAAGCGTCACTGGAGTTCGTCATTGGTCGACGGGCGATAAAGCATCCAGTGCTTGTGGCTGACGTATCAAATGAAGTGATCATCGGACTGGACTTCCTGGACCAGAACAACATCATCTTGGACCTGAGTACCAACACTCTGCACTTCGGAGGTGAGGAACTTGCTTTGCAACCAGCACACGAGGCCGTCACCGCACGACGAGTAAGGCTGAGAGAGGACGTCATCGTTCCTGCCAGGACGGAGGTCAGCGCCGCCGTAATTGTCGACGGAACTGCTGAGGGAGTGGCGGCTGTCATCGAGCCAAAATATGAGGACATCCAGACAAAAGGATTGCTAGTTGCCAAGACCCTCAGCAACACGACGTCTCGGCCGTACGTCCGCCTGTCCAACCTGAACGACTACGACATTACGGTTCACCGGGACACCAACCTAGGAGTCTGCGAGCCCGTTACCTGGGTTGCCCGCATCACCGACACGACGGACTGACACCTGCAGACGGACAACCGAAGAAGACGCACACTGCCAGAAGAACTACAGAAGCTGTACCAAGGATCCCAGGACCATTTAGACGAGGAACCATCATGCCAACTTCAGGACCTGCTACGCGAATTCCAGGATGTCTTCTCCGTGGGGAGCAAAGACTTCGGCAGGACAAGCTTGGTCCAGCACAGAATCGACGTTGGGGACAGCGCACCGATTAGGGCCCCATTCCGACGTGTCCCGCTCGCCAAGCAAGCCGAAGTCGACCGGATGGTAGAAGAGATGAAGGAGCAAGGGGTGATCGAGCCATCACATAGTCCTTGGAGTTCTCCGGTCGTGCTTGTGAATAAGAAGGACGGTTCCACCAGGTTCTGCGTGGACTACAGGCGGGTGAACGACGTCACGAAGAAGGACAGCTACCCTCTACCCCAGATCGACGACACGCTGGACACCATATCAGGATCAAGATGGTTCTCCACCTTGGATTTGAAGAGTGGCTACTGGCAGGTGGAGGTCCACCCTAAGGACCGCGAGAAAACGGCGTTCTCTGTGGGCAGCGGACTCTGGCAGTTCACCGTCATGCCAATCGGTCTGTGCAACGCCCCTGCGACCTTCGAAAGGCTAATGGAGTCCATTCTGAGGGGACTACACTGGAAGACCTGCCTGGTCTACTTAGACGACGTCATCGTTCTGGGAAAAAGCTTCGAGGAGCACTACTGCAACCTGAAAGAGATCTCGATGAAGCTACGGGCTGCCCAGCTGAAGTTGAGCCCCAAGAAGTGTCAGCTCTTCCAGAAGCAGGTCCAGTACCTTGGGCATATCGTCTCCGAGGAAGGGGTGCGCACCGACCCAGAGAAGACCGCAGCTGTGAGGGGGTGGCCAGTTCCGAATGACAAGTCCCAACTACGAAGCTTCCTGGGACTCTGCACTTATTACCGTCGCTTCGTGAGGGGATTCGCCGACATCGCCAAACCTTTACATCACCTGACTGAGAAGGACCAACTCTTCACGTGGACAGCAGAATGCACCAGTGCCTTCGAACAACTCAAGCAGGCTCAGTGTACCGCGCCTATTCTGGCCTATCCCAGACCTGGAACAAGGTTCATCGTCGATACCGATGACAGCGACTTTGGCATAGGGGGAATCCTGTCGCAGGTAGTGGACGGCGAGGAGAGAGTAGTGGCCTACTTCAGCAAGGCCTTGTCAAAGCCAGAAAGGAACTACTGCGTCACCAGGATGGAGCTGCTCGCCATCGTGAAGACCATTGAACACTTCCACAAGTACCTGTACGGACAAGAATTTCTCAACAGGACCGACCATGCATCCCTGCGGTGGCTCCTGAACTTCAAGCAGCCCGAGGGTCAACTCGCGCGGTGGTTAGAGAGGCTTCAACAGTATAACTTTGAGTTTCAGCACAGGAAAGGCCAACTGCATTCTAACGCCGACGCCCTGTCACGAAGACCGTGCCCCGAAGACTGCACCTTCTGTGCCCGAAGGGAGGAGAACACCAGGATACAGTGCCGAAGGACTACCGTGGAACTTCAAGGGAGCTGGAGCCGCGAATCTTTCACGAGGGCGCAAGCGGAAGATGATGACCTGGGACTGATAGCCGAATGGAAGAGGGCCTGTGTCCCCAGACCCGGGTGGAACATTGTGAGTGACTGCAGCCCAAAGTGTAAGTCCTACTGGGCACAGTGGGACTCGCTGATTGTAAGGGATGGCCTCATCTGCCGTACCTGGGAGAGCACCGACGGGAAGACATCTCGGGAACAAGTCGTCGTTCCAAAGGCTATGACGGAGGAAGTCCTGAAGGAAGTTCACGGAGGATCATCTGGTGGACACCTAGGGATAAAGAAGACCCTGGAGAAGCTGAGAGAGCGGTTCTACTGGATCGGATGCCGAACAGACGTGGAGAACCACTGCGCGAGGTGCCACGATTGCGCAGCCAGCAAGGGCCCAGGACGAAGACGACGGGGCCCACTGAAGACCTTCAACGTGGGCGGCCCCATGGAGAGAGTGACCATCGATGTTGCTGGGCCATTCCCGTTAAGCGAGGCAGGGAACCGCTACATATTAGTCGTCAGCGACTACTTTACCAAATGGCCGGAGGCGTATGCGCTCCCTAACCAAGAAGCCGCGACGATCGCAGAGACCCTGGTGAAGGAATTCGTCAGCCGGTACGGAGTACCCCTGGAGTTGCACTCCGACCAAGGGAGGAACTTCGAGTCGCAGGTATTCCAGAACCTATGCCAGCTGCTGGGAATCCGGAAGACAAGGACAACGCCACTACACCCTCAGTCCGACGGGATGGTAGAGCGATTCAATCGCACCATCGAGAACCATCTTCGAATAGTCGTCAGCGAGCACCAGAGGGATTGGGACAAACATCTTCCACTATTTCTCCTGGCCTACCGCGCCGCCGTACATGAAGCCACCGGGTGCACACCAGCCCGGGCCATGTTTGGGAGGGAGCTCCGTCTACCTGTTGATCTTGCCTTTGGCCGACCTGGGAATGATCCGATCCTGGTAAGCCAGTATTGTCAAGAACTGGTCGACCAACTGGAGGACGTGCACGCGTTCGCGAGGAGGAAACTGCGGATTGAGACCGACCGAATGAAGACCCGATACGACCAGCAGACGGATGCCGGCGGATTCCACGAGGACGACCTGGTCTGGCTCTTCAACCCATTACGGAAGAAAGGCCTGTCACCCAAACTGCAGAAGTCCTGGGAGGGCCCGTACCGAATCGTGAAACGGATCAACGATGTCGTCTACAGGATCCAGCGGAGCCCGAGGGCGAAGATGAAGATCGTGCATCGAGATCGCCTGGCAGCCTACGGAGGGACACAGACGGACCAATGATTGATCGGGACGATCAGCCTTTTTAGGAAGGGGGTGGTGTTACGGCTGTGAGATCGTTTCATCGCTCGCCGCATGAGTCAAAACTGCCCCAGGGCTGGACTGCTCTCCCTCAGTGTATTGCATGCGCGTTACGCAACGGACTGCGAAGTGAAAGGGATGGTCCAGAATCTTCGTGACACCACCAGCGAAGGAAATGTCGAGAAGCCGTGTGTCCTGGACGATTCTAGAATTTATTGAGTCACCAGCCTGCTATATAAGCGGCTTCAACAGTGAGGGGACCGAGTTTTCTGTTGTTGTGTTTTACGAGCTAGTGCGAGCGATTATCTTGTGCGACAGAAGTGTGGTGACGAAGTGCTGTGCGAGTTACGAAATCCTGTGACATTGTTTCTCCCAGCTTGTGAACAGCGTACATCAAGTGCTCGTAAGTAACTGTATTTGTTGTACCTGAGGAAGAGGGGCAGGTAGCTTCTGCCAAGGCCACCGGTCTCATTAGGACGGATTAACTTCTGTGGTCTGTTGCAAGTGAAAGGGGCCAAGAGCGCATAAGGAAGAGACTTGAGGAAACTGGAGAAGGCTCCTAATTGCTTGCATTTGCTGATTAGTGTAATTCTCTGGCCACAATAAAGTTAATTATTTCTTTAAGCAGTAAATGGTGTTGTGCTTCCTACCCACCGTAATCCAGTTAACAAAAGTGCCACTAGGGGGTGGCACGTAACAATATTATGAGAACAACGGCAAATCTCTAAACATGCACGAACCCACAGAACTTCACGTAATACGGGAAATTGGCAGATCTAGCTTCAATAATTCCATATTCTTCACAAATTCTCCACAGTCTGCGCTAAAGGACATTAACGAAGAAAATTAATCACACAAATCCAAGAAATTCCCTCATCATCACAACATTTTAGCAAAAAATACAACCGGATGAGTTACCCATGGTCGTTTCGGCATGGTTGCTGGCAGTCGCTCACATCCGGGAGGCGAGGAGGTTCAAATCCCCCCGCCGGAAACCATGAAGATGGTCTTCTGTGGTTTCCCATCTTCCTTCCAGGCAAATGCCGGGGTTGGTCCCTAACTATAGGCCACAGCCGCTACCTTCCAATTCCTCGTCCTTACGTTCACACTTTCCTCCCCAGACAACACTCCACACGCGACGGTACTTGTAGCTCACCCATTGGGTGTCCGTCTAGAAGCAGCTACAAACTGGTGAGCCGAACATGTCCTCGGACACTCCCGGCACTAAATCCCATACGCTAAAAAAAGCATAAAAGACATATCAGCAAATGATAGAACTAGCAAATTGATCTTAGCCAGTCAGTGGGACTTCATGCCACATTATTTCAAATTGTTTATTTCTTGACAATGAAAAGGAGATTATGAGTTCATGACTCTCATCAGCAAAGTGAAAACTTCTTCACCCCTGGTCATAAAAGAGATCGATTGTGTCCGTGAGAGTTTCTCTCATTACGCGATAGTGTTTCGTAGAGATCGAGAAGAGAGCCTTTTGCAGTTACCGTGTCGACATTGAGTATGAATTATATTCGTTATTGTTTAACTTTGCAGCTATTGGCATCGTGGACATCAGTCCATGAACTTAAGCATATGAGGAATTTTTCTGGTGACCTGTGGCAATGTGAAAATGGTAGAAATATGTGTACTGTAACTTAAGTTATTAGGTTCCCCGAGAGCGTATTCAGAAACCCCACCCGTGTTGAACCCGCTGGCTCGATCAGTTCACCCGCGTTCCCTCTTTCTTTATTTATCAACTCCGATTGGTCCGCGCTTATTGGACGCACTAGAAGGTTGCTTAGATGCACGACGTAAGAGAATATCACTCAGTGGTTCAAAGCAAATTTCTGCTGATCAAATTGAATTCACAGAATGAGGCGACTCATCGAGGTATTGTACAAATCACAAGGAGTACATCCAAGGTCGATCTATGTTCATCTAGCACAGTGTATTTTATTCCTCGGTTAATTTCATATTAACAAACTCACATCCACGTCGTTGGCCAGATCTAATCGACGAGGAAGAACCCTCTTTCCTTCATGAATATACAGTAGGCTACTAATTAATCACGTAGGGACCTAAATATATATTTAAAGGGAATATAATATATTAATTACGAATATGAACATTCACTACAGTGTATTAAGATATCCTCACGAGTTCACGCAATACTGCTTTCCAAGAAGGATAAACCGTATGATATTCACTGATAATCAAAAATCTGTAAATACGCATTTTTTTCAGATCATGCATTATTTAAAAAATAACACTGCCTTCAGTGAAGAAAAATTATAGTTATCGTGCGATGAACATACAACATATATTTTTGGGTTAGGAAACGTTTTATCCACTATCCATTGGGTTCCAACAACTTTTGGAATTCAGATAGCCACTCCAGGGCTTCCTCTTTACATTTAATTTTCAATCTGTATATTAGCTTATATTAATCCTCAGAATGCATTTTTACACGCAGAAATCGCCCCACTTTGGACCAAGATATTTGCACGAGAGCACAGCTGAACAACGTGTGCGGTGTATCCTCGGGCGTGAAAGCTGAAACAATCAACGTCGCTACCGCACACACAAGCTGGACCAATCAAAATTGGCCTCGAAAGCTTGCAGGTGGAGTGGACTGGCTCTCGGAGACATAGCTTCGAAATGAATAAGGCTTTCCTAATATGCTCCTAGACTTCAATTACTACAGTTACACGCACTCAGACAGTCAGCACAACAATGGCTACATGTTATCAGGGAAATCGTACCACACATAACTAACTACACCAGGCTAATGGCCATGTTCCAAATGATACGACGCCCCAAACAAAATCAACACGTATGTATGTACGCAGTGTGCAAATTAAATAATGAAACCGGTAGTAGAGAGCGCCCGAGAATGTTCTCCGCAGTGGGTACGTGCAGCTGCGAGTGGTTGAATCATAAGTTAAGTTGGCTGCATTGTGTCCTTGAAAGGGGGCTCCCACGTTTGGGCTGTCAGTGTGTATTGCGATAAGCGAGCGAGCCTATATATCTTCTGTGTGTAGGCCTATTGCAGTAAGCGAGCGTTCAGATAGATTATTGGAAGAGTGCAACAGTATACAGGCGGTAATGTTTACTACTGAAGAGAGAGTTTTTTTTTGGTGGAATACGTTTTTCGCGACGGCGATCGGTTTACAGAAAATGTAAAATTAAGATTTTAGGCACGGTTTCCTAATTCAAAGTGTCCAAACCGTGATACCGTTCGAGATTTGGTAAGTACATTTCGTGTGACTGGCTCAGTTCACGATGTGCCAGGAACAGGCAGGCCTACGCTTATAACAGACGAAAAACTTGATGAAATCTCCGATATAATGCTGCGTAGTCCAAGTAAATCAACACGAAAATTAGCTCAACAAACAGGAATCTCTAAGTCGACAGCACATAAAGCTGTAAGAGACAAGCTTCATTTGTTCCCTTATGAATTGAAACACAGAAAAAGAGTGATGTACTGTGAATGGTTCCAGCATCTGTTATGAATGGCTGTGGTGAGTACAAAGTTTACTGTTTATTTGTTATAATGCAAGCGGCAGCCGTGCTACCAACGTAACTGCTGTAGCTAGCACTCACAGACGCATGTAGACGCTGCGGAGAACATTCCCGGACTCACTGTATAATGTGGGATCAGGCAACATTGGTAATGCGGGACTAGAAGGGGAGGGGTGCACATGTGATACACCATCAGTGTGGTTGGACCTTGCTAGAATAAAGTTTGTCATCCGTAGCAATTATTTTAGTGACGTAGGTTTTGCATGTACGTTCTGACAATGAGTGACACGAATCAACACTTCTACCGAGAGGTTCCTGAAAGGCTTCGCGATAGAGTCATGCGTCTGAGAGAAAACATTACCGAGAACTGGGTGTTGAATCACAACAATGAGTCTTGTCACACAGCGATTTCAGTGAACCACTATTTGGCCAGTAAGAAAAATCATATGGTTCCTTGGCCTCCTTATTTACCCGATTTGAGTCCTTACGACTTTTTTCTCTTCCCAAGATTGAAAACCCAGCTCAAGGGACGTCGTTTTGGGACACTGGACACCACTCAAAAGGCTGTAACCGACCACCTGAAGGCGATTCTCGTATCCGAGTTCCAGCACTGCTAGAAGGAATGGATGAACCGCCTCCAACGCTGTGTGGCTTCCCAAGGTAGTTACTTCGAAGGGGATAGTGTTGAATTGTAATGGCATTGGAATGAAACCGAGCAAAAAACCAGTTTCACTACTTAATTAGCATAGGCCTACTTCGTATATGTGTATGTATACTGTATATGTAATGCAATGAATGAATTAGTTGCTGGAAGGATTTTCGTTTTCTTTTTAGAATGCGGTTTACTCCAGCCCTCTTTCAGATTAATATGGAAGTTACGAACGCGTATTGTAAATTCTAATGCTTGTTCGACAGAATATCTGCATGTTCCTAAATGGTAATTTAGTCTACTTTCATAAACATGAGATTGCTCGGGGATCAGTGTGCGAATATGTGAGTATGTGTGTGTCTGTGGGTCTGTCAGCCTGTCCGGTGTGTGAATGTTAGCTTTCCGTTCAATTCTGATCTCAATTGAATTAAACTCTCTACAGACTCTCATCCCGTGCACGTATAATATAACAACATTTACCTTGCCTCAATCATACCAGAAATAATATGGCGGCCAATTTAAATTTTCATTGCCTTAGTCAGCTACAGGCTAATCCAATCATCAGATTCCGACTATACTTGATTCACATGTACGAACGTACAAGAGGAGAAGGACGCCAAAAGTATAGCTTTCTCGGTTAATTTTAATTTCAATGTGGCGGTGATGCCTAGTTTTCTAAGTATTGCAATATAATTTGTTTTCCGTGGTTTCCCCATTCTATTCCATATGATTGCCGGGATGGTTCCTAAATTAAGGCCATGGCTGCCTCCTTCCCAATCCTCATCTGAATTACAACTACACACACTAACGCAGCCATCACAATAACACCGGTTATCATACAAATTCCACACACACACACACACACACACACACACACACACATGTTCACTGGGCTACGTGACCATGATGTCGAACAGCCCCTAAATGAATCAGAAACAAATATTTCTCAAATAAAACAGAAAACAAAAGTTAAATTATCAATTTGAAATTAAGTAGGCTTAACATCTTGTTATGCACGTGTTTGATTATAAGTTATCTTGTCAAATGATTCATAAGTCATGCTAAATTGAGTAGCGAAATTCGATCACACGACACATCTTGAAAAATAAAGATATCAGGATGGTTCTCGGATAATAACGTTGGTTCGAAGAATCCACTATTTTGAGCAACTTGAACTTCAAGTCCAAACGAAAAATTGAACTGCCTTTTTCTATCAGCGAGCACATCCACCACTTTGCACCCGTCAGCACACATCGCACCGGTGCGGTGTAACCATGGCGGGTGTGAAACTAGGGCAAAAGGTCGACATGCGTCCTTGCTTTTTGGGATCATGTTTGATTTAGGGACTTAAAGGCTTTCTGGCATTCTCTGGGTCGCATTATGACTCTATTGGGATTTGCCGACACTGCGCTGGATGTTGTTCATTAAAGCTGTGTGTGGCTATTAAGTAGACCCGTGGGAGAGGAGGTCCGGGATCCAACACCACGTCACCTCTCAACTCGCCAAAAACAAGATACCGCACTGTTTTCAACTAATTGCACTCCTGCGTATCTTTCTAATGGGGAAACCAACTGGCGGTGCTATATATTCTATATTTCTGAGGAATTTTTCACACACTATGTTACTTATTTAAGCGTTCATTACGATTGACGGGCATTTCCTTTCTTCAGAATATGTGCCAGAAGGTGGTGATCATTTTGAAGGGAGTTTAATGTCGAGGCCATCTGCCCTTGCTGTTCTTGCCGTCTTTACTGGGATGCTTGGAACACTGTAGTTATCAATCC
Organism: Meconema thalassinum; assembly: GCA_946902985.2. Classification (NCBI taxonomy): domain Eukaryota; kingdom Metazoa; phylum Arthropoda; class Insecta; order Orthoptera; family Tettigoniidae; genus Meconema; species Meconema thalassinum. Next base: position 248,032,933 of record OX336389.2, on the reverse strand, counting down.
AGTGAGGAGATTTTTTTTCAGATAATACTGTATATATTTTTTCTGATGTATACTGTTATTGGGGAGTATGATGTGGTACTAGTGATGGTACCTGCTGGATGACATTCTAAAAGCTGTAGGAGATTACAAAATCATGATCTGGACTCTTAAGGTAAATCATCGCTGAGATTTGAACTTCAGTTCTCTGAACGGTAGGGATTTTGATTGTGCACTGAGCTACATCTGTGGGTATTTGTGATTAATAATGATTTGGACGAGTTGGCTGGATCAGGTACGTGTGTTAACTCATCGAGCCGTTTCCAGACCAGGGAAATGAGTGGGTTTTAACCACTCCCTTAGCCAACCTTGATATGGTTTCCCTTTATTTCCCTGTTTTGCACCAGGCCAATGCTGGGACATTGCCCTACAATAGGCCACGGGTGCTTTCTTGCAACTTCTTGCCCATTATTAGTCATCTTCATGCACTTCATCTCTAATCAACTCCTCTGATGATGTTGATATCAGGAGGGGAGTCTGACCGTTAAATGAATTCTCCATATAGACACTCATCACACCTTACCCCGTACTCGTAGAGTCTGGCATACTACAGGGAGTCCGGGAATGTTCTTCGCAGTGGCTAAGTGCAGCTGCGAGTGGTTGCGTCGTCAGTTTAGTTGGCAGCACAGTGCCCTTGATAGGGTGAAGGCCACATGCGTGGGCTGTCGAATTCGTCTGTGCGTTTAGTTAGATTATTGGAAGAGTGCAACAGTATGTTATGAATGGCTGTGGTGAGTATAAAGTTTACTGTTTGTTTGTTATGATACAAGCGACAGCCGTGCTGCCAACGTAACCGATGACGTAATCTCTCGCAGCAGCTTGTGGGCACTGCGGAGAACATTCCCGGACTCCATGTACTTGGTGGAGATGGAACGATATCACTGATATATTTAGCGTTCTTTCACTAATAATCGAGGTGAGTTGGCCTGTTTTCAATTCAATACGTACCCCACCGTGACTGTTTCACGCTGAGAATGGAGCATTCTCTTTAACACAAAAGGGGATATTCACCATAATGTATAAACACACAGCTCTCTACCATATGATTAAATTGTCAATGAGAATCGCTTACCAAACAAACGGAAGTTTTTGAAGTCAGTTTAGTGTTATTTTATTATCGTATAATTCAAACCAGAAGATGCTCTGGACGAACTTCAGCATAGAACCTTGGAGGAAAACCAATGAATTGTTACGGCTGCGAGTTTGTGTCATCGCTCGCCGCATGAGTCACAACTGCCCCAGGGCTGGGCTGTGCCCTGCCTCGTGTATTGCGTACGCCTTATGCAACAGGGCTACTAGGACAAAGGGATGGTCCAGAATATTCGTGACTGAGCCAGCGATGGAAACCTCGGGAAGCCGTGACACCCTGGATGGATCTAGAAGCATTTATTGAGTCACCGGCCTGCTATATAAGTGCGACCTGTCAAGCAGTGCTTGTTGTTGTGTTTTACGAGCAAGTGCGAGCGCTTATCCTGAGCGACAGAAGTGTGGTGACTTGCGAAACCCCTAGTGAAGCTGATTTTCTTGACAGCGAAGGGAGTGAGGAGCTTACAGGGGACTGCCTGTGTTTTGAGCGAGTGTGCTTACTCAGTGCGAGAGAGGTCATTGTGGTGAGTTGCAAAACAGTGAGTGACAGACCTAGTGCAGCTATTTCTAGCCAGCGTACGGGACCGGACTCATTAGCAAAAGGATTAACTGTGGTCTGTTGACAAGTGAAAGGAGAAGTATTCTCGACGTGAGGAAACTGGAGTCAGGTAATAATTGCTAGTATTTGCTGTTGAGGAGTGTATCTTTCTGGCCACAATAAAGTTAATTATTTCTTTAAGCAGTAATTCGTGTTGTGCCTTCTTCCCACCGTAATCCAGTTAACAAAAGTGCCACTAGGGGGGTGGCACGTAACAACTGGTGTCAGAAGCCGGATTACGAACACAAGCACAACACCTGACGGTCCTGGTTACAAAACCCGAGCAGGTCATTTTCTCTAATTTTCCTGTGAGTGCATGCCCTTTACAAGACAAACAACTAAAATGGAGGCGCAATTGGCAGCATTACTAGAAAAGTTAAATGGCATGAAAACCAAGATGGAGGACGGCCAGAAGAATTTAACCAAGGAGCTAACTGCCAAATTGGCAGACAGCCAGAAAAGTTTAGCCGAGGACCTAACTTCGAAATTAGAAGAAGGTCAGAATAAGCTAGCAGAGGACCTGAAGGACGGCCAGAATAAGTTAGCAGAGGATCTAACCGCCAAATTTCTGGATGGCCAGAAAAATCTGGAAGAGTGTCTGCTGACGAAATTAGATGAGAGCCAAAGGAAATTAGAACAGGGCCTAAGTGAGGAAGTCGCAGCAGTGGAAAAGAAGTTCGACACCTTACAAGTGGAAGTTGCCGAGCTGCGCCAACGCCCGCTGATGGGGGTGGAGGAGAAATTCAACGCCTTGCAAGTGGAAGTTGCCGAGCTGTGCCAACGCCCGCTGATGGGGGTGGAGGAGAAATTCAACGCCTTACAAAAGGAAGTTGCCGAGCTGCGCCAACGCCCACTGACGGGGGTGGAAGAGAAATTCAACGCTCTACGAGAGGATGTTGCCGAGCTGCGCCAACGCCCGCCCACCGTTACACCGGGAATATCAGGAACGGGACATAGCAGAGTGACGCCCCCAACCTTCGACGGAAAGGTCCCGTGGAGCACCTACTTACGTCAGTTCGAGGCGGCCTGTTCAATAAACAACTGGAACAGCACGGAAAAGGCTACAGCTCTCATTGTAGCGCTGAGAGGGTACGCCCTTAACGTCCTTCAGGCCATCCCGACTGGATCCCAGGACTACGCTTCACTAATCGCCCATATGGAGTCCCGATATGGAGATAGCCACATTCAGCAGGCCTACCAGATGCAGCTCCGGACCCGGGTACAGAAGAACGCGGAAACCCTGCAGGAGTTCGAGATGGACATCGCACGTCTCGTAAGGCTCGCCTACCCAACAGCGCCGGCCGACTTTCTGGAGCAGATAGCGACGCAGACCTTCACCGACGGGCTACGGGACTCGGACACGCAACAGGCGCTGCGAATCGCGCGCAATAAGACCCTGGCAGATGCGCTGAGCCATGCACTTGAGTTCGAGACGGCAAAGCAGGTATCTAGAATGCGCGCGCGGGTGCGTCAGGTGGACATCGACGAACCAGCCAAAGCCGACAAGACCAAGCACCTGGCCGATGAACTGATGGATGCGCTAGGCTGGTTCTTCAAGAGTTGAAGTACCACCAACAAAAACGTAGCCGAAGGACATCCGGAGAGGCGGCCCGGAAGAGGACTACCGAACTGCTGGACCTGCCGTAAGAGAGGCCACCTGAGCAAGGACTGTGGTGATCGCCGCCGCCAAGGGTTTCCGTCGGGACAGCCAGTCGTAGGGAAACCGCGCGGCCCAGGAAAGCAAGTATCAGCCAGCCTAGGGGGGCAAAGGTTGGCTTGTGACAGTCGTCAAGCCCCGGCAGTCCAAGTTCGTGTGATGCAGTTACGGAGGGATAATAGCAGCCTGATGGTCGACGGAGTCGTCAACGGAGAGAGCTGGCCCATGCTAATCGAAACGGGAGCATCGAGGACCATCGTCAGTCCCACCGTGATCCCGAAGTGGAGAGTGCAACCCACACAAAGGAACCTGCAGCTAATAACCGCGACCGGAGAGATCACACCGGTACATGGCGAAGCATCACTGGAGTTCGTCATTGGTCGACGGGCGATAAAGCATCCAGTGCTTGTGGCTGACGTATCAAATGAAGTGATCATCGGACTGGACCTCCTGGACCAGAACAACATCATCTTGGATCTGAGTACCAACACTCTGCACTTCGGAGGTGAGGAACTTGCTTTGCAACCTGCGCACGAGTCCATCACCGCACGACGAGTAAGGCTGAGAGAAGACGTCATCGTTCCCGCCAGGACGGAGGTCAGCGCTGCCGTAATTGTCGACGGAACTGCTGAGGGAGTGGCGGCTGTCATCGAGCCAAAATATGAGGACATCCAGACAAAAGGATTGCTAGTTGCCAAGACTCTCATCAACACGACGTCTCGGCCGTACGTCCGCCTGTCCAACCTGAACGACTACGACATTACGGTTCACCGGGACACCAACCTAGGAGTCTGCGAGCCCGTTACCTGGATTGCCCGCATCACAGATACGACAGACGGACACCTGCAGGCGGACAACCGAAGAAGACGCACACTGCCAGAAGAACTACAGAAGCTGTACCAAGGATCCCAGGACCATTTAGACGAGGAACAATCACGCCAACTTCAGGACCTGCTACGCGAATTCCAGGACGTCTTCTCCGTGGAGAGCAAAGACTTCGGTAGGACAAGCTTGGTTCAGCACAGAATCGACGTTGGGGACAGCGCACCGATTAGGGCCCCATTCCGACGTGTCCCGCACGCCAAGCAAGCCGAAGTCGACCGGATGGTAGAAGAGATGAAGGAGCAAGGGGTGATCGAGCCATCACATAGTCCTTGGAGTTCTCCGGTCGTGCTAGTGAAGAAGAAGGACGGTTCCACCAGGTTCTGCGTGGATTACAGGCGGGTGAATGACGTCACGAAGAAGGACAGCTACCCTCTACCCCGGATCGACGACATCCTGGACACCATATCAGGGTCGAGATGGTTCTCCACCTTGGATTTGAAGAGTGGCTACTGGCAGGTGGAGGTCCACCCTAAGGACCGCGAGAAAACTGCGTTCTCTGTGGGCTGCGGGCTCTGGCAGTTCACCGTAATGCCATTCGGTCTGTGCAACGCCCCTGCGACCTTCGAAAGGCTAATGGAGTCCATTCTGAGGGGACTACACTGGAAGACCTGCCTGGTCTACCTAGACGACGTCATCGTTCTGGGGAGAAGCTTCGAGGAGCACTACAGCAACCTGAAGGAGATCTTGTTGAAGCTACGGGCTGCCCAGCTGAAGTTGAGCCCCAAGAAGTGTCAGCTCTTCCAGAAGCGGGTCCAGTACCTTGGGTATATCGTCTCCGAGGAAGGGGTGCGCACCGATCCAGAGAAGACCGCAGCTGTGAGGGAGTGGCCAGTTCCGAAGGACAAGTCCCAACTACGAAGCTTCCTGGGACTCTGCACTTATTACCGTCGCTTCGTGAGAGGATTCGCCGACATCGCCAAACCTTTACATCGACTGACTGAGAAGGACCAACTCTTCACGTGGACAGCAGAATACCACAGTGCCTTCGAACAACTCAAGCAGGCTCTGTGCACCGCGCCTATTCTGGCCTACCCCAGACCTGGAACAAGGTTCATCGTCGATACCGATGCCAGCGACTTTGGCATAGGGGGAATCCTGTCGCAAGTAGTGGACGGCGAGGAGAGAGTAGTGGCCTACTTCAGCAAGGCCTTGTCAAAGCCAGAAAGGAACTACTGCGTCACCAGGAAGGAGCTGCTCGCCATCGTGAAGACCATTGAACACTTCCACAAGTACCTATACGGGCAAGAATTACTCATCAGGACCGACCATGCATCCCTGCGGTGGCTCCTGAACTTCAAGCAGCCCGAGGGTCAACTCGCGCGGTGGTTAGAGAGGCTTCAACAGTACAACTTTGAGATTCAACACAGGAAAGGCCAACTGCATTCTAACGCCGACGCCCTGTCACGAAGACCGTGCCCCGAAGACTGCTCCTTCTGTGCCCGAAGGGAGGAGAACACCGGGATACAGTGCCGAAGGACTACCGTGGAACTTCAAGGGAGCTGGAGCTGCGAATCTTTCACGCGGGCACAAGCAGAAGATGATGACCTGGGACTGATAGCCGAATGGAAGAGGGCCTATGTACCCAGACCCGGGTGGAACATTGTGAGTGACTGCAGCCCAAAGTTTAAGTCCTACTGGTCACAGTGGGACTCGCTGATTGTAAGGGATGGCCTCATCTGCCGTACCTGGGAGAGCACCGACGGGAAGACATCTCGGGATCAAGTCGTCGTTCCAAAGGCTATGACGGAGGAAGTCCTGAAGGAAGGCGGTTCTACTGGATCGGATGCCGAACAGACGTGGAGAACCACTGCGCGAGGTGCCACGATTGCGCAGCCAGCAAGGGCCCAGGTCGAAGACGACGGGGTCCACTGAAGACCTACAACGTGGGCGGCTCCATGGAGAGAGTGGCCATCGATGTTGCTGGGCCATTCCCGTTAAGCGAGGCAGGGAACCGCTACATATTGGTCGTCAGCGACTACTTTACCAAATGGCCGGAGGCGTATGCGCTCCCTAACCAAGAAGCCGCGACGATTGCAGAGACCCTGGTGAAGGAATTCGTCAGCCAGTACGGAGTACCCCTGGATCTGCACTCCGACCAAGGGAGGAGCTTCGAGTCGCAGGTGTTCCAGAACCTATGCCAGCTGCTGGGAATCCGGAAGACAAGGACAACGCCGCTACACTCTCAGTCCGACGGGATGGTAGAGCGATTCAATCGCACCATCGAGAACCATCTCCGAATAGTCGTCAGCGAGCACCAGAGGGATTGGGACAAACATCTTCCACTATTTCTCCTGGCCTACCGCGCTGCCGTGCATGAAGCCACCGGGTGCACACCAGCCCGGGCCATGTTTGGGAGGGAGCTCCGTCTACCTGTCGATCTTGCCTTCGGCCGACCTGGGAATGATCCGATCCCGGTAAGCCAGTATTGTCAAGAACTGGTCGACCAACTGGAGGACGTGCACGCGTTCGCGAGGAGGAAACTGCGGATCGAGACCGACCGAATGAAGACACGATACGACCAGCAGACGGATGCCGGCGGATTCCATGAGGGCGACCTGGTCTGGCTCTTCAACCCATTATGGAAGAAAGGCCTGTCACCCAAACTGCAGAAGTCCTGGGAGGGCCCGTACCGAGTCGTGAAACGGATCAACGATGTCGTCTACAGGATCCAGCGGAGCCCGAGGGCGAAGATGAAGATCGTGCATCGAGATCGCCTGGCAGCCTACGGAGGGACACAGACGGACCAATGATTGATCGGGACGATCAGCCTTTTTAGGAAGAGGGTGGTGTTACGGCTGCGAGTTTGTGTCATCGCTCGCCGCATGAGTCACAACTGCCCCAGGGCTGGGCTGTGCCCTGCCTCGTGTATTGCGTACGCCTTATGCAACAGGGCTATTAGGACAAAGGGATGGTCCAGAATATTCGTGACTGAGCCAGCGATGGAAACCTCGGGAAGCCGTGACACCCTGGATGGATCTAGAAGCATTTATTGAGTCACCGGCCTGCTATATAAGTGCGACCTGTCAACCAGTGGTTGTTGTTGTGTTTTACGAGCGAGTGCGAGCGCTTATCCTGAGCGACAGAAGTGTGGTGACTTGCGAAACCCCTAGTGAAGCTGATTCTCTTGACAGCGAAGGGAGTGAGGAGCTTACAGGGGACTGCCTGTGTTTTGAGCGAGTGTGCTTACTCAGTGCGAGAGAGGCCATTGTGGTGAGTTGCAAAACAGTGAGTGACAGACCTAGTGCAGCTATTTCTAGCCAGCGTACGGGACCGGACTCATTAGCGAAAGGATTAACTGTGGTCTGTTGACAAGTGAAAGGAGAAGTATTCTCGACGTGAGGAAACTGGAGTCAGGTAATAATTGCTAGTATTTGCTGTTGAGGAGTGTATCTTTCTGGCCACAATAAAGTTAATTATTTATTTAAGCAGTAATTGGTGTTGTGCCTTCTTCCCACCGTAATCCAGTTAACAAAAGTGCCACTAGGAGGGTGGCACGTAACAGAATGTTATGGGCTGCACGATTGGATAAAGAGAAAAACGAAATTGGTATCTCACAAGTAAGGATGGATTTTCTGCGTTCATTCGGGTAGAAATAACTTTCTGTTCCGCAAAATAAGGGATGTTATTGGATAATCCAAACGTTCAGCACGTTTCTGTTAACGATGATGATGATGATGATAATTGTTTTTGAAGGGGCCCCTAATGGTTTGGGTGACAGTGAAAATGAAAAATGTTCAAATGAAACCTAAACTAAGACTAACTATAAGGACTTACAAATTAGAAGTGGAAATAGGAAACAAATAGGAGAAGAATGTAAATAAAAGACAGGACGAATGGAAATGCTCTCAACCCTCGAAGAATGAGAATTGAGGGACTTGGAATGAAGGAGAGCCATGAAAGGCAGAAAAGAAAGAGGAAAGAGGAGAGGGTCCGCCCCAAGGGCAATGGAAAAGGGAGGAAAACCGGACCCAGCTCAGGAATCCCTCATGGTCACCAATCCCGAGCTCACCAGCAGTAAGCCCTTGAGAGTGTAGCACTATCCAGGATGCACCAGAAGTGCACCCTTCCTCCTTTAGAGCCTTCAGCAGAAGACAAGATATATCATTGAAAGAAAAACAAGAAGTTCCGTGACGAACTAAAGAGCCTACTTTTCTTAAAATTTAAGATTCATGCCAATGATTAAGCTAAATGGATCTATCTAGAATAATGACGAAATTAAGTTGGTAATATCGACATTTTTAATTAGTTCGAAATACTGTATACCTGGCATAATGTAGCCTAATAGAGAACTACAGTTGGCAGTCCTGGTGACTGAGTATATTCTTAGTTCCATCTCTTAAGGTACAGAATACAAAATTTGGTTGAAGTCCAATGGATAGCATGGACGTTCCATGCAGTTAAACATTGCATCTAACAGCGCGTGTAAAATCATGTTGGCATTAATGACATACATGTATTGGTCAGAAATAATCTGAAATAATATGATCTATTGTTGTGTCAATTTAGAATAAAATCCATTAGTTAGTAGAGAAGTTACATGCATTTTAAAATTGGACCTATCAGCAGGCTTAGAATCATGTTGGCAGCACTGGCGTAGGCCTATATTAGTTATTCCAAATTAATCTAGAATGCCAGGTACTATACGTGCGCAAAGTTTAGAGCTATTGGCTTGCATACTTTCTGATATATTGATATTAGGGTAACAAAAATAGAGACAGTATTTATTAACAGTTGGCAGCCCTGGTTTCTCCTAAATATACGCATAACACACACGAAATATGGTTGAAATCCAAATGATAGTATAGAAGTTACGTGTATTTAAAGTTGGACCTCTCAGCAGGCTTAGCATCTTGTTGGTAGCACTGACGTATATAAGTTACTCCAAATTAATATAGAATGTCAGGTACTATGCGTGTGCATATTTTAAAGCTGTCTGCTTGCATACTTTCTGATATATTGGTATTTGGATAAAAACAATAGGGAGTGCATTTATTAACAGTTGGCAGCCCTGGTGGCTCTTAAGAATATGCTCATTCATATCTGTGTATGTACACATAGTACGAAATTTGGTTGAATTCCAATTGATAGTGTAGAAGTTATATGCATTTAAACTTTTGACCTATCAGCAAGCTTATAATCATTTTGGCAACACTGCCATGTATGGCGTCCTGGAAATTAAACTGCAATATTATTATCTATACGTGTGCCAATTTTGAAATAGCTCCCATTCATACCTTCCAAGATATCCAACATGGAGCTCAAATTTCAATTGCGATTTTTCAGCAGTTGGTAGCACTGCCATCATTTTCAAATATGGCCGTGAGATATTCAGGTATAGATCTTTACTCCTACCAATTTTTTTTTCGATTGCTCCAGCCGTTTAGGAGTTGATAGGGGGGGGGGACACACACATAGCCAGACAGACAGACAGACACACATTTGCCCGATCTCATAAGTCTACTTTTTCCTCATTTTTGCAAAATGTGAAAGGTAGGCTAACAAGAGGTCTAAACCCTCGAAGATTGGGGGATCAGGAAAGATGAGAGAAGGGCCAATTAAGGCGGGAAAGTGAAAGAATCCCTAGGCTTCGGATACCGTAATACCGTCGGGGTCGGAAGAGAACAAGAGTTGACCAAGGGAGACCGAAAGAAAAGTTGGTAGTGAGGAGCTCGGCACAAGTAAGTGGAAGCCATGCCGGACTCAACTGGGGGCCCGTGGTCGCCAACCCACGTCCCACTAGTCGTGAGTAACTGGGGGGGTTCTGTAACAGAACAGAGGCAGCCCACACGTAAATATCGAGCATACGGTGGTTGTAGACGAACAGCTCTCTTTGTTCCGGAGCGTTATCACGTAGAGTTGACCGTAAGTAGCATGTTATTTAACATAGTTAACCCTTGCTTTAAACCTACATTTAGCGTATTTGAAACTTTTTTGGAAAAATAGCCACACCCTTACAAGAAGTCCCACCCACAAAGGAAAATGATCAAACAAGCAGCGCTTACTGACTGACCAGGACTCCACACGGGATCCCGTGAGAACTCCGCAGTTAAGCCACATTGGGCGTGGTTGGAACTTGGATGGCTTGCTGGTTCTAGGTACTGCGCGCTGTTGGCAAACATGAGGAGGAGCGGAAAGGCCCTGGCCACTCTACCGCACGTAAACTCCGGCTGAGGAAAGCCTCTTCAGAGGTTCGGACCTGCCTTCGGGCAGAATACCTCTTACATAACAAAGAGGCGTTGCCTTCTAGAATGAATTGCGGTTTGAAACAGTATAAAATTAACGAATATCTATGAGCTCGCTACCTAACACATAAGAGTCGCGTCCAAGAGGAATCTTCGTGTCAAATGAGAGATGACGGTGGCTGTGAAATTGCCAGGGGTATGTTTTCTTTGCTTGCTCCCATCAACATCACTGCAAAATTCTCTGAAGGCCAAAGCGTACTTGGTAATCCTTCGAGATCATATCACAGCGTACCTTGAAAATGTGACCACAGACCGCATTCGAGCCCGAAATTCCTGCTGTCTGGGTAGGCACGCCTTACACCACTGTGGATCACTCCACGACCAGACCAATATTTCAAGTCTTAGATAGAGAGGAAGGAAAAAGAAAAGAAAGTTTTTGGTTTTACGTGACTGTTAATCTCGTGATCATGAGCCACGGGACCTCCTTTCTACGTGGAATCCGCACCACAGGACATGCCATTTCACTTCGAAAATCTCATATGCATTGACCGGGATAGAGGGGGCGCGCTGAGCTATGACATGGTGGTTTACATCTGGCCACATGATTTCATAAGATTACACGATCGAGAATAATTAGCTCGGTGAGTCTATTGGTTTTGTATCTGATCACATGATTTAATAATTATGATTCTTCGAATTCATGCTCAACTGAGAATTATGTCGTTCTATCCTACGGTATTTGCCATCAGAATTATGCCCACGCTCACAACGCTAAGGTGATGTATGAATGGTAGACGGAGCATGGTAGTATTTATGTGTCTTCCCTGGCCTGCTAACTCACCCGATTTGAATCATTTGGTGCACATTTGGGAACACTTGGAACACCAAGTTCGCTGTCCTGGGCCACAATCCTGTAATCTGTGGGAGCTCACTGCTCTGTAGCATTTGGAATGGGCACGATTTCCGATAGTCGTTATTCACACTGTTGGGCGGTGGGTATATCGCTACGTTGTTATTTGTCACTTTTCTCTCATTAGCCTATTACAGCCTAGTTCAGGGTTGATGTATTCTTTGTACACTGCGTTGCTCGTTGAAACATGTGCTGGCGCAATGATCAGGAAAAAACAATTTAACTGTTGAGCAATGGTTTTATTGTCAGCTAAATGAGTTTCCAATTGTAATACGTTTAAACTGTTTTATGGATTTGTTGGTATTTGTTGCCATTCACTATGTGGCAGTACACCGTCATCTCGCTCGATCTAACATTGCGACCGCCAACAACTGGGTTAATGTGATTCCAATACAATGCGTCACGCTCCCTTCCCGGATGATGCCATAACAGTGTCCTTATTGAAAGGTGAGACGAATTATGTGTAAGTAACCTAAGATGTTTACCTCAAACGGCCTCTGATATGATGAAGATATCCAAATTCCGGCTTCACGCTGATTGGGAAATGTTTCTCACTGACCTGGTGCAGTCTTTGAAATTCAAACCACTAGGGACGTGCCAGTGTCGGAACAACGAGGGGTTCCGCCCAAGCTAAATAATAACAATACTGTATGAAATTCGTTGAAGTTTTTAATTTTGATTTAATCCAATCCTCTGATTGATGAAAAATGATTGGTTTATAATAATACTTACTAATTTGAAAGCATTTTTTTCACTCTTGTAAAATATTTAGCGTTACCCTAACTTAACACTTGCAGCGTGATCAAAATGGTCAAGGTTCAGTCAGTCAGTCAGTCAGTCAGTCAGAAGGGTGATCATCTCTTTACAAAAATACATCAGTTGTCAGTTGCCATTCTGTTAGTATCCGAGTGTAAGTTTCATTTTGGAAGTGCTTAAGTTGTATTGCTGTTAACTTTAGTTGAAAGCTGTACTGTAGTTTATTTATATTTATACAATGTCGGAGCATAGAAAGGGCCAGATGATTTCACGAAGAAAACTGGACTTTATAATTGAATATCCACAAAATTGTTAATCATGGAGTATCTGCACATTGATAAGTGAAAATACAACGTATCAAATGCTAATGAAATCAAGGCAGACCGGGTTCGATTCCCAGTTAATGCATGTGCGATTTTCAAGTTAAAATGTCACACCACGGGGCGTCCCACTTAAATAGGAGTTCCCATGACTCATGACCATGACGTTAACGGTCACGCAAAATCACAATCTTTCTCCTTGTAGCCTACTGTTATTAACCAATATTATTACTAAACAAAAATCGACCTTTGTTAGCAATTTATACAGAAAATCCCCTTTATAAAGTAAAAGAAAATACACGTTTTCATCACAATTGAAATAAAAAATCTAGGCTACTAATACCTTCAATGAGGCATTTACCACTGCTTACGTACACAGAGACGGCTGATGTGTGGCAGAATCGTTAACATTCCGAGTCTCATTTCTTTATCGACGGATGTGAGTTTCCCCGAATTTGAATGTTTTAATTTCAATGAATGTCATGAAGCCCATTTTACACAAATATGTAGTTGAAATTGCCAGTAACACATGAACTGCCATATCGGAGATAGCCAGGTATTCAGTCGTTATTGTCAACCAAAATGTGACCAAGAGCACAAGGCACATCGAGAAGAGTTTCATTGCAATATAATATATGCTTATAAATCAGTGAGTTCCTCTTTTATATCTATATTTATCGGAACAGTTTTGAATCCACAAGGAATGGATCACAAACACTGTCGAAATCTTGGACACACGCTCTAAAATATGGATTGAACTTCTTCTGAAAGATTTCTAAATGTTCTTCGATACCGTCAGCAAATGTTCATACACTTTCAAACGATCCATTTACAATTCAGCTTACTCACAGATCCTTGAATCTTATCCATACTGGTCAAAATATTTTCGTACCTTTAGCCCGGCAAGTTCAATTGAAGCCCTGAGTGAGGGCGCTGTCGGCGCGAGCGAGCGAGGAAGTGTGGGTGGGAAAGCACGCGGGGGACGGGGGGTGAGAGTGACACCATTGGTCAATCATCCTCACGTGCGCGCTACCCAGTGCCAGTTGGTTTCTGTGCAAGTCTCTCCTTTGACGGCAGCAAATAGCAATAGATCCAGCAACATGATGATTAGAGGGACAAGGGGAAGCCAAGTAGTTGGCATATTTTCCGGGGCTTCAGATGAACTTCTCGCGCTGTAGCTTACATTTTTCTGTTCAGCACATCCAAGTGTGTGAACATATTTGAAAGATACATCTTCATACTGTAAATGCATCATCGACAAATGAATCCGCATACTCATGCCCCTCAACAGTCACAAATGTCCGTGTGTAGGCCTATCTGTTCTTTAAGTTCAAATACTCGCTATAAACGTTTTTCTGATGATAAATACCGTACTTCTGCATGCATCAGGAGTGTAGTGTGCTTTGATGTCATTGCCTGACACACACACAAATGTCGCAAGCGATTTGATGCCACGACATTTACTACTTGGTGTAGGACAACTGTCCATTGTTGGCAACACCGATCCACTGCGGATACCTCCCCACCAAGTTATAATTCCTGCTTATAAAAAGTTTACTATGCAATCGTCAAAAACAAAATCAAAACTGATAAATGAACTAACGTAAGGCCAAAGTTGCTGTCTGATATACTGTACCGTACATCTCCAATTGAAACTAGTCAAATGTATCACTCTACAAACAAAAAATCTTCATTTTCGTATCTTCTCAACTCCCAAGTAAAATACAGTGATTATTAGTGAGGACTGATTAAAATACAAATTCAATGCAACATCATCGACAAACTACATACCGGATATACTGTAGGTCTACATTCTACTATTAGATGCGTCGCTCAGTTAAAGTTGTTAAACGTGCCCATGCTGTGATATGGAAATTAGATACTTCTTCTAGTAGAATTTCCTTCGCCTCTTTATGGTGTTGAAGTAGTCATCAATCATCACGTGTTGTTTTCTAGTCGTCTATGATGAGGCTGGCAAATCTAGCCAAAATATACACGTCCGTCGTTATACCATACGCTGTCACCCCGTTGGTGTTAAAGTTCAGTTTCGTTGAAATGTTGGGAATGAATTCAAAGTCCCTTTGTTCATTAACCACCTCGTGGTGAAGGGGCTAGCATGATAAGCTGCGCCTCTGCCCCAAAGGTCGGGATTCGATTCCCGGCTCTGCCAAGAAATATATTTCTGGTCTGAGGATTGGAACGAGGTACACTTAGCCTCGTGAGGCAAAACTGGAAAGAGGTGGGTTCGATTCCCACATCAGCCATCTTGGAAGTGGTTTTCCGTCGTTTCTCACTTCTACTCGAAGCAAAGCCGGGAAGTTCCTAACGAAGAGCCATGACCCTTCTCCTTCCCAATCCTCGCCTGCATTACAAATAGCCTACATACTCTTATACAACCATTGCAATAAGACAGGTTATCAGGATAACTCACTCACACCCAGTTACACGGGGCTATATCGCAAAGTCCTTAAATAAATCAATAACAACTCTTTCCTCAGTATTAACTCGAGCTAAATTTTTTGAACATCGCGCCAATTATTTATTTGACTCACTGTTGATTCTGTAATAACCGTTTGTCTTCATCTGAATTTGCCACTCTCGTATTTAAAGCCTGGGAGCTTCATAAATAATGAAAGATGAAACATTGAGACTCCTGATACACTTCTCATGAACTGTCACAAGTTAATAAGGTAAATAACAATTCCACTGACTAACGTAGTTGGAATATAATACGTGTTCAGCACCGTTGACTATTTGCTTGTCACTTATAAATTCATTTAATAGCAACTTCCCTCCTTAACATAATTCCAGCTCTTCTAGCCATCGCTTTTCATCATAACGCGTCATTATATCATTCCTTAACGTCAAAGATCATTTCCCGATCTGCGCGGTCCCCAATGAAAGGATTAGGCTATACGACACAGTGCCATATAGTCCACTCGCATCTCGCGTACGGCTCTCGGGTTTTTATATGGTCATCGTGCGTCATCTGGTCTCTCGTTGGCTTGGAATAAAATGCTTAACTTATTATTAAAGAAAGCTTTCCAGTCGGTCAACCTACATTGGGCGGGAAACAAGTAAGAAGAGAAATATTACATTTTATCACAAAATACACGCTTCTGTGCGCAAAAGTTGGGTTTTGTACATAAATGCATGCGTTTAGTGATACATATCTTAGGTAATATTATTTCAGCTTGAGGTGTATAAGTACTTGTTTCCCGCCTAATGTAATTGGGCACAATTTATGTTGACCGACTGGAACGCTTTCTTCAATAGAACTAGGCAACACTGACAAATGGCTTCTATCCTTCAAAAAATGCTTATGCATTCTATAGAATCCTCACATCTAGTGGGACGTGGGTTGGCGACCACGGGACCCCAGCTGAGTCCAGCATTGCTTCCACTTACTTGTGCCGGGCTCCTCTCTGTCTTCTTTCCTGTCGACCTCCCTTGGTCAACTCTTGTTATTTTCCGACCCCAACGGTATTAGGGTATCCGAGGCCTAGGGAGTCTTTCACTTTCCCGCCCTAATTGGCCCTGGTCTCATCTTTCCTGATCCCTTCTTCTTCGAGGGGTCAGACCTCTTGGTTTCTTTTCACTATATATCCTTTTCTCTTTAGGTTTCCCGCACTGTTTTTGTTAATTGGTTCCCCGTGTATCTAAATTCCCTTTAGCGCTTATTGTTTTGCATCTACACCCCATTTTGTAGGTATTTTCAATCTGTGTTGCATTTTGTAACCCGTGGCTCATGATCTAGTGATTAACGGTCACGTTAAACTACAAGCTTCCTTCCTTTTTTTTCATTTTTTTGTTTTTTCGATCTAAATTGAATTTTGCTAGTGTTTTCAACCTCAATTGCATTTTGTAAGTATTGACAATCTAAATTACGTTTTAGTAAGTCTTTCAATATAGGGGTGGAACTTTTGTGAGTATTTTGAATTTCAATTGCATTTAGTATTTTCAACCTAAACTGCATTTTGCATGTATTTTAAATCTAAATTGCATTTTGTAGGGTGCGCATTTTGCAAGTATTTTGATTCTCAATTGCATTTTGTGGGTGTTTTGAATCTAAATTACATTTTGTAAGTATTATCAATCTAAATTGCATTTTGTAAGTATTGTCCATCCAATTGAGTAGTTTGAATCTACCATACATTTTGTAAGCATTTTCAATTAAATTGCATTTTGTAAGTATTTTGAATATCAATTGCACTTTGTGATTATTTGGAATCTGAAATGCGCAATTTTCCATCTAAATTGCATTCTGTATTTTCAATTTCAATTACATTTTGTAAGTATTTTGAATCTCATTTGCATTTTGTAAGTATTTCGACTATACATTGCATTTTGTACGTATTTGAACTTAACCTGCATTTTGTGCGCATTTTTCAATCTATTCCTTTTGTGAGTATTTTCGTTCTCAATTCCCTTCTGTAAGTATTACCACTCTCCATTTTGTGAGTAGTTTCAATCTGAGTTCTTTTTTGTAAGTAATTTCCTTCTCACTTAATTTTCGTTCTGGTTTCCGCTTCAGTGACATTTTCGCTATAACCCAGACCATTAGGGGCCTAGCTGTTATGCCCCTTAAAACAACAATTATCATCATCATATATATAAATTTTTGTAATCTTCACTAGGTTTTGCTAAATAAAACCAACGAATTTGTAATAGCATGATATCCCTTCAATCGCTTTGAAAACAAGTCAAGCATAGAACTTCCAAACTCCGGTAGGTCTTCCTTCCATCATTCGTTATATTCATACTCCGCCAGACATCATACTGCTCCTGTCTACCTGCCTTAGAGCAACCAGCTGTATAAGGCTCCACTCTGTGCTTGAGTCACCCGTGTTTCGATTCCCACAATGTTTACTATTGAACACGGGCACTAAATTGTTTGACATTCTGAAATCTATTGGAAAAAAGTACAGGGATAGGAGGGTGATATACAATCTATACAGAAACCAGACAGCAGTCATTCGAGCTGAAGGATATGAGAGAGAAGCTGGTATTATGAAAGGTGTAAGGCAAGGCTGCAACTTATCACCCATACTTTTCAATCTTTACATTGAACAAGCAATGAAGGAAATTGGAGAAAAATTTAAAGTGGGAGTGAAGATTCAAGGAGAAATAATTACAACTCTGAGATTTGCTGATGACATCGTCATCTTGGCCGACAAGCCTGAGGATTTGAATGAGTTTTTGAATGGTATGGATTCCGTCTTACGGAAGGACTTCATGATGAAAATTAATAAATGTAAAACAAAAATACTGGAATGCAGCCGAAATAAATCAGAAACCTCTATGGAGATCAAATTGGCAGGGGAAAAACTAAAGGAAGTAGGAGACTTCTGTTACTTAGGAAGCAGAATAACCAGTGATGGACGAAGCAAAGAGGATATAAAAAGTAGGTTGGCTCAGGCAAGGAAAGCCTTTCTACAAAAAAGGAATCTGTTGACATCGAATATAGATTTAGGTACTAGGAAGTCATTTTTGAAAGCCATTGTCTGGAGCGTGGCGCTCTATGGAAGTGAAACTTGGACTATTGGTGCAGCAGAAAAGAGGAGAATTGAGGCATTTGAAATGTGGTGTTACAGGAGAATGATGAAGATCAGATGGGTAGATAGGGTTACAAACGAAGAAGTATTAAGGCGAGTGGGAGAGGAGAGATGTTTCTGGCGACTGCTAATGATGAGAAGAGATAGGTTGGTAGGACACATACTAAGACTCCCAGGAATAGCAAGCTTAGTTTTGGAAGGAAGGGTCGAGGACAAGAACTGTAGGGGTAGACCAAGGTTAGAATATGTTAAACAGATTGCCTCGGATGTACGGTGTGGTAGCTATGTAGAGATGAAACGATTAGCTCAGGACAGGGAGGCATGGAGAGCTGCATCAAACCAGTCAAAAGACTGAAGACTCAAACAACAACAACACGGTCACGGTACACAGCACATTCATTCAATAGTACATTATGCAACGAGCCTATAATGGCAATAATTAAGACACGAGTATGTTTATAAAACGAGCGTAAGCGAGTTTTATAATTTTCATAAGAGTGTCTTAATTACCATTATAGGCGAGTTTCATACGACTGTTTATGTTCGACGATAATTATAACTTTATTATATGTTTTATCATAAATATTCATAAATATCTGTTCAGATTCAGTCACTAGAAGTTTGTGATCGGAGTGCAAGCGCTGGGTGATATCTCTGCTTTACAAATTCTCTGACGCATGCGCTCTGTCTGCTTGGCAATGTCATATTATTAGAGGCTGCCGAACACCGATGAGCAGCAGCATTCAGTCAAACTGTCACCGAAGTGTAGAAATTGGAGTTGGGGATATTAAGGTACAGTGCTATTTCTTGTCTCATATTCGCCAGTTTATTTACGCAAAAAAAATTGGACGGTGCACATTCCATGTCGGTAATTTGTATAGAAATGATGCTGTAGTCATGTCCGACATGTTGGATCTTGAGCGCATGCGCGAAGGTATCCTTACCTAACTGGTCAATGAATGAGCTCTGATTGGCTGGAGAAACTGTTTCATAATGGAAAACAGTACTGTAATGACCATTATGATATAGTTTTCTGGCACATAATGTTAACATATTGACATCGTCGAACATAAAATAACTTATATATGTGTGAGATGTTGGTACTGCATGCTCGTCTCATGTTCCTAATCCAGGCGCGGATTCAAGGGGAGGGTCACGGGGGTCATGACCCCCCCCCCCCTCCCAAACGGAGACCAAAATGTTTTGCAAACTCAAAAAACGAAAACACAATAACCAGACAAATAAATCGTAGCGGATTTCAACTGAAAAACAGTTTTATTTTTATTTTATTCTATACTGAAAATATCTTGATTGCAGCGTTGGTTGCTCTTAGCCAAGTTTTGAGGCGACGGAGAGTTGAAAAATTTCTGTTAAAACTGTACATATTTACTACTTCATACCTGTTATATAAAAACGATTATTTATATAACAAAATCAACTCGTCTATTTTGTTTAGTAAATCTTGTGATTACCAAATCGATGTTTATAGTGATGACACGACGAATGTGCAGCAATGCAAGTCCGGTGAGCCTGTCTTCGGCCATGGTTGCACTTAGCCAAGTTTTGAGGCGACGGAGAGTTGAAAAACTTCTTTCTGCATTGGCTACACTCACAGGAAATGTAATGAGGATACGTAAAAATTATTGATGGATGGATAAATATCCTCGTCACACTCATCACAAATGACAACAAGGGGATATTGCCGCCGTTTTCAACAATGCGCTCCCATTTCGCGACCCACAATTCGTACTCGGCAACAACTGTTGAAATCCAAAAGCTTCTGGCCCGCTAATTGTTGTGCCGAGTATATATTGGTTTATAAAAAATTAAAAAATTAAAAAATTGTTTGTCATATATTGTATATACACTAATAGGAATTCGGGTCTTTTTTCGCACCAAAATATTTTGCCGACGTCCAAACTGCAAGCTTGGTTGGCAATTTAAGCTGTGACTTTCTCCATTTGTCGGTACCAACTCGACTTGCCGAAACTGTAACGTACCTTGATACTTTTCTTGAAGCTCGATGTAAAAGTCACAAAACACACCGTTGCAATTTGTACGAATATTTTTGGTGCGCTAAACACATCAAATTTCTATCCATGTAGCTTGCAAAAAAATTGGTCAGGTTTTGTACGTTTGGTTATTTTGTGATTGCGTCTTTAGTGATACCATTTTTTTTAACAATTTCTATTTTCTGACCCCCTCCAAAGGCAAACTCTAGATCCGCGCCTGTCCTAATCTTTCCAGAAGTTACATCATAGAATTTATTTGATAGTTCTTCTACCATGTCACAAATATTGAGACTGATGGCCGCAAACGTATATGAGAGATTGAATATTAAAAATAAAAGAATGTTCTGAGACTAGTGACGGTCATGGAAATAAATTGAATCTGATGAGGTCTCCAGAGATGTAAGTAATTTACTACCAAATTTCGTTAACATCGGTCTAGTTAATGAATGGATATTTGAGTGGGACAGTCACACACATGAATACAAGCACTACCGCGTGCACATAAACGCACGCACACATATGCACAAAAATCGATCTCATAAGCTCACATTTAACATCATCAAAATAACCTAAAATTTTTTTTCTTGAAATTTGAGTGGTTGCCAACCTGAATTCTTCTATAATAACTGGATTCATACGCAATATTTGCTTGATTTCACTTCACTATGATGATTAGGTAACCTTGAGAATGTTTATCTTTCGCTTTATCACCATGTTGCTTTCCAGCATTCCACTATTTCCAATGTCTTATCAAACTTCTATTATGGTGCAAATTTTCAGTGTGTAGGCTGTGATAATTACCGAGATATTGAGTACTGATGAAATGTTTGCGCAGCTGCCATGTTGGATTTGTAATGATTATGGAAATGTGGAACACCCAGTTGAGGGTTACAACTAAACTGCGGACAATTTAAATTATCATTCCTTCACCCATCAAAAGTTGTTTGGAGACGAACACACCCGCACGAACACACAAAGGGAAAGGGGTTGATCTTATAAACATATATCTTATATAATGAAAATAGGATAATACATCAAGTTTAATGAAACTGTTCTAGAAAGAGGAGGTTGTAACGTCCTGGTATTTGCCAAAGTGTGAGAATGGACAACTATTTAGGTTTAGGGTAGGGTTTAAGTCGCCCACATTCTAAATCTGGACACAGTGGTGACCCTGTCCTGGCATGATAATATTCTCAGCAAAACCCAGACGATAATCATAATTAAAGGTATATGTGCACTATTGCAATAATGAACTGTCACTTCGTTAATAAATCTGACATAGTTTGGCCAAAATATACAAGGTTTCAGAGGAGTGTACGAAGCTCAATTGGCCTATTTTCATCATAATGAAACCGACAGCAGTGGCTATTCTGGCTAAAGCGCAGCGTTAGGTCACGGGGCCAAGCTCTCTGCTGACTCGGTAGACGCGTGGGTTCGAGCCCCACCTTCGGCCGTCCTTGAAATGGTTTTCCGTGGTTTCCCATTTTCAACACCAGGCAAATGCTGGGACGGTACCTTCTGATAGGCCACGGCCGCTTCCTTCCACATACTTGACCAGTTTCCTTCATCTTCATCCATTCCATCTCTCATCCCGACGCGCAGGTCGCCCACGGGCGTCAAATAGAAAGACCTGCACTCGGCCTCTGAGGAGGCCACACGACTAAAAAAAACCAACATAATGAAATAACGTCGCTGAACGTATAATACCTCGTATCCTTTACTGCTCTTCTTTTGCATTATTGTCCTTATGATTGGTCGCACCTCCCAGCCGTATGTGTAAGTGCCGTCCTGTCTAACTCTTGGTGCTGTTGTTATTTATTTAGGGGCATTGCGACATTGTGGTCATGTAGCCCCATGTACTTGGGTATGTGTAGAATTTGTCTGATAACCTTTGTCTTTGTGATTTCTGTACTACTGCGAATATTTGTAATTCAGGGAGGATTTGTGTAGGATACGGCCGTGGCCTTAATTTAGGTACCATCCAGGTTATTGCCTGGAGTAGAAGTGGGAAACCACGGAAAACTACTTCCAGGATGGCTGAGGTAGGAATTGAACCCGCCTCATTTCAGTTTTGCCTCATGAGACTGAGTGTAACCCATTCCAGCCCTGAAACTAGTTTTTTTTAGCAGAGCCGGCAATCGAACCAGGACCTCCTCGATGACAGCCAAGAATGCTAGGCACTACGCAACGTGGCGGGCTGTGTAGTTCTCTAAAGGAAAATGAACCTTAAATAAACTGTACTGTAGGAGTGCATTACTACACGGAAATATAATTTCTAAAGAACAATGAGTTTAACGCTCATTTTCCTTTAAACCTCCACACAGGAAAATAAACCTAACGTGAACTGTTCTGTCGGACGACACATCCAGGCGTGACCAATCATAAGGAATTTAAATTAGAAAGAAGAGCATTGTGAGATACGCGGTATTGCATGTTCAGCGACGATATATATGTATAAGATGAACCCTTGTCCCAATGAGTGTATATGTGTGTCCGTCCACTACAGTAAATAACTTTTGATGGGTTGAAGCAATGTTAATAAAGGTTTCATCCATTGCTCATTAAGAAATGTGGTGGGGCATAATCAACAAGCAAGAGTAAAATCTGTCCATGGCTTAAGCCGCAAGCAACAGGTTTCACTTCTGTTTGAGAGGATATGAACGATATTGATTGCTGTCACTTATCCGGCGGTGGCAGTCGCTATGTCATTTTCTCAGCGGAACATCAGACATTCACCATGTTGCAGCCGCAGCGCCAGCGGGAATAGACTATTAAATTATTGCTCAGTACATGGGCTGACCTTGAATCGCTTCTGATTTGATTTCGCCGAGGCATGCGGGGTAAGTGAATTTTCCTTCATTATTGATTCGTACAGTCGCAAGCTTGGCCTTGGTTGGTTCTGTTGCATGGCGAGCCATAGACACCTCGGTTTTAAACCACCACTTACAGAATTTACGTGAATTAAGAAATTTAATTTCAATGGTGGAATTTTAAAATGGTGT
Organism: Meconema thalassinum; assembly: GCA_946902985.2. Lineage (NCBI taxonomy): Eukaryota > Metazoa > Arthropoda > Insecta > Orthoptera > Tettigoniidae > Meconema > Meconema thalassinum. The sequence goes on along the minus strand of OX336389.2, from coordinate 248,009,934 downwards.
TGGTAACGATGATGAAGGTGGCCATGATTGGGCTTGATAATACTGCTAACACTGCTACTTGTGAACTCAAAATCCTTCGTAACACTTCCCTCAGAATCTGTCAAAATGTCAGTCGTCAGAAACATTTATTACATTCAACACAGAAGGAAGGGCTTCCGTGGCTTAGGTGGCTGCATGACGGCCTCTCACCACTGGGTCCATGGTTCAAATCCTGGTCACTCCATGTGAGATTTGTGCTGGATAAAGCGGAGGCAGACAGGTTGTTCTCTGGGTACTCCGGTTATCCTTGTCACAATTTCATCCCAGCAACACTCTCCACTATCATTTCATTTGTCATTCATTTAATCATTGCCCCAGGGGAGTGCGACAGGCTTCGGCAGCAGGCACAGTTCATATCCTCGCTGCTAGACGGGGGCTTCATTCATTCCATTCCCTAACCCGGTCGGTCGACTGGAAGCAGACTGTGGAGGACAGAAAGAGCCACCGGAGACATAAACAAGATCCAGAATTTAACAGCCCTATCTCTAGCTTCATCCTTGTCGCTATTCCATACCACCATCTCACCCATTGTAACACATGGTCTAGAAATAGTATGGGATCACCTCACAATCAGTGATCTCGAAATAATAGAGAGTGTCAAGTGGCGATTCATTAAATATGTGCTGATAGTTGGAAAGATGACCCCTACAAGATTAGTATAAGAGCTAGCCAAGGAAACCTTCTGTATAGAGGAATTCATGCTGAAAATACCATTGCCAGCTACAGGACCGTTTGCAGACATAACATAGTGTAGAAAAGCAAAGAGAAGACTAAAGTTTGGTGCTTTTCAGTCGGTCAAAACGAATATTCCCTAACGAGTTGGGTTATACCCTAATTCCGAAAAAAATTACATGAGATTAATAAATACACTAGGATGACCAGTTTCGATCGTCAAGCGATCATCATCAGATCCGTTACACTTAGGCTGAAAAGTATTTGTTTGAAAATACAGGGGAAAATATTTAAAATATGTACAATTAATTAGTTGCAGTATTGGTAATGCAACTTGTCTGTGTATGCTAGTTGTAGTATATATGACTAGCAACACACCCCGGCTTCTCCCGGGAACAGTTATGAATGCATTACGTGAAAACCCGTAAAAACACTTACAGTGGGCGATGTATTGAAGATAGAGATATGCTCCCCCGGACGTTTTTGTAGAACTTTTCATACTGACCAATTCTAAAACTCATAATATATTGATATTTTTAACGGTTTGCCCAGTGTAAGCTTAGAAAACACACGGACGCCAGTTTTCTTTTCGACTTTTTCACTGAAATCGCTACTGCTTGGCTTCCTTTGATCATAAATAAATGATTCTCTACAGAAACCTTCCACGAGATATCCTCTACAGCAGGGCCATCCAGACAGCGCTCCCCAAGCGTTAGCGCTCCGGCCGCGCTCTGAGCCAGTGCTCCGAGCGCTTTGGTAGAAGGTAGTTTCAGAAGTGGTGGGAGGAGCTTGGCTGGCTGAGCACGCTGAAGTGTGCAGATGATCCATCAGTCGCTAGTCGAGTCCAATGCACTTCGTTGACAGCGTGTAAATAAATCAGTTTCGCAGTGGTCATGACTGAACAGCATGAAAAAAAAGAGTAATGAACCAGCAGTCTTTAAAGCAGAATGGAAAATTTCATTTTTCTGTACAGCTTATAAAGGGCATGCCAAATGTTTAGTGTGCAACAGAGACGTAATGTGTCAAAAATAACACAATTTGTTGTTGAATTTTCCTGTCTAATATGTTCACATTTGAGTTTGGAATAAATCACAATATTCTTTACTGAACACTTGTGTTCGTTTCCTGCACATTCCATACGTCAGAGTACCATGTCAACAATCCCACAAGAGCCGTCGGCCGCACGACTGTACGTACGTAGCTAGTCAGCGTGGTCCGAACATCGTCCGTCTCCTCGCTGCCACAGTGTAGTGGTGGTAGGGGAAGGAGCGCTAGTCTGACTGCCCAGTGCTCCCCGAGCGCGGCCGCGCACCCGGAGCGCAATGACTGGATGGCCCTGCTCTACAGAATGATGAAAACCGCATCAATATTCATCCAGTGGTTCTCGAGATTACCCGTGACATCCAAGAATCGGGGACTTCGTTTTATACTAAGTAAAGATGTTAGATGAAATGCTAAAATGGTGATAGAAATCTGAATTTGGCTGTTTGGAGTGACTATATGGTTGTGAAAGTCAACTATGGTTGTACTGTATAGTGTAGGCTATTACTGCTCGGTTCCAAGCTCTGTGAACTTGCGGGATGAAGGGCAGAGACAGGGTAGGAGCAGGCGAGAATTGAGAAGCCCATCGACAGCCCGCCGTGTTACCTGACATTCTCGTCTATTCCAATACTGCTAACATGGGTCCTTTCTGAAACCAGTGTGGAATGAGTGACCGAGTCACCGACTAATGTATTTGCTTCTGTTACTACGCAAGGACCGAGAAACCTCATCACTCATCACCACCACTATTCATAGTCTGCGATGCACATTCCTCTCAGGTCCACGCAGCTTAGACCCGAGCAGTACTTATCTGGTTGGATGTCTTCCGCGCTGGAGCTGCTTGCAATGTCAACTTCACTCTTTCACCAGTGACTGTCGACAGTCGACTGGTATTTCTCATATCGGATGGCGGTATTAAGTACTCCAAATACCAGTATACAGCGGGTTGTGTGTAAGGAACTTATCTACTGATAGGTCAATCTCAATAATGATTATTTTCATAGTTAGTGAACATCTAACTCTGAGTTATCTGTACTTCTCCAGATCATGGAGTAGTGGCGAGCGTTCTTGACTGTTGCCCCGAAGGTCCGGGTTCGATCCCCGGCTCTGCCAGGAAATTTTATTCTGATCTGAGGGCTGGAAAGCGGTATTATCAGCCTCGTGGGGCAAAACAGAGAAGAGTTGGGTTAGATTTCCATCTCAGCCATTCTGGAAGTGGTTTTCCACCGAGATGGCTCCTAATTTAAGACCACAGCCGCCTCCTTCCCAATCTTCGTCTGACTTACAGTACAAATACACACACTACTACAGACACCACAATAATAACCATGATGTCCAAGCCCCTCAAATGAAACAACAACTTATCTACACTCACCCTTTTATCATTTCAAATGATCTTGTCAACTTCGTCGTTATGCTTGGGTCTAACGTTATGCGTTACGGTTACGGCGTGTATGACGTCATCATGTTGTTCAGTGCATATGCACCGAGTCTGAGTTTACTCCTGGGGTGAGGCGTTATGCGATACGGAGACGGCGAGTGCGTGACGTCAGACAGGAATACAGGGTGACTCCTAAAGAAGTGTGAAAGATGTCAGACAGGAATACAGGGTGACTCCTAAAGAGATATACACGATGTCAGATAAGAATACAGGGTGACCCTTAACGAGGTGTACAAGATGTCAGACGAGAACACAGGGTGACTCCTAAAGAGAAATACAAGACGTCAGATAAGAATACAGGGTGACTCCTAAAGAGGTGTACACGATGCCAGACGAGAACACAGGGTGACTCCTAAAGAGGTGTACAAGACGTCAGATAAGAATACAGGGTGACTCCTAAAGAGGTGTACACGATGCCAGACAGGAATACAGGGTGACTCCTAAAGAGGTGTGCAAGATGTCACACAAGAATACAGGGTGACTCCTAAAGAGATATACAGGACGTCAGATAAGAATACATGGCGACTCCTAAAGAGGTGTACAAGATGGCAGACAAGAATACAGGGTGACTCCTAAAGAGATATACACGATGTCAGACAGGAATACAGGGTGACTCCTAAAGAGATATACACGATGTCAGATAAGAATACAGGGTGACCCTTAACGAGGTGTACAAGATGTCAGACGAGAACACAGGGTGACTCCTAAAGAGAAATACAAGACGTCAGATAAGAATACAGGGTGACTCCTAAAGAGGTGTACACGATGCCAGACGAGAACACAGGGTGACTCCTAAAGAGGTGTACAAGACGTCAGATAAGAATACAGGGTGACTCCTAAAGAGGTGTACACGATGCCAGACAGGAATACAGGGTGACTCCTAAAGAGGTGTGCAAGATGTCACACAAGAATACAGGGTGACTCCTAAAGAGATATACAGGACGTCAGATAAGAATACATGGCGACTCCTAAAGAGGTGTACAAGATGGCAGACAAGAATACAGGGTGACTCCTAAAGAGGTGTACAAGATGTCACACAAGAATACAGGGTGACTCCTAAAGGGGTGTACAAGATGTCACACAAGAATACAGGGTGACTCCTAAAGAGATATACAAGACGTCAGATAAGAATACATGGCGACTCCTAAAGAGGTGTACAAGATGGCAGAGAAGAATACAGGATGACTCCTAAAGAGGTGTACAAGATGGCAGAGAAGAATACAGGATGACTCCTAAAGAGAGTGCTCAAGATGTCAGACAAGAATACAGGGTGACTCCTAAAGAGGTGTACAAGATGTCACACAAGAATACAGGGTGACTCCTAAAGGGGTGTACAAGATGTCACACAAGAATACAGGGTGACTTCTAAAGAGATATACAAGATGCCAGATAAGAATACAGGGTGCCTCCTAAAGAGGTGTGCAGGATGTCAGAGCAAAATACAGGGTGACACTTAACGAGGTGTACAGTATGTTAGATTCAATTCAAATACAGGGTGACCCTTAAAGAGGTTTGCAAGATATCAGATTCAAATAATGGGTGACCCTTAAAGAGTTGTAAAATATGTCAGACTCAAATACAGGGTGACCCTTAAAGAGGTACCCGTGCGGGAAGCCTAAGTTAATGGGCAATGGAGTCTGTTGAAAGAGCCCTCCTGAGCCTTTCTAACATGTGTAGCATTTGTAGCATGCGTCATTTGAAATGATAAAAAGTCTAGTCTCGCAGACTGACTGTATCTTTTTTTATTATAAGTAGTAAATTGTGTATCAGGTTTTATCTAAGAAAGGCCACGAGCCCTTAATCTTGCTAGGCTAAATAAGACATCAATCAATCAATCAATCAATCAATCATGCTGCACGGTCTCGCCATTATATTAATCTCGCTAATCATGCCACTTAATGTCCGGCACTGTGGCTAAATGGTTAGCGAGCTAGGCTTTGGCCCAAAGTGCTCCGGGTTCGATTCCCGCCCAAGCCATCAGGGATTTTAATCTCCTTGGGTTAATTCCCGTGGCTCGGGGACTGGTTGTTTGTGACGTCTTCATAATCATTTCATCCTCATTACGACGCGCAGGTTGCCCACGGGCGTCAACTAGGAAGAACTGCACTCGACCTCTCCGGATTCCACACGATTATCATTATCATGTCACTTAATTCGAGATGAAAACGTGGAATGCTGTGCCCCATGGTCACTCATCCACGCTCTATCTTAGAAGATAGAGAAGACTAATCGATAAGAGAACATTGAAGCCCTGGGCACGTACTGCTTACTGTATCGACCAGCAGATGGTATGAACGCTCCTGAGCAAACTTGCCATCAAGGATTGAGATATCATCTTAAAGAAGATCAGGAAATCAAATCATGCATTGCAGTAGTAGGACACAACATGGAAACAATTCTTAGACTCTGTTTATAAAACGAATCAATATAGCTGAGATATTCATTGTATTATTCAATAACAGTGACATGAATGTACAAATAGTAGAGTAAATACTCTGGACACTGGTGTTGTTGCTTCATTTAGAGTCTTGGACATAGATAGATAGATTTATTTTGTCTGGCAAGATTAGGGCCATTGGGCCCTCTCTTCCATCTAACCAGATTATACAATTGACACATAATTAACATTACAAATATAACTTAAGTCTAACAATATTACAATGTTGATACATACAATATAAAATACATATAAAATGGATTAGCTTGGTGTAGGTAGTAAATTGTTGTATTGCTTGGGTAAATAACTAAGATACTTAGAAGTACGTATAAAATTAGAGTAAGGTATGGAAATACTGATAAAATGTAGACTAATGAGGGTGATAATGATGATGATGATGATTAGTCGTTATTAAAGAAGATTATTTAGATGTCGAAATAGAGAGCAAATGAGAAAGGGAGAATTGGAAAGTTTGAATATATGTAATTCGGCGTAAGAATATAAGCATAAGTGTTGAGTTCTACTTTCATTTACTTAGTGATTATGTACTGCTGGCAACGCTGCTTGAAGCTGGACGGGGTGGCTCCTCTGACAGAGCGAGGCAGATTGTTCTACAGTCGTGCAGTAGCAACAACGAAGGAGTTGGTATAGCGTACTGTGCGGTGTATGGTTATCAGCAAGAGAGTGTCGTTTTTTGACCGTGTACCAGTCGTCAGTCATGTGTACTTGGATATGAATAAAATTAGTCTAATAATCTGTGTTATTGTGATGTCTGTACCAGTGCATGTATTTGTGACTGATGCAAGGATTTGGAAGCAGGTGGCAATGGCCATAAGTTAAATACCATCCGGAGTAGAAGTGGGAAGCCACAGAGAAGAACTTCATAGATGGCTGAGGTGGGAATGAAACACAATTCTACTGATATTGGCCTCACGAAGCTCAGACAAGAATGGAATTTCTTGGCAAAGCCGGGATTCGAACCTGCAGTTCAGCCACCTCAAGGTGGTCAGTCTGGACGTGACTGTAAGGTTCTGTAACCTACTTCGTTAGTGTAAATAAAAATTGGGATGAACCACGAAAAGTATGATATACTCGTATCCCCTCAGGGGCTCACGACTGGTGGAACGTGAGTTGATGACTGTGATGCTCTAGTTGAGTTCGGCATTGCTTACTTACTTGTGCCAGCCCTCCCTGCTTTCATTTCTACTGTCGACCGCCCTTGGTCAACTCTTGTTCTCTTTCACCCACAGCACGGCGTAGCCATGCTCGTTGAATCGTGCACTACGACCGCGAGGGCAGCTGCAGCAAGTCCGGAGGTCGGAGGTTTGATTCCTGACCCTGACAGCGGATATCGTCCTGAGTTTGATTATTCCCCGGTTTTTCCGACACTCCTTCCAGGCACTTGCCGGGATAGTACCTTACTTTAAGTCCCAGGGCACCTACTCTATCCCTGTCTCTAATACAGTTACACAAAACCACGATCATCACATCAAGATAGGTTGAGACGAGTTCAATACAACCAACTACACAGGGCTGATGACTAAGATGTCCCAAGCCCCCAAAAATGATTTAACAACAATCTCTTCCAACCCAATGGCATTTGGGCATCCGAGGTTTAGGGAGTCTTTCATTTCCCGCCTTAATTGCCCTTTGCCTTCTCTTTCCTAATATCCTAATTTTCTAGATGTCTGAACTCTCTTTTACTTTCCTAATCTCTCCTGCCTTCTGCAATAGGTAGCCCCACCATGCAATGTGCACTCTGGTTAGTGCTACACCGTCAAGAGCTCGAGAATGGCCACCTTGAAGTTTAGGAGCTAGCTTCTTGGTTGTCCCGAAGGTCTGTGTTCGAGTCCCGGCTCTACGAATAAATTTACTTCTGGTCTGAGCGCTGGAGCGAGGTCAACTTAGCATCGTGTGGTAAAAATGAGAATAGGTGGGTTCGATTCCTACCTCAAACATCCTGGAAGGATTTTTTCTTCTTCGTGCTTTCACACTTCTACTCCAGGCATATACCGGGATGGTTCCTAACTTAAAGCCACGGCAGCCTTCTTCCCAATCCTCACCTCAATTTTAAATACACACACTACTACAGACACCACAATAACACAGGTCAACATACATATATACACCCAAGTACACTGGACTGAATGACCACGATGTTCAAGCCCCTCAAATGAATCAACACTCAAGGGATCACTGCTGGTGGGATCGAGATTTGGCCACCGGGAAGGATTCCAGGACGTTCGGGCGGACCAATCAATCAAAAATGCCACTATATAATATGCTATATGCTACAACTGCGAGGGAAAATCCCCTATAAACATCGTCTTCTTATTTCACAGTCCGCCTCGTTGCGTAGTGCCTACCATTCTTAGCTATCACCGCGGAGGTCTGGGTTCAATTCCCGGCTCTGTCAAGAAATTTAATTCTGATCTGAGAGCTGGAACACGGTACAATCAGCCTCGGCCATCCTGGAAGAAGTGGATTTCCGTGGTTTCCCATCCTCTACTCCAGGCAAATGCCGGGTTGGTACCTACCCAAATCCTACCTCAATTACATATACACACACCAGTACATACATCACAATGACACAGGGTATCAGTTAAATTCTACACACACCCAAGTATACGGGGCTACATGATCATGATGACTCAAAGCCTCTAAATAATCAACAACGTATTATTTCACAGGAAAACGTATTGCAAAGTAAAAGAACACATAAGTACTAGGATTTTTATGTAAATACATATTATTTCCCTTTGCTTAGCCTATAATAACTAAAAATGATGAATGTCCATGAATTAGAACCTTAGCTAACATATAATTATATTTTATTTTATCATTTTAATTGATCATGTCGACTTCGTCGTTACGCTGAGGTCTGGCGTTACGTTACGGCGACGGGACGAAATGTACCGAGAATGCACTGAGGTGTGTGACGTCAGAGTACCGCTTGAGCTGCCTCCTTTCCCCGCACGCTCCGGTGAGCGTGACGTCATCCAACCAGCTACCTCCTTTGACCTTGGTTTGCACTTGCTAATGACTTTGAGTTCATGCAGTTCGCTACATGATCAGGAGGCTTTCACCCAGCATTTTTCAGCATCTGTAGCATTTGTAGCATTTAAAATTATATAAAGTCTAGTCTTTCAGACTGAATATCACTTTTTTTAAACATATTTTACATGTTTGATCATAATGATGTGTTTTTCATATTTATGTGTAAAATTACATATTCTGTCACTTTCTTAAAAAAAACAGTCTGTGTGACATTTGTTCACTAGAAACTCAGGTAAATGACATAGATTTTCCATGTTTTCCAAGGACCATGGAAGAATTTCAAGAAAAATTATGGTGTTTGAAGCCATTTTCAGGGTTTTCTTAGTGAACGAAGTTTGATGTTTTTCAGTCGATCAGCACGATTATACACAATTGTGATGGGTTCATGATTTGTGGGATGTGAAAGAAAGTGTATAGGTATCTGCATCCAAACTTGATGACAAAACTCCACCAGTAATATTTTGTATTGCATTTAAAAAAAAACTTCTCTTTGAAACGGTTCAATATAGATTTTACTGAAGTGTGAAGACTTGGCAGTTTCTGTGATTGTTCAAGTGCTTAGACAGGGTAAGCTGTGTGTTTAGTGGCAATGGGAAGCTCCCAGATATTGGTTGATGGCTACTATGAGTTTCGTAATACTAATGGATAGTTGAGGCCTTGATATGGCCAGACTCAATGAACGAATATGTTTCTATATAACAGATTTTTGTAGCGAATGTTATACCAGCGCAAATAATTTACTTAATCATAAATCAGCCACACATCTATATTGAACCCTTATTGATCTACGATAAATAAGCATTCATAAATTATTATTATTATTACTGCAGCCCAGACAGTACTTGAGGAAGTTGACGAGAATAAAGGCAGGGTAGCGTGTCGCAATGATTGCCACATAAGGAGAGCTGGTAGCTATTCTTGAAGAACGGCCTGGTAAACTTGAGTTCAAGGCCAAATTGTGTAACAACTTGCTCCAGAATTGGAATCACAAAGGGGTAGTCACGAGTTACTTACAACCGACCTGAGATTGAATCAACCAATCAGGAGAGTCCACGCCGATATCACGAGATGGAAGGCGTCAGTGGTAAAAAGCGCGCGGAAGTGATTATCTAAAGAACCGCCGAACGGAATTATCTCCGCACGAGTGCGATGAGACGTTTGATTTATTTGAAGAAGATTGATACTAGTCCCATCTATGTGAGATGAAAACTCTGGAAAATTTTTCTAAAATCCACCCCACTCCTCCGTACCCTGTCAGTTTCTAATAAATTGCTTGACGAGAAGCTGTTCGATGTCATACGTTTTGGAGCCTTGAGAGGCTAACTTCACGCCCGTTTGCATCGTGATTTTGACGCTCTGATATAATTAGAAGTCATACGTTTTGGAGTTTTGAGAGGCTAACTTCACGCCCGTTTGCATCGTGATTTTGACGCTCTGATATAATTAGAAGTCATTCGTTTTGGAGCCTTGAGAGGCTAACTTCAAGCCCGTTTGCATAACGATCTTTAACGCTCTGATATATTTGAAGATTATTTTATCTGTGAGCTCTGATGAGCTAAACTCACGCTAGTTTGCACAGCACAATTTTAACGCTCGTAATTATTTGAAGTCAATTACTTTGTGAGATTTGTGAGCTAAATTCACGCCAGCGTGCGTGATGATTTGGAACTGGTAATATTATCTTGAAGACGACTATTTCAGTTCTTAGGGGCAAGACTTGTAACATTCTAATTAGCGCTCACTCGAGCGAAGGTCAAAGCAGCGCAGAGCAGTAGATTACCGAGCGAGATAGCGACTGTGAGTCAGGCAGTCTTTGTAACTTGTTTGTCGAGTCAGTGACGATGAACTCGAAGTGTGTATTTATTGTAAATTTTAAAAGTGTATTTTTTAATGTGTGTATTGCGCGTGTGTGAGCGTAGGGAAAGTCGTCGTAATTAATCGCATAGGACTAATTGTGGGCGAATTTAGTAACCCACAAGCGATTATAGCCAGGTCGAAATATAATCATTGAACTTTTCTTCCAAGGAGACTACATCAAGATGTCCAACATGTGGTCAGCAGTCGGGATGACGTCCGGCGCTTCAACGAAGACGGCTATGGAGTGCTAACTTTTCCATAGGGGAAATGGGCTGAGATGATGTCATAAGTTCTGCATGCTGATACGGTGACGTACAACAATTGATTATTCAATTATGTAGTTAGATTGGCCGGGGAACCTTTGTAAATAGTTAATTTTGTCTTTTCTTGTTTTAGAGTATTTTTCTTTGTACCGACACTAATTGTTTTAAATGTACGTTGGCGCGTGGCCAAGGTGTTTGTTGTATATTTGTTTTTCTTGGAGTCATATGTAATGTGCACGGCGCGTGTACGTGATGTCAATTCATGCAAATGCGAAATCCGTTACATTCGATAAATGGTGCTTTATTAAAGTTCATATTTGTGATAGGAAAAGGGAGGTAATTACTGTAAGATGTTTGCTGAACAGGTTATTATTCATATTAGGGTTGCTAAGTGCAACGGGTTAAGATGTAACTGTAGAACACCTTCGTTCTAATTTGATAGATTTTCTTTTGAGTCCTTTTCAGGTTAATTAGTCACGGCGTGGAACGGTGGCGCCAGCAAGTGGAAGATAATTATGTCTTTTTATTTCAGGGTCTGTCAAACCCGTACGTGTGATTCTGTGTGTGTTATTGTGTCAGGTGTGTGTGTTGATTCTACGTGAAGAGGGGTAGAGGTCCTACCGCCCTCGTATTTTGTTGTTGTTGTATTTTGATGGAAAGGCAGGGTGCTCTAGGGAGACCGCTGTTTCTTGTCCATATGCTGATTTCTTGGATTTCCTAGTGGAAATGCCGGGATATTTTGATCTGGCACACACACATGTATTTTGTGGTTTGGGGCACGCTTCTTCGATACACACGTGGGTTGACAGATATGCAGATTTCCACAAATCGCCCATCTCGCCTAGTGATTTATTTTGATAGGCAGTCCTGTTGTTCCGACTGGCCCCTTTAAGCTTTCATGTAGCAAACCTGTTGATTGTGATGGTCATTTTTGAACCATAATTAATTGGGGAGTTCGCCATGTGTGTGACAGATTGTTGCATGTTGTATGGATAGATTGTTGTGTTAATAATGTAAATGTTGGCTTGAGCCTAGTGATGTGTTTATGACTCAATTCATGTAATTTAGTATGTCACACCTGTGTGGTGTAGAGGTAGTGTACTTGTAAATTTGACGGCGGTCATATGTGTATTTTTATTGGTCACGTGTTAACTTACTTGTGTTGATTTGTGTGAGAAGTCCTAAGTTTTTAGGCAGTAATGTTTTTGCTACGGCAGTTTGATTCCAATTTCACACGGAAATTATTGTGTTGTATATTTTAAGTATAGGAAGTGTCGGTTTAGTTCTTAGTGTTGTATAGTTGTTCCCCGCGTCCGTCTAGCTCTAAGCAATGTGGATTCGTTGTCTGAAGGTTTATTCTGGATGATGACGAATCATGCATTCGATTGTACACATCGTGAAGCATGCAGAACGACACGCGCGCATACATATGTCACTTTTGTTGATTTTCTTAAGAACACTTTGTCCGTGTAATTAATCTCTCCAGAGATATGGCCTAGTTTTGGCGTATTTTAATATTTAAGTGGGAGTCTTTTGGGAGTTTGTTTTTGTTATTCTTTTGTATAGTTAGGTGATTTGTTATTAAATTCATTGTTTTTAACACTGGCTTCACTTTTTCCTGCATGTTATTTTGTTATATGTTACCCTGCATGTTAATGAAGCGCTTTAACAACAACTTACGATATGGACTGTTACACCCCCCGAAATAGAGTCTCATAAGCTTCTTTGCAAGGGTTCAATATAGTAGGCTCAATCAGAAAGAATGACCCCGAATGCTCCTCAGGACTTGCTCACCTGATGAGTTAAAACTGAGCAATTCCCTGCAAAGCAGGAGGCCATAGCCCTTATGGGATTTGTAAGGCTATTTATTATTATTATTATTCCCTAATCCTGAAAAATAAGTATTCATCTCATGCAATTGTTTTCAGGTTTTTCCAAATTGGGTATAATCGTGTTAACCGAATTCCAAGAAAGATTATGTATTAGTAGAGATAAGGGAACGAGAATTCACGCCACGCCCTTCCGGAGACTTAGCGGCTGTCCAGTTGTCCAGTGAGTGCCTGAGAGACTACTTTTCAACCTGTTGTTCCTCTCACCCCGCAAACAAAAAGTGCTATAATAAGGACCTGATTAATTAATTAATTAATTAATTAATTAATTATTTTACAACACTTTATTTTGCAAAAAACATAATGAATAAAATGAGGAATCTACTAGTAATATCATGTGTGATATATCATTTACATAAAAATTAAATTATTAATACATATTAAATAAAATTAATGAAATATTACTTATTTCACCTAATATAAATAGGCCAACATAAATATGTACATATGATGTTGATAGTACATAGCCCTAGTCACAATAAACGACGGACCTTTGACTATTTTCCCACAGAGTCACCATCAACAATGATACTCTGTCCAATCAATAATAAGCAATAGCATTTACCATAATAGGTAACACAAGATACAGGGCGCCAGGAAATATTCTCCGCAGTGACTGCCGGCTTCTGCCAGAACTAGCATCAGCAGTTAAGTTGGCGGCACGGTGTCCTTGACAGGATGAATTCCACACGTGTGGGCTGTAGGCTGTCAAAATCGTCAGTGTGTATTGCAATAAGCGAGCGTGTGTGTCATCAGCTTCTTCCAGCATCTGTTATGAATGGCTGTGGTGAGTACAAAGTTTACTGTTTGTTTGTTTTAATACAAGCGAAAGTCGTGCTGCAAACGTAACTACTAATGCTAGCTCTCGCAGACGCTTGTAGGCACTGCGGAGAACATTTCCTGGCGCCCTGTATATTCCGTATTGACTTACAGATTCCCCTTAAAATATAATCCCTTTCGGCACGCGGAATTCACTAAATTTGCCCGTTGTTGTATACGTACAAATTTTCTATATGTTAAGCACACGAGAAGCCTCATCCTCTCATAATTATATTATAGTCTACTGCTATTTGCCTTACAGTAGTGAAACTGCCGACCAGCCAGACAGGAGTTGGGGATAACGCTATATTTGCCTCGTCTGAAGAACGACACAGTTGTCAAAACAACCTGAATTATGCTTTGATAACATCCGTAGTACAGTCAGTTTATTTTCTTTATTTATCGTATGGCTTTTAGTGCCGGGAGTATACGAGGACATGTTCGGCTCGCCTGAGTCTGTAGCTGCTTCCAGCGGACACCCTTAGGGTGAGCTACAAGTTCCGTTCAATTTCAAGTAGTTCCAACTTTCCCTACCAGATATCAATGATACCTAGTGGTGAACGTTGGAACTTTGATAGAGCGTTCCGACGAAATCTAACCTAAATATTTTGCTTCACACAGGTTTAGTCTGTGGAAGGATCTTTTACATGCCATAAATCTATGACATGGGACCGCCGGCTTTACTTCCCCTCCAAAGGAAGGCATACTGAAGGATTTTTAACGCTCTTAAAAATCCGACGACTTCGGCCGGGTTCGAACCCGCTATCTTGGGCACAGCAGTTCAGCATGCTACCAACTACGCCACCGAAGCCACTCCAGTACAGTCAGTAAAAATTTGTCATACCTATCTTCGGCTTAGCTCTTCCCTCATGAACTTTGCATCTTGGGAGGTATAATTTATTTCTTAAAAAACTAATTTTTTCCCACTCCTTTTGTCAATGGTTGTTGCTATCATAGAACTTTATCAATATAAGTTGTTGGCCCCTATGCGAAGAATAGTAGGAACTTTGAATGGATTAGATTATTCACATATTAAAAAAGTTATAGCGAAATTTCAGTTTTTCGAAATAACCCCCTCATTCCTACCCCTTTGGTTCGAGTTTGCCCACTAACGAACTCGACCGAGATGGTATTATAATCGCCTATACGATTGCGATGATGTTTCCCTTCGTGTGCCGTATGATAAGCTATCATAAAGCTTCCCCATTTCCTATTATTTCCTTTATCTTCTTCATTTTTCCATTATCCATTATCTTACCACCACATTTGATAGCAAGTATGCCCATTCAACGGCTTATTTCTCATTGTAAAGGATCTCTATTTGCCAGTTGCACGAAAATAGAGGCCCTTTTCCAAGCTGAATCATTTCTCAATTTCCCCATCATAATTGAGATTATGTCGAATGAAGAAGCAACCGATAACAGAATGAGCAAAGGATGTTAATTTTACCAAGAACAATCATTAATTCACTATTATCTACAATACAGCTGTAAAACAGAAACATACAAAAGCAAAAAGTAAATCCCTTCACTGAAACGCATAGCCGCCTCTAGAATTGCTCATTGAAACTAGACAAGCCGCTACAAGCACAATACTAGAACGCTAACAAACGTGGAAGAGAGTTAATACACTATCTTCAACGGGAATTTCAAACAAAGAGCGAAGAAATTCAATAGCTGATAAATACAAGAAATGGAAAGTTGATCACAATAATCTGTCCAGGTACGGTACTATACCTGTTTCGACCCTTCGATGAGAGTCTTCTACGGGTTTCTTCTAAAGTAAAATACTATTCTTATTGAATCGGTCCATACTGAAATGGCCTCAGTCCAGGTGAGTCAGTTTTGAGTAAAATGCAAAAAAACTGTTTAATTCCCTTAAGTTGTATCTTTAGTTTTAAAAAGCTATCCAGTATCATAGCCACCATTATGCTGAATATTATTTCATAACAAAACTTGACATTCAAATGTTTACCTAGTGTGGATGATGAAATAAAGACGATGGACTGAGGCCCTTTCTGCACGATATGATATATTTTGATACCATTTTTCTTCTATTCTATGCCAGATTACAGACAAAGTCCACGGAGATCCAGAGGAGGTGAATGCACCACAAACATCAACAATCCACTCAGTTGTTGCCTATTAGATAAGGAACCTCGGGAAGAGAGGAAGTAAATATGCGCGCCAACTGTCTTCAGTGTTGCAAATGATATAGGCTATGGACTGAGGCCCTTTCTCCGTGGAATTATGAAACGCATGCATCGATTTCTCTGCTTTCTGAGCACGGGACTAAGGTCCCTTCGTTATAGCATGTAAGTTTAGTCCCAAGTAATACGATTCTGACAATAACTCATTTTCACCAAAATTGTGACTGAGACCCTTTCAGTATGGACCGATTCAATTATAACATAAAGTAAAAACTATAGCCTATCTAGGTTCAAAATGAACTGTAAATAAATGGATACAAAACATTACATTTAGGAATTGAAATGTAACAATATTTTAATGAATTATGTTTAAGATCTCAAAAGCTATTGACACGTTCTCAAAAATGACTCGCAGTCAGTTATCAAAACTGTTAACTTCTTGATATATTTTCAAAATGATTATGCATTCAGTTATCAATACGGAAAACTTCTTCAAGCATTTAATTTCGTACTTATATTCTGTGACTTGTTGCAATTTGATAATATTGCTTAGAACTTGTTGTATATTGGGGGTTGCCCACTTTTGACTATACGGAAGAAAAGAAATTTGTATAAAAGACTATTGGTCTCAATTTAAACTGCAATAATAGGGCATGATATATTTTACATTGGACTTACCGGAAGGATGATCATTAAATTCCTTGCTTGTAGTAAAACTTATATTTATCATCTAAATAAACGTAGTAAATATATAATTTGGCATTCAATATTATGTTTCATGAATTGTATTGATACGCGTATTACTTTAAAGAGGAATCTGTCAAATCTTTCAATCTTTCAAGAAACCCTCGTGGTACAATTCGGTGCCCAGCGATTAGGCCTACAGGTCGTTCCTCATGTTTCCATACCATTGAGGCGGCCGCCATTTCCTGTATTCTGTCGGCGTTTGTTGTAGTCGTGAAAGTGATCGGTCTTCGTCTTCCACACTCGGCGATCCCTCACAAGACATTGAACACCAGCGCCCAATCGTTTGACAAGACTTGATATCGACTCCATGTATAAACATAGCATTTATTTACTTTATTTTTTATCATACTTTATTGATGTGCATGCTTGTTGAAGCAAGCTCTTTTGCTTAACGTGACCATTTATCTTGTGATCATGAGCCACGGTACCTCTTTCTTAAGTGGAATCCGAACCACAGGACAAGGCATTTCATTTCTAAAATCTCACTCGCATTGACAGGGAATCGAACCCGGTCAACCTTGGTGAGTGACAAACAGCTGCATGCTTGTATATCAATCTAATTGGCAATGTTCTAAGTAGAAAATTTTAACAATCTCATTAAAATAAGCATCTGTACATACTGTAGTATTCTTGGGTGTAATGGGTAATCTCGAGAACAACTGGATGGATTTTGATGCGGTTTTCACCATTCTGTAAAGGCTTTCTCGAGGCAGGTTTATGTAGGCAAACATTCATTTATGATTAAGGGAAGCCGAGCAGTAACGAATTGAGTGAATCGAATTGAAGAAAAACCTGTCGTCCGTGCACCTTTTGAGCTTACGCTGGGTAAACCGTTAAACATATCTATATACTATGAGTGTAAGAATTGTTCAGCATGAAAAGTTCTACAAAAATGTCCGTGACAGCATATCTTTATCTTTAATACATCGCCCACTATAAGTGATTTTACGTTCTTATTTTTTCCAACAATCTCCATTCAGTGGAAATTTAAATTACTAGCTTCGGAGCGAGCCTATCACTGAAGATTCGGCCAGCATCAAACTGTTGAGTTATGTCAAGTTAAGACTTCAGAGAAGAGTATATGTGTTTGGAGTTTCGCTGTTCACCTCGGCTTCTCTGAATTGCGTCTGGGACCTGCTGCCCGTGCGCCTTTTCATCTTACGCTGGATAAACAGTTATAGATACCGAGCGAAGCTGGGGTGGGTTGCTAGTTGAATAATAAGGAAACATTAGAAAATAAACATATATTATTCACAAAACGTACATACAGTATTTCACATTTTGATTTCATTTTCAATACTGGTTGTTGCATTTTTAGCCTACTTTCAATATTTGCAAAAACTGACAGTAGACTTATGACATCACTACAGGGCCAAAAATTGTGTGTCTGTCTGTGTGTGTGTACTCTGAATGTCTGTCCCTCCCCCCCCCCCCCTATCAATTCGAACACGGTGAATCCGAATGAACCAGGTATTTTATGTTTATCGTCTGAAATGACTACAACGTTTAGATATATTACGAGGATTACCTTTTCGTCAATATGGCGGCAATATAAAACATGACACTTGAGTGCCCTTTGCTAGTGCTACCTCTGTACCAAATTTCGTTCAATTTGGTTTCACCGTGTTTGAATTGATAGGGGGAATTGATTTGCACACATACATGACCGCCATCTGCAAACTATTGGGCTGATGACCTTTTAGTTAAGTCAAAGGACGCTCGCCATATAAATATATGTTGAAGCACAATTTAGTAGAGATTGGATGATTAAGTTAGTCGTAATTTGATTTAAGCTTTGAACATTTGGGTGGCCGCCATTACGTTTCCGTCAAGATGACGGCGTTATAAAACATAACACTGAGGTGCCCTTTGTTAGTTCTACCTCTGTACCAAATTTCGTACAATTCTGTTTCACCGTATTTGAAAAGGTAGGGGAAATCGACTTGCACACATACATGGCCGCCATCAGCAAATTATTGGGTTGATGACCTTGTAGTTTATTCAAAAGGTTCTTTATACATAAAGGTATAATGTTGCAAAATTTAGTAGAGATTAGATGATTAGGTTGGCCGTAATTTGATTCATGTTTTATATCGCCGCCATCTTGACGGACACGGAATGGTGGCCACCCAAATGTTAAAAGTTTTAATCAAATTACGACCAACCTAATCATTTGATCTCTACCAAATTTAGCAACAAAATACCTTTTTGTGGGAAGCATCTTTTGACTGAACTGCAATGTCATCAGCCCAATAGTTTGCAGATAGCGGCCATGTATGTGTGCAAATTGATTCCCCATATCAATTCAAGCACGGTGAAACCAAATTGAATGACTTTTTTTTATAGAGGTAGCACTAGCAAAGGGCACCTCATATTCATGTTTAATATCCGTATAGCACGTTGTATTTCAACAAGCGACTACAATCAACATTCAATTATACTCCTTGGAAAGGACAAAGTGTTATAACAATACCCATGCATTTAGGAGAAAGTAGGCTATATGTTCTTTACTGAACATCTTGTTCTTCTTCTTTATGTTAATAGTTTTAAAGTATGTAGCACTCTCATAGTTAATGTGTAGTAGAATACAGTAGGCCTATATTCTACAGATAATGAGCAAGGATTCCTTGTCAGTTCGAGGAATGTGTCCTCAATGCACATGCCATGAGAGAACGTTTGATGCTTTTCAGTCAGTCAACACGATTATATCCGATTGTTGACCAACTGAAAAGCATCAAACTTTCGTTTACTAAGGCAACACTGAAAATGGGCTTTAACACCATAATGCCATGAGAGAATCAATTGTGGAGCATTGTTTATTAGTTGTTCAGAAATTACATTGAAATGAAAACGTTTCGCTGGCAAAATCATTACACGTATTTTTTATTATGTTGTATCTAATTTTAACGTGCAGCTGGCGTTATTTGAAATATGAAAGGGAGCTTTCAGTAATTAACATACAGCTATCAGATTACATTTTCCCTTTGAAATATTTTGTATTCATCACCACGCAAGTTTGGCTCTTTGATGAATAGACAACTACACACATCAAAAAAAGTTTTGCATCACCTCGGTTCCCAGATCTCCGGCATATAGACGTTGACTGTGTATATTGTATCAAAGATACAGTCCCTTTGACTGTTCATAGATGTCACTAAAACTGCTCAAAGATGTAAACAACCATGCATGAGCAGGGCCTATTAGACGGAGGGGGTACGACAGCCGATCAGTTCCAGTCATTCCACCAGGACGAAGGTACGCTGCTCATGTTGTCTGTAGTTCTACCATGCCTAGAAGGTCAATACCGCAGTTCGATCGCGTCCGCATTGTTACTTTGTGTCAAGAAGGGCTCTCAACAAGGGAAGTTTCCAGGTGTCTCAGAGTGAACCAAAGCGATGTTGTTCGGACATGGAGGAGGTACAGAGATACAGGAACTGTCGATGACAGGCCTCGCTCAGGCCGCCCAAGGGCTACTACTGTAGTGGATGACCGCTACTTACGGATTGCCGCTTGGAGGAACCCTGACAGCAATGCCACCATGTTGAATAATGCGTTTCGTTCAGCCACAGGACGTCGTGTTTCAACTCAAACTGTGCGCAATAGGCTGCATGATGCGCAACTTCACTCCCGACGTCCATGGCGAGGTCCAGCTTTGCAACCCCGACACCATGCAGCGCGGTACAGATGGGCCCAACAACATGCTGAATGGACCCCACAGAATTGGCATCACGTTCTCTTCACCGATGAGTGTCGCATATGCCTTCAACCAGACAATCGTCGGAGACGTGTTTGGAGGCATCCTGGTCAGGCTGAACGTCTTAGACACACTGTCCAGCGAGTGCAGCAAGGTGGTGGTTCCCTGATGTTTTGGGGTGGCATTATGTGGGGCCGACGTACGCCACTGGTGGTCATGGAAGGCTCCGAAACGGCTTTACGATACCTGAATGACATCCTCCGACCCATAGTGCAACCATATCGGCAGAATATTGGAGAGGCATTTGTCTTCATGGACGACAATTCTCGACCTCATCGTGCACATCTTGTGAATGCGTTCCTTCAAGATAACGACATCGCTCGGCTACAGTGGCCAGCATGTTCGCCAGACATGAACCCTATCGAACATGCCTGGGATATGTTGAAAAGGGCTGTTTATGGACGTCTTGACCCACCAACCACTCTGAGAGATTTACGCCGAATTGTCGTTGAGGAGTGGGACAATTTGGACCAACAGTGTCTTGATGAACTTGTGGATAGTATGCCACGACGAATACAGGCATGCATCAATGCAAGAGGACGTGCTACTGGGTATTAGAGGTAGTGGTGTGTACTGCAATCTGGACCACAAATGCTGCAAGTCTAGCTGTATGCTGGTACAACATGCAATGTGTGGGTCTCATGAGCAATAAAACGAGCTGAAATGTTGTTTGTGTTGATCTCTATTCCCTTTGTATTTAAAGGTTCCGGAACTCTTGGAACCGAGGTGATGCAAAACTTTTTTTGATGTGTGTATGATGTGGCTTGCAGATATTTTGCTACTAAAACATATATCTCTCGGACGTTCCTGGAAGGAGCAGAAGGAAGAGATTCGCATGTTTGGCTCTTTGATGAATAGATGGCTATGATGTGTCTTGCAGATATTTTGCTACTAAAACATATATTCCTCGGACGTTCCTGGAAGGAGCAGAAGGCAGAGATTTTGAATGGATCATGAATACATTGCGTACATTTAACATCACTTAGTCCCGAGCAGTGACTTACGAAGAAAGAACCGTTTTCGTTTAGTAATAATAATAAAAAGGATAGTAGACTAATAATTATTGGAACTGATATACTGGAATTGTACCTTTAAAACTGGTGAACCAACTACAAGTTCTCGGAATGGCGCACAACGTGTCGTGCAATTTGCGGACTTGCTAGTTGCGCTTGGTGCTAGTTGCGAACGTGCTAGTTGAGCATGATGCTAGTTGCGGACGTGCTAGTTGAGCATGGTGCTAGTTGCGGACGTGCTAGTTGCGGTCGTGCTAGTGGCGCTTGGTGCTAGTTGTGGACGTGCTAATTGCGCTAGGTGCTAGTTGCGGACGTGCTAGTTGAGCATGGTGCTAGTTGAGCTTGGTGCTAGTTGCGGACGTGCTAGTTGAGCATGGTGCTAGTTGCGGACGTGCTAGTTGAGCATGGTGCTAGTTGCGGACGTGCTAGTTGCGGTCGTGCTAGTAGCGCTTGGTGCTAGTTGTGGACGTGCTAGTTGCGCTTGGTGCTAGTTGTGGACGTGCTAGTTGAGCATGGTGCTAGTTGCGGACTTGCTAGTTGAGCATGGTGCTAGTTGCGGACGTGCTAGTTGCGGTCGTGCTAGTGGCGCTTGGTGCTAGTTGTGGACGTGCTAATTGCGCTAGGTGCTAGTTGCGGACGTGCTAGTTGAGCATGGTGCTAGTTGTGGACGTGCTAGTTGAGCTTGGTGCTAGTTGCGGACGTGCTAGTAGAGCTTGGTGCTAGTTGCGGACGTGCTAGTTGCGGACGTGCTAGTTGAGCATGGTGCTAGTTGCGGACGTGCTAGTTGCGGTCGTGCTAGTGGCGCTTGGTGCTAGTTGTGGACGTGCTAGTTGCGCTTGGTGCTAGTTGCGGACGTGCTAGTTGCGCTTGGTGCTAGTTGCGGACGTGCTAGTTGAGCATGGTGCTAGTTGCGGACGTGCTAGTTGCGGTCGTGCTAGTTGAGCATGGTGCTAGTTGCGTACGTGCTAGTTGAGCATGGTGCTAGTTGCGGACGTGCTAGTTGCGGTCGTGCTAGTGGCGCTTGGTGCTAGTTGTGGACGTGCAAGTTGCGCTTGGTGCTAGTTGCGGACGTGCTAGTTGCGGTCATGCTAGTGGCGCTTGGTGTTAGTTGTGCACGTGCTAGTTGCGCGTGGTGCTAGTTGCGGACGTGCTAGTTGCGCTTGGTGCTAGTTGAGCATGGTGCTAGTTGCGGTCGTGCTAGTTGAGCATGGTGCTAGTTGCGGACGTGCTAGTTGAGCATGGTACTAGTTGCGGACGTGCTAGTTGCGGACGTTCCAGTTGAGCATGGTGCTAGTTGCGGACGTGCTAGTTGCGGTCGTGCTAGTGGCGCTTGGTGCTAGTTGTGGACGTGCTAGTTGCGCTTGGTGCTAGTTGCGGACGTGCTGGTTGCGGTCGTGCTAGTTGCGCTTGGTGCTAGTTGCGGACGTGCTAGTTGCGGTCATGCTAGTGGCGCTTGATGCTAGTTGCGGACGTGCTAGTGGCGCTTGGTGCTAGTTGCGGACGTGCTAGTTGAGCATGGTGCTAGTTGCGGACGTGCTAGTTGCGGACGTGCTAGTTGAGCATGGTGCTAGTTGCGGACGTGCTAGTTGCAGACGTGCTAATAGAGCATGGTGCTAGTTGCGGACGTGCTAGTTGAGCATGGTGCTAGTTGCGGACGTGCTAGTTGCGGACGTGCTAGTAGAGCATGGTGCTAGTTGCGGACGTGCTAGTTGAGCATGGTGCTAGTTGCGGACGTTCTAGTTGCGGTCGTGCTAGTGGCGCTTGGTGCTAGTTGTGGACGTGCTAGTTGCGGTCGTGCTAGTTGCGCATGGTGCTAGTTGCGGACGTGCTAGTTGCGGACGTGCTAGTTGCGGTCGTGCTAGTTGAGCATGTTGCTAGTTGCGGACGTGCTAGTTGAGCATGGTGCTTGTTGCGGACGTGCTAGTTGCGGACGTGCTAGTTGAGCATGGTGCTAGTTGCGGACGTGCTAGTTGAGCACGGTGCTAGTTGCGGTCGTGCTAGTTGCGCTTGGTGCTAGTTGCGGACGTGCTAGTTGAACATGGTGCTAGTTGCGGACGTCCTGGTTGTGGTCGTGCTAGTTGAGCATGGTGCTAGTTGCGGTCGTGCTAGTTGAACATGGTGCTAGTTGCGGACGTGCTAGTTGAACATGGTGCTAGTTGCGGACGTCCTGGTTGTGGTCGTGCTAGTTGAGCTTGGTGCTAGTTGCGGTCGTGCTAGTTGCGTATGGTGCTAGTTGAGGACGTACTAGTTGAGCATGGTGCTAGTTGCAGACGTGCTAGTTGCGGATGGTGCTAGTTGCAGACGGTGCCAGTTGCGGACAAGGTATGAAGGTCATGGTTAGACGGTGCTAGTTGTGGACAAGGATCGGGAAGCCAGGTGCCTGAGTTATTCCCTGGGAATTTTTGGGAGGTTAAATGTACTTAAGGCCACACGCCTGGTTTATTCCCTGGGAATTCCTGGAAGTTGCTCCATGTCACTTGCTCGTCTCTTTTCAAAAGTACAACATCGTGCAAAAAGGAATTTATTCTCTCTACTAAAGGAAAGCCTTCCCTAATTTTTGAATGGTACCGATTACCGGCAGCATCGCAAAACGGGAAATGCTATCCACTGGGTGTGTGTCGGGAGCGGCGCGTGTAATGTAAGGGTGCATTAAAAACTAACACCAGCAATGAAGTCACTGGAAATACTCCTTATCTTTGCATTCCAAATGCGGCCGAGACAGAGGTGGAGTTGGCGAAGTCAATCTGCAGAAAGAGAATGCGTGAAGAATTCACCACACAACCAAGCCAGATCTGTGAGAACTACTATTTTCATATCACCGGCAGCTAATTGATAGCAAAAGGCAAGCTATGTCCGCAACTAGCACGAATTGTTCAGGGTTGCGCAGAAATGTCCGCAACTAGCACCAAGAGGGTATCAATTAGGGTTGTCCGCAACTAGCACGTCCGCATCTAGCACGCAATCGCGCACAATCTATGACAGATCCAAACGTCGGTGATACTTGGACACTTGCCATACAGTGCAACGATTCCTAAATGGAGAATGAACTCTGGTGGTGCTTAACATTTGTCCGTATTTGCAATCATTGTGCCATTGTAAAATGAGGAATTTATGAATCTGTATTACTACTACTACTCCTCGGCACTACAGTCCATGTAGGACCTTGGCCTCTCCAACAATCGTTGCCCTATCTTGACGATCTTCTGTATGTTTTCTCCATCTTCTTACTCCCATCTTGCGTAAGTCGACCTCCATGTCATCCAACCATCGTTTCCTAGGTCTTCCTTTGCATCTTCTTCCATCTGGATTTCCTCTATAGGTCTTTTTAACCACTCGATCACCTGCCATTCTCTCCACATGTCCCAGCCATCTTAGCCTATTACTCTTTACTTCCGAAACTATATCAAGATGCCCATATAATTCCTCCAATTCTTTGTTTTACCGTATTCTCCATCTTCCTGCCTCATTCACTGCTCCATAAATCTTCCTCAGTATGTTCCTTTCCCATGTTCTCAAAAGCTCCTCTCCTGCCACAGTCATAGTCCATGTTTCCGAGCCGTACATTACCACTGGTCTTATAACTGTTCGGTACACTGTCACCTTTGATCTTCTTCTGAAGATGCGCGCTTTGAGGATTTTTATCAGTGCCCAATAAGCTCTGTTACCGGCTGCAATTCTTGCTTTTATTTCTTCTCTTGTGCTATTATCTTCAGTAACCAGTACTCCCAAATACTAGAAACTTTCACACCTCTCAAAATTCACCCCATTTAGGTTTCTAAATAAATTTATATATTTATCTTTCTCCACAGTATTTCTCCTAGATAATAATAAATATTGAGTTTTGTTGTAGTTCACTCGTAATCCTACTTCTTCTGATTCTTTTTCTATCCATCCCAACCCTTCTTCAAGATCTTTCAGTCTTCGTGACAGCATATCTACACCATCAGCATACCCTAGATTTTGGCTCATACGGTTTAACAGCGTGCCTCCTGGATTGCTGATATCTATATTCCTCATTACCCTCTCTAGTACTATATTGAACAGCAGCGTGGACGGTGGGTAGATTATTGGCTGAGAAATAACCTAACCACCAAGGGAAGATGATAAAGAAAAGGAGGTGGGTTTCGGACTGGAGAAAAAGGATAGAAAAATAGGAGGAGAGTCCCACAAAAGTTATGAATTTAACTTTAAATGCACTTAGAGGCGGTTGCCACTGCAAATCTGTTCTCTGATACCTAAAGTGGGTAAGAACCTGGTCGAAGCTAACGGGAACCGCAGCTAGGACTTGGGCGGTTTGCAAGAGAATGGCTTTAGAGTATTCCCTCTCAAGCATGCATATGCGTACTATAGGGAAGGGTGATGGTCTGGCAAGAGTAACAGACGTATTGTAGATCTGTTCAAAGGAATTCTTTTTTGACCAAGTAATTCGAAGAATGCTAATAATTTGCATCGATTTTGATATTTCCAGTTTTCGAAGTTGTGGAGTTCCTAAAAAGCGACCAAGTGCTTCCAAGAAGGATTGTGATAAAAAATTATACCTTGGGGAGTAATTTTGGTAAGTGAACCAATAGTTGCATTTGGAAATGGCTAAGCTTTTACTCAGCAAGGAGCCGGCTAAAAGTTTAGACAAAGAGAAACACTTGTTTTTTGGAAAACCAACCATAAGTTTTCGGAGAGGATCTCCACAAGCAGGTAGCTGGCGTAGAGAGCTGTACTTGCCTTACTGGCCAGTTAGAATTAGCTATTAAAGCTAAGAGAAACTTTAACGAGATTACCACTAAGAGTTCTTGCTCAAATGCAACGAGTGGTTAAAGCCCTATCAATAGATTTAATGGCATTGAGTAGGAAGAGCCAAGGAAGACAGGATCTTGCCTAACAGTTGTATTAGAGAAATGATGAGTCGAAAAGGAAAGTTTGAATTTATTTAACAATGCAAAAAAGTCTAATAAATTTGACAAGTATATAGTTTCAATTTTTAGTAACAATTTGGGGTCGCAGACCTCCTAACATTTAAAGTTTGCTCCAGGCAATTAGCAATTTATTAGGTTTCAAACCTTTATAAAATCCTAGCAAGGATTTAAAATAGCGAAAATAAAAATTCAAAATTTAAAGACAATTAAGGTGATTAAAGTTTAACAATAAAATAGAGTACAAGGTGTGTACTATAAGAAATTTCTGAGAAAACATTCTAGAGAAAGTAACCACTTCGAAAATAACAATAAGAAAAACATGAAGAATAAGATAGAAGTTCCTATAACTTCTTATATTTGTACAGAATTACTTTTATTACAATTATACAAAAGAGGGCAGGTCACTTACTGTGAAACCTGAAGAGAAAGTCAAAAGGAAGGTTCTAGACTTCCTATGTTTAATTGGGAATCACGAGACAAATGGGGCAAGTTTCCCTTTCGTGAAACCTAGAAATAACTCACTCCTGAGTTGAAAGAATTGTATTCCCTGATTATAAGGGAGAAACATTGTAAGCCTGAACCATGTATGAAACACGTGGTAATGCAGAAATTAATTAATGAGATAAAAGCAAAGGAGGAAGTGACACCTCATTGCAATAGACCTTAAAGTAACAATTTTATTAACATGGTTTGTTAGTAGAAGGTTTAGGAAAGATCAATTGGGATTTAGGATAAATGTTCATGGCCTTATTTATGGTAATCGGACGATCGCGACGCGGTAGAAATGTTGAACAAGCACTAGTTCTCACTATAGTTGGTTGAATGGATGAAAAGTTCACTGTAGTAACACGAATGTTTATGGGAAAGAAAGTTATTGCAATGATGAAAAATAACTGGTTGCACTAGGTAGGCGAGAGTCTATGGCTTGAGAAAGTTGTGAATTACAATTAAATGCGCCATAGAACATTCCAACGGTGGAAGAAAATTTAGCTATTGCAGTAATTTATAAGGAAGATTCCTCATTTTAAATAGTATGACGGCAAGACTTGTAGATAGAGTACAGAATCTGGAAGGTTCCAGAACAATCCTAATAGAAGAATGGGGCCAAAGTTAATCCAGCGGTGGAACGAGCTTAATATTTTATGGGCAGCGGGTATTAGATAATATCCCACGTTGTGAGAAGATCTCTCATTTAAATAGCTTAAGAAAAGCTATTTTCTATTAAGGTGGGCTTAGACAGACAAAAGCCCAACATGGCAAATCCCGCGAAGAATGATTACCTCCCCAAATAAGTAATCTCACGCTGTCTATAAAATGATCAATAAAAGCATGTAGATAATAAAACTGATGAAGATGAGGTTAAAACCTTAAGTCTGTACTTATCTTGGTTGCATGTCGAAGGTGAAGTTCCCTTTGACGAATACTTAATGTGCCAACATGGCGTAGAATGTAGAGAGTGTCTCTTGGTTTGAGGAGACTGGCTCTAGTTGAGCCTTGACTGACCGAGTCAACTGCCGACTTACAAGTGAGACCCACTCAGCGAAGCGCGGAGGGTCCAAGGAAGGGAAAAGAGTGGGGGTAGGAGACAAAAGGAAAACATATAAGCATGCCCAATATTGTAAACTTAAATTCTCTTGAGGAAATGGTCTTCAAAGAGTTGATAGCAGGCGATACTAGCACAGCCTGGTGGGTGAAAAAGTAGACGAAGTTCTCTTGATCACGGAGATAATAGCTGGCGATGGCAACGAGATCTGGTGGCCAGATGGAAAAGGAAGTCCTCTCGCACCAGGAAGAATTGAGGAGCTTCAGAGATTCGCTGCTAGATGACGCTAGGTGGGTCATGGAAGATATATATCTAGAACAGACTCACAAAGAACATAAGAGACATGACCAACAAAGAGAAAATAGAAGATCACTGTTGGTGTTTGATAAAAAAAGGAAGAAATGAACAAGAAAAGAGCATTAAAATGTATATTCTCTCGTACCGTGTATTCCAAGAATACACCAGACGGTACGTCTCCCTGTCGTAAGCCTTGGTTTACCTCAAAAACTTTTGAGAGTCTTCCTTCAACTTTAACTCGACATTTTGTGCCAGTAAGAGTCATTTGCACCAATCTGATTAGTTTGGGTGGGAATCCCACGTCCATCAAGGTCTGATACAGAGTTTTCCTTTTTAAAAGGAAAACTTTTTTTATTTTTTATGAATCTGTATCGTTATAATAATAATAAGGTAATGATGATGATGATCGTGTGGCCTCCGAAGAGGCCGAATGCAGGTCTTTCTAATTGACGCCCGTGGGTGACCTGCGCGTCGTAATGAGGATGAAGGTGATGATGAAGACGTCACATACACCCAGTCCCCGAGCCACGGGAATTAACCCCTGGAGATCAAAATCGGCCAGGAATCCCATCCGAGGCACTTCGGACCAAAGCTTAGCACGCTAACCATTTAGCCACGGAGCCGGACATAATAAGGTAATGATGTTAATGATAATGGCTTATGACCTCCGGGTTGTCCTGATGCAGATTATTCAATTTGTAGCCTGTAGATGAACCACACGTGATGATGAGAATGTAATGAATTATGACGGCGTTACAGTCACCCAGTCCTCAAGTTAAAGGAATTACTCATAGGAATTTGAAATAACACTGTCAGTCCAGGAATCGAACCCAGGGACTTTCATAGCAATTGTAAGTATCGTATTTACTTAATAATGAAGCCGGATTGGAGCGTCTTGCACAAACAAATAATGCTTTGTAATTAAACTCTCTACTTACGGTTGTTATTGATGATGTTCGATTTGTTGTTGCTATGTCTAATACTTTACCATTGGCTTTAAATTATAATCGATGATAGGTAAGAGAGGAAACCAAGCACAGCGTGGGCCAATACACAAACTGGTCTGAAACAGGATGCATCGTTTTCATTTACCCAATGAGGCTTTGGTCTGGTCATGAACCCACCCCAACCCGGACTGGATAGTCAGAACTAAAGCCCAACGCGACTAGACCCGTCCCGCCAATATCAATTTGTCACGAGGCCAATCTAGAACCAACATTCCCCAGTGCCCGGCCCCAAATTCTTGAGCTGCACCCATTAGTTCTTTGGCCCGAAGTTCGGATACACATCGGGCATGGCCTTCCCGTCAGGGATCTGCTTTGGAGCGCTCTTGCGAGTGGGAATATTGAACAAGAATGCATTTTTGTTGGCGGGGTTAATGTTCTTCATTTATGATGGCTGGCTGGAACTAGACAGATCCAGTCTTTATATCTGGAGATAATTCTCAGTTATTATTATTACAGGGAGATCATTTGCAATACTGTAAAACTGTGAAACTAGATCTCTCGGAAGATACCCTCCTAGAAACACTGATTATATATTAACTAAATAATGTTAGCCAACAGTTATTGGTTTTACGTCCCTTTTAACTACTGCGGCTTTTAGAGACGTGCCATTAAGTCTACTGACACGGCTTCCTCGCATTTGCGCGCCCTCAAATGCCAGCTGACTGCGCCAAGATTCGATCCTGCAACCTCAAGCACAGCAGGTGATGACATTACCACTGAGCCACGCAGCCAGCCTATTAACTAAATACCCTTTAAGAACAAGCAGCTAAGTCAGTAGCAGCTACTTAGCCCTTCATGTTGACGCATCAGTTGAAATGGAATGTGGTCCGTCTGCTTCCAGCTATAGGGAACAGCATGTCACACATTAATAATTTTATTAATGCAGCCAATGGCCATGTACTTTTCTTTTCAGGACGGGTCAGGGAAGGGATATTGGAAGAAAATCGTCCGTGGATCTTTTGAAAGGAACCGCCCCGGCATTTGCCTGGTAGTGAAAATAGGAAACCATTGTCAGGATGGCCGAGGTGGGATTCGAACCCACGCTCCCCCGATGCCAGCGAGGCACGAGGTAGCGCGTAAGCGCTCTCGGTCACCGCGGCTGGTACATGTCACACATTGGGAGATGCTATACCTTTCTCAGGTATACAATTCCCAGGTTCCATGATTTCACGCAGGGAAGATATTGAGTGGCCCACAAGATCGTCCAATCTGAATGTGTTAGAATTCATTCCCTGTAGGCATACCGTAATTCAATGGAATATGAATATAAACCGCGCATCGGGGTAATAGACACTGACATCGATAGTAATCCGTCATTGTTTCAAAATCTAAACTCCTCTATCGTAAATATAATTTGATCATGTATAGGAGCACATCACTAAAGGTGTCATTTCTAAAATTCTAAACAATATGCAATAGATCCATCTCTGTTAGCCTATCTTCATTTATGAAACTATAGGCTAATGAGATCACCTTTTGTCAATGTTTGAGTTTATGTGTGTATGTGTGTTTCCCCCTAATAAAATCTAAACGGCTACAGCGATCTCAATGAGACTCGGTAAGGACATAGTACTATTTTGTCCGACTCCGACCGTGCCCTTCAAATTTTCAAACGTCTCCCCAATCCAATATGGCGGCTGTGCGAAACATTTAGCCGGCATTTCATTTGTCCGAAACTACTACTGATATCACCCTGAAATTTTGTACGGTGATAAAGGACACTACTAGAAAGTCACCTATGTGACTTTCAGAAACTGTTAAGTATAATAGGAACACGGCGGCCAAGCGAATTTGAAACATACAAATAGACATTTCCCGCGCTTTAACCATCCCAGCGCAATGAAACATGGTACAGCAAGTGTTTATACACATTGTAATGCGCTGACATCTAATTTAGTTCATTTGTCTACATAACCTCAAGATGGTGGCTGTGCGAAATTTTAAAATTATTATTTTATTTCGTGTGTCCTATTCACGCGATCGAAGAGAACGTTTGAATGATGAACCGACGCAACAACCTTCATCTAATGGTACATAACTCTATTGCCTACACATATAACAATCCAACATGGCGATCATCCGTAATATTTAGACGGTTCTCAATATCTACGAATCTGTTACAGCACTCAAACTGAAATTTTGTATGCTGATAGAGGCTACCAACGTAAGTTCACCTATGGATCATTCAATAACCTGGTGATCACAAAACCAACATGGTGGTGACGCGAAATTTAAATATGTATATGGAATTTTCTTGCAACTTTTCATCCGAGCGCTGTGAAACTTGCCACGGTATATCTTCATACAAGCTTTAATATACTAATTTAATGGAATTTTATGAGAACTTATAATGGCGGTTGTACATTTTTTTAAAATATCTTTTTCATTTCTCGTGTCCTAATTAAAACCAATAGAATATATGAAAACAGGCTATTTGTTTCTTCACGGAACTACTTGTTTATTAAATTAAGATATTGCATTTTAACGACTAAATTAAGTTACGATGAGGCCAAATATTCTGCAGGAAATTGTAGTAGGGTAACTGAATGTGATCATTAGTATTCACCTCACTCTAGTGTGTGTTTAAAATACCACTTTTACTACGTTGAATCTCAAATTCATATGATTTCAGTAATAGTTAGTAAGCGGAAAAATGGCAGCGTTCAAGAAATTGGCAATATCTTCCAATGGATTAAATGCTTTGCGTTAAATTTTAGTCACAATACTGTTATGTGGTAAAAATTACGGTTGATAATTCAACGTAATTCAATCAAGTTCGATCCATTACTATCCACAAACGAGCAGTCATCGTTAACCACTTTAAATCAAAATATGATTCCATTCTTTACGATATGTCTCCAATGATAAAGCTTCCATGACGTGAGATTGCATTATATTTTAACAAAGGACTTGCCGATGCTTTATTTCATGCGTAAGTGGAATATTTTCCATGCAGCACACGCAACAGTGGTTCTGGTCTCCATGCGTGTGTTCCTAGTTCCCGCATGGCGAGGGACGATAATAAGAGAGCTCTTGCATCACATTTGGTGACAAAACCACAAAATAAAATAAATCTCTGTCACAGAGTTCCGGTCTCGTTGTCAGATATCAAAACAAGCGAAAC
The DNA here is from genome assembly GCA_946902985.2 of Meconema thalassinum. Taxonomy (NCBI): domain Eukaryota; kingdom Metazoa; phylum Arthropoda; class Insecta; order Orthoptera; family Tettigoniidae; genus Meconema; species Meconema thalassinum. The sequence continues at coordinate 247,977,875 of OX336389.2, read as the reverse complement.
CTTGCCATTGAGCAGTACATCGCTTAAATGACTCCAATTCAAAATTGATATTGCAACTTTTCAGTCGGTCAACACAATAACATCTCAATTTCTGGGACATGTGAAAATATAACCAGAAAAAAAATGTCATTGAAATATATACATATATGCAGGGTGTAATTGATACATGTGAAGACCGTTACACTGGTGATAGAAGAGACAATTCTAAGCTTCCTAGGCAAAAAAAAAAATGTCACCTATCTTAAAATTGAAAATTAAACATTGAAAAGTCAAAGTTTGTAGGTTTTTCAGAAACTGTTCAAGCAGAATGTGCAATCCAAGAGTGGGAGGTTTGGGGAAGCGTGAGGTAGTGTGAATCGTGGCTAGGGAGGGGCGAGAAGTTATTGCGTATTCGGAGCATTGACCTACCTGTGAGGGTGTCAGCTGGCATTTGTAGCGCCACTAACGCACACCTTACAGCGGCCTTGAACCTTACTAGTCATGCTGGCCATTCCCAATGGAGGTGTGAATAAGCTGTTGATAGGCTAGGTTTTTGCCTTTGGAAAACACAGCGAGGAGGTCACTCAACTTCAGACTCTGGTGAACATTCCACAGCGTTGGAGGGGATGCAGGCAGGGAGAAATCAGCTGTGCTGCTGAGGGGAACTCGTCTATTCCCTTTTCAAAGATATTGGCCGACGATTTTGGTGATTTAATTCCACCTACACCAATTAAGATACGACTAAATTTCATGAAGATATTTGCTTATTTGCTATCGCCAGTGGAACGGACTTCACGTATATCGATTACCCCCTGTATATACCGGGTGAATCAGCTACTCCTAATAATATTGTTTTATGCAGCCCAACTAACGTTGCTATCAGGAAGGTTGATATTTTTCTGCTTCATCCCGTATGGTACCAATGCACTGCAAGCATATTCTGTTAACGATACTGCGCACTATTATTTTTCCCTCGACGAGACTACAGACTAATACGAGGGTAAAATAATAGAGTTCAGTATCGTTTGCGAGATATGCTTACGCTGCATTAGTACCATACGGGATGAAGCAGAGAAATACCGAACTTGCTGATAACACGCGTTAGTTGGGCCGCATAAAACCAAATTATTAGGGGCAGCTGATTCACATAATCGTCGCTCCGGAGGAACAATGACGCAACTGCAAAATTTGGTCAAATGGAGTTACGTGGTCGTCTGGTTTCAGAAATACCTAGCGCACACGTGTGAATATTGTTCGAACTGTAGTTATGCTCAAGGCCACTAGAGGGTAATTGCGTCGTTGTAGAAATTTTAGCTGTTTGTGACCACGTTTCAGAACAATATCGCCGCATGTCTCAGTCTGACTTTTGACTCCGTGAGTGATCCTTCGTGTCCGTAGGAACAATGACGTAAGTGTGCTTGGTGTCATTGCTCATCTAACAAATTGAAAACTTTGCGTCTTAAGTGTTCTTTTCACCGTTGTTGAACTCTACAGTCCGTTCAATTGCACGTCTTAACTGTTCTTGATGCCAATGTTAACAAGAACGAGATGGCTTAAACTTCCTAATACCGGGTGTTTATTGTTACACTGAGTACCACTAAGGGTCATATTGACTCCAATCAGTGAATAAACCTTTATGTGTTGAAAATAGAAAACATAATGAAACATCTTTGAATACAGTTGAAATAATAATAATAATAATAATAATAATAAAAATAATAATAATAATAATATCGTATGGCATCGGTGCCGGGTGCAAGCTTTGTTATTTGGCACCCAGAGGACAGCTTGCATGTCGAATTTAGTCGTTCCTTAGAACGCTATAAAAGTCTAGGAGGCTAGTTATCTAAGCTCCTTGACACTATAGCGCTTTCTAGTAGAGAAAGGAGGAACTTTTGTGTTAGCGGAAAATACCGAGAATAATTTTGCCATTATAAACACGGCCTACTGAATTCAAATGGGTTCATTAACATGCCAACAACGTATGACATGCATACCGTGATTTTTGTGAGTGAACCTGCTAGCTTGGGGTTAGAAGTCCGACACGATAACCAGTCACCCACCGTGGCAAGCAATACAATTGATGATGATGATAATTGTTATTTTAAGGGGCCTAACATCTAGGTTATCGGCCCCTAATGGTTTGGGTATTAATAAAATGGAAATGATACTCTCCGTAGCGTAGCGGTCAGCATGGTTAGCTGCCGCCCCGGAGGTCCTGGGTTCGATTCCCGGCTCTGCCACGAAATTTGAAAAGTGGTACGAGGACTGGAACGGGGTCTACTCAGCTTCGGGTGGCCCAAATGAGTAGAGGGGGTTCGATTCCCCCTCAGCCATCCTCGAAGTGGTTTTCCGTGGTTTCCCACTTCATCTTCGGGCAAATGCCGGGATGGTACCTTCTTCAAGGCCACGGCCGCCTCCTTCCCTCTTCCTTGTCTATCCATCCTAACCTTCCTTCATGAGGCCCCTGTTCGCTTTGCAGGTGAGGCCGCCTGGGCGAGGTGCCAACCCCACCTCACCAGTTGTATCCCTTCCGATTCGATGTTCCCAGCTCTAGGATACTACCCGTAGAGGCGGTAGTGGTGAGTTCCCTCGCTGAGTCCGTGGGTTTCACCAACCTGGAGGGTAAACGACTAAGAAAAGAAGAAAAAGAGGAAATGATACTACACCTTAAACTAACTACATACTTATATACTAGAAGAGGAAATGGAAACAAAAAATGCGAATAAGGGAAGCAAAAGACAGGAGGAAAGTAAATGCCCTCAAGCCTCGAAGAATGAGAATTAAGGGACTTGGAAAGAAGGAGAGCCATGAAAGGCAGATAGGAAAGGGAGAGAGGAGAGGGCCCACCCCAAAGTCAGAGGATAAAAGGGACAAAACGGTCGCCAACTCCCAAACTCATCAGCCGTGAGCCCATGAGGGTGTAGCACTATCCTATCCAGGGTGCACCGGAAGAGGTGGGGCTACATACACCCTGCCTCCTTGAGGGCCTTGTGCAGAAGGCAGGAGATAACATGAAATGAAAAAGACGGCTGACTCCTCGAAGAATGAGGGTATCAGGAAAGATGAGACAAGGGCCAATTAAAGCGAGAAAGTGAAAGACTCCCTAGGCCTCAGGTACCCAAATACCGTCGGGGACGGAGAGAACAAGAGTTGACCAAGAGAGGTCGACAGGAAAAAAGACTGAGAGGAGCTTGCACAAGTAAGTGGAAGCAATGCCAGACTCAGCTGGGGTCCGGTGGTCGCCAACCTTCGTCCCACTAGATTTGAGCCCCTGGGGGTGTAATTTTTGAAACGTGGAGATTTTTTGTTCCAGATACTACTGACAAACTTCATTACATATTGTTCACAGTTTCAGACGAACAATGACGTATCTACAGGAAAGGGGTCAAATTTGAGCGAAATTATTTTGAAAACATTTTTTTACTTTATAGTGAGCTTGTATATGTTACAATTTTTCCTGGTTAAAATTTCCTACAAAACTAATCTTTTGCGTAATTGAATCTTAACAAAAGATCAATCGGTTTTTCGCGTCTCCTGTACAATTGCAGTTTTGACAGTTATGTCATAGTTCTTCCGGAACGACGATGTAGGCTATAGCAAAATATACAGTATATTTGTAATGAACCTAAGAAGTGGGAACAATCTATAGAATGACATGTTTCACTTGTCAAGCGCGCATCATCAAATCGGAATAAACTAAAAGTAGCTCTACGAAACACTACCATACCCACGTTGACTCCCACAAACCGTCTCTCTCCTCCAAAAACAATAAGCACGAGAAAAACTTAGAAAATGTGGCTACTATTACTGATAAAAGCTAAAGCATTAAGCACCCGACAACTCGTATTTTAATATTTACAATGTTGCAAGACTGATAAATAACGATCCAATCCACTAACAGTCTCCCTACACCAATTATTCTATAAAGTTTTAGCTACTATTGCTGTGATACAGTTCTAGTTTGGGGCTTATATCCTAATTGCTTAATAACCCTTGTTTCTGCCCCGGAGATGAATTTCTGAAAGGAAAGCACCACAGGAAATAGCCAACACAATACTGACAAGGGGAAGATACGATGCATGGATCACCGATTCGAACCATCTTTAGTACACGTATAGGGCATGGCCAGGCGTATACCAGGTGCAAGTAGGAAGATGCGCTTCTCAGCCGTTTCTGGGTAATTAATTAATTGCAATTAAAGTGCGGAGTCTATGTGTGTTGTACGCCAGTAAGAATCCAAAGAGCTTGTGGTGCAGTGGTAAGAGCCCTGCTTCGTAAGCAGGGGATCGCTGGTTCGAATCCCTGTGTGTGTGTGTGTTTTTCTAAACCATTGTCAATTTCCAACCAATACCCATAGCAATAGTCACTGCTTACGGGGTGGTCTGATGGTTTACAGATGTGCAATGAACGGAACAGACTGGGCCTTCAACGTATAAATGTATACATATGATAGAATACACCTGACCGTGTATAATACCAATGTATTTGCAATGCCGGTACTTTACAGTATGTAATATCACAAATGTTGACCCTCATACGATGATTTCAGAATCCCTTTTCTCGCTCACAAAACACTTTATTACAATTGACTGCAAAATGAACATTATTCACGATACCTACAGTTGTACGAATTACCTATAAAAAAAAAGACAAAGGCTCACCGGTGGGATTCGTTCCAGTCATGCCACGCTTACGAAGCAGGCCTCTTACCACTACACCACGCGCTCTTTGGCATGAAATTAACGTACAGCGCACATAAACGCCGTACAGCATTTACGAATAATTAATAATTAATTTCTCCGAATTGGCTGAGTAGCGCACCTTACTACTTGCACCTGGTATACGCCTAGTCATGCCCTAGAAGTATACTAAAGATGGTTCGAATCGGTGACCCATGCATCGTATCCTCCCCTTGTGAGCCCGATGAAAATATATAAACTTTACCCTGTCTCCCTCTTGTCTGCCAAGAGAGAGAAACGGCGCTCAATTCTCAATGAATCGCATCTCTTTGAGCACACTTAAGTATATTTTATCATTTTAAATGATCTTGTCGACTTCGTCGTTACGCTGGGGTCTGGCGTTACGTTATGGTGACGGACGGACAGATGCACTGAGCTGTGTGACGTCATAGTACCGCTCGGTGCATGTGTACCCCGACAATCTCTACTTCGTTAGTATAAGACAAAAATCCCCGATTCTTGGATGTCACGGGTAATCTCGAGAACCACTGGATGGATTTTGATGCGGTTTTCACCATTCTGTAAAGAATATCTGGAGGAAAGATTCTGTAGAAAATAATTTATGTATGATCAAAGGAAGCAAAGCAGTAACGATTTCAGTTAAAAAGTCGAAAACAAACTTGGCGTCCGTGCGCTTCTTAAGCTTTCACTATGCAAACCGTTAAAATATCAATATACTATGAGCGTAAGAACTGATCAGCATGAAAAGTTCTACAAAAAAGTCCGCGAGAGCATATCTCTATCTTCAATACATCGCCCACTATAAGTGTTTTTAGACTGGATGGAAGGGGCATGTCCCCGCGCGCTCTGGTGAGCTTGCGGCATCCCCCGCGCTGGACCTTGCTTTGCCCTTGGTTTGCACTTGCCGTTCGCGAGTAATTTGAAACAAGATAAGCAAGATAAGTATTATGCAGATAATTTTCTAACATGTCAAAAGTCTTTGGCTTCGAGCGAAGCGAGAAGCCTGCAGCCTTTCTAGCATTTTTCAGCATTTTTAGCATTTAAAATGATAAAAAGTCTAGTCTTTCAGACTGACTGTCACTTTTTATTTATGAAAGCATAGTTGTTGTGAATATGGTTAATTATCGTGTTTGAAGCCATTCTTCATTGTTGCCTTAGTAATCGAAATTTAATGTTTTTCAGTCGGTCAACACGATTGTACCCAATTGTAATGGGTTGTTCTCTAATCCTGACAAAATTACATGAGATTAATAAATGATGATAATTGTTGTTTTAAGGGGCCTAACATCCAGGTTATCGGTCCCTAATTGTTTGGGTGATCGTGAAGATGAAAATGAAATGTAAACTATAACTAAACCTAACTTCTAACTTATATAGCCTACTAGAAGAAGAAATGGAAAACAAAATAAAAAATAAGGCAAATAAAGGACAGGAGGAAAAAAAATGCCCTCAACCCTCGAAGAATGCGGATTGAGGGACTTGGAAGGAAGGAGAGCCATGAACGGCAGATAGGAAAGGGAAAGAGGAGAGGGTCCGCCCCAGAGGTAATGGATAAATTGAGGAAAACCGGACCCAGTTTATGAATCCCTTGGGGTCGCCAACTCCCGAACTCACCAGCCATGAGCCCCTGAGTGTGTACCAATATCCAGGGTGCACCAGAAGTGGTGGGGCTACATACACCCTGCCTCCTTGGGGGCCTTGTGCAGAAGGCAGGAGATAACATGAAAAGAAAAAGAAGGCTGACCCCTCGCAGAAGGAGGGTATCAGAAAAGATCAGTCAAGGGCCATTTAAGACGGGAAAGGAAGAGTCCTAGGCCTCGGATACCCTAATACCGTAGGGGTCGGAAGAGAACAAGAGTTGACCAAGTGAGGTCGGCAGGAAGGAAGACGGAGAGGAGCCCGGCACAAGTAAGTGGAAGCCATGCCGGACTCAGCTAGGGCCCCATGTTCGCCAACCCACGTCCCACTAGATGTGAGCCCCTGGGGGGAGATTAACAAATACACTTGGATGACAAGTTCCGATCGTCAAGCGCTCATCATCAAATCCTTTACACTCAGGCTATTAAATCTATGTTTATAATGTAGGTTATGGTATTTACAATATGCACACTTACTTAGTAATTAAACTAGCACAACTACTGTAGTCAACATATGTGATTGTTTTAGTTACTGATAGTGGTGATTGACCTTCAAGTTTTTTTTGCCTAGTGTGGTTGTTATTAAATGATCAGGTTATTGTGAATTGTAGCTTGCCGCGGTGGGTGAGTGGATGTCGTGTCGGCCTACTAACCCCAAGATTGCAGGTTCGCTCCTGGCCATGGTAAGTGTTTTTTGAAAGGCGGCAAAAATACGATACGCATGTCATACGATGTTGGCATGTCAAAGAACCCATTTGAATTCAGTAGGCCGAGTTCATTTTTTTTATTTAGTCGATTTACCCTCTATGTTGGTGGTTCCCACGGACTCAGCGAGGGAACTCACCACTACCGCCTCTATGGGCAGTGTCCTGGAGCTTGGAACATCTGGTCGGAGGGGATACAACTGGTGAGGTGTGATCAGCACCTCGCCCAGGCGGCCTCACCTGCAAAGCGAACAGGGACCTCATGAGGGAAGGGAGGAGGGGAAGAGTAGGATGGATAGGCAAGGAAGGGGGAAGGAGGCGGCCGTGGCCTTGAAGTAGGAACCATCCCGGCATTTGCCCGGAGACGAAGTGGGAAACCACGGAAAACCACTTCGAGGATGGCTGAGGTGGGAATCGAACCCCCTCTACTCATTTGGGTCACCCGAGGCTGAGTAGACCCCGTTCCAGTCCTCATACCACTTTTCAAATTTCGTGGCAGAGCCGGGAATCGAACCCAGGACCTCCGGGACGGCAGCTAACCATGCTGACCGCTACGCTACGGAGGCGACCAGGCCGAGTTCATAATGGCAAAATTAATCTCGGGAGTTTCCGCCAACACAAAGTTCCTCAATTCTCTACTAGAAAGCGCTATAGTGTTCAAGGAGCTTAGATATTTAACATCTAACCTCTTTGACTTTCATAGTCAAGGAACAACGAAATTCGACATACAAGCTACCCTCTGGGTGTCAAATAACAAAGCTTGCACCTGGCACCCGAGGCCATACTGTGCCCAACTCTAGGAATGGGTATTTCAAGATTCAGACACCTAGATATCAAGGGGAAGGCTACCGCCACTTTTGAAAGTTGAGATATTTGAATATCGCGCTCCATTACTTCCAGATGGGAATGGAAACTTTATGCAGCCAAGAGCATGTCAAGTGACGTAGCGAGTAGTAGCAGAGGTCGAGACTATTTGTTGATTAAATAGTTAGCCATGGAGTAGAGACTTGAGACTTGGATCAGATTACTGGCACGGCCAAGTGAAAGAGAATGCACTTAGTATCAAGTAAATCGGACCAGGGATACCAGAGATATGAGGATTTCCAGATTTCAGCGTGATGCAGCGTGGACCTGACCGTTTTGAATAAAAGCCGGCCGGCCCAAGCAACATCAGCTCACTTCGAACCAAGCTCTTGCATGACAAGGTGCTGCCACGTTGAGCCAAGGCACATGGTTGCCGGATCTACGCAGAAGATATCTTTAAATTGTGATAGTCACAAAAGTGCTGCGATACATGTGGAACTTAGTGAGTTTCCGGCAGAGAGAATCACTAAGGTGATTGTTATTTTTCTACGGACACTGGTGAAATATTTTATTTCTATATGGACATATGCTAGACTTTGTCTAGAAAGTACTTTGTCACGGTCCAGTAATAATCATTCAATACTTGGATATTTTAGTCAAATTTAGTCAGTTTCATAAATTGTAACTTGATTACCACTCCGATCTTTCAGTATATTGAAGGCCAGTCTATCACGGTGTTGTTCATTAGCCGACAAAGGGAAACTATATGTTGCTTCGCGCATGATAGATGGTGATAAGCCATGCCCAGGGAACGATCTTCAGAACAGCCGTTGATTGGTTTAGACTGTCAGTGTTTTCTTGTACTGAAAAGATTACCGTGAGTTATGTTACAACTGACATATTTGAGAATAGGTCACTTGGATCTGACCCCATTTAAGCGAAATGCTATGGCTTTAACAGAAGTCAATATTAAAATGGATCAGCAGTTACTTCAAACTTCAAGAAATATTTCCACTATGTCGTGTTAGACAGATTGTGGGTATATAATGGCGGCCGATACAAGGATTAGACGTGCGTGTCCGGTAGGGCATGTATCTGGATAAATCTGGTACAGACCAGGTTCACTACGCTTCAAGACCAACGAGAAATGTAAGCCACTTTTGACTTTATATTATGCCTAGCTAATTGGAACAAACTCTTTTTTCTGCAGATGACCAACACATTTGTTTTTCTTCGTATTTAAATCTTGCAATGATTTACGCAAGACATATTAGAGTTATTCTGAGTATTTTCAGCACTCAGAACAGTTTAGGATCGATGACCGAGCAGAACGAGCATTTATTTGAATGTTTCATATTTTTTGATAATCACGGTAATCAGCCGATGTAACTGTAAAAGTTAATAATTATTTTTGTTGAGAGATGGATATTTTATCCATATTCGAAGAATCGAACATGTGGATTCTCACATAATGAAATAATAATTAAACACATTTAAAATAATATAACTAATAATAATAAAAATAATAATCCACTAATAATAATAATAATGATTTTCATAACTTTTCTAAATAATTCTTGGATCTTATATTTTCTAATAATCACATTTATTGAGAGAGAGCCTATGCAGTAGTTTAATCATTTCTAGTTTGGAACAGGTGATTTTCCGAAGGAGAGTGGTTAGCGCAAGCCCGCATTCAACCAACATTACAGTTCTGGTTGAACAGTTAATATTTGCAATGAGCAAAGTATATTTTTCAGATAACACGGAGAGGCATGAAACGGGAAGCAAATGATATTTGTATCAATTAGGATATTTTTGTATTTATATAAAATCATGACGTAAATACACATTCGAAAGTGAAATAAAGATTATCATAAGTGTGTTAACTTCACGGGTTGAACTGAATGGTAAAATAAAATAAACTTGTAAGTTTATTAATCTTCCAGTGTTGATAACAAGCAGAGGCTTGATTTATTGTATAAATTTTGGGAAGAAAATTTATGTGTGTGGAGTAGTTGAAATGCCATTCCCAGGTGCGCATGTTTAAGTCGCAGGAATGAGGAGGTTTTTATTTGAGCATCAATCAAATAGCAGGTTCGATGACTCAGTGTTAAAGAAGGAGTATTGGAACTACACATTGCGTCGTATGAATGACCCAAAGGTTATTTCTTAAAAACCATCAGTTCTTATTTCAACCTTGTTTACGGATTCCATTAAGACTTTGATTTTGCTAGAACCCGGATTTGTCATGATAGTATTTTATTCTTCTTCAGAGGAAGACCTTTGCCGTTGTTGTTGGAATGTTGTGTTCTTACACAAATAATAGAAGGGGCCACTGCCAATTAAAAATAATTCTATAACCACGAATAATTTGAAGGATGTTTTCAATCCTAGTGCCATGAACTAAATGAATTTATTATGAAGCTACAATTCTTATTTCCGCATTCTGTCGAAGAATTGCAAGTTGTGAAAGTTACTAAAATGGCCACAAATATAAATATTGTTCTTAATAATGATTCCAAGTGGAGAATCGAATAATTGAATGGTCCAACAATTTATTGATCAAGTTGATGATTCAGAAATCATATATTTTGTTAGGAACTTGAAGTTTATAATCGAGTCACTTCTCGAAATGTTTAATGTCAGAAGAACAATTAATTTTGTTGTGCTTCGCACAGTTCTTCGATGCTATGCTCAATGGTCAAATACTTTTCAGATGTTGTTATTAATATGTGTACATAATTTGTGTTGATTCAGAGATAATAATATTTTTTGACAATATTTTTTTGAAACTGGAAAAATAAGTGAAAGTTAAAAATTCTATGAACAATTATTCTACGAGTGTTAATAATATGTAAAAATTCAACCAGTGAACTACGGTATTTCCAGTAGAGACAATTAAATTTGAACTGGATTTAATCATAAATAATGGATATAGTTTTGGAACACAGTCTACAGGACTGATAATCAGACTTGTGTTTCCAAAGATAATTGTCCAATGTGTTGGAAAATTTCTGTACATTGTGTAAATAGTAATGTGGGTCGCCACACGTGAATGATGCTGCTTTGAGCATCTTATTTTGCAGTCAATTTTAAATTCAGAATAAAATGAGATAATTTTACATGATGTGTTATGCCCAGTTGAATCTCCTTCTATCCTTATTGTTGCATTGAGCCAAAGATCAGTAAAGCATTTTTAGCCTACTTTTCACATTTTGCAAAAATGAGGAAAAAGTAGACTTATGAGATCGGGCAAATGTGTGTCTGTCTGTCTGTCTGTCTGTCTGTCCTTCTGTCTGTCTGTCTGGCTGTGTGTGTGTCCCCCCCTATCAACTCCTAAACGGCTGCAGCAATCGAAACAAAATTTGGTAGGAGTAAAGATCTATACCTGAATATCTCACGGCCATATTTGAAAATGATGTCAGTGCTACCAACTGCTAAAAAATCGCAATTGAAATTTGAGCTCCATGTTGGATATCTTGGAAAGTATGAATGGGAGCTATTTCAAAATTGGCACACGTACAGATGATAATATTTCAGTTTAATTTCCAGGAGGCCAAACATGGCAGTGTTGCCAAAATGATTATAAGCCTCCTGATAGGTCCAATTTTTAAATGCATATAACTTCTACACTATCAATTCGAATTCAACCAAATTTCGTATGTTGTATGTGTACATAACCAGATATGACTGAGCGTATTCTTAAGACCTACCAGGGCTGCCAACTGTTAATAAATGCTCCTAATTTATTTTATCCAAATACCAATATATCACAAAGTATGCAAGCCGACAGCTTTAAACTATGCACACGTATAGTACCTGACATTCTATATTAATTTGGAGTAATTTATATACGTCACTGCTACCAACATGATTCTAAGCCTGCTGACAGGTACAACTTTAAATACATATAACTTCCATACTATCATTTGGATTTCATCCAAATTTCGTATGTGCTATGTGTACCATAACAGATATGACTATGCGTATTCTAAGGAGCAACCAGAGCTGCCAACTGTTAATATGTGCTGTCCCTATTTTGTTACCCTAATATCAATATATCAGAAAGTATGCAAGCCAATAGCTCTAAACTTTGCACACGTATAATACCTGGCATTCTAGAAGAATTTGGAGTAACTAATATACGTCAGTGCTGCCAACATGATTCTAAGCCTGCTGATAGGTCCAATTTTAAAATGCATGTAACTTCTATACTAACTAATAGATTTCATTCAAAATTGGCACAACAATTGATCATATTATTTCAGATTATTTCTGACCAATACATGCATGACATTGTTGCCAACATGATTTTACGCGCGCTGTTAGATCCAATGTTTAACTGCATGTAACGTCCATGCTATTCATTGGACTTCAACCAAATTTTGTATTTTGTACCTTAAGAGATGGAACTAAGAATATATTCAGTCATCAGGGCTGCCAACTGTAGTGCTCTATTAGGATACATTATGCCAGGTATACAGTATTTCGAACTAATTGGAAATTTCGATATTAGCAACTTAATTTCGTCATTATTCCAGATAGGTTCATATTCTGTAGAATAATCATTGGCATGAAAAGTAGGCTGTATAGTTCTTCACGGAACTTCTTGTTTTCATTTGATGTCGTTTTTGCGATTAGCTTTAACCCATCTGGCGCCCCGGGATATTTTGACTCTCGTGCTGACTGATTCTTGGTAAAATGCATATGTGGTCGTGCGGACTCCGGTCTAAACGGGCACAATACGATATTATTATATTATATTGTGGATTGTGCACTTGGCAGTTTGAGTGGTGTTTGGTCCGTTTTCATGCAGCTGCCGTCTCCCGCTGCGTGCACCCATACTTATCAACAAAGATTAAATAGCCTAAGTGTAATGGATCTGATGATGAAGGCTTGACGATCGAAACTGGTCATCCAAGTGTATTTATTAATCTGATGTAATTTTTTTCAGGATTAGGGTGCTACTCATTACAATTGGGTACAGTCGTGTTGACCGACTGAAAAACATTAAATTTCAAATATGGATAAAAATGGAAATTGATAAAACTTTTTTTTTTAGCGCGTGGCTTTTAGTGCCGGGAGTGTCCGAGGACATGTTCGGCTCGCCAGTTTTTGTAGCGGCTTCGAGGCGGACACCAAATGGTTGAGCTACAGGTACCGTCACGTGTGGAGTGTTGTACTCTGGGGAGGAAAGTGTGAATGTAAGGACGAGGAGTTGGACGGTAGCGGCTGTGGCCTATAGTTAGGGACCAACCCCGGCATTTGCCTGGAAGTGAGATGGGAAACCATGCCGTAACGACCACGGCTAACTCACCCGGTATAAATCTAATTGAGGATTACTAATGATCAGAGAAATGATCTATTAGCTACAGTATACAGTATGTCCATTGCTGGTGAGCTCTATCTACGTCAACCCCTTATTAATCCCATTTCAAACTGGGTCGGGGATGAGATGAGATGAAATTCCACGTGTGTGATGATTTATACGGCCGGACGCCCTTCCTGACGCCGACCTTACGAGAGGATTTAATGAAAGATGAAATGAATGATGAAAGAAGGTTCAGTTTCAAATAGTTACAACTCTGGCTGCCAGACACCTCTGTCACCCAGCGGTACTGGGTGAGTTAGCCGTGGTCGTTACGGCGTGCTGTAGGCACTCGCTCACATCTGGGAGGCGAGGAGGTTCGAATCCCCCCGCCGGCAAACATGAAGATGGTATTCTGTGGTTTCCCATCTTCCTTCCAGGCAAATGCCGGGGTTGGTCCCTAACTGTAGGCCACAGCCGATACCTTCCAATTCCACGTCCTTACAATCACACTTTCCTCCCCAGACAACACTCCACACGCGACGGTAGTTGTAGCTCACCCCATGGGTGTCCACATAGAAGCAACTACAAACTCTGGCGAGCCGAACATGTCCTCGGACACTCCCGGCATTAAATGCCACACGATAAAAACAAACAGCGATGAACGTTAGAACCTGATAGAGCGGTTCTAAACCAAATAACCTACGACTGGCAGCGTGGCTCAGCGGTAACGTTCTCGCTTGCTGGGCCCAAGGTTGCAGGTTCCTATCCTGGAGCAGTCAGATGGCATTTGAGGGTGCGAAAAATATTCCTTTTGGGGCAAAATTCCAGCATCCCGACGTCTCTGAGAGCCAGAGTAGTTGAATGGGACGTAAAACCAATAATATTATATTACCAAACTAGTGGGCCCGTGCGAGCTTTCGCAACGTGAATGTACTGCCCTGCGCTCTAGCGGCAGGCTCTCCTAGCTGTATGCCGCCGCCGCCGCGCTGCCCTGCGTTCTAGCGGCTCGCTCGCCAGGTTACGGTGCTCCCATTGTAAATGTACATTTTTAAGGTATTTATTTAATTGTGAGGCATTTAAAGAGGAAGTGAGTGCGTTTCGGGCACACATGGGGTTATGCGGAACCTGTAGGTACCCCATATGTGTAGGTTGGTGTTAACAGGACCTTATTTTCGATACAAAACCGGAATGGGACCTTAGCAGGATAATATAGGGAGGATAACCTACACAATTAGCTACATACTACCAATTGTAGTGTTAGGTTCTTTTTCATGCCATAAATCTATGACATGGGCCCCCGGCTTTACTTTCCCTCCGAAGGAAGGTATACTGAAGGATTTTAACACTTAAAAATCCGACGATATCGATCTGGTTTGAACCCGCGATCTTGGGCATAGCAGTTCAGCATGCTACCGAAGCCCACAAATTAGATGAATTCTCCCTATATTATTCTGCTAAGGTCCCATTCCGGTTTTGTACCGAAAATAATGTCCTGTTAACACCAATCTACACATATGGGGTACCTACAGGTTCCGCATAACCCCATGTGTGCCCGAAACGCACTCACTTCCTCATCAAATGCCTCACAATTAAATAAGTATCTCAAAAAATGTACATTTACAATGGAAGCACCGTAACCTGGCGAGCCTGCCGCTAGAGCGCAGGGCAGCGCGGCGGCAGCAATCTGGAGGGAGCGCGGCGTACTGCTAGGCGAGCCTGCCGCTAGAGTGCAGGGCAGTTCGGCGGCGGCTGCTATCTGGCGGGAGCGCGGCGTACAGCTAGCTGAGGAGTCTCTCAGCAGATGGCTCCGGTGTGGTCTCGTCAAGACTTTCTCTTGGGTTGAATCCTTTGCAAATGCCAAAATTGCTGTAGAAGAAACTCCCGAGCAAACAATAACCGATGACTTCGTTGTAACATCGGATATTGTATAGATAGAGGTGCTGTGACAAGTACAAAACACTGTTCTACATAATTCTTTGTGTTCTTCTCATGTACGTATGCCGTTTAACAACAATAAATACATCTCTTCAATATTTAAAACATCGTTCTCCCACATTCTTCCCTACTACCTCATAAACCTACATTCACGTTGCGAAAGCTCGCAATTTAATTTAATTTAATTAATGTCTTAATTTCAAGCAATGTATCCCCATGATAGAGAAAGACACGTCTACCTTTTGGAAATAGAGTAAAATAAATTATATCCAAAATAGCCTATTTGACTGATACAAAGTGGTTTGACAAACCAACACAAATCAAAATATTTTAATATCAACGTACACTGCGACGAGACTGGTGAAATTTCTTCAAGATAAATCGTTCAAATTTTGTGAAGATGTAATTAAAACTTGTGCTGAACTTTGCTGGTACACGAGCTATTTATTTAGTGACGCCGTCTAATTCATCGGATACAAAACATACAGTAGGCTACATAGTAAGACACTAGTATTAAAGAAGCACTCTAAATTTTAAATGACGACTCTCATCAAGCACTGCTGTAAATAAAACCAGTAAAATAATTAATTTTCAGTTGGTCAACACATTAATGTTCCCCGTCAAACTGGGCGGGGAAGATCACTTATCTATCACATTTGTTAACCTGAAAAATAAACACGGATTAACGATATACTTTTTACACTTCAGTAAAGTTTCCAAAATGATGGGGTATTAGTCAATAAATAATCACAGGATTAAAGTAAAGTTGTTGTTGATTCTTTTAGGGGCTTTGTGACAACGTGGTCATGTAGCACCGTATATTCGGGTGTGTGTAACACATATCTGATAACCTATGTCACTGTGATATATATACCAGTGTGTGTACTTGTATTTTAGGTAGAATTTGGGTAGAAAGCGACCTTGGCCTTAAGTTAGGTACCATCATGTCATTTTACTGCAGTAGATGTGGGAAACCACGGAAAACAATCGGGATAGCTGAGGTAGGAATCGAATCCACCTCTTCTCAGTCTTCCAGCTCTCAGAACAGAATTACATTTCTTGGCAGAGCCGGAAATCGAACCCGGGCCTCCGCGGCGACAGCCAAGAATGTCAGTCACTATGTAACGAGGTTAAAATAAAGGGTTGAAATGTTTCGTTCGTCAAGTGAGCATCATTAGATTTAAATTAATCAATTAATTAGGAGCGTATTAAATACTAGCAGGTACCCGCGGCTTCGCTCGCGTCATAGTCGTGTCATATTGTTATTCAAATAAATGCAGGTTTAACCCCGTTAACTCCCCTTTAGAACCTGAATATCCAAAAATCCCTCCTTGGTAGACGTTTTCGACACAAAACAAACATATCCCCAAAATGTCATTCTTCTAACTTTAGTAGTTTTGGTTTGTCGATGAGAGTGAATACCCTTAGTGGACGTTTTTCTTCCAGAATTTCACCCCTCCCCATGGGCCCCTTACATTGGATTTATGAATAAACGGTCGAGCACCTATATATTTATATTTAAGCTGATTGTTTTCCTCTGAGTTTCAAACTCCTCGCCTATGTCGTTTAAGAGATACTTGCTCCGTTAGGAATCCTTCAAACCCCACTTTTCACCCCTTCCATCTCATAATATACACCACATCGAAAAACCCTCAGACACGTGTCTGCTTATTCTTTATGATGAGTTTATATGCCGAGTATCACATCCCCCAATGAAACCAATCGGGAGATATTGTTATTCAATGAAATGCAGGTCTACCCCCTTGATACCCCTTTAGAAACTGAATATCCAAAAATCCTTAGTGGACGTTTTCGACATACAACTAGCATAACCCCAAAATGTCATGTTTCTAACCTTTATAATTTTGGCTGGGTGATGATGAGCGAGTGAGTAAGCCAGGACATTTTCTTTCAATCATTTTTCAGAATTTCACCCCTCCCATGAATCCCTTAAATTGGAT
The DNA here is from genome assembly GCA_946902985.2 of Meconema thalassinum. Classification (NCBI taxonomy): domain Eukaryota; kingdom Metazoa; phylum Arthropoda; class Insecta; order Orthoptera; family Tettigoniidae; genus Meconema; species Meconema thalassinum. The sequence goes on along the minus strand of OX336389.2, from coordinate 247,960,838 downwards.
TTATGTAAAAACGGTCGAACACCATTTACTTATTTTTAAGCTTTTTCCCCCTGAGTTTGATGAGTGAGTGAGTGAGTCAATCAGTTAGGACACTTTCTTTCCTGTTTTTTTTAATTCAGAATTTCACCCCTCCCCATGGGCCCCTTAAATTGGATTTTTGAAAAAAAAAACGGTCGAACACCTATTACTTATATTTAAAACTGATTTTTTTCCCGCTGAATTTCAAACTTCTCGCCTATGTCGTTTAAGAGATACACGCTCCGTTAAGAATCCATCAACCCCCAATTTTCACCCCTTTCAGCTCATACTATACACCACATCGATAAACACTTAGACGTATGTCTGCTTATTTTTAATAATTAGTTTATATGCCCAATATCACATCCCCAAATGAAACAACTCATGAGATATTGTTATTCATTGAAATGCACGTTTACCCCCTTAACACCTCTTTAGAACCCGAATAAACAAAAATCCTTCCTTTAGTGGACGTTTTCGACATACAGCGAACATATTCCCATAATGTCATGTTTTCAACTTCAATAGTTTTCGCTGGGTGATGATGAGTGAGTGAGTGAGACAGGACATTTTCTTTCATTTCTTTTTTCTTCAGAATTTCACCCCTCCCCATGGGCCCCTTAAATTGGATTTATGAAAAAACGCTCGAACACCTATTAACTTATTTTTAAGCTGTTTTTTTTCCTGAGTTTGATAAGTGAGTGAGTGAGTCAGTCAGTTAGGACACTTTCTCTCCTTCCCCCCCCCCCCCAGAATTCCACCCCCCCCCCCCATTGGCCCCCTTAAATCGAATTTATGAAAATACGGTCGAACACCTATTTACTTATTTTTAAGCTGATTTTTTTACGCAGAGTTTCAAACTTCTCGCCTATATCGTTTAAGATATACACGCTCCGTTAGGAATCCTTCAACCCTCACTTTTTACCCCTTTCACCTTATAATATTCATCATATCGAAAAACCTTTAGACACATGTCTGCTTATTTTTAATGATTAGTTTATATGCCGAGTATCATATCCACAAATGAAATCACTCGTGAGATATTGTTATTCAATGAAATGCAGGTTTAACCCCCTTAAGACCCCTTTAGAACCTGAATATCCAAAAATCCTTCCTTAGTGGACATTTTTGACATACAACGAACATATCTCCAAATTTTCATGTATCTAACTTCAATAATTTTGGCTGGGCGATGATGAGTGAGTGAATGAGTCAGGACATTTTCTTTCATTTATTTTTCAGAATTTCACCCCTCCCCATGAACACTTTAAATTGGATTTATGAAAAAAAAACCTGTCTAACACCTATTTACTTATTTTAGCAGTTTTTCTCCCTGAGTTTGATGAGTGGCTGAGTCAGTCAATCAGTTTGGACACTTTCTTTCCTATTTTTTCTCCCCAGAATTTTACACCTGCCCATGGGCCCCTTAAATTGGATTTATGAAAAAACGGTCGAACACCTATTTACTCATTTTTTTAAGCTAATTTTTCCGCTGAGTTTCAAGAGTTTAAGAGATACACGCTCTGTTAGGAATCATTCAACCCCTAGTTTTCACCCCTTTCACCTTATAATATACACCACATCGAAAAACCCTCAGACATGTGTCTTCTTATTTTTAATGATGATTGTATATGCCGAGTATCACATCTCCCAATGAAACCAATCGGGAGATATTGTTTTTCAATGAAATGCAGGTCTACCCCTTTAACACCCCTTTTAGAACCTGAATATCCAAAAAATTTTCCTTAGTGGACATTTTTGACTTACAACGAACATATCACCAAAATTTCATGTTTCTAACTTTAATAGTTTTGGCTGGGCGATGATGAGTCAGTGAGTCAGTGAATCAGTCAGTCAGTCAGTCAATCAGTCAGTCAGTCAGTCAGGACACTTCGTTTTATATAAGAGATTACACATGTTAGTGCAACAATCACAATAACGCAGGTTAACACAAAAATCCTACACACACACCCATGTACACGGGGCAACATGACCACGATGTCTAAGCCCCGAAAATGAAATATTAACTGTGCATACGATAGCATAGAGGATACTACTGTCCAATACAATCCTTGATTGTCAATCGGTCAGTTTTCCCATGTGCCCTTTAGCAAATTTTACCGGACTAACATGATACAGAGTAAATCGTTGTTGCCTAGTGACAACATGTCCATCAATGGTGCGGCGTTGACTATCATGATACAGTGTTACTCGTTGTCGCCTAGCGACAATATGTCCGTCAAGTTATTAGATCGGTGGAACGGTGTAGACTGGTGCAAAAGGGCCTAAATGCGGGGAATGGAGTGGTCTGTCCGAAATTTATCATAGCCTAAACTATTCCTCTTGAATCAGGCTATCATATACAAAATTAATTTTTCGAATCGGACTGGTAGTTCCAGAGTTTAGCGCGTTTAAACACACAAACACACAAACTCTTCAGCTTTATTATATTAGTATAGATATACACTTGTGTTATTATTATTATCATTATTATTTTATTCTTATAGTATTAGTTACATTATTTACGTTGGATCTATCGTATGAATATTGTGATTAATTCTCTTTACATGTATGTGCATTGGTGATTTACACCGGCCCCATGGTGTTGGGGTAGCGCGCCTGCCTCTCACCCGGAGGCCCCGGCTTGGATTCCCGGCTCCGTCAGGGATTTTAGAAACTGACGTGAGGGCTGGAACGGGGTGCACTCAGCCTCGTGAGGACAATTGAGTAGCTGTCTGACAGTGAGGCAGCACCCAGATCACGAAAACCAGGATTAACGGCCGAGGGGACCCGATGCGCTCATCACGCGTCACCCCAATACCTGCAGGCCAAATGGCTGGGCAGCGGTCGCTTGGTAGGCCTAGGCCCTTCACGGGCTGTAGTGCCAGGGGTTATTTATTTATTTATTTACATTGGTGATTAATAAATTAACATCCAGTTTGTGGAGACCCCAGGGCTTGAGATGGGATGGGAAATTAATTCATTATTTTATTCATTCATTACTATTATTGTCCGGCTCCGTGGCTAAATGGTTAGCGTGCTAGGCTTTGGCCCAAAGTGCCCCGGGTTCGATTCCCGGCCGAGCCATCAGGGATTTTAATCTCCTGGGGTTAATTCCCGTGGCTCGGGGACTGGGTGTATGTACCGTCTCCATCATCACATCATCCTCATTACGACGCGCAGGTCGCCCACGGGCGTCAACTAGAAAGACCTGCACTCGGCCTCTTCCGAGGCCACATGATCATCCATTACTATTATTATTCATTATTATTAATATTATTATTATTACATTACATTACATTACATTACATTACATTACATTATGCGAACCGGCCAAAGCTAAGGACCACGCAAATATCATTTAATTTCCTTCTCATAGTTCTTTCTTCCTTTCTCTTCCTCCACACTTCCTTCATTCTTTTAGAGTGTTGCGCCTTTCTCTCTGTTGTCCATTTTCCTCCCCTCCCTCTTTTCTCCCACAAGAACCTTTATGTTCGAAAGTATCTCCCTGAATTGTGTTCTGTCTCGACAGTCGTCATCTGTAATTCCTAGCCTCCGGAGGTCTTCCTTCATCTGCTTGGTGTAACCACCTTGACTCTTCAGATTATATATTTTATCAAAAATTTGTTTATTTATTCTTGTTGGATCCATTCTAATCATATGTCCATAGAAACGTAAATGTCTTTTCCTTTGTTGTTTCCAGGTCTTCCACCCTTTCATATATCTCCTTGTTTGATCTTAGCCTGTTGGTTCCCTGTACCACTTTTGGGACGTAAATCCTCCTCAATATCCTCCTTTCAATCTTCAGAAGCTTTTCCAGGCTCATCAAATTTACCGTCGCCACACCATATAATAATAATAATAATAATAATAATAATTATTATTATTATTATTATTATTGTTTTACTAGGCCACAAGAAGAATATCATCATAAAGCCCAGGTTGATTGAAGATTGGAAATTAGCGAATAAATTAGTGGTCTGTTTGTACGACTAAGCAACATCCGTGCTGTATTAGTGAGAGCTCATTTAATCATTCATAGTGCACCAGAGCTTGAGTGGCCCCCACTGCACGTTGCGTCGGGTTGAACAAAGGCGGTCAAGGTTATCAGACAGAAAGTGCTGTGCTTCATGTAAATTCATGTTCCGTAATTCCCTCTCCTCATTAAAGAACGTGCTGATAGCCAGTACACCTTCAGAGCACGGACTTAGAATAAAATACAAACACTGCTGTAATCCACTTGAGTAGATACGACGCTGCCTGCATCCAGTCCATTATTGACAGACCATCTTCAATAAAATAAACTCTACCTCAAATATTTCGTTCAGTATTCTGGTGACTGCACATCAGAATACAAACGACTGTTGTAGTAGGTTGATTTGAGGGCTTACGACATCTTGGCAATCAAGTCACGGTACTTGTGTGGGTGGTGTAAGGACGAAATAAAAATGTTGTTGGTGTTGTAGTTGTTGTTGAATCATTTAGGGACTTGGCGACACCGTGGTAATGTAGCCCCGTGAACTTGTGTGTGTGTGTTGAATATGTCTGATAACCTGTGTCATTGTGATGACTGTACTAGTGTGTGTAGGTGTAAGTGGGTCTAGGATTTGTGTAGGAGGCGGCAGTGGTCTTAATTTAAGTACCATCCCAGCATTCTCCTGGAATAGAAATGGGAAATCACGGGGAACCACTTTTAGGATGTTGGAGGTAGAAATCGATCCCATTTCTTCTCAGTTCTGTCTCTTACCGCCTCGTTGCGTATTGGCTAGCATTATTGGCTGTCACCGCGGAGGTCGGGTTCGATTCCCACCTCCATTCTTATTAACTGTACAATTAATCAGCGAAGCAATCGCACTCGTGGTGAAAAACTTTGTATGATGATTTATTTTGTCATTACAAATATGTTGGTAGAAACAATTAACTTTGTTTTTCTACTCCTATCAGAAGTCTTACTTGTAAGTGTGAACCACGAGTACAACTACAACCTGTTTGTAGGCTTGGTTTTTCATTAAACCTTCATATCCCACAGATGTTTCCTTATAGTTTAGGTAACCAGATTCAATATATTTCTTACTTGTTACGTTTCTGGTGCAAGATGACACTCTCTTTGATAAGCACAGAACCGTTTCAAAGCATGGAAATGCAAGTGATACGTATTACGGTTCCTCAACCCTAATTTGATACCAACTTTGAGAACCAGACAATACTAAATTTTCTTAGCTGCTGTTCAATTTCACTCACCATGACATCCAACGCAAACATGTGAGAGATCGCATATTAGACATTTGCTGTTCCTAGATCCATTCGCTAAACGGTAGAATAGCCAATCGGTACCTACAGCCCCATTTAATCTTCTGTATGAATGTAGGTGTAAACTGCCATAAAGAAATGATTCTCCATACGAAATTAAAGTTTTAATTGCTAGATATGGTATGCTGGAAAAGTCATTATTTTTGTCTCCAACCCTTCATATTTAGGCCTCATTAATAATATATTCAATTTGATTTCTTTTAGTGTGGTACTGTGAAGAATCTATCGTCGTTTATATTGGGAAGGACTGATATTGTTGCATGACCAACCAATGAGGACACTGTGGATCACGGTGCATGTACTGAGGTTCTTCTATTCTCTAGTCGGTCTATGAAGGATCACCAAGCTGTATATTTCCAGAACAAGGTTCCAGGAATCTGGGTAAAGACTTTCTGGAGTCGCGTTCAGTGTGGACATGCCTGGGAATGTTATAACTCAGCCCATGGAATTGTTGGGATAGAATGTTTTCCAACCTTAGACCAAATAAAATTACAAATGTGCACGCCAGTACACAACTTGTCACAGAGACAGCATACCATGGCTTACAAAAGAACCCTTTGAACTCCAGGTGTCCTATCTGATTGAGACGTTCTACAACGACTTCAGTGGAATACATTATTCAACTAAACAAAAATCAGATTGTCAATTATGTATTTAGCACCTTTTTAGAGGTGTGAAACGTGCTCAATTGAGTAAAGCATCGACAAGAATGGTGGGAAAGTAGGGTTTCTGACAAACGTTTACTCTTTCCCGTACGCACAATCTTTCCCGTGTCTCCTACTGACTTTCCAACTACCCATGCTTGTCGATGCTGTGCCTAAATGAGTACATTTTAACTTACATAAAAAAGAGTGCTAAATCTATTTTGGGTTTCGCTGAATATAACATTCCTAATGAAATTGTTGTACTGCGTTTCGACCAGATCAGGAATTTACAGTTAAAAAGGTTTCTTGTTCCTTCTAATATCAATTGTAGTCCTCCTTTGAGGTGTTAGGAAGCCAAGATACTGACTCATATGCAGGGAACATCTTGTGCAGCAAACTACGTCACGCATATCATGCAGTTGTAGTGCATCTTGTTAGACACTGACAGGCACATTGCTTCTATGAGCAAATGTACTGATGTTTGATGAGAACTCATCCATTTGTATTGAGTCACTCAGATCGATGACGCAATGAACTACACTACTGAAGCAAAGTGCAGCCCTTACTACAAGCTGCTCTTGGAAGTATATCACGTCACCCCAGTCCATCTTTGTGTACAAACACCCACACCTGAAGACTGTCTTCTTTGTTTCCCTGTGCGAGTGCTAGTGTCCTCTCGAGTTGAAAGGAGTTCATGAGTGATCATATAACCACCACCTCCATGTCAAAGTTCGAGAACAAAGGAGTTCATTGTCCGCCCATCCCCTCTCCCTTTCTGTCCCTAAAAACGCAATGGCTTGTGAAAAGTATCATACATTCTCTGCTCTCTTAGCCAAAACAACAGGGGTGCTAATCAATAGAATTCATCAAGAGCTCTCGAAAACATCCATTAGAATCCAATAGATCAAACTTATTAGCCCTCTCAGGGAGATTACAAGTATTACTCCTGAGTTCTCTCTTAACAGCTATTCAATAAATTCTTCCCCAAGTTGTAATGGGTTATGTTAAATTGAATAATGTTAATATGCAAAGGTTAATAATTAAATAGTCGCCCACTTTTGGGTGATCAAAATGAAATATTTAATTGTGTATTACTTTAATAATGTATTTGTATTGTTGGCAGCATCACTAAAAAGTACATAATGTGTAGTATTATATGTAGCCAGGGCGCCAGATCATTCATATATCATGATCAAAATAATATATTAAACCTTGGTTAGACAGAGGCAGAGCAACGAAATTCCTTTCTCCAGTCGTAGTGAAACTTTACGTAATCTAACCTTACGATAATTAGTTTAAAAGGAAAGGAAGCTTGTAGTTTAACGTGACCGTCAATCTTGAGATCATGAGCCACGGGGATAATTAGTTTTGGAGTGTGGTGTTGCCTTATAGTAATTTCTAGCTACTAAAGGAAACCAGTCAAACATTTGAATTTAAAAGTGAATTTAATATATAAAAACAACAATTGAAGAGTCCAGGGGAAGAACCTGACAAGTCACATTTTCCAATTTTTACAGGAGAACAAATTAAAAGTTTGAAGACTCAAAATGGTCATTTATTTCAATTAATTGTGTTATTTCTTCGTTTAAGTTTTTTAAGTACCAAGTGGAGAAGCACTACAAATTACAATTTTGAGGTTTGAAAAATGGATACAACGATACATTCAATTTTATGTTAGCATGTATACACATTTTGCAGAGGAAGCATCTGATAAGTCCCTAAGATTGAAGAATTTAGCTACTATTACAATAATACTAATCAATGAACTTTTTATACAACCAAATATTTAAAACTGCGTATTAATGTCACTAGTTCTGACTAATGCAGAAGGCGGTCAAAATACATTTGCACTTCCAAACGGCAAAACGTATATTGAAATCGGAGTTGAAAATTGTGCGATATGTTTCGTATGATACTTTCTGGTCAGGAAACGTCTCTTGAAACATATAGAACATTGTCTTGGTGTTCAACGACTCAGGAGGTAAACCTATTCTGTCATCGTCATAGTGGCTGTTGCGCCCTTTAAATGTTTGAATGTTGTCGAATCATTGCACGGGCATTATCCGTTAAACTTTGTGGGCGGGTATTGCGCTTTCCTCGACCATCTCGCAAGGATTTATTTCTAGATTTTAGTTTGTTTAGTAAATAATTTAATTTGCTCTTCTTTATTCCATACAACGACATAAATTCTGACTTAAACACATTAATTCTATCGAAACCTTGATTTAAGGTAAACTCCGATTTAAGGTTAAACAATATGTTCAGTAAAGAACATATAGCCTACTTTCTCCTGAGTGTATAAGTATAGTTATAACTCTTTGTCTTTATCAAAGAGTATAATGGAATCATTTCTGGGTTGAAGACCTTAGAAACTATTTACCTCTACCAAACACCACAACCTCGGAAAAACTACTACCATCATTGAAGAAAGAAAGAAAGAAAGAAAGAAAGAAAGAAAAAAAGAATGAAAGAGATATCTCAAGAATTTTATGGAAGTCTAGACATAATCGACCGAACGTGGTCAACATGAAACTTTGAGTTGAGGCATGTGTTTACACGTCTAGCTGTCCATGGTTTTCACCACCTTAATTGCATTAACCAATCTTCCCATGACCGAACAGTGACGCAGGTATGTCGACTATGTGGACAAGCATGTGAACGCTACCACTTAGAGCTCTGTAGTAAAGGAAGCAATCAATCAAATACATTCTATTCAAATCCCCACAGCGCAATTTTAGTGTAGCCTACATGTTCATTCTTTAATTTCTATTGCTATTTGGCTGCAATAAAATTATTAATTAATATCCTGAACTGGCACCAACAGATAGGACACAGGTAGTATGTGAGATCGTTCAAAGATATATTTTCATGGTCGGCCTAGGCCCTTCATGGGCTGTATAGAGCCAGGGGTTGACTTTTTGAATCACTTTCTTCCACGTTCATTTTCAGACAGCACTGAAAGAAACTCATCTTATAAATACACTCCAGATACAACTTTTCAACAGTCAAATACACCACTACAATGACCAAGGTAACAATGACGAATAAATAACAGTGTTGTTTCTATACTTAATAGCTATACAGGGCAGTTACCATAACAACAAGAAAATTCCCAAAAGCTTCCCCGGACTTGTCAGACTATTCCCCAGTATCACATGGACTTGTCAGGTTATTCCCCTGTACACCATTTGCAAACATTCAAATTTCTTTGGACTCGTCAAGTTGTTCCCCTGTACGGTTACATCATAATTTACTACACTAAAGGAGCTATTAATAGAGACAAAAACAGAAAATTCGTTTTTTGGACTTATCAGTTTTTTCCCTGGACTCTTCAATTGCAAAAAAAAGAGAATAAAATACCAAAGATAATAATAATAATAATAATAAATTTAAATTAGAGAATCTACTGAATTTACATTTATTATGGGACTCGATTAGAAATTGGAGTATACTGAGTTAATTGAATAAAATATCTTGAATTTAATAAGCATGATAGCTTCCTGATTTGACTGGAGTAAAACTGTTTATATAGCTCACCGAATTGAAGATCATTGTAGATGGGTTGTTGCGTAGAGAGTTCATGATGAACCTGATCTTCCTCAACGTAATGAATTTATATGTGGATGACGGAATAAATTCCATAAATCATCCCTGTGACAATGGCCCAAAACACAACCATGACACAGTTTGATGAGACTGATTGTCTTATCAAATTCACATACTTAAATAGTCAACTGTATAATTTAGCACTGCGTTGCAGATGAAAGTTAATTTCCAACTCCATTACGTTTCACGTTCCACCCTTCTGCTCCTCCAATTCCATACAGCACCATTCCGTCTTCTGCCAGCAATTCAATAATAATAATAAATCCAGCTGGGTGGCCGTCATATATATACATATCGTTCCCAGGTAGGGCACGCGTCCACCCCCACTTCTGAAGTCACTAGGCAATTTTAGCTCGCCTTTCAAATATCAATAATGACAAGTCTTCTTTGTAACATTTCTCGGGAGGTCCACCCCACCTGTCGTATTTATAAAGTACCAAAGGACTCATTCACAAGCCCAGTATTGATAATGGCGAGTCTCCATAGAATGCCTTCCTAGTAAGATTGGTTTACTGGTAGAATTCTTGAAGTGAAAGACATTAGTGTCTATTCATGTCGTTACCAAGAAGCAGTAGATGAGCCGGCCTTCCGCGAATAACCCTCTTTCTTCCTCTTGTACGTATTTTCTTCAGAAACAGTATTCAGTCAAGCGCCTAAATTATTTCAAATATAATGTGTATAGCTCCAAGTCCTTTCAATTCCCACAATATTCTACATTATCGCATAATAATAGATATTAACATATTAACATAGGCCTAGATAACTAATAAAAGATAAAATATGAAATTAAAGAATATTATTATTAATAATAATAATAATAATAAAATATGTAAGGTTACTTCATTCTGGTCACAAATTGGGACCATTACAAAGTGAACAATATGAAACGCCAAGAAACAGACAATTTCATCAAGAAGTCTAACTAAACTACTTTCTGGGGTCACCTGCGTATAATTAAGATTTATTTCAGGAATGGGTGTATTAATTTTGGCTCTTTTATATTTTAGTTGCCGTTGGTAGTACAACTCAATGCATAGTTTCAATCAGTCCTCTACTTAGAGTATTGATAGTTACTGCAGTATCATTATAAATATTAATTTTTAAGGTTTTCTTCACTTTCGCAAAATTAATCAAAAGAATTTGAGAAATAAAAACTCCACTGTTTAGGTTAAGACAAATTATACCTTCCTGACCTTTCAGGATGTCACACAAGTAAAATGTGCGACCTATAACAACTTCCACAAAAATTCTACCTTGCTTCATATTTCAGCATCTTGGTTTGCATGGTTGAGCATTAGTCAAAGATATGTGGGAATCAGGGTATATTAGGAGCTGTTCAATAAATTGTCATCGAGGGAGGTCATGGAAGGAAAATGTAGGACGCCGAGTTAGAAAGTAGGAAGTAGGAAGGGACTGGATATTCTAACGATTAGTAAAATTCAGATAAAGGGAGACAGAGAGGAGAAAGTAGAAAATTACAAGCTATACCTGTCAGGTGTAAAACAAGGTAAGACACATTGGGGAATAAGACTGCATATCAAGAGAATCATAGAATGCAACATAGTTTATGTAAGGTACGTAAATGAACGATTAATGTGGAATGGATTTGGAAACTACAGGAACTTGACTCAGGATTATTTCAGTGTACGCTCCATGTGAAGTAGACAAGACAGATTTTATGAGGCACTGAGTGATGTGGAAGTAAGATTTAACAATAGAGATAGTGTCGTGCTGACGGGAGATCTCAATGCTAGAATAGCGAACAGACCTGATGGGTATGAGAAGATAATGGGCAAAGAAGCGACCACCAGTGGTAAATGTTTATTGGATATACTCGTACGTGCTAGCAATGGATTAGTTGTTGCCAACTGATTATCGAAGTATGAGCAGATTCACAGATACACCTGGAAGAATTGAGGAAACAAGTCGATAATAGACTGTAAGATCTATGATTTTCAGTTTAGAAAATTGGTAAGGAATTTAAGAAATTCAAGTACTTATTTGTTGAAATAAACCACAAACTAATTTGCTGTGAATTGAGCATAGTTACACCTAAAGTACAGAAAGTGGGGTCAGTTTTCAAAGGATGAGGTTTGAAAATATCCCTGATAAGGAACTTGGGCAGAATTACATGAAAATAATTGGTGAGAAATGTCAAAGAATAGACGGTAAGGAATCCCAGGACATTTACAAGGAGTGGTCAGGATACAGGGATGGAGTACTAGAAGTAACACATTCATGTTTTGGGACCACGGTGTGTAAAGACAGCAAAAAACGTACATCCTGATGGAATGACATAGTGATATTTGCTTGCAAAAGTAGACAGGAGATTATCGAAAATGGCTCCAAACAAGGAATCCGTGAGACAAGGAGCATTATTTATATTCTGTTTTATCATTTCAAATGATCTTGTCGACTTCATCGTTATGCTTTGGTCTACCGTTATGCGTTACGGTTACGGAGAGGAAATGTACTAAGGTTCCACTTGAGCGTATGACGTCATCATGTTGTTCAGTGCATATGAACCGAGTCTGAGTTTACTCCTGGGCTATGGCGTTATGCGATACGGAGATGGAGAGCGTATGACGTCTTCATGTTGTTCAGTGCATATGCACCTACAGTAGTCTGAGTTTACTCCTGGGCTATGGCGTTATGCGATACGGAGACGGAGAGCGCGTGACGTCATGCAGCAGAGTGCACCTCCCACTCTCCGTTCCCCGTGCGGGAAGCCTAAGTTAAAGGGTAATGGAGTCTGTTGAAAGAGTCCTGGGGCTTCGAGAGAAGCGAGAAGCCCTCCTGCCTTTCTAACATGTATAGCATTTGTAGCATGCGTCATTTGAAATGATATAAAGTCTAGTCTTTCAGACTGACTGTAACTTTTTATTTGGAAGGGAATAAAGTCAAACATATATTAGTAGACTCTAAAAGAATATCATGGGAGGACTTTGGATATAAATTGAAAATTTTGGTCAGATGGCAGGAAGGCCATATTGGAGTGTTATATGGTATATTAGAAATGGATAAGAAAGATAAATGAGCAGTGTTTTGGATAATTCTGGTAATCCCATTGAGAAGATGGCAAGAATTCTTAGAAAACTTGCTAAATGTTTTAATATTATGCAGGAGGAGTTTCAGGACGGGAACAGAATCACAGTTGAGAATGCAGACAGAATGGTAAATAAATTGAAGTGGGACAAAGCAGCAGGGATAGTTGAAATTCGCCCAGAAATGGCAAAGTATGGTGGGAAGGCAGGAATGAAATGGTTGCACCGGCTAATTATATTGGTATGGGATTTAGGAAATGTGCCCTCTGGTTGGACAAAAGCAGTAATCGCCCCAGTTTATATGCAAGGTAACAGCAAAGATTGAAACAATTAAAGAAACATTTCTTTGATAAGTCTCCCAGGCAAAGTGTACTCAGGCATTGCAGAAAGGGGAGTTTGATCATTAGCGGAGAGTAAGTTGAATGAAAACCAATATAGCTGTAGGCCACAACGAGGTTGTCAGGATGATGCTCTCAATATGCGCCAAGTTAATGAGAAAAGCTACAAGAGGAGCAAACAGTTTTGTTTGTGTATAGTAGATCTAGAGAAGACGTGCGATTGGGTAACAAAGGAAAATATGCTGAGCATCCTGAGGGATTATGGTATCGAGGGAAGGCTGCTACAGGAAATCAAAAATAATTATGTTGATAATCAGGCTTGAGTGAGAGTTGATGGTGGGATGAGTTCTTGGTTTAAAGTTGTAACTGGTGCCATACAAAGCTGAAATATTTCACTGCTACCTTTTATTTTATATATCCTCCATTTAGTGAAGGGCATAAACTGGCTGGGTGGGATTCAATTAGGAGGAAACCAGGTAAGCAGTCTGGCCCATGCTGATGACCTGGTTGTAACGACAGACTCCGTCGACGGCTTACAAGCCAACATGTTAGAACTTGAACAGATATGTAGGGAATATCGTATAGAAATCAGCATGTCAAAAGCGAAGTGATATTGACAGGGAAGAAGCACTAGGATGATAAATAGAAGGAACGAAATTGGGACAGATCGACCATTTTAGGTACTTGGGTTGTGTATTCTTTCAGCATGGTAGTGTTGTAAAAGAGATAAAGTCAAGAAGTAAAGAAGCCAATGCAGTGAGTTCTCAGTTGCGATTTATGCAAGAAAGAAGTTAGTGTAGCGACAAAACTCTCTCTACATCACTCAGTTTTTAGACCGGCCTTGCTGTATGGAAGTGAGAGCTGGGTGGATTCAGGATATATCACATACTCTACATGCTAGATATAACTGATATGAGGTTAGCGCGAATGATTGCTGGTATAAAAAAGAAGGGAGCTATGTTAGGAAGGTAATCTTAATGAAGAGATAAAGTCTATGTTAAAAATGAACACGTCAGATGAGGATGTTCGTATGAGTCGATTTCGATGGTGGGTTCATGTGATGAGAAGAGCGGAGGAGGAGGAGGAGGTGGAGGGATTACTTATAAGGTTAATGAACCTGGCTATAGAGGGTGAGAGAAGCAGAGATAGACCTTGGATGCGATGATTCTATTCAGTGTTTAACGATTTCAAAGTGAGAGGTGTGAAAGCATATTAGGTTGCGGTGCTAACTGCTAATCGGGGATCATGAAGGTGACTATCGCAAACAGAGGCTTGCTGATTAGACTGTACGCTGAAAGGCAAAACTATCTCAAGCGAAAATGAATGAATGATTATGAGCATCATTTTGCATTCCCCAGTAATGGCACAAATCAACTTGGAGATATATTAACATCGCAGATATTTTCTTATTATATTAGCAACGTTTAGGTATTGTTTTAGTGAGTTCGGGAAGTTGAGGTTCGTTAGTTCTTCTTGTAGACCATCGATGTGGTATTTATAGTGCTGAGAAATGACGTGAAATATAAATCACGGATGCTGTACTGAATGTTCAGGCGCATAGAAAGGAACATATGCAGATAAAAGTTGAATACTTTGGTAAAACCTCTGATAGATAGGAATATGGAGAAACGGAGGAAATCCATTGAGAAATGGAACAAAGACAACTGTGGTATCTAATATGAAATCGAGAGACAACGCTGGTTATAAACTAGGGACATAAAATGGGGTTGCTGTAGCTCCCTTTAGAGGAAATGCTACTTTATACTTGTTAGAGGGATGTCTCTGGACCCATAGAAAAATTACACATCTAATGAGGGTAACAAAAATACAAAAACCTGAGAAAATTAGAAGTCATTCTGGTGACATTTCAAATTTTGAAACTTCACTATTTGACGCTGAGAAATGTTTATAGCTTTATGGTGTAGGGTGTATTGCAAAAAATAGCAAAAGTACATGTAATATGACCAGAAAATTTTGACCATTGGAAATGAAAACTCTACCTGTAGACAATATAACTTTCATCAATTTAAGGAATAAGCATCAGAAACGGCTGCATCGCACGTGACAATCTGAACGTGGGCGGCGCTCCATTTATCCCTCCGCAAATTGGCCACCCCACTGTGACACGGCAGACTCACACACTTTACACTGGGTTCATACATTCAGACATTATAACTAGGCCTCGGATTTTTAGGTAACTAAATATGTTTTTATGTAAATACATATTTTAAGCATTTTTCTATAAATACATACATTTCTGCTTTTCACTTATTAGCACATAAAAATACTTAATATTTACATTTTTAACCCTCTTAGTGCCACACGCCGATCAGATCGGATCTCGCTGCCTGTACCACGAGTGCCAAAACCGATTGAATCGGCGCACTGTTTATCTTATATTTGTAGATTTCTGTAGATATATGTCTGTGATTATTTCATACTGTTGGAAAGGTGAGGTTACAAGCTTGCCTGTACGGTGTTTGCTTTTTTCTTTCGAAGTACATCACGCGATAGGTTTGAGTTTGTATTCAGTGCTACTTACAAGGGAAGTCTTCGCGGTACTACACTCCGATCGGGATGAAATTCAGGTGACAAATAGCTGAGGAAATGTACAACACGGGACAGGAAACCGCATCGGCTCAAATTAATATGCTATGTCATATTTATAACGTTAAAGTTATGACAATGATACGCGTGCCGAACCGAGAATGGTGAGCAGCAAGCCAGTGAGGCACACGCTCGCTGTTCCTAGGCGAGAAGGAATGATACAAGCGCGTGGCCTTCAATGTGGATGTACTTTTTTTTTAGTAATATGCAGGACGTGTTACCTATGATAAACACAATGGATGGCATAGTAGCTGGGTTGCTACCGTAATTTGTTCATTATCCGAGATATATTGCCTAGGTATTATTATATACAAGTACAGAAATGAAATGCAACCGATACCTAATAATAAGTACAGTACTTTACACGATTAATGAGTATCACTTGTTTATCATGTCTTGTTTGTTTCAATCAATGTACGTATCACAAAGGTGAATGTCATGAACAAGGTGGTCAATACATAGATTTGTTTTACACCAGCCACACGTGAGTATGGCAGTATTTGTACACTGGCCACAAATATCCAGAGAAGGACTTTTAAAACAAAAAACAACAGGGTTTGGAAAGTTGGACGGTCGTTCATCTACAAAACCAGCCTTAAACCAGCTAAATGTCCACATGCTTTGAAAGCGTGGGGATGACAATTGGTTGTGTGTAAAAGACTGAACTTTCAAGATGTTGTTTCGTAGGTGAATATTGAACTCTAGACCATGTAACAGCACACTATCGTAGAAAGTTCGAATGAAATTCTTCCATATCCGAAATCGAAATATATCCAGGGGTTGAATTATACCTGTGGTTTCTTTTGTTACAATCTTGACATCAATTGGCTGCTAGTATAACACCTTCCGTTTGTCCAGTCCATGAATCTAAAACCAGTACACTAAAATCGGGGACTAACGGAAAATACACAATTCGGAGCCACTCTTGAAATAAATGTTGAGTTAATTTACCCGATTTGGAAGCGAGTACATATAAATTAGGTGCAGTAAACAAGGTGTCCTTAACTCTTGGTCCAAAGACTCCGTTCTTTTCCTGTAATACCACAAGTAGAACGGGAAGCAGACGACCATCCGCGGAGATTAATGGTTGGACTGTGTAACTATGCGTTAAACAATTTAGGGATTGTGCTTCAGCAAATATACGCTTGTCACCTTTGCTGTGAAGAGTTCGCCCAGAGTGAAATTCCATGTTGAACCCACTTTGGTCTGTATTAAAGACATACATTGGACTATAGGTTTCAATGGCTTCCGCAACATCAACAAAGGTTGTCGCACTTGCAAGTAGGTCAGCATGATTTGTTGTATAATTATGTGACACGAATTTTGTCACTTTTCTTGACACAATGGGAGCCAAACTTTCGATGCACGAAAGGTTTCATCACCTACTCGCCGTGCTGCCGCAAGAGCCCATTTTCGGATATCACTGTCATGAACAACCTTTCTTCCCTCTCCGGCGCATTGAGACCTGTAACGAAGACGTCAAATTAGCCTCCAAAACACGGACCGAATTAATAACCAATAAAGTACATGTTCTAAACGAGACAGTCTAGTCAACAACTCATTTACGGTGTCTGCTTCGTTCCTTGTGCTGCACTCTTACTAGCGCGCGCCCGATGTGTGGACGTTTCATACAATAAAAATTGTATTGAATATTAATTTGAGCCAATGCGGTTTCCTGTCCTGTTTGGTACATTTCCTCAGCTATTCGTCTCCTGAGTTTCATCCCGATCGGAGTGTAGTAGCGCGAATACTTCCCTTGTTAGACACGCAGTCCACAGCCGACTGAATTGCGGTGCAGTTGCTTTCTTCTTGTTGAAGTTTTCTGCCTACAGATGTATCTAAGAACGTTATACAGCTGGAAATATAGTGTTTCTTCGAATACGACTCTTAGGTGTCCTTAATTTAGGCTCAAAGCTGATTTTTTACAAAATAAATATTGAAAAATTGAACAATTATCAGAATAACCTCAATTAAAAAGGTTTAGATGCAGTATTTTCTTTTAAGAACATATTGTGTGAAAGAATGAGGTATTGGTTATAAAACAAAGCAAAAATAATGATTCTATCATTGATAATGTGGTATTTATGATTATTTTTCGAATAGTCTGCATGACCATTGGAAATGGCTTGGCATTCTTGGTAAATATTTCAGGAAATGGCTTGCCACTAAGAGGGTTAAAGTCAGTATGCTAGATATTTCAGTTTATTGCATTTTTGTTCTGTGTTACTTCAACGGGGAAGAACCTGTGAGCTATCTAATCATGCAGAGCGTATGTCAGCTTGCAACTGTGTTATTCTTAACTTGTCACCCCGTGCCACTCACTGTGGGAGCCGGGGATTTGCTTGTCCATATCCATATTGCACCACGTGCTAGACCTCCCCCTTCCCCAGCTTCCTGGAACCAGTATCACTCTCATGGAGTTCATTTCTGGCACTGTGAAGTGTAAGGCCTAAAGTAAAGACAACTACAAGTTATCGTCTGCAGCAGTATGTTGCAGAATTAAAAGATAATTTTACTTCTGATAGGGGCGTTCTGTTCTGCCGGCCATGTGGGAAAGCAATCATGACTGAACAGCGATCTCAAGTTACACAACACCTCAAGGGCAAGAAACATATTGCCGCAGTTTCGCGCCTTCAGAAGAAGTGTTTCGCGACAATCGTCGGTCATTTGTGATGGACAACCTGACGATGTATCTCGTTGTGTATTGTAATGCTTCAGCAGTCAGTGAGACATATAATAAATTGCATTCGTGAGTACTGCATATTGTTTATATTCACATTAAGAAACTAAATTATAATAAAATATTTTTACTTTTTTGTCACATATTTCAGGTATTTTTAATACATATAAAATAAATATTTTCCCGATTTTTAGCACCTAAAAATCCAAGCCCTAATTATAACAGCTGTAGATTGAACATATAGTCGTAGTTTCAGGAGGTGCCAAGCTCAAGCGGGTGGTAATTTTCGTAGCATAATGCCAACGTGAGCTACAAAATACCAACACATTTCAAACCACCATAGTATAGAAATCCTCGTGAAATATACATATTAAGCAACAACAATATATTACACAATTAAATCTTGACGTATGTGTGCGTAAGGACCTTGCGTATAGTGTTTTGTCGTTGTTGATTCTGTTAGGGTGATTGAGACATCGTGGGAATGTAGCCCCATGTACTTAGATGCGTGTGAAATATGTCTGTTAACCTTTATCATTGTGATGCCTCCACTATTGTGTGTAATTGTAACTGGAGATGGAAGTTGGGCAGGAGGCGTCGGAGGCCTTAATTTAGATGCCATTCTGGCATTCTCTGGAGTAGAAGATGAAACCGTTGTAAAACAACTTCTAGATTGTCTGAGATGGGAATTGAACCTTAGTTCTGCCCCACGATACTGAGTGTACCCCGTTCCAGTCCTCGGACTAGAATTGAATCTCTTGGCAGAGCCAGTAATCGAACGCGGACCTCTGCTGCAACAGTAAAAAAAGGCAAACATTACGCCACGAGGTAGTGCACCACTACGGACGATAATATGGAACTTGAAGGAAACCGAACGTCCGAACTCTTATTTTGATTGTAAAATCCAATTCTGTGTAAATACTGTTTTTCAGACGCTCTACAAACGCCCAATTACCTTGGGAGGTAAATATTAAAGGAATCTAATAAGCTTCCCAAAACATGAAAAATACACACGATTCACTTAGAAAATATACCAATGTATTACATATCTCTCTGTGCCTGGCAAATTAGGTATGTAATAATGCTCTTCTCTACGATTATATCTTTCATTGCTCGGCCTTCACGGGTACATATGGTAGGATAGGCTACTTAAAATGAAACTAGCTTAGGCCTAGTCATCTCACTTCAACATTTCCGTGATTAACGTTAATAAGTGAGCCCTCGTTGGCCGATCACCCATGAGATTACTTAGGTCTTACCTTGCATCGAGTTTTGTCAGAAAAATAGTGCTGGATAAAAGTAGTCTAATTCAAGTCTGGAGATAGGCTGGTCAAATGGCAATGCTTGTTAAACCATAATTACCTCGGCCGGTTAAAACTTTCGTCAATTGTAGTAGTCGTCGGTCCCCCCTGGCTCCTAGTTGTTGATTCTTTAGGGGTCATGTAGCCCCATGTCATTGGCTGTGTGTCGAATTCGTCTCATAACCTGTGTCACTGTGATATATGTACTAGTGTGTATTTTGCTAATTGAGGTAGGATTTTGGTAGAAAGCGACCGTGGCCGTAAGTTAGGTACCATTCCCGCATTTGCCTGTAGTAGTAGTGGGAGACCACGGAAACCACTTCCAGGATGGCTGAAGTAGGAATCGAACCCGTCTCTTCTCATTTTTTGCCTCAGGGGGCTGAGTGTACCACGTCCCAACCCTCAGACAAGAATCATATTTCTTGGCAGAGCCGGGAGCTGAACCCAGGCCTTCGCGGTGATAGCCAAGAATGCTAGCCTCTACACAACAAGGCGTTGGCTCTTCGTTGGCTTTCACCGGATACGATCTTGACGCCACGTGATTTCTCCGGTAAAAATTCAATTTTGAATTTATCGAGTTCTGAACCTCACCAGCTAACTCACTGCAACATCATGTCCTCTTTGACCTTACACATACACACACAGCCCGAGACCTCACGACCAGTGAGACGTGGTTTGGTCTGTCTCTGGTCCTGTCAACCTCCCTTGGTCAACTCCTGTTTTCTTCCGACCCCGATGGTATTAGGGTATCCGAGGCCTAGGGTGCACTTCATTTCCCCGCTTTATTTGGCTCTTGTCCCTGCTTTCCTGATACCCTCATTCTTCGAGAAACCAGGCCTCTTCACGCCTGTCCTCTGCTAAAGACCCTAACGAGGCAGGTTGTAAGCCATATAGTCCCACCACCCGCGATAGTGCTACACCCTCAAGGACTCACGGCTGGCGAACTCGGGAGTTGGTGACCCCTAGGCATTCCTGAGCTGGGTCTGTTTTTCCCTTTTGGCATTGATTTTGGGACGCACCCTGTACTCTTTCCCTGGCTCTCCTTCCTTCCAAGGCCTTCAATCTCATTCTTTGAGGGTTGAGTACATTTCCCTATCCGGTGTTTTAGTTTGCTTATTCTTCTTTTGTTTTCCACTTCACTTCTTCTAGTGTGTAAATCGGTAGTTAACTTTAGTTATAGGCATAGTTATTATTTCCATTTCATAATCATCTATCATCCGAACCATTGTGGGCTGATAACCTTGATGTTACGCCCCTTAAAACATCAATTATAATCATCAACACACATACAAAAATTCTGTAGAACACCTCATGGTGTAGCGGCTGTCGGCTCGGAGGTCCGGGTTCGATTACCGGCTCTGCCAAGAAATTTAAATCTGGTGTGAGGACTGCAACGGGGTACACTCAGCCTCGCGAGGCAAAACTGAAAAGAGGCGGGTTCGATTTCTACCTTAGCCATGCTGGAAATGGTTTTCTGTGGTTTCCCTATTTAACTCCAGGCAAGTGTCGGGATGGTTCCTAACATAAGGCCACGGCCGCCTCCTTCCCAATCCTATTCCTAATATGCAAATACGCACACTAGTACAGCTATCACAGTGACACGGGTTATCACACAAAATCCACACACACCCAAATACTCGGGGCTATAATACCACGATATCGCAGTCTCTAAAATAAGCAACAGCAACAAATGCTGTGGTAAAAGAGGGATAGTTAAATAACTTGTCCAGCCTTTGCGTATTTTCTGACTGAAAATACTACAATATTTGGATATTGAGTTGTGAATTTAAAACTGTTGTTCTATACTTTATCACAATGAATGGTCATCTCATGGAAAATTTACTTAATTGTCGAGAGAATTTTGAGATGGAAAGATTGAGGAGGGATATATGAAAGTAGACAATATTATTTCTTCGCCGAACTACTTATCTTTATGCAGAATGTCAAACATGATACCATCAACTTTGACCAAAAATCTGAGTGAAAGCAACTGCCACTATTGTCATATGCCTTCAAAATGACGCAATGTTTGACAGATCTTATTTGCGAATCATTAAAGAATTCGCTCTTAGTAGGGCATAAAGGTATAAGTCAAAAAATACCAAAACTGAGATTATACAATTGTTTGGTTGGAAATGTCATAACTTAGTTTTGGTTTTCTCTTGACTTATACCGTTTTGATTTTTAAATTATTCATTTACGGTAGGATAGTGAAATTACAAAAATGTGCTTGATCATTGAGGATATGAGAATTCAGTGCGCACATGGGCAGCTTCAAATCGGGCGTCCGTATTCAAGTGCGTACAATATCACCCTAGGTGAGTATATACCTAGGTAATGAAGTGTGATTTACAGGTTGCGACTAAATACGTGGGAAAGCTCCGGGGATTCGATAGATGACCTGACAACAAGCAAAACATGTTCTGTAAACACATGGTGTATGTGCCTTTGTTGCCGTGTTACAAACATTCTTTGTGGTGTGCATAACATAGACGGCGGCACGGTGCTAGTTGGTCATTTGTGGATGGCACACAGACCACTTTAATGTTTCGTCGCTATTCAAGTCCAAACAAATGGATAGGGCGTCAGGGACCAACACCATGGCCTGCACGTTCTCCCGATCTCAATCCGTTAGACTTTTACTTATGGGGTTATTTAAAGGCGTGTGAGACAGTCAATGATGTGGCGCATAGACGCCTGCATTACAGCTCGTGGTAGCCATTTTGAGCACCTTCCGTAGAGAACTGTAAGTAGTAAAGTACACTTTATCAACACAAATGACCAACCTGCACAGTGAAGTGGTCTGTGTTATGTACACCACAAACAATGCGTGTAACACGGAAATGGAAGCAAATACACCATATGTTTACAGGACATGGGTAGCTTGTTGTCAGGTCCTCTATCGAATCCCTAGGAGCTTTCCCACATATTTAGATACTTCCTGTATAAATATGCTACACAACATGATTAAGCATGCGTGGAGGAAAGCTGCATTCCCAATGGAATGTTATGCCTTTGAAACGCCTGACAATGCTATCTGGGACATGGACGACGTGGCGTGCTGAACCCCCAACTGCACAAATGCATCCTTCATCCAATGTGCGTATTGTCCTTAAAACTGTATTTGTGCCTGCCGGATTTCTACGTCACAACGCAAAAACAATGATTGGAATAATCATTATTTGTAGCTGTGTTTCTTATGGCATTCATTCTTATACCCATAACATACTACTCGAATAAAATGTATATTTACGCTATGGGCAGCTAAAATTAGTACAATACAGTATGCATTGCTTACAGCTGAACTGTCCTCAACCAGGTTCATCGCGAATTTTCTTTGTGAGACTTGGAGATGTATCGAGCTGTGGTGGATGCAATGGTCACGCGCCTGTTGGAATCCCGACTGTGGCCTAAATTATAGTCTAATTATTACTCACCAAACACTAGTCTATTTCATTTTAAGGTGCAAGCATGTGTTCGTCACAGTTATAAATACTCTCTAGTTTAACACTTGAGCGATTAAAAGAATCATCAACATGTTCTTCAACTGGCGATTGCCTTCCTCTCTTCAATCAGTGAGGAAAGCTATGTGAGAAATTATTCTACATGATCAATGATACACATTTTGTAAATGATTTCTAAGTTCTAGATGTAGCTAGCGAGCAAACAGCTGTACAATTGTGCAGGTCATTAATTCATTTCCATGTCTGGTCAACATTAAAAAGAAAAAAAAAACTGCAGCTGCGATGGCCTTGTTACTTCCTCTAAAAACACCTTCCCTTGTGCATGGGTTGTCCAGGAGGGGGCAGATAAGTAGGTGGTCTTGTTCAGCTCCATATTTACAAGAGGTGTCTGCGTCTGCTGGAAGGATCCCCCATTTTCGCAGGTTGGTCTTGCATCGAGGGACACCCACTCTTAGCGGTTGAGGGACCTCCACACAGGATAAGGTAGGTCGGCGCCAGGAGACAGTTCTTCCTTTGGTGACATGTCTGTGGGCAGTGAGCTCCTCCATCTGTTGAGACGAGTTGTCTCTGGTGTTCTCTCCAGCGGTAGAGTCCTAGCAAGGAAACTCTTGCGGGATCTGAGGCGAGATCTTGCTGCCTGGTGACCATATAGTGGATGTCGATGGTCATTCTCCTGCTTTGTTCTCTCGGCGTCCGCGGCAGTGGCCCTCCGAATATTGGGTGGGGCTATTCCAACAATAGGGTATAGTTTGTGCACTGGTGTTGGTTTCAAGCATCCCGAGGTGAGGATGAGTTAAACATAGCCTACGCATCTCCTAACTCATTTGTTATAAATGCCCTCTTGTGCCCGAAAATTTAATTTTAAAAGAGTACCACAGTTATATAAATCATTGAAGTATGACTTGCAAAAATTTCACAAGAAAACATGCTGTTGGTACGTGTCTGTACAACTAGGCAGAGCACAAAAAAGCCGAAAAAGCAGGCTTTTCTGGCTGTAAGACGAAGTAACTGAGGTTCTCACCTACTCCTAACGTTGCGCTATGGGAATGCCATGCAATGAAAGAATCACCCGACAGACGATTTAACAGCACTGAAGGATGCCATTTATTAGATATCTGAATCTAGGATTAGAAGTTCTGAGGCACTTCAAATGCGTAAGATGATTATTATTTTTATTATTATTAGTGTCCACTAATTCCTCATTTTACTATTGTACAATACCTGAAAATACGGACTAATGAGAAGCACTTTCAGAACTCATTCATCATTTACCAAGTAGGCTAATTCCGTGAAGAACCAAACAGCCTATTTTCATGTAGGCCTATCCCACTGGTCTTTTCCATTAAAACTCTCCTGCCTATTAAAAATATACTCCATGTGATATACTAAATAGCTTACGATTCTCTCACGACCTATGTCTTCAACAACACCATTACAATGAGAAGTTATGTGCTAGAATATATAGCTTTCAATAACGGTGATAAAGACTCCTCCCACGAGATGCCATCTTTCTGTAACGAACCACGGGATTTAATTTTTAGAAAAGTCAAATGCTCGACCTTTATGATTTGCGAAAAGTAAGCTACAGAATTTAGTGCCATTAGATAATGATTCTTATCATAGCCCATCATATGAATCATCCTTTCAATCGATTGAATAAGATTCGAGAAATCACAAATAAGGTTTTAAATTTCGAACTGATATTTAAATTTCGCATCGCCGCCATGTTGGATTTGTGTTCATCAGGTTATTGAAATTTGAAAACAATTCAATATCATAAAATTTCTCTGTACCAAGTTCTGAATGAAGATTTCCGCCCCTTAAAACAACAATAACTAACTAACTAACTAACTAAGACTTCCAGTGCCAAGTTGCAGTGCACTTCGATGATTAGATCGCCAAAAATGTTATTTTAAATATTTGAAAATCACTTTGCCGCCAGGATATTCTTGTGTTTCTCAGGATTTGGAAAGTCACTCATTTGTCCATACTTAACAGTCCTCTAACATCATAAAAATTCATTTTGAATGCTTAAATTTTATCGGAGATATTTAAAACTGGTGAAATAGGCCTATATTGTATGGACGCCATGTTAGATTGTTATAATTAAATGCTGTAGAATTAATAATAATAATAATAAATAGCCTTACAAATCCCACAAGGGCTATGGCCTGCTTTGCAGCGAATTGCTCAGTTTTAACTCATCAGTTGAGCAAGTCCTGAGGAGCATTCGGGATCATTCTTTCTGATTGGGCCTTCTATATAGATGTGTAGCTGATATTGATTTAGTGGTCACCCCATGCGAGTTTCCCTAGATCTTCCCACTCCTGCCTCATCTTTGCTGTTCTTGTCCATTGTTTTCCTCCCCATTTTACGAACAAGTATGCCCATCTGATTCTTTGTTTCCCTACGTTTCGTCTTCCCGTTCTTGGGTCCCATATCGTCAATTTGTACGTCCATCGATTTGGATCTAGTCTCACTACATGTCCAACCCATTTCCATTTTAGCTGGTCTGCTGATGTCATAGCGTCTTTCATGCCGGTTCTCCTAATATCTTCGTTCCGTATTCTATCTCTCAATGACACATGAAGTATCTTCCTTTCCATTTTTCGTTGACATCTCTGGATCATTTGTCTTTGTTTCTATGTTAATGCCCAAGTTTCGCAACCATATAGTAACACCGGTATCACGCATTTTTCTAGAACTTCAGCCTTTAGATTGAGTTTTTAGGTCTTGTCAGCCAGTATAAACTTTAGGGACCAAAAGCTCTTCCATGCTTGTCCTGTTCTTCGTTTGACCTCTTTCTCTGAACGACTTGAAAATGACATGTTCTGACCGAGATATATACAGGGTGAACAAAAAATGCCGCACTTGGAGGTTGGCATGCAGTTCCTCGTTGAAAATCACGACAAAAGTTTATCTTGCAAAACCTAGTCCCGCCAATAGGCTTAACAGAAATGCGTATTAAGAAACGAAGCTCTGACAACGCTGTTACTGCATGCAGCGTGGCCAAACGCAGGTCGCAGGAATTCGGCGCTCTGCCGGAGCTGTCTCATTAGCTCAGTGTGGCGAGGTAACGCCATAAATGCAGGTTGAGTGGACGCACTAATGGTCGAGTCGCGTTCGCGCCAATTTTGTTTTTCAGTTAATGTATCAAATCCAATGAACACCTCCGCTGTGCCATAACTTCTTACTGACGTAAACGATCCCTTTGTTTCGTCCATGGCACAAATAAAGCCAATAGAACATAATAGTAGATACAGTAACATCCTCTATCCAATGCGGTACAAAGAAACACAATACTGTAGGTAGCCAACACTAGATTGCCCATTATGCTACGCACCATGATTCCATAACGTACAGTACGTTTGACGTCCAGTTTTATCTTCATAGAGCCGGTACGTACACTTTCGAGCAACGGTCACTTCACAGTAGATGTTCAAAGTGACCACCTTGCATTTGCAAACACTTCGCCATTCGTTGGAGCATACTTTACCTGACCCTATGCAACACACCTGCATCCAACATTGCGGATGCAGCATGCACGCGAGCTATTAGGTCTTGTACATCCATGGGTGGAGTACTATAAACTTGTTCTTTAAGTGTCCCCACAAATAAAAATCTAGTGGATTAAGGTCCGGGGAACGTGGAGGTCAGAAGATTGGACCTCCACGACCAATCCATTTCCCTGGAAATGCTTCCTTTAAATAATTACGCACAGTCATTCCAAAATGTGGCGGTGCACCATCATTCTGAAACCATAGCTGCCACCGAACACCAAGAGGAACATTTTCTAAAGCGTCAGGGAAAGTATTGCCAAGAAACGTACGATAGAAGGGGGGGGGGGGGCATTCAATTTGTCCGGCAATAAGTAAGGGCCTAAACGCACTCGTCCCACGATTCCAGCCCACATGTTTATGCCAAAGCGTGACTGAAAGCCACGTTCACGGGTGACATGTGGGTTGTGGTCAGACCAATAATGGCTGTTGTGATGGTTGAAAATACCTTCCTGAGTGAAGCTACATTCGTCACTCCTTATCACATTCTTGATAAAATGTTCGTTATCTTCAACTTTTTGCAAAAGCCATTCACAGAACTGTACTCGTTGAATGCGGTCTTCTGGCTGCTGGTGTTGAGTTAACGTGTAATGATATGGATGCAGTTCTTCGTCGTGCAACACGTCAACAACCAGTGTTTGAGATACCTGGAACTGTCTGTACTTCGCCGAGGTGACTGGTGAACGGTTTCAAGAATTGCATCCTCTGTTTGTGGAGTACGTCTAGTCCTTGGACGACCTGCGTCCACTACTTGTGGACGAAGATTACCGGTTTCCCGCAGGCGTTGCTCAAGGAGACGAAAAACATTCTTATCGGGATGGCGCCTTTGAGGGTAACGTGCTGCATACTCACGAAAAGCAGCAGAAGCTTGTTTATCGGATGCACCCAACACTAAAAGCATATCGACGTATTCATCGTTTGTGATCTCCATCATGAAGCCGCCCTACATGCACTTGACAGGACCAGTTATGGTTGTGCACTTCGTGGTTAGTCGACTCATGCGTGCCGTTCAATGGATCATACTGTCATGTGACAAAATGATATCATGCTAACAAACGCAGTTACACGACGGGAACTAGGGAACAGACATCACACACACACACAAAAGAGACGATCTGACGTAGTTTCGAACCATAGATCCATGGTGCATCGGGGTTTGATAACCCAGCAGTCTACTCAGTGAGCTGCGACGGCTGGTACGGTAGAGCGGGATGATGCACATTTCTCTGTACATTCCGATGCGCTGCAGGATGTGACAGTGTTGCCAGCTTCTCGTTATCATACTTGTGTTTCCAAACAGCACCTGATTCGATTTTGTTATAGAAACTTTTGTCTTGCAATTGGATGAGGAATCGCATGCCGACCTCCAAGCGCGGCATTTTTTGTTCAACCTGTACATTCTTCAACATATTCCGGTGTTTCTCCGTTCACATTAATTTGGGCTTCTAACGCATTGGCCATCAGCTTCATTTTCTTCGGGTCCATTGTAAGGCCCACTTCTTTACTTTTTTGTCCAATTCTTTTATCATTTGTTCCAGCTCTTTCGCTGATTCAGCCACCATAACAATGTCGTCTGCAAACCGTAAATGTGTTAGTCTTGTTCCATTGATTCTGATGCCATATTTTCCTTCCAAGACTAGTTTTCTAAACTGAGATTCCAGAAAACAGGTGAATAATTTTGGTGAGAGGGGGTTTCCCTGTTTTACTCCCCTTTCTATCTTCATGTTACATCCTTCTCTTACTGTCTTTATTCTGTCTTGGTTACCGTCGTAAAGTTTGCCGAGGAGTCTAACGAATTTGTTTGGTAAGCCTTGTTTTTCCAGTGCTTCCAATACGCTTTCCTGTTCTACGGAGTCAAATGCTTTGTTGTAATCCACAAATGCTATACAAATCTCTAGATTCAATTCCTGAACTTTCTCCGTGAGTTGATTTATTGTTTGCGAGTGGTCTGATGTACTGAAACTCTTCGAATCCTGCTTGCTCTATCGGTTGCTGTTCATCCAGTGCCTTTGTTGTTCTATTGGTTAGGATCTTCATAAATACTGTATCTTGTAGAGGTTTACAGTAAGGTTGATCGGTCTGTAGTTGTTTATGTCGTCCTTGGCTCCTTTTCTGTGTAGAAGTATGATAATGCTTTGTTTCCACTCCGTTGGCATGTCTTCTGATGTGAGTATTGTGTTAAATTAGAATTACATGCCAACAAATTGTAAAGGTCTCGCTTTGCTCCTTGTTGAGCGTACAAATGAAACGTTTTGACTGGTCCTTACTTGTTGGGTGATAATTGTTACTGTTGACCTTTGCCTAAGCTATGTTGTTTTAATGGGCGCCAAGACCTCAACACAATGTTGAAATCTAAATTTGTATTTAACAACGTCTAGCTCGGGCAGAACACCTTCAAGACTCTATTCACTCAGATCGTGGTATGATTTGATCATTAACCCAACAACAATTGTATCAGGAGAAGGAATTGGTCTATATCTAATGCTACCTACTGAAAGCAAAGATTGCATTGTAAAAGAAATGAATTTATTATATAAAACAAGTATAGCAAAATTAATAATAATAATAATAAGTATAAAATTTAAATTGGAGCGTTGTGCTTTTAATATTACCGATAGAAAATTACGTGAAAACGGAGTCTGATAAATTACTGATTTTACTCTTATTCCCAAGCTATGAAGTTATTGAAATATGGAATATAAAACAAAGAGAAATGAGAGATTGCGTATTTCTGCGTCATTCGAGCTTACCACTGGAAATGGCCGAAGCCTTTCCCTCGTACTGGATGATGCTGTGAGCTTCCCACAGTCTCCTGGACGTCGTCATCTTTGTCTATATTTGATGATATTCTGGTAGATTAGATAATTCTATGGTCCGTACATCGGACCCAAACACTCGTACAACCACACTGGTTAAGTTTTACAAAAGTTAGTCCTCCACTCCACGGAACATCGGAGCGACTCCCGCGTACAACCGTACTCGTTAAGTTCTACACAGATAGTCCTCGTTCCACGGCGCGTCGAACGATATATGCACCTGTCGGCTCCCCCACTCTTCATCCGACTTCTAGCTTACGTGGTCTCCACTGATTGGCTGCACCCCACGCGCTATACTCCCCTCCTCTGGCTCATTACACTCGGCGGGAGGGTTCCGTTCCAACTATCCGCCTTTTCTTGACGCTGCAACCCCGCTTGCGTAATACTTCTCGACAAGATTAAGCGTGTACTTGAATTCCCAGTGAGTCACGTCTCTCGATATACCCTGACGAAACTCCGTTAAATTCCGTAATCACATAACTTTCTATGATATTGTCGTTCGTAATAATTTGCTTGATAGCGTTTTCTAAGACATAGAAAACCTATCTGTATGCTTATAATTTTTATAAAATGCTCCGAAAATATCTTAATAATAATTATAATAAATTAATAATAATAATAAATTAACATGAAAAATTCTCTTGGCTGAACAATTTGCCGCGTAAATAAATATAGAATGGCTTCCTACTGACTTATGCCAGTGGCATAAAAACCCCTCGAAGAACCCGTTACATAATCGCCTCGGATCATCGGATGATTTACCGTGACGACGGTCCATTATCCGATTATCCCAGACACGTTAATAAACCCCATCCAAAATACATATTACATAAATGAAATCACCCTAAATTACAGATATATACACTCATAATTTTGCTTCACGCACTTTGAGTCAAAGTTTGTTGTCACTATGGATTGCACTTTGCAACCAGTCCAATGTTTTACATATAGAATAGTGTTCCACGGATATTTCCGCCTCTCAAATTTCTCTATGTTGGAGAAATAGACATAATTAATGTGTGAGCACAATGTATTTATGATGTCATATCACACGCATTGAAGGTGTTCTGATATATTTATATCTCCATAGAACTTCCTAATTTCACTGGAGGTCCCTTCCTTATGGTGAAATTTAATCTCACTTATCACTGAGCACACGATCACACTATTGTGGCAGCGCCTCGTGACCATAATACTTAATCTCTCTTTAAAGATGATTAAATTAATATTGACTTCTGAAAAAAAAAACAGTAAATGCGCATTACATATAACACCAAATATTTCTGTGCCGTAATCGCCCTGTCTTGTTAAGTTCCCGTAGACCATATTCTACTTAATATTAGATCTCAACACAGAAATAATACCATTGTACAAATTACCTAAATTACACACTTACAAATCTTACATGGCGAGGCCGTAAACAGAAATCACGTGTGCTGATATGTATGAGTTTCATGAAGGACTGTCTCGCCTTCTGATGGCCCATCTTTTGCCTCGTGGACGCCTTAAGCAAAAATACCCTGTCCAAGCGCTCACCCATCTCTAGGAGGCAAATGGGAATTCACCAGCGCTACCAAATTCTGGCCTTGGTGCATCGAGACATTTTAGTGCTCAAGAGCATCCGACAATCCCGTCATATTTCCCTGTACCTTAAAAACTCTCATTTACTTACATACTACCCCCCTGTGTGACTTCTGATACGCCTGCCTTGAAGACCAGATCTTCCACGCACCAAATACCACACTTACTCATTTGATAGGCTGGCTCGCCAGCTAAACACACTCACTTTATGACACATATCATAGACTATGTATATTATACGTCCCGTATAATCTGTTTCCCTTACTATCCTCCAGCACATATGCTGTTTTTCCAATACGTTTGGAAACTATAAATGTTTCTGCGTCACCTGCTTCCAACCTTGCAAGTGGCTCCCTTAAATGAACGTCATCACGTTGCTCTACCTAGCATATTTCTCAGTGTCTGTAACGATGCCCTGTTGCTACTGTCCACACATGCTAACCCTACTTTCCTCTGGTGTCACACCTCTACTAGACACTCTATAACCTAAAAATGTCACTTCTGATTGACAGAATGACGACTTAGACAGCTTCAAAGTGAACCCTGCCTGATCTAACTTCTGAAAAACTATATCTAAATGACGTAGATGCTCCTCAAAACTGCGTGAACTAATTACCATATCATCTATGTAAATGGTTACAAACTCTCCTGTGTCATCCCCCATGCGATGTTTAAAGCCCTAATTAAAGCTGCTGAACTACTCTTTAACCCATAAGGTGTTCTACAAAATTGATAAAGGTTATATTTATGACTAAAAGCTGTAAATGGTCTATCTTCGTACATAAGTGGCACTTGCCAAAAACTGGAACTCAAATCTACACAAGTGAAATACTTCTTCCCCTCAAATGTTTGCATTAATTCCTCTATTGACATAGATTTCAGCTGATCTGAACTAATTCTACTGTTAACCAAAGGAGCGTCTAAACAAATACGAACCGTGCCGTCGGTTTTGGGTACCGTGATCAAAGAATTAACATATGGACTGTTAGAGTGCTCAATAATCCCATCTTCAAGCATCTGATTAATTTGTGCCTCAACTGCACTTTGATAAGCGAATGGTACAGGATATCTATGTCCTGAGAATACTGACCTGTCAATAACGTTCAATGAATGTGTATAGCAATTGGCCATACCAATGCGATCCTCAAAAACTCTCCTATTACACAATAACACATCATAGAGCCGAACACACTGTTCCTCCTCTATATTTCCCTGAAATGCAGCATCACGTAACGAGTCCTTTAGACTACCGTTCGTATTCACACTGCCCACAAAACATGGAGAACCTCGCTCTACGGCTGGCGATATCTCATTTAAAGTACAAATCACACCTACAATACTACTTCTCTGAATTTGGTCATTGAACGCTACTTCTACTTCAGAATCTCCCCATTTAAATTTCAAACTCCCTACATCATAACATAAGTTACCAGACACTCTACTTAGCCACTCTGAACCCAAGATAACACTGAATACTAAATTTGGAATTACAAGACAAATCTGCTTCTCTATATGATTATTAATTTTAATGTCTACTAAAACTTGCTTAGAAATTACTTTAGACCTCTTCCCAACAGCTGTGATAACAAAAGTGCTTTTAATTGGCATCTCCTCAAAATTTACTCCAGTTCCTTTCATTTTATCATAAAAAGCACTACTTATGCAACTCTTCATACAACCACTATCAATTAAAACATCTGTGTACGCCTCGGACACGTTAAATTTAAGTATGGGGCTCTTACTAACCACTTCCTGAATAATACCTTCATCATTTAGTTCATGTAATAATTCATTTCTTACATTTAGGTCATAGGTTTCCTGTATAATTGTATGGACAGGGCATGTTACAGACTGAGATTCTGACCTTACTTCGCAGCCTGGTTCGCGTTTAAAGAACCGCTACAGCTTGCTGTAGTACTACTAACTACTGCACTGGTCTGGTTGTTCTGGGCTGTGTTGTCATTGTTTGGCTGTATATTACTACCACTAGGCTGTCCTCTTCCTTGACCCCTATTCTGGTTGTAATTATTGTCATTATAATTTCTCCCTTGACTTCCCCTGAAATCATTATTTTTCCCTTGATTTCCCCTGAAATCATTGTTCCTCCCTTGATTTCCCCTGAAATCATTGTTCCTCCCTTGATACTGATCACCATAGCCATTTCCTCTGTTCTGATTTAGCTGATTATTATTATTATTATTTCTATTTTGAGCGTTGGCCCCTTCGCCACCGTTCCCTTGAACTTCCTGATGCCTGGCTTCATTAGGCCTATTATTATTATTACCCTGGTTCCTATTGAAATTGTCCTCATAACCCCCTCTCCCTAGTGCATCAAATATGCTTAACAAATTTTCTACTTGTGATATTGTCTTTACATTCTGGATATAAGCAGCCTCCTTGAGCCTATAGGGAAAGTGCCTAAGTAGCAACCTCACCACATCACTTTCCTCCTTCAAGCCATCCAGACATTTACACACTAATACCTGCCCTAAAAAGTATTCGGTCATGGTGGAGCTTCCTTTAGGGTTATATTTACCACACACTACTCCCTCACGATGCTGCGACTGAATAACCTCATTCCAGAACTTTTCACAGAATTTCATTTTAAAATCATTAATATCAGTAAACTTGTCTCTGTAGACAGCAAACCAATTCCTCGTTTCCCCCACAAACACTTGTTCTAAAATTTCAACTACCTGGCACCACTCAATACTACCATTTTCCAACCTCTCCCCGAATTTATTTTCTATAGTATTCATGAACTCCATTGGGCACCCCTGTCGATTGCTGAACTTACCCAGTTCTACCTCCCTGTGTGTGCTATTCACAAAAACTGGCCTATTCTGACTATTTTCTTGCCTGATCCTAGCTTTTAATTTTAATTCTAATTCTGCGATTTTCTCCTCAGCCTTCCTCTCAATACTGTTTACTGTTACTTTAATGTTTCCTTCTGATTCTTCTACTTTATCATATAGCTTTGCTTGTTTCTCCTCAATCTTGCTAATGCTCTCTCTATTACTCTCTCTTAAATCATTTACTTCTGCAACTATTTGCGAGTGGACTTTCTCAATTCTACCCCCCAGCTGTTCCTTAACCTCTTTAGTTGCTACCTGAATTTTGTCAATTTCTCCCCCCAATTGCTTTTTGACCTGCTGTGTTTCCAGTTGCACTAGTTCTTTTAAATTTTCAGCCTGTGTACTGATTCTAATTTCTAACTCCTCCTGTACTTTTCCTAATTTTCTGTCTACATCTGCAATAATCTCTTTAGCCTTCTCTTCCATTACCCCCCTGATCTCACCTCTAATCAGTTCGAATTTATCACTGATCTCCCTACTGTTTCGTTCTAATTTAGCATTTAAAGTTTCAGTACTCTCTCTATTTTCCCTACTATTTTGTTCTAATTTAGCATTTAAAGTTTCATTACTCTCTCTATTTTCCCTACTATTTTGTTCTAATTTAGCATTTAAAGTTTCATTACTCTCTCTATTTTCCCTACTGTTTGTTCTAATTTAGCATTTTAAGTTTCATTACTCTCTCTATTTTCCCTACTGTTTTGTTCTAGTTTAGCGTTGTTTTGTTCCAGTTTAGCATTTAAAGCGTCTGTACTTTCTTTATTTTCCCTACTGTTTTGTTCTAATTTGGCATTATTTTGCTCGAGTTTAGCGTTGTTTTGTTCTAATTTTTTATTTAAGGCATCACTACTAACTTTGTTCTGAAACATGAACTCGAGAAGTAAAGTTTTTAATTCTGGTTGGCCGCCTACACTCCCTGTTTCAGTATCGGGATTTACCTCCGCTACCCCGGTACTACCATCACTCGACATACTGCTCGTATCATCACTCTCCAGTTGATGAGCACCACGTAACCTCATCTGTCTTTCTTTCTCATCCCCCATAATGATATACACTGATAAAGACAAATAACCCCCAAAATACAGGCACAGAAATATATACCCTTCTCCTTCCACAAATGTTATTAGGTTTTCAGCCCCAAGTTGTCGGCGACAATGTAAAGGTCTCGCTTTGCTCCTTGTTGAGCGTACAAATGAAACGTTTTGACTGGTCCTTACTTGTTGGGTGATAATTGTTACTGTTGACCTTTGCCTAAGCTATGTTGTTTTGATGGGCGCCAAGACCTCAACACAATGTTGAAATCCAAATTTGTATTTAACAACGTCTAGCTCGGGCAGAACACCTTCAAGACTCTGTTCACTCAGATCGTGGTATGATTTGATCATTAACCCAACAACAATTGTATCAGGAGAAGGAATTGGTCTATATCTAATGCTACCTACTGAAAGCAAAGATTGCATTGTAAAAGAAATGAATTTATTACATAAAACAAGTATAGCAAAATTAATAATAATAATAATAAGCATAAAATTTAAATTGGAGCGTTGTGCTTTTAATATTACCGATAGAAAATTACGTGAAAACGGAGTCTGATAAATTATTGATTTTACTCTTATTCCCAAGCTATGAAGTTATTGAAATATGGAATATAAAACAAAGAGAAATGAGAGATTGCGTATTTCTGCGTCATTCGCGCTTACCACTGGAAATGGCCGAAGCCTTTCCCTCGTACTGGATGATGCTGTGAGCTTCCCACAGTCTCCTGGACGTCGTCATCTTTGTCGATATTTGATGATATTCTGGTAGATTAGATAATTCTATGGTCCGTACATCGGACCCAAACACTCGTACAACCACACTGGTTAAGGTTTACAAAAGTTAGTCCTCCACTCCACGGAACATCGGAGCGACTCCCGCGTTCAACCGTACTCGTTAAGTTCTACACAGATAGTCCTCGTTCCACGGCGCGTCGAACGATATATGCACCTGTCGGCTCCCCCACTCTTCATCCGACTTCTAGCTTACGTGGTCTCCACTGATTGGCTGCACCCCACGCGCTATACTCCCCTCCTCTGGCTCATTACACTCGGCGGGAGGGTTCCGTTCCAACTATCCGCCTTTTCTTGACGCTGCAACCCCGCTTGCGTAATACTTCTCGACAAGATTAAGCGTGTACTTGAATTCCCAGTGAGTCACGTCTCTCGATATACCCTAACTGACGAAACTCCGTTAAATTCCGTAATCACATAACTTTCTATGATATTGTCGTTCGTAATAATTTGCTTGATAGCGTTTTCTAAGACATAGAAAACCTATCTGAATGCTTATAATTTTTATGAAATGCTCCGAAAATATCTTTATAATAATTATAATAAATTAATAATAATAATAAATTAACATGAAAAATTCTCTTGGCTGAACAATTTGCCGCGTAAATAAATATAGAATGGCTTCCTACTGACTTATGCCAGTGGCATAAAAAACCCTCGAAAAAACCGTTACAAAATGAATATTATAATCATGGCTCATTATAGCAACATACATATCTATCGCTTGTTTAGCACATGAGAAATATGAACATGCCGCCAATTTCATATGCTCATAGAAATTGAATTAAATTAGACGACAATATATGGAGCCTTATATTAAGATTTTTATGCTATATTTCACTGCGCTCGGATAATAAAGGCACAAAAAAATGCATATAGATATTTAAATTTCGTGTCGCCGCCATGTTGGATTTGTATTCATCAGGTTATTTAAAGAGCCATAGGTGATCTAATGTTAAGAGCTTCTATCAACATACAAAATATCAGTTTGATTGCTGTAATAAATTCGCAGAGATTGTGAACCATCAAAATATTTCGAATGATCGCCATGCTGGATTATTCTGTATGAAAGCCATAGAGTTATGTTCCATTATATGAATATTATCAGGGCTAGATAACTTAACCGTAACCATAACGTAACGTAATTAGGGAATGTACCGGAAAACTCCATGAGTGCATTTAGGTAAATGCGTTGCAGAACGAATTACTTCGTTTCCACAAGAATACCGTATTTATCATATACTATCACAATAACGTTATATTCAATAACCGAATTGAAGAACGCTATTATTCCGGTCCCTACCAATAACGTTATTGGGAGGGTGGCTCACATAGTGAATAACTGAATAACGTTATTGGCATCATTTCGTTATT
Source organism: Meconema thalassinum (assembly GCA_946902985.2). Lineage (NCBI taxonomy): Eukaryota > Metazoa > Arthropoda > Insecta > Orthoptera > Tettigoniidae > Meconema > Meconema thalassinum. The sequence goes on along the minus strand of OX336389.2, from coordinate 247,923,817 downwards.
AGTTCAACCTGATGTCGAAGAACGAAATTGAACGAACTGCTGACAATAACGTTATTCGAAAGGCGGGTAAAGGAAGTTCCTCATAAAAACGTTATTCGCCGGTTTTCGTTATTTGTCTTACCCAATCTTTAAGGAACAAAATTGTGAGTACTACCGACGATAACGTTGTTTAAAAGACGGCTAAAATTGAGTTCTACAAATTAATGTTATTCCCATTTCTTGTTTATTATTAATCAAATCCAATCTTAATGACAAGAAATTATGTATATTCCGTCAAGAACGTTATTAAGGAAACAGCTCGAACAGAGGGCCATAACGTTGTTACTAAATGTGATGTAGAAAGAGCGACGTTGTGTGGAATTAGTCACATTATACAAAGAAGGGTCATATGAAATATTTGAGCACATTGCAATAATAAAGTAGGTGCCTTTTCCCATGACAAAATTTAATAGGTAATAGGCCTACTAACATTTCTAATTAGATTGGAATATACCTGAAATATTCTAATACAGCACTACAGTTGGTAGCCTAGGTGACTCTGAATATATCCTTAGTTCCATCTCTTAAGGTACATAATGCACATATAACATTCGGTTGAAGTCCAATGGATAGTATGGACGTTGCATGTTATGAAATATTGGATCTACCAGTGTATGTAGAATCATATTGGCAACAAAGTCATGCACGTGTGCTCAGAATTAATCTGAAATAATACTATATTTTATAGTGCCAATTTTGGATAACATCCATTTGTTGGTATAGAAGTTACATGCATTTTCAGCAGGCTTAGAATTATGTTGGCAGCACTGACGTACATTAGTTACTCGAAATTAATCTGAAATTTCAGGTATCATACGTGTGCAAAATTTAGAGCTGTTGGCTTGCATACTTTATTATATATATGTATTAGGATAAAGAAAGAGAATGAGCATTCATTAGAAGTTGGCAGCCCTGCTGGCTCTCAAGTATGAGCATAGTCATATCTGTTACAGTAACAATAGCGCATACGAAATTCGGATAAAATCCAATTGATAGTTAGAAGTTAGATGCACTTAAACATTGGACTTATCCGCTGGCTTAAAATCATGTTTGCACCACTGTCATATATGCGCTACCTAAAATATATATCTGGAATGTTATTATCTCTATCTGTACTAATTTTGGAAGGGTTCGCATGCATAACGTCCGATAAATCCAACATAGAGCTCAAAAGTGAATTGTGAATTTTCAGCAGTTACTAGCACTAAAATAATTTTCAAAAATGCCCGTGAGATATTCAAATATAGGTCTTTACTTATACCAAATTGGGTTTCAATAACTGCAGCCGTCTAGGAGGGACAGACAGACATTTGCCTGGACCGATGCCATAAGTCTACTTTTCCCTCATTTTTACAAAATGTGAAAAGTAGGCTAAAATATTACGAAGAATATACGATAGCTACTGTATAACATCCAACATTAGGTGTTTCGATACTGTGCTGATCAGTACCCTCTGCTTATGGACATATCACATGTGTTGTACCGCAATCATTGACCATCAGAATACAAATGGTACAGATTATAACGTTAAAGCTTGTATACAGGCACAATTCCGGTATAGGCTTGAATAACGTTATTCGCAGCAGCATTCCGTGTTCCGATTGGCTAAGCTGCAAGAAATCAAACATGGAGGAAAGTTGTGGATTGAGAGTAATATTTGAAGTTCATTGGCATTATTAATGCAAACCAGTCATTAAGATGCGTTACGTTGAATACATGAAGGGGCACTGACTGATTGAACGCATTCCTGTCAGTATTTACGATTTAACTGAAATAATTCGACATTTAGCTATACGCATGAAGTTACGTAACTATGAGCTAGGCTACAAAGTGAGAAGTGTACGGGTGCTATAGCTGCAACTTAGTGTCCAATGAGTCTCGGGTTCGAGACGCGCTAGGGCCAAATTTTTTATTCTTTTTGAATTATTATGTTGCATTCACACTACATTCCTTGTGAGTTTCCAACTACGATTTATTCGCATAATCTACGGAGATGATGTTAATAATGGATATTGGAAGGGAAAATTATTCTATTCTATCATTCAAATTTGTACTTCCCCATACAAAACCATGAATATTTGTACTATTCATGAAAGTATACTAATATTTTCATACCTCAATAATAGTCTATGTTTACTCCACAATAGATAATAATATTAAGAATAAGGAGAAATAGTTTCGTGACGATCTAAAGAGCATACTTTTCTTTATATTTAAGATTCACGCCAATTTTTATTTTATTTTTAGTCGTTTACCCTCCAGGTTGGTGGAATCCACGGACTCAGTGAGGGAACTCACCACTACCGCCTCTATGGGCAGTGTCCTAGAGCTAGGAACATCGAATCGGAAGGGATACAACTGGTGAGGTGGGATTGGCACCTCGCCCAGGCGGCCTCACCTGCAAAGCGAACAGGGGCCTCATGAGGGATGGTAAGGGATGGGTAGGATGGATAGGCAAGGAAGAGGGAAGGAGGCAGCCGTGGCCTTGAAGAAGGTACCATCCCGGCATTTTCCCGAAGACGAAGTGGGAAACCACGGAAAACCACTTCGAGGATGGCTGAAGGGGAATCGAACACCCTCTACTCATTTGGGCCACCCGAGGCTGAGTAGCTCCCGTTCCAGTCCTCGTACCACTTTTCAAATTTCGTGGCAGAGCCGGGAATCAAACCCAGGACCTCCGGGGCGGCAGCTAACCATGCTGACCGCTACGCTACTGAGGCGATATCTGAAATAATACTTTATCTAATAGTGCCAATTTTGGATAACATCCATTTGTTGGTATAGAAGTTACATGCATTTTCAGCAGGCTTAGAATTATGGTGGCAGCACTGATGTACATTAGTTACTCGAAGTTAATCTGAAATTTTAGGTACCATACGTGTGCAACATTCAGAGGTGTTGGCTAGCATACTTTCTGATATATTTATTGGTATTAGGATAAAGAAAGAGAATGAGCATTCATTAGCAGTTGGCAGCCCTGCTGGCTCTCAAGTATGAGCATAGTCATATCTGTTACAGTAACAATAGCGCATACGAAATTCGGATAAAATCCAATTGATAGTTAGAAGTTAGATGCACTTAAACATTGGACTTATCCGCTGGCTTAAAATCATGTTTGCACCACTGTCATATATGAAAAATCCACAGCCTGCTTCCAGTCTCCGACCGGGTCAGGAATGGAATGAATGAAGCCCCTATCTAGCGGCGAGGATAACTGTCATATATGCGCTACCTAAAATATATATCTGGAATGTTATTATCTCTATCTGTACTAATTTTGGAAGGGTTCGCATGCATAACGTCTGATAAATCCAACATAGAGCTCAAAAGTGAATTGTGAATTTTCAGCAGTTACTAGCACTAAAATAATTTTCAAAAATGCCCGTGAGATATTCAAATATAGGTCTTTACTTATACCAAATTGGGTTTCAATAACTGCAGCCGTCTAGGAGGGACAGACAGACATTTGCCTGGACCGATGCCATAAGTCTACTTTTCCCTCATTTTTACAAAATGTGAAAAGTAGGCTAAAATATTACGAAGAATATACGATAGCTACTGTATAACATCCAACCTTAGGTGTTTCGATACTGTGCTGATCAGTACCCTCTGCTTATGGACATATCACATGTGTTGTACCGCAATCATTGACCATCAGAATACAAATGGTACAGATTATAACGTTAAAGCTTGTATACAGGCACAATTCCGGTATAGGCTTGAATAACGTTATTCGCAGCAGCATTCCGTGTTCCGATTGGCTAAGCTGCAAGAAATCAAACATGGAGGAAAGTTGTGGATTGAGAGTAATATTTGCAGTTCATTGGCATTATTAATGCAAACCAGTCATTAAGATGCGTTACGTTGAATACATGAAGGGGCACTGACTGATTGAACGCATTCCTGTCAGTATTTACGATTTAACTGAAATAATTCGACATTTAGCTATACGCATGAAGTTACGTAACTATGAGCTGGGCCACAAAGTGAGAAGTGTACGGGTGCTATAGCTGCAACTTAGTGTCCAATGAGTCTCGGGTTCGAGACGCGCTGGGGCCGAATTTTTTATTCTTTTTGAATTATTATGTTGCATTCACACTACATTCCTTGTGAGTTTCCAACTACGATTTATTCGCATAATCTACGGAGATGATGTTAATAATGGATATTGGAAGGGAAAATTATTCTATTCTATCATTCAAATTTGTACTTCCCCATACAAAACCATGAATATTTGTACTATTCATGAAAGTATACTAATATTTTCATACCTCAACTAGTTGAAACCCGTCAATACATGACGGCCAATAAGAAAATATTTACTGAAGAATTTTATTATATACTTTCTTTGTACAATTATTTTTTGGCACTATTGAAACTTTAAGGGCGTCAAAAGATTGCACTCGAGACATTGCAACATACTGCTGGCCATGATTGAAAACTTGATGAGGAAAATTGAGACCTATACGTTCCCGAGTTCCCCCTTGAGCTTTATTGATTGTGATAAAGTATGCCAAGCGAATCGGAAAATGTTGCCTCTTAAAAGAAAATGATTGTTTTATCCGGTAGTGTTAAATCAAGTCGAAGTATTAGACCTCTCTGCTAATTTTAACTGCACTTATTTCCAAATCCAAGCATTTTCATGCATATTTCATATAATTAATATGGAATCAAGTCGAAGGGTTAGATCTCTCCGCCTAATTTTAACTGCACTTATTATTTCCAAATTCAAGCAATTTTCGTACATATTTCTTATAATTAATATGGTAGCATTTAGATGCCCTTAGGAAACTTCAGATTTCTAAGGAGCATATCTATGGGTCAATCGTTTGGAGTATGTGGAAGCAAATCACTTAATTCCAAGGAATTCAAGAATTCTGAGGAGTCTAATATATACAACTGGCCGCAGGAACCGTCGCTTATAATTTTGGAATATACATTAACGAAGACATGCGATGATGTGCAATTCCATACATTTTAAAACAACATGGACCGTATGCATGTGGCACAGTGACATTGGCACCAAATGAAACCAAGGACATAGCATTTGTTCTACTGCCGATTATTCTCTCTTAAATTCCTTGAGATATCATTTCCAGTGAAAAATTGTTGCAGTCTGTCAAATATTTTATATTTAGTAAAATTAATTTTGCCATTACAACACCAAAGGTCAAAGTAACCAAGCGTAGATTTCTCGCTACAGAAATACAGTACAGAAAAATGTTTACATTTGTTCGTCAAGGACCATCCACTGTAAGGCATAATATCTGGAATTGTTTCTGAAATTGCATTTTTATATTAGATTTTAAAAGTGGCTTCGTATTTTTCAACGATTTCCCACTTTTTTGTGGCTAATGTTCTTTTTCGTCAAATGGGTATATTTATTGCAGCATTTCTCTCCAAATTAACGTCATATTCAATAACATTATAGTGGCCTGCCTCAACGCAGCCGCCAAATATTAAATGGCAAATAATACTTCCATTGCCAAAATCAACAGCGTGGTTAGACTCATTGTTATGTACTCTAAACAAATAATCAATAAACAATAATATTCACGTATACAATGAAGTTCAGATACTTTCATTCTCAAGTTTGTTGCTGATGAGAATGCGATGATACTGCTCGCCAATAATAAAATCCTTATAATTATTCATGCCAGCAACAATTTTTGCAATTTGCTTGCAAACGCAGCTCAGGATAACGTCCTGCATTTTGGAATAACCACTACGAAACTGCTCTAAATAAGCAATTTCCATCACCTGATGTAGGTACAATCCTTTGCATTTCCATGACAGTAAATTAAGCAAGGGAGCATACTTCACCAACTACTGGAATGAGCATAGACTCACTTCGACAGCCACCGTAATGGAGGGAGTTTAAGAGTTAGACTGTATGTTCAGTGTTTGTCAAAAATCGTACTAACACAGGAAAGCCCAGTCTGAAGGCTACAGTACACTCTGAGCTATCGCCCCGGATTCCAGGTTCGATCCCTGGTTTGCCAAGAAATTTACTTCTGGTCTGAGGGCTGGAACGGGGCGCACTCTTGAGCCAAAACTCAGGAGAGCAAGGTTAGATTCCTATTTCAACAATCTGGGATGTGGTTTTCCGTGGTTTGCCACGTCCACTGCAGGTAAATACCGGGATAGTTCGTAACTTAAAGCCTCGGTCGTCAATTCCCTATTCCCCACTTGAATTACAAATGCACACATCAGTACAGCCATCACAATAACAGAGGTTATCAGAGAAAATTTGACACACACACACCAAAGTAGACGGGGCTGAGTGACCACGATGTCTGAGTCCATCAAATGAATTATACTCGACAATTGTCTCTCATGGCGAAAGCGATTGTGGCCATCTTTTTTTTTTTTAGTCGTTTATCCTCCAGGTTGGTGGAACCCACGGACCCAGCGAGGGAACTCACCACTACCGCCTCTACGGGCAGTGTCCTAGAGCTGGGAACATCGAATCGGAAGGGATACAACTGGTGAGGTGGGATTGGCACCTCGCCCAGGCGGCCTCGCCTGCAAAGCGAACAGGGGCCTCATGAGGGAAGGTAAGGGATGGTTAGGATGGATAGGCAAGGAAGAGGGAAGGAGGCGGCCGTGGCCTTGAAGAACGTACCATCCCGGCATTTGCCCGAAGACGAAGTGGGAAAACACGAAAAACCACGTCGAGGATGGCTGAGGGGGAATCGAACCCCCTCTACTCATTTGGGCCACCCGAGGCTGAGTAGACCCCGTTCCAGTCCTCGTACCACTTTTCAAATTTCGTGGCAGAGCCGGGAATCGAACCCAGGACCTCCGGGGTGGCAGCTAACCATGCTGACCACTACGCTACGTAGGCGACTCTTCTTTTATTTAATAATTTAAAATTATATGGCAATGTAAATCGTGGAGAATTCCTTACTGTACGGGAATAATACAAGTAAAATATGTTAAGACAATGAATTACCAATAGCCAGAAAGAATAATTAGGAAATAAAAATACATGTCTGAGGTGAGACCCCTTCGACTATGCAAAATTCATTCCTGGGTAATCAATGTTCCCCCTGAGCCACCCAGTCAACAGACTTCTAAACCAATATTAAGTTACTTAAACAACAAACGAACTCAAACGCCTGTTGAAGTTCTTCAATCCCCTCTTTTTAATTCTCAAAAACAAAGATCACACTACGATACGGTACGATACGGTGAATCCGCCATTTCTCTAGAAATGTAATTCTGGTCTGAGGGCTGGAACGGGGCACACTCTTGAGGCAAAACTAAGAAGGGCATGGTTCGATTCCCATCTCAACAATCTGGGATTTGGTTTTCCGTGGTTTGCCACTTCCACTGCAGGTGCAATTCTGATCTGAGGGCTGGAACGGGGCGCACTCTTGAGGCAAAACTAAGTAGGGCAAGGTTCGATTCCCATCTTAACAATCTGGGATGTGGTTTTCCGTGGTTTGCCACTTCCACTGCAGGTAAATACCGGGATAGTTCCTAACTTAAAGCCTCGGTCGCCAATTTCCCATTCCCCACTTTAATTACAAATGCACACATCAGTACAGCCATCACAATAACAGAGGTTATCACAGAAAATTTGACACACACACACCAAAGTAGACGGGGCTGAGTGACCACGATGTCTGAGTCCAGCAAATGAATTATGTTCGTCAATTGTCTCTCATGGCGAAAGCGATTGTGGCCATCTTTTATTTAATAATTTAAAAGTATATGGGAACGTAAATCGTGGGGAATTCCTTACTTTATGGGAATAATAAAAGTAAAATATGTTAAGACAATGTATTACCAATAGGCAGAAAGAATAATTGAGAAATAAAAATATATATCGGAGGTGGGATTCGAACTGCTTCCATTGCGCGATGTATAAATTAAGAGTTATGAACTGTGCCGTCTGAGCTACCGAATCACTAGTAGAGCAGTGCAATATTAAGTTACTTAAATAACATTCACTCTCAACAGTCCGTATACGTTCTTCTACATTTCCCGTTTTTTATAATATTCTATTCCTGTTTAGATCGTGGAAACTTCATAATCAATATTCCCCCCCTTTATTATAATTCTTATAAATAACTATTACATTAAAACGCGGTGGACATCCGCCATGTCTGTCATTAACCAAGGTGATTCTGCGCATGCGCTTGAGCCAACAATTTTGCAGTTTTGTTTATACATTTAAAAATATGTGGTGACATATTTGTTTATTTTAAAGACACTCTGCAAATCTACAGGCCTACAGCTTTCGACAGATTGCTCTACGAAGTGAATCGGTTCTACCGTTGCCTCAATCTCGCGGTAACAAAAATCAGCTTAGTGTTTTAAATATATAGATAGATAATAGTCTATGTTTACTCCACAATAGATAATAATATTAAGAATAAGGAGAAATAGTTTCGTGACGATCTAAAGAGCATACTTTTCTTTATATTTAAGATTCACGCCAATTTTTATTTTATTTTTAGTCGTTTACCCTCCAGGTTGGTGGAATCCACGGACTCAGTGAGGGAACTCACCACTACCGCCTCTATGGGCAGTGTCCTAGAGCTAGGAACATCGAATCGGAAGGGATACAACTGGTGAGGTGGGATTGGCACCTCGCCCAGGCGGCCTCACCTGCAAAGCGAACAGGGGCCTCATGAGGGATGGTAAGGGATGGGTAGGATGGATAGGCAAGGAAGAGGGAAGGAGGCAGCCGTGGCCTTGAAGAAGGTACCATCCCGGCATTTTCCCGAAGACGAAGTGGGAAACCACGGAAAACCACTTCGAGGAATCGAACACCCTCTACTCATTTGGGCCACCCGAGGCTGAGTAGCTCCCGTTCCAGTCCTCGTACCACTTTTCAAATTTCGTGGCAGAGCCGGGAATCAAACCCAGGACCTCCGGGGCGGCAGCTAACCATGCTGACCGCTACGCTACTGAGGCGATATCTGAAATAATACTTTATCTAATAGTGCCAATTTTGGATAACATCCATTTGTTGGTATAGAAGTTACATGCATTTTCAGCAGGCTTAGAATTATGGTGGCAGCACTGATGTACATTAGTTACTCGAAGTTAATCTGAAATTTTAGGTACCATACGTGTGCAACATTCAGAGGTGTTGGCTAGCATACTTTCTGATATATTTATTGGTATTAGGATAAAGAAAGAGAATGAGCATTCATTAGCAGTTGGCAGCCCTGCTGGCTCTCAAGTATGAGCATAGTCATATCTGTTACAGTAACAATAGCGCATACGAAATTCGGATAAAATCCAATTGATAGTTAGAAGTTAGATGCACTTAAACATTGGACTTATCCGCTGGCTTAAAATCATGTTTGCACCACTGTCATATATGCGCTACCTAAAATATATATCTGGAATGTTATTATCTCTATCTGTACTAATTTTGGAAGGGTTCGCATGCATAACGTCTGATAAATCCAACATAGAGCTCAAAAGTGAATTGTGAATTTTCAGCAGTTACTAGCACTAAAATAATTTTCAAAAATGCCCGTGAGATATTCAAATATAGGTCTTTACTTATACCAAATTGGGTTTCAATAACTGCAGCCGTCTAGGAGGGACAGACAGACATTTGCCTGGACCGATGCCATAAGTCTACTTTTCTCTCATTTTTACAAAATGTGAAAAGTAGGCTAAAATATTACGAAGAATATACGATAGCTACTGTATAACATCCAACCTTAGGTGTTTCGATACTGTGCTGATCAGTACCCTCTGCTTATGGACATATCACATGTGTTGTACCGCAATCATTGACCATCAGAATACAAATGGTACAGATTATAACGTTAAAGCTTGTATACAGGCACAATTCCGGTATAGGCTTGAATAACGTTATTCGCAGCAGCATTCCGTGTTCCGATTGGCTAAGCTGCAAGAAATCAAACATGGAGGAAAGTTGTGGATTGAGAGTAATATTTGCAGTTCATTGGCATTATTAATGCAAACCAGTCATTAAGATGCGTTACGTTGAATACATGAAGGGGCACTGACTGATTGAACGCATTCCTGTCAGTATTTACGATTTAACTGAAATAATTCGACATTTAGCTATACGCATGAAGTTACGTAACTATGAGCTAGGCTAGAAAGTGAGAAGTGTACGGGTGCTATAGCTGCAACTTAGTGTCCAATGAGTCTCGGGTTCGAGACGCGCTAGGGCCAAATTTTTTATTCTTTTTGAATTATTATGTTGCATTCACACTACATTCCTTGTGAGTTTCCAACTACGATTTATTCGCATAATCTACGGAGATGATGTTAATAATGGATATTGGAAGGGAAAATTATTCTATTCTATCATTCAAATTTGTACTTCCCCATACAAAACCATGAATATTTGTACTATTCATGAAAGTATACTAATATTTTCATACCTCAATAATAGTCTATGTTTACTCCACAATAGATAATAATATTAAGAATAAGGAGAAATAGTTTCGTGACGATCTAAAGAGCATACTTTTCTTTATATTTAAGATTCACGCCAATTTTTATTTTATTTTTAGTCGTTTACCCTCCAGGTTGGTGGTATCCACGGACTCAGTGAGGGAACTCACCACTACCGCCTCTATGGGCAGTGTCCTAGAGCTAGGAACATCGAATCGGAAGGGATACAACTGGTGAGGTGGGATTGGCACCTCGCCCAGGCGGCCTCACCTGCAAAGCGAACAGGGGCCTCATGAGGGATGGTAAGGGATGGGTAGGATGGATAGGCAAGGAAGAGGGAAGGAGGCAGCCGTGGCCTTGAAGAAGGTACCATCCCGGCATTTTCCCGAAGACGAAGTGGGAAACCACGGAAAACCACTTCGAGGATGGCTGAAGGGGAATCGAACACCCTCTACTCATTTGGGCCACCCGAGGCTGAGTAGCTCCCGTTCCAGTCCTCGTACCACTTTTCAAATTTCGTCGCAGAGCCGGGAATCAAACCCAGGACCTCCGGGGCGGCAGCTAACCATGCTGACCGCTACGCTACTGAGGCGATATCTGAAATAATACTTTATCTAATAGTGCCAATTTTGGATAACATCCATTTGTTGGTATAGAAGTTACATGCATTTTCAGCAGGCTTAGAATTATGTTGGCAGCACTGATGTACATTAGTTACTCGAAGTTAATCTGAAATTTTAGGTACCATATGTGTGCAACATTCAGAGGTGTTGGCTAGCATACTTTCTGATATATTTATTGGTATTAGGATAAAGAAAGAGAATGAGCATTCATTAGCAGTTGGCAGCCCTGCTGACTATCAAGTATAAGCATAGTCATATCTGTTATAGTACACAAAGCACGTACGAAATTCGGTTAAAATCCAATTGATAGTATAGATGTTAGATGTACTTAAACATTGGACTTATCAGTAGGCTTAGAATCATCTTGGCAACACTGTCATATATGGGCTCCTTAAAATGTATCTGGAATGTTATTATCCCTGTGTGTGCTAATTTTGGAAAATTTCGCATGCATAACGTCTGAGATATCCAACGTAGAGCTTAAAAGTGAATTGTGATTTTTAGCAGTTGGTAATTCTGAAATCATTTACAAATATGTCCCTGAGATATTCAGATTTAGATATTTCCTTAAACCGAATTTGGTTTCGATAACTGCAGTCTTTTAGGGGTTGATAGGGGGAGACACACAAAGACAGACAGACAGACATTTGCCTGGATCGATGTCATTAGTCTATCTCATCATCATTTTAAAAAAAGTGAAAACTAAGCTAAAATACCACGTAGAATATACGATAGCTAATGTATAACATCCTACCTTAGGTGCTTCGATACTGTGCTGACCAGTACCCTCAGCTTATTGACATTACACATGTGTTGTACCGCAATCATTTGCCATCAGCGTTCAGATGTTACAGATCGTAACGTAAAAGCTTGTATACAAGCACAATTCCGGTATAGGCTTCAATAACGTTATTCGTACCTGCATTACGAGTTCTTATTGGCTCAGCTGCAAGAAATCAAAGATGGAGGAAACTTGTGGATTGAGATTAATAGTTGCAGTTCATTGGCATTATTAATGCAAATCAGTCATTTAGTTCCGTTACGTTGAATACAGGAAAAGGCACTGACTGATTAAACGCATTTCTGACAGTATTTAAGATTTAACTGAAATCATTCGACATTTAGCCATATGGATGAAGCTGTGAACCTGCATAGTACGTGAAACGTGTACGTGTGCTAAGGCGTAAATTTGGTACCTACGGGGTCCTGGGTTCGAGACGCTCCATGGCCAGAATTTTTATTCTTTTTGAATTATTTCGTTGTGTCAACACTACTGTGTGATGCAACTTTTCAACTTCGATTTACTCGCATGTTCTAGGGGGGCGATGTTAATAATGGATATTGGTAGGGAAAAATCATTCTATTTTATCATTCGTATTTGTACTTTCCAAATCAAAACCATGAATATTTGTACTATTAGTGAAACTAATATAATTTTCACAGCACTGATTACTCCACAGTAAAATAATAATAATAATAATATTAACAATAATATGAAGTAGTTCCGTGACGATCTAAAGGACCTAATTTTCTTTATACTTAACATTCATGCCAATGATTAATCTACATAGACCTATCTAGAATAATTACGAGATTAAGTTGGTAATACTAACTTTTCTATTTAGATTGGAATATATCTGAAGTAATGTATTCCAATACAGATCTACAGTTGGCAGCCTTGGTGACTCTGAATATATTCTTAGTTCCATATCTTAAGGTAAAGAATGCTCATGCTAAATTTGGTAAAGTCCAATGGATAGTATGGACGTTGCATGCTGTGAAATATTTGATGTATCAGTGCGAGTAAAATCATATTGGCAACAACATCAAGAAGGCGTTTTCAGAATTAATCTGAATTATTCCTATATTTTATAGTGCCAATTTTGGATAAAATCCATTTCTTAGTATAGAAGTTACATGCATTTAAAAAATGGCCCTATAAACAGGCTTAGAATTATGTTGGCAGCACTGATGTGCATTAGTTGCTCCCAAATAATCTAAAATTTCAGGAACTATTCATGCGCAAAATTTAGAGCTGTTGGCTTGCATACTTTCTGATATATTGGTATTAGGATAAAGAGAGTGAGCATTTATTAACAAATAATAATAATAATGCTAACTGCGCCAGGATACGAACCTGAAACCTTGGGTTCAGCAAGGGAGAACGTTACCCCTGAGCCACGCAGCCAGCCGCATTTATTAACAGCTGGCAGCGCTAATGGCTCTTAAGTATAAGCATAGTCATATCTGTTATAGTACACAAAGCACGTACGAAATTTGGTTAAAATCCAATTGATAGTATAGATGTTAGATGTACTTAAACATTGGACTTATCAGCAGGCTTAGAATCATCTTGGCAACACTGTCATACATGGGATCCTTAAAATGTATCTGGAATGTTATTATCCCTGTGTGTGCTAATTTTGGAAAATTTCGCATTTATAACGTCTGAGATATCCAACGTAGAGGTTAAAAGTGAATTGTGATTTTTAGCAGTTGGTAGCACTGACATCATTTTCAAATATGGGCGTGAGATATTCCGGTATACATCTTTACTCATACTAAATTTGGTTTCGATTTCTGCAGCCGTTTAGGAGTTGACAGGGGGGGGGGCACACACACACAGCCTGACAGACGGACAGACAGACAGACTCACATTCTCCCGGATCGATCTCATAAGTGTACTTTTTCCTCATTTTTGCAGAATGTGAAAAGTAGGCTAATAAGGAGTGGTGAAGCAGCTGCCTTTAAAGCAGAATGGGAAAAATTATTTTTCTGTACAGCTTATAAAGGGCATGCCAAATGTTTAGTGTGCCACCGAGATTTAATGAGTAAAAAAAAACACAATTTGGAACGGCACTGCAGTGCCAACCACAGGGATGATTACGGTGACTTGACAGACGCCAGTCGGCAATCGAAGTTGGAAGAATTGAAAGAAAATTTCAAGCAGCACTTTCCTGTAAGTATTATTGCCTTAATTTTAAAATGCTTGCTTACAAATGGGAATGAACAAATGATTTAATTATCTGAAGAACACTAAAATTGTGACTTGCCGTATTTTTGTCTGACAGGAGATAGAGGAGAGTGAGGTTGGTGGACCGATTTTACGAGCAAGCTACAAATGTTCGATGCGAATTGCCGAAGCTGGGAAGCCCTTCGCGGAAGGGAATTTCATCAAGGAGTGCCTAATGGACGTGGCGGCATGTATTTGTCCTACGGAGGTAGTTGAGAAATTTGAAAACATCTCTCTTTCTCCTCAAACTGTGGCTCGCAGAATAGACGATATGTCCGTTGATATGGAACAGCAATTAATGGAGATGGCAGCAAAATTTGTATAATTTTTCATCGCCCTCGACGAATCAACCGACATTGCGGACATAGCATAGCTCGTTATTTTTATTCGAGGGGTGGATGACGATCTTCGGGTCACCGAGAATTTCCTCGACTTGGTAACACTCAAAGTCACCACTACCGGTTTCGATATTTTCCAAGCTGTGGAGGGTGCTTTTGAATCAATGGGATTAAAATGGGAGCGGTTGACGAGTATAACGACGGATGGAGCTCCTGCTTTACGATGTGTACGCATGGGGTTCCTCAGATATGTAAAGTTAAAAATGGCTGAGAACGGTAGTACCCTAATGGTGGCGATCCATTGCTTCATACACCAGGAGGCAATCTGTGCAAAAGTCGCCAAGCGCAAAGATGTAATGGGAACAGTTGTGCGAATGGTAAATTATCTTCACTCCCATGAACTCACGCACCGTCAATTCAAAGAGTTCTTGGATGACATCGAAGCGGAGTGTCCGGATATCCCGTACCATGCAGAAGTAAGATGGCTGAGCAAGGCGAAGGTGCTGAATCGTGTGTTTTTCTTGCGGAACGCAATACATACATTCTGTGACATGAAAGGGCGGCCCGAAGTTCTTTTGCGTGACCCTAAGTGGGTGGCGGACTTGGATTTTTATGTGACATTACTGCCCATCTGAATAATTTGAACACTTCGCTTCAGGGCGAAAAGCACAACATCTGCGATTTGGTGGAAAAAATTGAAGCGTTCACAAGAAAATTGATTTTGCGGGAAAACCAGTTACGTGCAAGGAACACAGGACATTTTCCATCGTTTGAAACAGTGAAAGGTGTCGACTTTGATGAGTACTTGGAGGTAATTCGCCAAATACAAGAAGAGTTTGACAAGCGATTTTCAGAATTATCAGAACTCCAAGCGGTGTTAGATGTATTTGTTCGACCATTTTCTATTAGTGCAGACAGTGTTCCACAGCTATTTCAATTAGAGCTGATTGAACTGCAATGCAATGTTCGTCTTAAATACCTCTTTCTAAATGTCACGAAGTTAAGAAAACTGCAATGCAATGTTCGTCTTAATGACCGCTTTCTAATGTCACGAAGTTTAGAAGAATTTTACAGTGGCTTTCCGCAAGGAGAATATCCCCTTTTGTAAAGACATGCAAGTGAAGTTCTGTCAATGTTCGACTCAACGTACATTTATGAGCGCTTCTCTTCAGTTCTTAAGCTTACCAAAAGTAAACATCATGCAACGATGAGTGATAGAAACTTGCGCAATTGTTTACGAATAGCTGTGTCCAGAAATATTGTACCCAATTTGGAGAAGATTGTTTCCTCCAAAACTAGAAATTCGTAAAAACGACGGAGAAAGAGTCACTCAAGGCCTGTACTATCTGTTCATATTGGTAAAATGTTGTTGAATTTTCCTCTCTAATATGTTCTCATTTCATTTTGTAATAAAGCACAATATTCTTTACTTAACACTTGCGTTCGTTTCCTACACATTCCATGCATCGGAGTACCATTCGATTTGTATACATATATATTATGGCAGTATATATCCTATTATGGTAAAACAGCCCTATCAATATGATGTCAACAATGCCACAAAAGCCGTCGCCTGCATCTGTGCGTTCGTATCTAGTTATTGCGGTACGAACATAGTCCGTGTGTCTCAGATCTCCTCGCTGCCACAGTGTAGTGGTGGTAGGGGAAGGAGCGCTAGTCTGACTGCCCAGTGCTCCCCGAGCGCGGCCGCGCTCTCGGAGCGCAATGACTGGATGGTCCTGATCTAGGCTTACAGGATAGAGCCACATCGGTGAAGTGGGATACATACTTGTTATTCCCCACCCCATTTAATTCCGCACGTTAATGTGCTGACCCACTGAAAAGCGATTCGTTTATCAGATGTGAAAAAAAAGGCAGCAGAAATCTTCACTCAGATAAAAGAAAGGGTTATACTGAGATTACAGTTTCAAACATGATATCTGATTACTTCATGTTATATTGGCATAACAAATGCCAAGTCTCACTTTTCTAAACAACATACTTCTTGAACCTTCCAACACAAAATTCTAATCACTAGTCTACATTCCCGATCTTTATCATAATGTTCAGACGTCACTGCCGTGGAACTCCCAATCGTCCTCTTTAATAAACATGAATGAATGTAGTGAATTATCCCCTGGAATAAGCTGTAAAATATAGTTATTAGAGAGTAAACCGCATTTGAAATAGTAAGTAGGCTAATGCAATGTGTCCGGTCCTAATCTTGAACACCTCCTGTTTAGTCTCTATCTTGCCATTTCAGCAATTTGTCTTCAACTTGGGTCGAGCTTCTACAGATATATTTTTGTATTTTTTTTAAATATTTAAAAATGTTTGGCCATATCTCAGAAATTCTTTCACACTTGCAATGGAGATGGATCGTATATCATGGACACATACCTCCACACTGATTTTACGATGATTTTGTCACACATACATCAATATAATTTCACCTTCTGGTCATGAACATCTGTGCCTAATCATATACTACGTACTCTTCCTCTTGAAAATTAACTATTAACATTGAACACAATCAACAACCCATTTGCCTAATACAATATTAAATCGTATGTGTCACCCCTTCCATTTGCTATTTCTCTTATGAATGCTGTTCTCTATTTCCTCCTCCCTTTATTTAAAATTGAAATCCATTGGCAGATTAATCACTCCCGCACCTGGGCACAACACTACTGTGAGCGAGGCTCCGCTTGGACAGAACGTGCTCATGAGATGACTCAATTCAAGAAGTCTCGTCATAACAGGTGGGACACCTCAAGTCTCTCTATCGCTTTAACAGTAGAAAGTGCCGGGTGGGTTGTCGTATTCATTAACAGCAGTGTAATTCTGGTTTAAAAGTAAATAATGCCATTCATACCGTTGACGACAAATCGCAGCGTAAATTTAAACGTACCACCACATCAAACAACATGGAGTAGTGGGCTACGCGTTGGAGCAACTTAGCCATTTTCCGTCTTGTCTTTAAATGAATAATGGCATTTGCTCTTTGTTCCCTTTCATTTCACACAGTACATTTATTGTTACAAGAAAAATTATTTCGTATTGGAATGCTGTGAATGATACACAACCCGTTGCTGATATGATCTCTAAAGCCTAAACATACCGTACTGAAAAATCAATTATGTCGAAGAAGAAGTTAAAATATTGTTTACTAATTATCATATACTGTACTAACATACGCTCTACCAGTAGCATACCAGTAATCCTATCATAACCAACCAGAGGTTTCCTCTGAAATATCAAAAACTTTGATTGCGTCAAATATTATACATAATGTTGTAGGCTATATACTATATACAGGATGAAGAACAAATCCCGTACTTGGAGGTCAGCATGCGGTTCCTCGTCGAAATTCATGGCAAAGGCTTATCTAGGAAGGCCTGGTCCGGCCAATACGTTTAATAGAAATGCGAGTTAAGAAACGAGGCTCTGGCAACGCTGTAACTGCGTGCAGCATGGCCAAGAGAACAGCACGCATGAAGTCTGCGCTGTGCCGGTGCTGTCTCATTAGCTCAGTGCGGAAAGGTATGCCGTGAAGGTCGGTTATGGTCCAATGGCGTTCGCGTCAAAGAGTTCTTCAGTTAAAGTCTCAAATTGTATCCAATGTACACCTCCACAATGCAATCAATACATTATGTTGTGTACTGTGTCTTACATTGCTGTTACTTCTCTACTTCTTTCTTATTTCGATGAGACCCGCTACGGACCACGCACCAATTTCAATTCTTCACTCTTTGTTGTTTTCTTCCCAATATTTCTTCGTTCTTAGACTATGTTGCTTCTTTCTGTCCTCAGACCACTTCGCCCCAGGTTTCCTTTCCACTCTACCCTGGCGTACTTCCAAACATAACACCTTCTCTGTCCAAAGTGTCTTCATCTCTTATATTATTTCCTTCTGTTACCTTTATTTAAACATTAAAACATAACATGAGCCTCTTACATACGTAAACGACCACTTAGTTTCGTCCATGGCACAAATAAAGCCAGTAACATCGTCTGCATCCAATGATATACACTAGATTGCCCATTATGATACGCACAATAATTCCATTCCGTACGCTGCCACGAAATTTGAAAAGTGGTATGAGGACTGGAACGGGATCTACTCAGCCTCGGGTGGTCCAAATGAGTAGATGGGGTTCGATTCCCACCACATCCATCCTCGAAGTGGTTTTTCGTGGTTGCCCGCTTCATCTTCGGGCACATGCCGGGATGGTCCCTACCGTCAGGTCACGGCCGCCTCCTTCCCTCTTCCTTGTCTATCCTTTCTATTCTTCCCATCCCGTCCCATCCCACATGAGGCCCCCTGTTCGCTTTGCAGGTGAGGCCGCATTGGGTGAGGTGCTAGTCCCGCCTCCCCAGTTGGATCCCCCGACTCACTCTCAAGCGCCAGGACACTGCCCGTAGAGGAGGTAAAGGTGGGATCTCTCGCTGAGTCCGTGGGAAAAGCCTACTTGGAGGGTAAACTGACTACGAAAGAAAAATCGTTTGAAGTCCAGTCTTATCTTCACAGAGCCACGAACTGACGTCACACAAAACGACGACCTGACGTAGATTCGAACCGTAGTTCGTTGGTGGTTGTGGTTTGGATAATACAGCAGTATACTCAGTGAGCTACGACGGCTGGTACGGTGGTATGATACACATTCCGCCGCAGGATGCGACAGTGTTGCCGGCTTCTCGTTTTCATACTCGTCTTTTCAAATAACACCCGCTCCGATTTTGCTATAGAAACTTTTGTCTTGCATTTGGATGAGAAGTCGCATGACGACCTCCAAGTACGGCATATTTCTTCACCCTGTATTACTTCTATAAGGGGCTTCGGTGGCGTGGTCGATAGCATGCTGAACTGCTAAGCCCAAGATGGCGTGTTCAAACCCGGCCGAAGTCGTCGGATTGGTTAAGAGCGTTAAAATTCTTCAGTATGCCTTTCTTCGAAGGGGAAATAAAGCAGGCGTGCCCATGTCATAGATTTATGGCAGGTAAAAGCACCTACCATTACAATTGGTAGTGTGTAGAAAAGTTTTTAGGTTATATTTGGCGAGTTAGAAACGCTCTATCAAGTTCCAACGTTCTCCGCCAGTGTTAGAGACAGAAGCATCTGGTAGCCACAGTTGGAAATAGTTGAAATTGAACTTCCATACTAAGAAATGGATTTTATCCAAAATTGGCACTATAAAATATAGGAATAAATCAGATTAATTCTGAAAACGCCTTCTTGACATGTTGCCAATATGATTTTACTCGCACTGATACATCCAATATTTCACAGCATGCAACGTCCATACTATCCATTGGACTTCAACCAATTTTGTATGTGCATTCTGTACCTTAAAATATGGAACTAAGAATATATTCAGAGTCACCAAGGCTGCCAACTGTAGAGCTGTATTGGAATACATTACTTCAGATATATTCCAATCTAAATAGAAAAGTTAGTATTACCAACTTAATCTCGTCATTATTCTAGATAGGTCTATGTAGATTAATCATTGGCATGAATCTTAAATATAAAGAAAATTAGGCTCTTTAGATCGTCACGGAACTACTTTCATATTATTGTTAATATTATTATTATTATTATTTTACTGTGGAGTAATCAGTGCTGTGAAAATTATATTAGTTTCAAGAATAGTACAAATATTCATGGTTTTGATTGGGAAAGTTCAAATTCGAATGATAAAATAGAAAGATGTTTCCCTACCAATATCCATTATTAACATCGCCCCCTAGATCATGCGAGTAAATCGAAGTTGAAAAGTTGCATCACACAGTAGTGTTGACACAACGAAATAATTCAAAAAGAATAAAAATTCTGGCCATGGAGCGTCTCGAAACCAGAACCCATTAAGTACCAAGTTAACGCCTTAGCACTCGTACACATTTCACGTACTGTGCAGAATCACAGCTTCATCCATATGGCTAAATGTCGAATGATTTCAGTTAAATCTTAAATACTGACAGAAATGCGTTTAATCAGTCAGTGCCTTTTCCTGTATTCAAAGTAACGGACCTAAATGACTGATTTGCATTAATAATGCCAATGAACTGCAACTATTAATCTCAATCAACAAGTTTCCTCCATCTTTGATTTCTTGCAGCTGAGCCAATAAGAACTCGTAATGCAGGTACGAATAACGTTATTGAAGCCTATACCGGAATTGTGCTTGTATACAAGCTTTTACGTTACGATCTGTAACATCTGAACGCTGATGGCCAATGATTGCGGTACAACACATGTGAAATGTCCATAAGCAGAGGGTACTGGTCAGCACAGTATCGAAGCACCTAAGGTAGGATGTTATACATTAGCTATCGTATATTCTACTTGCTATTTTTAGCTTACTTTTCACTTTTTTTTAAATGATGATGAGATAGACTTATGGCATCGATCCAGGCAAATGTCTGTCTGTCTGTCTTTGTGTGTCTCCCCCTATAAACCCATAAAGATTGCAGTTATCGAAACCAAATTCGGTTTAAGGAAATATATATCTGAATATCTCAGGGACATAATTGGAAATGATTTCAGAGTTACCAACTGCTAAAAATCACAATTCACTTTTAAGCTCTACGTTGGATATCTCAGAGGTTATGCATGCGAAATTTTCCAAAATTAGCACACACAGGGATAATAACATTCCAGATACATTTTAAGGATCCCATATATGACAGTGTGCCAAGATCATTCTAAGCCTGCTGATAAGTCCAATGTTTAAGTACATCTAACACCTATACTATTAATTGGATTTTAACCAAATTTCGTACGTGCTTTGTGTACTATAACAGATATGACTATGCTTATACTTGAGAGCCATTAGGGCTGCAACTGTTAATTAATGCGGCTGGCTGCGTGGCTCAGGGGTAACGTTCTCCCTTTCTGGGCCCAAGGTTGCAGGTTCGTATCCTGGCGCAGTCAGCTGGCATTTGAGTGTGCGCAAATGCGAGAGAGCCGTGTCAGTAGATTTACTGGCACGTTGAAGATCCCCTTCTGGACAAAATTACGGCACCCCGGAGTCTCTAAAAGCCAGAGTAGTTAAAAGGGACGTAAAACCAAATACATTATTATTATTTGTTATTAAATGCTCACTCTCTTTATCCTAATTCCAATATATAAGAAAGTATGCAAGCCACAGCTCTAAATTTTGCGCACGAATAGTTCCGGAAATTTTAGATTATTTGGGAGCAACTAATGCACATCAGTGCTGCCAACATAATTCTAAGCCTGTTTATAGGGCCAATTTTTAATGCATGTAACTTCTATACTAAGAAATGGATTTTATCCAAAATTGGCACTATAAAATATAGGAATAATTCAGATTAATTCTGAGCACGCCTTCTTGACGTTGTTGCCAATATGATTTTACTCGCACTGATACATCCAATATTCCACAGCATGCAACGTTCATACTATCCATTGGACTTCAACCAAATTTTGTATGTGCATTCTGTACCTTTGAGATATGGAATTAAGAATATATTTAGAGTCACCAAGGCTGCCAACTGTAGAGCTGTACTGGAATACATTACTTCAGATATATTCCAATCTAAATAGAAAAGTTAGTATAACCAACTTAATCTCGTCATTATTCTAGATAGGTCTATGTAGATTAATCATTGGCATGAATCATAAATATAAAGAAAATTAGGTTCATTAGATCGTCACGGAACTACTTCATATTATTGTTAATATTATTATTATTATTATTATTTTACTGTGGAGTGATCAGTGCTGTGAAAATTATATTAGTTTCACGAATAGTACAAATATTCATGGTTTTGATTGGGAAAGTACAAATTCGAATGATAATATAGAATGATTTTTCCCTACCAATATCCATTATTAACATCGCCCCCCTAGATCATTCGAGTAAATCGAAGTTGAAAAGTTGCATCGCACAGTAGTGTTGACACAACGAAATAATTCAAAAAGAATAAAAATTCTGACCATGGAGCGTCTCGAACCCAAGACCAATTAGGTACCAAGTTAACGCCTTAGCACTCGTACACATTTCATATACTGTGCTGATTCACAGCTACATCCATATGGCTAAATGTCGAATGATTTCAGTTAAACCTTAAATACTGACAGAAATGCGTTTAATCAGTCAGTGCCTTTTCCTGTATTCAACGTAACGGTACTAAATGACTGATTTGCATTAATAATGCCAATGAACTGCAACTATTAATCTCAATCCACAAGTTTCCTCCATCTTTGATTTCTTGCAGCTGAGCCAATAAGAACTCGTAATGCAGGTACGAATAACGTTATTGAAGCCTATACCGGAATTGTGCTTGTATACAAGCTTTTACGTTACGTTCTGTAACATCTGTACGCTGATGGCCAATGATTGCGGTACAACACATGTGAAATGTCCATAAGCAGAGGGTACTGGTCAGCACAGTATCGAAGCACCTAAGGTAGGATGTTATACATTAGCTATCGTATATTCTACTTGTTATTTTTAGCTTACTTTTCACTTTTTTTTTAAATGATGATGAGATAGACTTATGGCTTCGATCCAGGCAAATGTCTGTCTGTCTGTCTTTGTGTGTCTCCCCCTATCAACCCCTAAAAGGCAGCAGTTATCGAAACCAAATTCGGTTTAAGAAAATATCTATATCTGAATATCTCAGGGACATAATTGAAAATTATTTCAGAGTTACCAACTGCTAAAAATCACAATTCACTTTTAAGCTCTACGTTGGATATCTCAGACGTTATGCATGCGAAATTTTCCAAAATTAGCACACACAGGGATAATAACATTCCAGATACATTTTAAGGTGTCCATATATGACAGTGTTGCCAAGATGATTCTAAGCCTGCTGATAAGTCCAATGTTTAAGTACATCTAACATCTATACTATCAATTGGATTGTAACCAAATTTCGTACGTGCTTTGTGTACTATAACAGATATGACTATGCTTATGCTTGAGAGCCATTAGGGCTGCCAACTGTTAATAAATGCGGCTGGCTGCGTGGCTCAGGGGTAACGTTCTCGCTTGCTGGGCCCAAGGTTGCTCGTTCGTATCCTGGCGCAGTCAGCTGGCATTTGAGTGTGCGCAAATGCCAGAGAGCCGTGTCAGTAGATTTACTGGCACGTTGAAGATCCCCGTATGGACAAAATTACGGCACCCCAGAGTCTCTAAAAGCCAGAGTAGTTAAAAGGGACGTAAAACCAATAACATTATTATTATTTGTTATTAAATGCTCACTCTCTCTATCCTAATACCAATATATAAGAAAGTATGCAAGCCACAGCTCTAAATTTTGCGCACGAATAGTTCCGGAAATTTTAGATTATTTGGGAGCAACTAATGCACATCAGTGCTGCCAACATAATTCTAAGCCTGTTTATAGGGCCAATTTTTTAATGCATGTAACTTCTATACTAAGAAATGGATTTTATCCAAAATTGGCACTATAAAATATAGGAATAATTCAGATTAATTCTGAGCACGCCTTCTTGACGTTGTTGCCAATATGATTTTACTCGCACTGATACATCCAATATTTCACAGCATGCAACGTTCATACTATCCATTGGACTTCAACCAAATTTTGTATGTGCATTCTGTACCTTAAGATATGGAATTAAGAATATATTTAGAGTCACCAAGGCTGCCAACTGTAGAGCTGTACTGGAATACATTACTTCAGATATATTCCAATCTAAATAGAAAAGTTAGTATTACCAACTTAATCTCGTCATTATTCTAGATAGTTCTATGTAGATTAATCATTGGCATGAATCATAAATATAAAGAAAATTAGGTTCATTAGATCGTCACGGAACTACTTCATATTATTGTTAATATTATTATTATTATTATTTTACTGTGGAGTAATCAGTGCTGTGAAAATTATATTAGTTTCACGAATAATACAAATATTCATGGTTTTGATTGGGAAAGTACAAATTCGAATGATAAAATAGAAAGATTTTTCCCTACCAATATCCATTATTAACATCGCCCCCCTAGATCATTCGAGTAAATCGAAGTTGAAAAGTTGCATCGCACAGTAGTGTTGACACAACGAAATAATTCAAAAAGAATAAAAATTCTGACCATGGAGCGTCTCGAACCCAAGACCCATTAGGTACCAAGTTAACGCCTTAGCACTCGTACACATTTCATGTACTGTGCAGATTCACAGCTTCATCCATATGGCTAAATGTCGAATGATTTCAGTTAAATCTTAAATACTGACAGAAATGCGTTTAATCAGTCAGTGCCTTTTCCTGTATTCAACGTAACGGTACTAAATGACTGATTTGCATTAATAATGCCAATGAACTGCAACTATTAATCTCAATCCACAAGTTTCCTCCATCTTTGATTTCTTGCAGCTGAGCCAATAAGAACTCGTAATGCAGGTACGAATAACGTTATTGAAGCCTATACCGGAATTGTGCTTGTATACAAGCTTTTACGTTACGATCTGTAACATCTGTACGCTGATGGCCAATGATTGCGGTACAACACATGTGAAATGTCCATAAGCAGAGGGTACTGGTCAGCACAGTATCGAAGCACCTAAGGTAGGATGTTATACATTAGCTATCGTATATTCTACTTGCTATTTTTAGCTTACTTTTCACTTTTTTTAAAATGATGATGAGATAGACTTATGGCATCGATCCAGGCAAATGTCTGTCTGTCTGTCTTTGTGTGTCTCCCCCTATAAACCCCTAAAGATTGCAGTTATCGAAACCAAATTCGGTTTAAGGAAATATATATCTGAATATCTCAGGGACATAATTGGAAATGGTTTCAGAGTTACCAACTGCTAAAAATCACAATTCACTTTTAAGCTCTACGTTGGATATCTCAGAGGTTATGCATGCGAAATTTTCCAAAATTAGCACACACAGGGATAATAACATTCCAGATACATTTTAAGGATCCCATATATGACAGTGTGCCAAGATCATTCTAAGCCTGCTGATAAGTCCAATGTTTAAGTACATCTAACACCTATACTATTAATTGGATTTTAACCAAATTTCGTACGTGCTTTGTGTACTATAACAGATATGACTATGCTTATGCTTGAGAGCCATTAGGGCTGCCAACTGTTAATAAATGCGGCTGGCTGCGTGGCTCAGGGGTAACGTTCTCGCTTGCTGGGCCCAAGGTTGCTCGTTCGTATCCTGGCGCAGTCAGCTGGCATTTGAGTGTGCGCAAATGCCAGAGAGCCGTGTCAGTAGATTTACTGGCACGTTGAAGATCACCTTATGGACAAAATTATGGCACCCCGGAGTCTCTAAAAGCCAGAGTAGTTAAAAGGGACGCAAAACCATTAACATTATTATTATTTGTTAATAAATGCTCACTCTCTTTATCCTAATACCAATATATCAGAATGTATGTAAGCCAACAGCTCTAAATTTTGCGCACGAATAGTTCCGGAAATTTTAGATTATTTGGGAGCAACTAATGCACATCAGTGCTGCCAACATAATTCTAAGCCTGTTTATAGGGCCAATTTTTTAATGCATGTAACTTCTATACTAAGAAATGGATTTTATCCAAAATTGGCACTATAAAATATAGGAATAATTCAGATTAATTCTGAGCACGCCTTCTTGACGTTGTTGCCAATATGATTTTACTCGCACTGATACATCCAATATTTCACAGCATGCAACGTTCATACTATCCATTGGACTTCAACAAAATTTTGTATGTGGATTATGTACCTTAAGATATGGAACTAAGAATATATTCAGAGTCACCATGGTTGCCAAATGTAGAGCTGTATTTGAATACATTACTTCAGATATATTCCAATCTAAATAGAAAAGTTATTATTGCCAACTTAATCTCGTCATTATTCTATATAGGTCTATGTAGATTAATCATTGGCATGAATCTTAAATATAAAGAAAATCAGGCTCTTTAGATCGTCACGGAACTACTTCATATTATTGTTATTATTATTATTATTATTATTTTACTTTGGAGTAATCAGTGCTGTGAAAATTATATTAGTTTCACGAATTGTACAAATATTCATGGTTTTGATTGGGAAAGTACAAATTCGAATGATAAAATAGAAAGATTTTTCCCTACCAATATCCATTATTAACATCGCCCCCCTAGATCATGCGAGTAAATCGAAGTTGAAAAGTTGCATCACACAGTAGTGTTGACACAACGAAATAATTCAAAAAGAATAAAAATTCTGGCCATGGAGCGTCTCGAACCCCGGACCCATTAGGTACCAAGTTAACGCCTTAGCACTCGTACACATTTCATGTTCTATGCAGATTCACAGCTTCATCCATATGGCTAAATGGCGAATGATTTCAGTTAAATCATAAATACTGACAGAAATGCGTTTAATCAGTCAGTGCCTTTTCCAGTATTCAACGTAACGGTACTAAATGACTGATTTGCATTAATAATGCCAATGAACTGCAACTATTAATCTCAATCCACAAGTTTCCTCCATCTTTGATTTCTTGCAGCTGAGCCAATAAGAACTCGTAATGCAGGTACGAATAACGTTATTGAAGCCTATACCGGAATTGTGCTTGTATACAAGCTTTTACGTTACGATCCTAGTACGAGGCTAAAAACGTTATTCAACCCGGGACCCATACAACAGAACACGACGTTAATAACGTTATTCGACCTGCGAGGCATGCAGCATAACACAATGCTATCCGGTCTTGTGAATAACGTTATTTGATGTTCGGAATGAGTGGTAGTTGTTCGCGACGTGTTAGAGCACGAATAACGTTATTCGACCTGCGAGGCATGCAGCATAACACAATGCTATCCGGTCTTGTCAATAACGTTATTTAAAACAACTGAGCGAATGGGGTACATTTGATTGTGTTACAACGCCAATAACGTTATTCGACTTGTGTCTCCTGCGATAACTAAAATGGTATCCGGTATGATAATAAAATATTTAAAATAACGGTATATATACAGTATCCGTTTATTCGTTCTTCGTATGAATAACGTTAAAACAAACTTTCTGTTATACGTTACGCGATGTATACCGTAACGCCAAACAATTCGTTATTGAAGGCCATTATGTTAAGTTATCCAGCCCTGAATATTATTGCTTGGGCTCATTATTCAAACCTTCACTTCGATCGAATGATTAGGGCACAAAAACTAAAAGCGAAATTTTAAAATTTCGCAGAGCCACCATCTTACTTTTATAACAACAATTGAATTGAATTAGATGCATGTAGATTAAATCCTATATAGACATGTAGGGTGTTAGGTTTCACTGCGCTCGGTTGATTACATCTCGAGAAAACGTCATTCAAATATTTTAAATTCGCTTGTCCGCCATGTTGGTTTTATACTTAACATGTTTACAAGCGCCACAGAGCTAAACTATGTATAGTATTTTCTATCATCATATAAACCTTCAGGGTGATACCTGTAATAGTTTTGGCGATATAGAATGCCAATTAAATATTTCGCGTGGCCGACATGTTGGATTGGTGACACATATTCAAATTTAAAGGGCACGGTCGGGATTGGACAAAATAGTAGTATGTTCTAACCGAGTTTCATTGAGATTTCTCTACCCGTTTAGATTTTATTACGGAAACGCACACATAGACACACACACACGGACAAAAGGTGATCTCATACGCCTATTTTTTCATATGACGAAGATAGGCTAAAAATTGTCACACTATAGACTATGGCAGGTGTGCAAGATCACCGACTTGTGGACCTCTCCCAGTCTGGGTGACATTCAAGAGCCTATAATTGGTCCACCATTCCTGAAGGAACAATCTCAGTTGTAGGTAGAATGATTTGTTGTTTTGTTGTTTGTTCGTTTTAGGGGCTCGGGACATATTAGTCATCAGCCTCGTGCAGGTAGAATGACAGGATGGATGTGCACATGATCAATCCTTTTCCTTAATATTAACAGCTACACAATCGACACAAAAACACATACTACCAGACAAATCAAACCCACACTCAAGTACGTGGGGCTGAAAAACAAGGTTAAGAACAACAACAATTCCTACAGATCCACCGCAAACATGGAAAGTAGCCTAACATTATTTCATTTGGAAAACCACACTTAAGAAGGTAGGTTTCAGGGGTCATTTTCTCACGCTTCTCTGCCTTAACTGTCCCCATTTGCTTCCAAGTGCCTCAAATATGTATAAACATCTGTCTGAAAAAGTCATGATAACTTATATATTTTAAGCCAGATTTAATATTATTTGAATTCAGTATTTTGCTTTATTGAAAATAAAAACACAACTGTAAAGAAGATACTTCACTATGCATTAATTATTCACTGTATTAGGCTATAAATGTTGCATAAATGCCATCATTTGTAAATTTTGAGCGCTGTTTCAAATACCGGTATTTAAGTAAAGTACTTATTTTATATTCCAATGATTGTCCACCGATAATTATTCCCATTTCTACAGTGTCGTGGTGTGGTTAGTTTTGATACGGCAATGACTTTCACTGCTGGATACCCGTCCTGATGCGAAGGAGTTTGATGAATGAAACTACGCAAGGAGTTGGAAGAGAGCGGCTATGGCTTATTAGAAGGTACCGTTACGGCATTTGACAGAATTTATCACTAGGAAACGAAGGACAACTATCTGAAGGATGGTTGGCATTATCTTCCGAGTCAGGAAAGCCTGGCTTCATAACTCTGCGCCTTAGCGCGCGTAGCTATTTCTGTTGCATACAGTGAAGTTACACTGTTGAAGGCACAGTATTGACACATACATATCGTCCCATAAAAGTGAGAGTTTGATTTGTGATAACTAATTTATCAAACGCTATATTTAATTGAAATGTAGTGACTTTGATGATCTAGCCATTCCAGAATTTAAGTGCTTGCATTAGCATTGCCAATAACGTTTATTTACCCTTAAAGCAATGAATGTTCATTTCGCTGTACCGGTAATAGTAACATGGAGGATAGTCTAGAGGCGATATTGCAATGCGAATGAGGAAAGAGCACAAAGAATTCACTAGTGGAGGACATATTTTGTCCGCTGCTACACTGTCACGCGTTCCACAAACAATTTTTTTCTACCAATTTGTTTGTAAGCTCTATAATTAAATAAAGCTTTCTGTCTGTACATTTTAAGGTTCCCGAATGAATTAGATCAGGCATTCTCAACCTGATAATTTTTCTTTAAAGGAAATTTGGTGCTTTCGTCATACTAACCAAAAAGCGCTCGCGAGCACAAACTCCCCTGGGGTACATTCCTCAATTCAAATATTCTGTTGTACGACCCGGAATAATTGTATTTTCATTACAAGTTTTGACAGTCAGAAAATCCTATTATTAATCTACAGGAAAAATAATTGGACATTCCTGTTTATATGGTGTCCACAGAATTTTCAATGTCAATTTTCCAGACTTTTCCTGACCACTTTTCAACAAAATTCCTGACTCGTGAAGTCATCGTAACATCGGAAAAAAGGTTTATTGAGCAAACAAATATATATCAAAATTGCCATTATGGAAATAGGAAATATCAAGTGATTGGCATTTAAATTAAAAAAAATCTTGTTTCTGAATGTCAAGTCACAATATTTTAGAGGCTGATTGCAGACACGTAGTGCAGTGTGCTGGGCGATGGGTCGCCACATCCCTACGCCAACGCCAAAAAAGCGCACACAAAATAGGTAAAAGAGGTTTTTACTATGATGTACTGTAAAAATGGAAACTTACCATAATATCCAGTGAGTTATTGCTTTTTATCTTAAGAGATTAGTTGAACTAGTATCATCAAAATATGGCTGTAAAACACAAAAATACTGTATGGTTAATATAAAATTCCTGACTTTCTAACATTTTTCGCCATATTTTGCTGACTCACGCCATTTTTTCACACTTTTTCCAGACTTTTCCTGACCAAATACCAAATTCCTGACTTTTCCTGAATATTCCTGACTTTTCCTGCCAGTGGACACCATGTATTAACACGAAACATGCTGATTCGACAAGACTGTCCACACGTAAATATACGAGTATCTTATTTACATTATTCATGAAAGCAGTTGTATCGTGCCTGGTGAGCGGATAATCCCAAGCTATTGCAACACATCTGAGGGAAAGGAAGATAGGAAAAGGAAATTATTATTATTATTATTATTATTATTACTATTATTATTGGTTGCCTCCTTGGTGTAGTGGTCAGCATGCTTAGCTGCCACCCCGGACGTCAAGGTTCGATTCCCGGCTCTGCCACGAAATTTGAAAAGTGCTATGAGGACTGGAACGGGGTCCACTCGGCCTTGGGTGGTTCAAATGAGTAGAGGGGGTTCGATTCCCACCTCAGACATCCTCGAAGTGGTTTTCCGTGGTTTCCAACTTCGTCTTCGGGCAAAAATCTGGGATAGTACTGAGACAGTATTTTGCATTGAGTTGGAACTATGTTATGTTGGCATGAACTCAGATGGAATTCTTGCGGCACTTTTTACAATTCATGTCGCGCATTGATACTTTGGCGAGCTTAGGAGCAATCCAGCAACCCGCATTACATTACCTCGCACACGTGCGTTGTCTATAGTTCAGGTAATGGCTACAAAATGGAGGCAGCACTAACGTCATTCGGATGCACACTGTTATATTACGATACAGAATTTATAGAACCGGACAACAACTGGTAAATGCATTATATTTAAAGAAGAGAACACTTGAGAATGTTTGTACAAATATAAATGCATATGACAGAATAAATGGAGATTATCGCAAACTAGGCAGTGTCTGTATCGACTGTCAATAACGTTTTGGACCGAAGAGCATTATGGGTCCCACAATCAGTATGAAATATCTGGCGAGACAGAGAGTGCAGATCTTGTTACACATTCGCTTGATATACAACACTCCAGTATCGGCCGAGCAACGTGATCGCTGACGTGTTTTAAGAGTAGGCGTACAACGTGAAGTTAAAACCAGTGTGGTTAGACACAGTTAGAAACGCAATACTTTTCGTCTTGGCTCATTATAATCACCGACAGTGTTATACTTCAATGCAGGGAACAGTGAGTTTAGTTTTCACATGACTTGCAATATTTTACTGCCAGTATAAGACAATATATTTCTACAGTACAGTCAGTATAGTGCAATTATGACTACTGAGAAGATATTGAGTGAATATATATTTCATCACGATATGATAATGTCACAGATGGGCTAAATGAAAGGAAAGAATGTAACACTATCGCAGAGTTGACCACATGGGATGACTACAATTATGATCTACTACAATAGCAGAAGGCTTTTTAAGAAGAGATGGAAGGTACTTTGAAGAGTTGACTATACATTCGTACTGCTCCAAAATGAACATCAATGGCATTCTACATATAAGCTATCGAGCATCTGAGAAACGTGTCGGAACCATAAACATGGTTGCGCGAACAGCTGTTTTCTTTCAAACCGGTCGGGAACGGGATTCGAATCTTCTCAAGATCCAGTCGGTTCGAGAACTACGCGACCAGATGGACAAGGGTTCAGTCTCTACTAGGACAGTGTATCTTAAACCCATTCCTAATTTCGACGAGATGGCATCAACAAAGTAGCTGAAAACTATTTTACATAAGTAGACAGTATGGATTAGACATACTTTAGAGTGTTCCTTTTTCACCAATTTTTATTAAATAGTTGGAAAATGCATTCTAGGGCTAGACCCGATATTTTATCGCTTCTGTCCAATGATGTATTTTATCTTGTAGTTAACATTAATATTTCTGCGATGCTGTTTTCAATGCATTACTTTACCTTTTTCTTAATTCGTTTTGGCATTTAATAGAACAATATAGTTCGTTGAGAAGACACATATAAGTAGTTTAGGAAGAAGACTACGAAAATTTATATAAGAATAATCGTTAGCAAGCAGATGTCCGATACACCACGTATTTTTGAACATTATTTAATTAAACACTTATAATATTTTGAACTAAGAATCAGAATACTTTGGCATTTCAAGCAAGTTTGTTGGATACACGTGTCGGTCTATTTTGCGTCGAGGGCAATATAGATGTGGAAACATAGTGATTTCCAGTGTGAACATTTGCGATTTTTGGATTAATTTTGGCAATCCACAGTTTTTGAAATTTCTTTTGAATTTTAGACACCTTTCACTTAGTTCAGTTTTTCTATTTTCTTAATTCTTTTGTTGAACTCCAACCTGGTTAAGCGTTAGATTCTAATGGTTTATTTGTACCTTCTTAAGATAGGCTCTTTTCCATGATGTAGTTTCTTTCGTGTTTCCTTGGAGGAGGATCTCCAGTCGAATTTTGTTTAGTCGAAAACTGAATCGTTCTTTTTGCAGTGGTCTTTCTACAATTCCTTGAAGGAAATATTAAAAAATATGAAAGTACATTGAGAAATAAATAAATGTTAAAGAAATATTGTATAAAATATTTTCGCACAAATCGAAATGACGATTTGGAAAATTCACAAGCACTGTTATTTTAACAGGTGAATACATTATATTTATCACAGTTCTGATAAAAATTGTCCATGATACTTTAACTTTTGTAAAATTTGAAGCATGATATTTTACGATTGCTATGTAAAGGCTTATTAAATCCTAAAAATGTTTGGAAATTATTTACAGCTAT
Source organism: Meconema thalassinum (assembly GCA_946902985.2). Taxonomy (NCBI): domain Eukaryota; kingdom Metazoa; phylum Arthropoda; class Insecta; order Orthoptera; family Tettigoniidae; genus Meconema; species Meconema thalassinum. Next base: position 247,890,789 of record OX336389.2, on the reverse strand, counting down.
TGAGAGCTTATATATATATATATATATATATATATATATATATATATATATGAGTAAAGCAATTATTGTTTGCGAAATTGAATGTAATAAGGGGATATTAGACATCGATGGATAGTCAATATCAGATTTCCAGTATAATTTAGCTACTGAGCTATTACTGATTGCACTTATGTGGATACTTTTGAACGTGAAGTGTAGTCACGATTCTAAATACTAGAAGGCTAGTATAAAGATTATGAATCCAACATTTAAGCAAAACTAGCACTGTAATAATTAATCGAAAATGGATTGTTAAAAATAGTAACATTTGTTTCAGAAGAAAGTTCTAATTTGAAAGACGTGTAATAACATTTGTATAACCATGTTATAATAATAACTGAAAGTTTAAGTGATATTCATCTGCATAATTGTGAAAGAGTTTAAAATGTTGTTAACATTATTTGCAACGACAATACGTTCGATCAACTTTATTGTTCGTCGAATAAGACAGAATATGAACGTAATAAAAGTCACTAGAATACTTATTGATGGATTTGAATAATACACGAGTAATTCGGCCACGAATTAAATTGTAAAAATGTATATATTGCTACAAACTTATTAGGGTTGTTTAATATTTGTGAAACAAGGGTATATGAACATGTGTAACTTTATAATAATTATTTAAACTTCGTTGAAGATGCTATAGTTTTGGATAGCATATTTAACACAATTTAAGGCTAATGTCGCTTTAGACATTAACACGCTTCAGTGGAGGCAAACATATTTTGATCAGTGGAAAGGAATTCCACGTCGCAGCAGTTATTGATTAATAAACTGTTGAATCATTTTAAATTTCTTCGGATGTCCTGGTGATTTATATTAAAATAGGATGTGCTACGAGGACCAGTGGGTCAGTTTTTGGAATGCTTAGCCTTATGCCCGAGATCAATTTAGTTATTTTTAAGAGTCTTGCTAGTTAACTTTGAGCTATTTTCGTTTTTATTTCGTCGACCACTGACATCTTCTTAACACATTCTTTAATAGTGAGGTATCCTTATCCCTGGTTGATCCTAGTTGGTAGAGTTTTGGGTACTTCCAGATTCTACGATCCAGCTGTTCCATCGGATTTCAACAGGTAAGACCACGTGGATACGGGTACAGTACCTACCGCCAGGCTACGGCCGCCTCCCTCCCTCTTCCTTGTCTATCCCTCCCATTCTTCCTATCCCGTCCTATCTCTCATGATGCCCCTGTTCGCTTTGCAGGTGAGGCCGCCTGGGTGAGGAGCTAGTCCCGCCTCCCCGGTTGTATCCCCGACTCGTGTCAAGCTCCAGGACACTGCCCGTAGAGGCGGTAAAGGTGGGATCCCTCACTGAGTCCGTGAGAAAAGCCTACTTGGAGGGTAAACTGACTACGAAAAAAATTGTTTTATTAATATATTCGATTTAATGGTGCTCGGGTACTTGGTATGGCTTGAGCGTGGTGCTCACGGCCTCAAAAAGGCTGAGAACACCTGCGTTAGATAATATATTCTCCGTTTAATTTTTATATAGGTGCTCTGTTATGTGTTGGCGTAGAAATCTGAAGCGAATGGCATGAATTCATATGAAAGTGAAAGACATCCCCAAAATAAAACTAGAGTACAAATAATCCATGAAAAGCAAAAGGGTGAGGGGGTTAAGAGGGAGCCTGAAATTTCGCCAGTGAGGCAATTGAGTAATTCATATCCAACCCTTGGCATGCAGCTGTAAATTCAGTCGTGTTTTCGTGGAATGCACTCGAGACGGCTGTAAATCACTCATTGCTTCTGCGCTGAGGTGAGAAGCAAATTATGCTGACATGATTGTGTGTCAATCAAGCATTAAGAAGTATCCCGTTCCATTCTACAGAATGACTCCATACGCACACTACTTAACCTGTCTATAAACTGACTGCGTGACACAGCGTTATACGTTCTCGCCCGCTATGTCCAAGGTTGCAGGATCGAATTCCGGTACAGTCAGTATTTGAGAGAGTGAAAATGCGAGGAAATGTGCCAGTAGATTTACTATGCTCGAAATTCCATCACCCCGGCGTCTCTAAAAGCCCCAGTAGTTAGAAGGGGCGTAAAACCAGCATTGTCTTTTTAAACTGTCTACATCCAGGCGAAAGAATAATAGACTCTTTTCACAGCTACCTTCTCCTTCCCATTCATCATCTGAATTACAAGTACACACACCACTACAGACACCACAATAACATAGGTTTAAGACAAATTCTTTATATAAATATACATACGATCAGTGTATGCCCACAGCAAAGTTCACGGGGCTAAATGACCATAATTGTGGTGACTGTAGTAGTAGTGTGTGTATTTGTAATTCAGATAGGAATGAGACTGCCGTGGCCTTAAGTTAGGATCCATCCCGGCATTTGCCAGGAGTAGAAGTAGGAAACTACTGAAAACCACTTCCAGGATGGCTGTGGTGTGAATAAAACCCACCTCTTCTCAGTTTTGTCCCACAAGGCTGGGTGTATCCCGTTCCAGCCCTCAGACCAGAATTAAATTTCTTGACAAAGCCTTAGCTGATGGAAGTAGAACATTTTAAATCTCATCATCTCAAACTGAACTGATCGCATTGCCTCCTCGCCCTCGGTCGGGAACTTAATATCCTATTGCAAATGTCACAGAAGTCACACAGTAAGTTCTCTCAACATTCGAAATACCAATAGGACCTTATGACACGAGACAGCCTGTTCTCGCAACCGGTGGCGCAGTCAGACAGTCACCACCATGTAGCTCAGTGTCTGTTCGACCAGTGATTATATAGGAGATAAGTTGTGCATGAGTTATTAAGTTAAGTTGATTAGTTAAGATGAGTATTGAGTAGCCTATATGCTTCTGCATATATAAGGTGCGTTCAATAAGTAACGAGCCGGAGGCATAATTACAGAAACCAGTACCTGTATGTTAGAAGTATTGGTCCTGGTTGTTGAGGCACTTGTCCCACTGTGACACGAGGCGGTGAATGGCTGTCTCAAAAAATTCCCTGGGCTGCGATGTGAACCAGTTCCGCACGTACTGCTGGACTTTGGCGTCCGAGGTGAATCGTTTGCCCCGCAAAGCCCTTTTCAGGGGAAAAAACATGGCGTAATCACAGGGAGAGAGGTCTGGACTGTATGGAGGGTGGCCGAGAACCTCCCATTTGAATTTCTGCAGGAGTGCCGCGACTGTGTTGGCCGTATGAGGTCGTGCATTGTCGTGGAGCGACCACGGCGGCTATGGCGTTCACTGTCACTTGGCGTTCCTGGGTAATGAATGAATCAACCAGCTGGACGTTGTCATCGGTAATGTAGAGGGTGCCCCAGAGCGGGTATCATCGGCTAACGACACCCGTCCTTCCCTGAAGCGCTTGTGCCACGCCTTGACCCTTGCAAGGGACATGCAGTGTTCGCCGTACACATGTGGCATTCGGCGATGAATGTCCGTTTCCCCTACTCCTTCCGCTGTCAGAAACCGAACAACACCTCTTTGCTCTTCGGCTGACGCCTCCATTTCACTGTTTGCAATATGACTGGCAGCGTTGGACGATTGATGCATGCTGCTGCTCGCTTTGTATCGTCACGTGACGTGCACGCGTGTCCTCTAGCAACGGGCTGTGATCTTCCACGCTCTGGTCGGAACCACACCTCGTTACACACGCCACGATTAGCCGATGTCGTCACCGGTTTGCGCATTCCAGCCTCCGGCTCGTTACTTTTCGAACGCACCTTATACTACTATTCAAAAGGAAGAGGCGAATGAAAAGGAAGATGCATGTACTGTGCCCGTTTAGACCGGAGTCCGCACGACCACATATGCATTTTACCAATAATCAGTCAGCACGAGAGTCAAAATATCCCGGAGCGCCAGATGGGTTAAAGCTAATCGCAAAAACGACATCAAATTAAAAAAATGCTTTACTGATTTTTGGTTCAATGCAACAATAAGGATAGAAGGAGATTTAATTGGGAGTAACACATCAAGTAAAATTATCTCAGTTTATTTTGAAGTTAAAATTGACTGCAAAGATGCTCAAAGCAGCATCATCCACGTGTGGCGATCCACACTCTTATTTACACACAATATACAGAAATTTTCCAAACACATTTGACAATCTTTTTGGAAACACAAGTCCGATTAATAGTCCTGTAGACTGTGTTCCAAAATTATTAATGATTAATTCCAGTTCAAAGATAATTGTCTCTACTGGAAATATCGTAGATCACTGTTTGAATATTTACATGATATTAACACTCGTAGAATAAATGTTCATAGAATTTTTAACTTTCACTTATTTTTCCAGTTTCAAAAATACATTGTCGAAAAATATTATCATCATAGAAGCAACACAAATTATTTACACATATTAATAACATCTGAAAAGTATTTGACCTTGAGCATAGCATCGAAGAACTGTGCGAAGCACAACAACAATTAATTGTTCTTCTGACATTAAACATTTCGAGAAGTGACTCGATTATGAACTTCAAGTTCCTAACAAAATATATGATTTCTGAATCATCAACTTGATCAATAAATTGTTGAACCATTCAACTATTCAATTTTCCACTTGGAATCATTATTATAAAAATATTTATATTCATGGCCATTTTTAGCAACTTTCACAACTTGCAATTTTTCGACAGAATGCGGAAATTAGAATTGTAGTTTTATAATGAATTCATTTAGTTCATGGCACTAGGATTGAAAATATCCTTCAAATTATTCGTGGTTAAAGAATTATTTTTAATTGGCAGTGGCCCATTCTATTATTTGTGTAAGAACACAATATTACAACAACAACGGCAAAGGTCTTCCTCTGAAGAAGAATAAACTACTATCATGACAAATCCGGGTTCTAGCGAAATCAAAGTCTAAATGGAATTCGTAAACAAGGTTGAAATAAGAACTGATGGTTTTCAAGAAATAACCTTCGGGTCATTCATACGACGAAATGTGTGGCTCCAATACTCCTACTATAAACCTGAGCCATCGAACCTGCTATTTGATTGATGCTCGAAAAAACCTCCTCATTCCTGCGACTTAAACAAGCGCACCTGGGAATGGCATTTCAACTACTTCACACACATAAATTTTCTTCCCAAAATTTATACAATAAATCAAGCCTCTGCTTGTTATCAACACTGGAAGATTAATAAACTTACAAGTTTATTTTATTTTACCATTCGGTTCAACCCGTGAATTTACCATACTTATGAAAATCTATATTTCACTTTCGAGTGTATTTACGTCATGATTTTATATAAATACAAAAATATCCTATTTGATACAAATATCATTTGCTTCCCGTTTCATGCCTCTCCGTGTTATCTGAAAAATATACTTTGCTCAATGCAAATATCAACTGTTCAACCAGAACTGACATGTTGGTTGAATGCGGGCTTGCGCTAACCACTTTCCTTCGGAAAATCTCCTGTTCCAGACTAGAAATGATTAAACTACTTCACAGGCTCTTTCTCAATACATATGATTATTAGCAAATATAATATCCAAGAATTATTTAGAAAAGTTATGAAAATTATTATTATTATTATTAGTGGATTATTATTATTATTATTATTCGTTATATCATTTTAAATATATTTAATTATCATCTCATTATGTGAGAATCCACATGTTCGAACCTTCGAATATGGAAAAAATATCCATTCCTCAACAAAAATAAATTTCACTTTTACAGTTACATCGGTTGTTCTCCGTGATTTCCCAAAAATATGAAATATTCAAATAAATGCTCGAAATGCTCGGTCATCGATCCTAAACTGTTCTGAGTGCTGAAAATACTCAGAATAACTCTAACAAGTCTTGCGTAAATCATTGCAAGCTTTAAATACGAAGAAAAAAATGTGTTGGTCATCTGCAGAAAAATATTTTGTTCCAATTAGCTAGGCATAATATAATTCAAATGTGGCTTACATTTCTTGATGGTCTTGAAGCGTAGTAAACCTGGTCTGTACCAGATTTATCCATAGACATGCCCTAGCGGACAAGCATGTATAATCCTTGTATCGGCCGCCATTATATACCCACAATCCGTCTAGTAAGACATAGTGGTAGTATCTCTTGACGTTTGAATTAACTGTTGTTCCATTTTAATATGGGCTTCTATCAAAGCCATAACAGTTTGTTTAAATAGGGTCAGATCTAAGTGATCTCTTCTTAAATATGTCAGTTGTAACATAACTCACGGTAATCTTATCAGTACAAGAAAAACACTGACAGTCTAAGCAATCAACGGCTGTTCTGAAGATCGTTCCCTGGGCATGGTTTATTATATCACCATCTACCATGCGCTAAGCAACTTGTAGTTTCCCTTGCGTAGACTAATGAACGCCACCGTTATAGACTAGTCTTCAGTGTACTGACAGATCGAAGTGGTTAACTAGTTACAAATATGAAAACTGACTTGAAATGGATTTAATTATCCAAGTATTATGTTATTACTGGACTGTGACAAAGTATTAGTTCTAGACAAAGTCTAGCATATGTCCATGTAGAAATATAAATATTTCCACCAATGTCTGTAGAAAAATCAATCACCTCAGTGATTCTCCTCGCCGTAAACTTACTAAGTTCCACCTCGTAGCGCAGCACTTTCGTGACTATCACGACTTTGAAAAGAACTTCTGCGTAGATCCGGCAACCATGTGCCTTGGCTCAGCGTCGTAGCAACTTGCTAGGCAAATGCTTGTATTGAAGTGAGCTATCGATGCTTGCTCCAGCCGGCTTTTATTCAAAACTGCCAGGGTCACGCGTCATCACGTTGTAATCTAGAAATCCTCATATCTCTCGTATCCCTGGTCCGATTTACTTGATACAAATTGCATTCTCTTTCATTTGGCCGTGCCAGTAATCTGATCCCAGTCTCAAGTCTCTACTCCATAGTTAACTATTTAATCAATAAATAGCCTCGACCTCTGCTATTACTCGCTACGTCACTTGACATCCAAGTATCGGTAAATTCCTTCCAAATGCTTCTCGAAGCAATGTAGCGCGATATTCAAATATCTCAACTTTCAAAAGCGGCTACAGCCTTTCCCTTGATATCTAGGTGTCTGAAACTTGGAATACCCATTCCTAGAGTTGGGCACAGTACATCCTATTCTAAAGATTATCGTGATTCTTCCTTTTACTCTACCGGTTCACTTGCCACCAAGAAATCAGTGCGCGGTAAAACGCGGCGATACGTAGTAACTTAGTAGTGGTGGTGGGTCACTGGCTGCCTACTGTCGACCAAAGTATTGTGTGTACTCGAGTTTGAAGGTTGTTTGTGAAGTAACCAATAGACCTACATAAAATCCAATAACATCATCATTTTCGTCGTTCTATTTTACGTTAGTTCATATAGGTTTGGAATTTTTAATTTATATTTTAATATTTTTTTTGTCGCAGTTGGAACACAAAAAGTGCACGTTTTTAACCGTGTTTCAACCATGCGTCACATTTAAGAATTATTATCTCAAAAACCCGTCATCAGATCGAATCCAAATTTTAACACAATATACATTGGAATGTTGTATAACTGGTTTATTAATGAACACATAAATGAAAATAGGCTAAAGAGAGAGCCAGAAGGTACAGAAAACAGAGACGGAAATTGGACTTAATGCTGTACATTTTAATGTAAGGCCAGTACTGCATGATATAACTATTTCAATACTCCATCATTGCTAGAAATCCATGGAATAAAGATAATGGCATTGATAAGATAAACCTAAAGGAAGACCAAATGAATACCTGTAGTGATCAAGTACAATTTATGCTTACCTTGTCGTAAACAATAGCATATTTTCGGCATTGCACAAACATATTTTGCTATAATTATTTTTTCGAATAAATTAGTATTTATTTATTTATTTATTTATTTATTTAGCGTATGGCTTTTAGTGCCTGGAGTGTTCGAAAACATGCTCGACTCGCCAGAGGCTGTAGCTGCATCAATGCGGACACCCATGGGGTGAGCTACAAGTTCCGTTCAATTTCAAGTTGTTCCAACTTTCGCTACCAAATGGCACTGACATCTAGTGGTGAACGTTGGAACTTTGATAGAGCGTTTCAACGAAATCTGACCTGCAAATGTAGCTTCACACAAGTTTAATTAGTGGAAAGTTCTTTTACATACCATAAATCTATGACATCGGACCGCCGATTTCACTTCCCCTTCGAAGGCAAGTATACTGAAGGATTTTAACGCTCCTAAAAAATCCGACGACTTGAACCCGCGGTCAGTAGTAAACAGTAACGCATATTTCATTTATTTTACTCTACTTTCTGTGAAAAATGGTTCCTCCTTCAACTATTCAGCATTTGACTGTCTGATTCACATGGATAACTACAGTAACAAATAGTCCGCAATAACCACGCGCATTAAGTCGCAAACCATGACTGTAAGGCGATCGGAGATTCATACCTGACAGATACATCACCTCTTGATTTTCAAAGATGGATTTCTATACCTCATGACCTCTATCTTTCATATATCGTCACATTTTGCGTTAATAGCACTGATATGCCCAGAATAGTGGCTGTTTTCTTCTTCTGCTTAATGAGACTGTTTCAGTATTATTATTATTATTATTATTAATATTATTATTGAAAGATTAAATCACAGCAGTTGTATGATGCTCAATACATGGTTAACGAAGGTCAATGGATTTGGCATATAGAATAACAGACTTTTAGACTAAAGTCAGTACAGAGTCATCCACTACTTTAGTGGTTAGAGAAATTTGTTATGTGCACTACAATCAGAGAAATAAAAATATTATTTCCAGTCATGCTGTCATGAGTAAAACCTGCAATATTTAACAATATTTAATCCCGCATTCTTCGGCACAATAAGCGCAAACATTACTTCAGCGCCAAGCATAGAACTGTATTTGTGAATTGTGAATTGTGAATAATAATAATGATAGTAATAATAATAACTAGGGCCCGGATGTGGATGCCGTAAGAAAGTTTAAAAAATGCACTTAAAATGTTCAAAACTGACTGTAATAAATGTCCTAAAAATTTGAAAAATGCACTATAAAATGGAGAAAATGATCTTATAATAATAAACTCACCAATATTTCTAAAATAACATCTTCCTCAAACTGACAAGTCAATCAAAATAGATTTCAAGCACTTAACAAAAGGTTTATGTTCACTTTAGTCAGAGTTGCACTGCACTACACATGACATTCTGATGTTGTCAAATGTAAATGATCTGCGATTATCAGCCAACACGTTTTTATATCTCGAAAAGCTGCGTTCAACATCAACTGATGTGATCGGAGTGAACATGATGTGAGGAAGGTCGTTTGCTGCTAAATCCTCCTCAATCCCACCCGTGCAGTAGTTTTCATCAGAAAGAATGTCTGAGATTTTGCATAATGTTTTATACCCGGTGTTTTTGTCCGGCATTTTTTTTTTCAGTTTTGATGTAATACCCGCAGCAATTTCACCACGTTTGTTGCTAAGACTAGTTTCTACCCAGTTGATTAAGGAAATGGAATCAATACTTCAATATTTTAAATGATCTTGTATCAGCTACTAGCTTCTTCTTAACTCAGAGAGGCGTAACTCCCTCACATAAAGCTGTGACATGACTGAAAAAAAAAGACCTCAAAAGGCCGATTTCTCTAAAATAAGACCAAAAAATTATACCAAACTTAAAAAATGCTCTTAAAATGGAAAAATAGCAAAAAAATGCAAAAAAGATGCAAAATAAAAATGACACATTTGAAGACGGGGTGACCCGTCCGGAGTTTCTATGTACTTCAGCATTGTTTCAGACAGCTCAGTAAAAATATGACGTCATCAACATTCGGGTCCTAGTAATAACATACTAATTGTATAATATCATTATAATATGATAATAATATAACTGGCTTAACGTCCCATTTAGCTACTGCGAAGTGCTGTAATTTTGCCCTGAAAGGGACTCTTAGTGTAGGCTACCAATAAATCTGCTAATACGTCTTCCTTGAATTGAAACACCCTCAAATGCCAATTCTGGTCCAGTGTTCAATCCCACATTCTTCGGCACGATAAGCGCAAACATCTACTTCACCGCCAAGCATAAAACTGTATTTCTGAATTGTGAATTGTAAATAATAATAATAATAATAATAATAATAATAATAATAATAATAATAATAATAATAATAGCAATAACATAACAATTTTATAATAATATAATAATAATAATAACTATAATAAAGCCTCCGTGGCTTAGGCGGCAGCACGCCGGCCTCTCACCGCTGGGTCCGTGGTTCAAATCCCGGTCACTCCAAGTGAGATCTGTGCTGGACAAAACGGAGGCAGACAGGTTTTTCTCCGGGTACTCCGGTTTTCCCTGTCAAAATTTCATTCCAGCAACACTCTCCACTATCATTTCATTTCACCTGTCATTCATTTAATCATTGCCCCAGAGGAGTGCGTCAGGCCTCGGCAGCCGGTACAGTTCATATCCTCGCCGCTAGATGGGGGCTCCATTCATTCCATTCCTGACCCGGTCGGAGACTGGAAGCAGGCTGTGGATTTTCATTTTCAATAACAATAATAACAATAATAATTATAATAATATAATAATGTTACTGGTTTTACGTCCCTTTTAGCTCTGCGGAGTGCCATAATTTTGCCCTAAAGGGTACTCTTAGCGTACGCTACCAATGAATCTGCTAATACGTCTTCCTTAAATTGAAAAACCCTCAAATGCCAACTCTGGGCTGGGATTCAATCACGCATTCTTCGGCACAATACGCTCAAACATTACATCAGCGCCAAGCATACAACGTTGTGAATTCTCAAGGTTCATTTTACTGGTAAAAATCTAGTTTTCATGAAATGTGTCCTAAATGTCACAATATTAGACAGTTTTACAAGAGTAAAGATTTATGTGTTCAACGGATTTTGACATACATCTCAAGAGAGACATGATTACCTCCTTGCCTTGCTCTTTATGACTTTATTTGAAACAGTGTGCCATACAATACACATACGTCTAGTTGATTCCATTAAGTTATACACTATAAGTAGCGTTTATGTTAACGTTGTGGTTTCGTTCTACAATAAAACTACCATAAATATTAATGTCCTAATAGAACCATTTCATTTAACTATGAAACAAACACATGAGTGGTATTTAAGAAATATTATTTAAAGTACCACAGTTAATAATAGAAACACGAATGCCACACAGGCATACGGGCTTACAACAGTAAATCCTATACACCACTGCCATGATTGTTTAACAAAGAAATTAAATACCGTGGCATGTTTACAAAGAGGTACAAGCAATAATACATTTGAAGCAAGCAGGCAACCCCGCATTGACTGAACAGAACAATGCGTTCTAGATCTGAATAGACAATCTCCACGCACAAGATAAACCTGAAATAGTGCTTGCAACTCTTTTTATTACACCTCTGTTTTATCCTTCAACGTTGATTATTCATGGAGTTAGTAATATACAAATATGTAACTCCATATATTCCTAGAAGTAGCCTATATATAAGTATGCATTGCACATCATTGTTTTAATCAATTTCCTTTGCATCTTTCTTTACTTGCGGTTATCTACAGTAATGTATCACATATGTCTTGTTAATTCCGGTCTTATTTTGAAACATTGAAATATTAAAAATACTCCAAGATAAGCGTATTACATATAGAAAGTTCATGTAAAGAAAATGTTGCTGAGAAACGATTTATATCATACAGTACTGTAGTTTAACAGAACAGCACCGTAACCACATTTATCCCGATCAATTTCTAATTAATTAATAGATCTTATCCTTTTGCTGGTGAAGGTATGCATTTGCATGAGCAAACATCTCCTTGGCTTTGATTCAAATTCAATAGAAGGCAGTAAACATAAATTCCAACACTATTATCGATATTGCACGCAGTTTATATAAAATGTCATCATACTACCGTATATTCCGTCATATAAGTAATGCCACTACTTCTGTGCAACACCTTCAGCATTTCAAAGTTATGCGAAAGTTATGTAATGTAACATGCATATTGTACAACTTCAACTGTGCAGACTGATTAAGACGAAGACACAATTAGGTATCAGACTCAGATATTGATAGTGGTCGTTAATGTCCACGCTAGATCTTGGAAGTTTTTCATAATACGACCAAACTAGCAGCTTTGCAAAGCGCCTAAAATAATAGTCTCGTCTGTCCTTACTTATTATAAAGCTAATATCCGTTGTTTATTCTCCCAAGTAATTCTATATTTATTTTAAAGCGCAATTTGCGTTGATGGCGTATTCTGAAAAGGTGCCAACCGAGATTTCTTGTAGCATATTATATTGAATTAGTTTTGTGCTGTATTTAAGTACTTCTCATTGGCACAATAAAGTTCATATTGCCAGAACGCTCATTGTTCACAGTATCCTACTTCAACTGAACTTCTATAGGTCTACCTTATTTTCATTATATTTTACCAGAGTATCGACGTGTTTGGGGCAGATGGCCTAGTAGTTCCACCTCTTAAAACAACAATAACAAACTAACTATCGTCGTGTTTTGAAGCGAATTGTAATCTGAACTTGTACTGTATAAGCCTAACGCAATTTGCGAATAAAGGGCAACATACACTATTAGCTTCACACAAAGTTTACAGATATAAGACGATACAGGGGATTACTTAAATATTTAGCGGTGACAAATTAAAAAATTAACGTTGAGGCTAACGTAATAAGTTTATTTTCTGTATAACAAGCTTGCATTTTTGAATAATATTAAATATATCAAGAGGCTTTCCGGTAAATCTTAGAGGTAAATCGGAAAGAGAAAGATATCTAAGTATACTTTTCAGTTCCGTTACAAGTTCGTTGATGTTGATTTGTTTCTCTTTCTGCACCGTACTTCTCTGCGTACGAAATAAAACGCTCAAAGCATTTTAAAGCGGCCTTCAGTTCTAATACTACATATATTGACTAGCACATCACATCTGAGTTTATTAAGATGATTGTTTTTTATGAGGAGGAATTACGCTTTACTGATCTTGTACGTAATGTTTACCAACGTTTTAAGTTAGGTTCCCAGTAACTGAAAAACATACATAAATTCTGTATTATATGCGCCAAAATGAAATTGACAATATGCTGCGATAGTTCACATTTCCTTGAGTAATTAGCAGAAACATTCTTTTGTGAAATAACCTGAACCATAATCGCGAGGGAGCCGTGTCAGTAGATTAACTGGCACGTTAAAGATTTCCTTCGGGGCAAAAGTCTCTAAAGGCCACAGTTGTTAAAAGGGACGTAAAACCAATAACATTAGTTATGAACCATAATCACCATGAGACCTCGTTCTTTCTAGGAATTGAATTTAAGAGTGTGATCAATTGCAAATACCTAGAAAGAAAAACTACAAAAAGGTTTTATTCTCTGATTATGTAGCCTATTCTATTGTTTTGTAACGTTCTCTTAAACTTTATAAACTTGATGTGTTTGTAAACTTAACTCCTCAGGCAAGTATTAAGCCCTCAATATGCGTTGACATCTGTATAAGTGGATACAGAATAGTATTTGTGAACAGCAAGAGCCCATTCTGATAAATAAAATGCTGAACCAGAGTAATATCCAATCGGTCTTAAGGTATATATTATCACGATGGATATATGATTTCAGTCAGTTGTTGATTCATATTTGAACTAAGCACACCACACAATACTTTACGAAATTTCTACAAATTTTTTCAAAACTTGCTTTTCCATGTTTGTGGTCGATTTTCTAGAATAGCTGATGACATAGAAAGAGACATGTATGAAGTAACTTACCAAGTAGAGTGCAGCTCACAGCACGGACTGACAGCTCAGGATACCGGCTCCCTCTCTCAGAATGTTGAACGTACCGATAACTTTCGCATAATGATTTACGATGACAAACAATTTTATATAATATTTTGAAATTTAAAGCACTCAATCAAGATAAGAAAAAAAATTAAATAAAAAAGAAATAAAAAAATAATAATCAGGAAGTGAGAAATACGAATGGTGTTAACGTATAGAAATGTTATCGAAATACTTTTCAGAAAGAAGTTTGAATAAGCAAGCGTGAACGAATGAGAATGCAGAACCTCCTTGAATGCTAGCTGTTGCAGTGCAGTGTTGGGACGGGACTGCCGCCTGGCCGTGGGGGTAGCCTCTATATGAGGGTTCCTAGCGCAACTCAAGCATGCGCGTCAAAACCTGCGTGCACTGAGCCCGATTGTTGCTTCGGCAATGTTTCCAAACATGATCTTATGTCCTCAGTGATATACACCTTGTATTCGTAATAATCTTTCTTTCCAATTCACACACATTACTGAAATAATATATGTATATTAATTCTTCACACCCTCACACCCTCCTTGAATCTTACATGTTCCAATTTATTGACAGAGTAGCCACTCAGAATAGTGCAATATCAGTTGTGCTGTATTCGCAAACGATCGATATTTGTTCGCGTGATCATCAGTTGCTACCATATATATAGATGAAGTGGCGTTTAATAATTGAAATGTTTATATGGCTTAGGGCCTATATAACCTTCCTGTCAACTGGTGACAAATTCTGTTCAAATCACATTACGTCAAGATATTGTTCTGTGCGTTCATTTGGACTGAATTGGATTCTACCTGCCACACAGGCTGCACGCTGCAGGAAGTGACTAAGGAGTTATAATGCCCAGAACGATTCATAAAGTAGGGCACCATAAGGGATGATTTAGGGAAGGAAACGAAAGCCTACTTTGAACAGGCCATGGAGGCCGTTGGGCGAGTGGAAGGTGACATCGGGACGAGATAGGATGGAGTTGTGGGCTCGATGCCCGGCCGCCTCTGCTCCCAGGATTTACCCTTTACTCATTTCTGTTGTAAGTTGAGTAAATTCCAGGGTCATAAGCCTCTCTGAAAGTGGTAGTTTTGTTTCTAAAATCCAGCACCTAGGTGGGAATCAAATCCACTACCTTTCAGTTAGAAGCTCAGCGCCTCTATCCACTGGGCTACGCAGTCCCCTGATTTTGGGGAAGAACTACATTGAAATTGTTATCAAAAATGTAAATTAAAAATAATTGATCAAAAATAACGAAAATCTGTGTGTTGGTTATGAGGTTTATTCAACTTTCCCGATTCCATGTCCTCTGGTTTCTAAACTATATTTCCCCCAGAAGAAATGCAATTCTTTGTATATCAATTTTTCCTGGCAACGTCAGGTTGCTGAAGAGCGTTTTACACACTTCGGAACTTATTTTTGTCAAAAACTTATCTTTTTTTAAGATTCTTCAAAGTTGACGAAACCTCATGAGTGACACTGTCCCCACCTATATGTTCAACATTTGAACACCTACAGTATATTTATTACCAAGGTTAAAATAATAGAAATCTAGAACCCGCCTTTCATTCAGCACAATGTCTAGATTACGCTGGGCTTTTGCTAGATTTCTAAACATATTTTTTAATTTTTTTTTGCTCAAAATGAATTTGTCCCCCAGTTTTCACAAGCAACATCCTCAGGAGTGACATTATGTTTGAGTAGCAGCACTGCAGTCATTTGTTTCAGGCAGTTAAAGATTTTAAGTAATTGGAGGGGAAGCTTGCTCTTCAGTGTTTTCAATTTCACCATCGTGGAATGACATGTGCTGTGTGGGCCTCGCTCTTCAAAACATGGTAAGCATTTTCTAAGGTTCTCATGAGTGACATGCATATTTTAATCAATATCATTTTTCTCAATATCTTATATATCACAATTTGTAGCCTTACTATGTATTTTATATAGCCTACTTCACATTGGCATGAAACGTTATCCAGTAGGCCTAATGTAGGCTTAGTTTTTGTAACTCATGAGTGGCATGGCTCATGAGTGACACTTTCAAGAAAAGTTCCGGACATGTCCTTATGTGATACTGTGTTACTCATGAGTTCTTTAATTAATAAAATGACTACTCATTACATTTTTCATGCATTAGGCCTTATCCAATGCATAGAAATGTAAAAAGGTACGGTGAGAAGATAAAAGAAGACTTACAATGGGAAAGAGAATACCAACTAAAGCATTTTCAGAGGTAGGTACACCTACCCAAAACATCTATTTTATAGCTTCATTAACCTACGCACAATGTACATTATTTTTCTTTTTCTGTTTTCATCATCATCATCTTGTACAGTTTCCAGCCCCAGGCTGGGTCTGTTTGGAACATAAGCCTCGCCACTTATTTCTTTCTTCCCACCATCTCTCCGCTGTCACTCTGGTCCAGTCCTCGCCTCTCTTCTTGACACATTCCTCCACTCCTTTCAGCCATTGATCTCTTGGTCTTCCCCTTGGTCGTTTCTTCTGCATCTGCATCTCATGTATCCTCTTGGGAATCTTCTTCTCATCCATTCTCTTTAAGTGTCCATACCACCTCAGTCTTGATGTCTCAATCCTACTTTGCAAGGGCTCCTCTTTCACCATTTCCCTGACCTTTTCATTCCTCACCCTGTCTCTTCTTGTTACTCCGATCCTACTTCGCAGGAACTTCATTTCACCTGCCTGTATTCTGCTTATGTCTCTTTTCTTCATTGTCCACGTTTCTGAAGCATAGGTCAGTATCGGGATATAGTAGCTTCTGTATAACACTTCCTTGCTTTTTTGTGGGACATCTTTATTCCACACTAAGCTCCTAATGCTTCTCAGAAATGCTTCTGCCTGTGTGCCACGTTCCGTAATCTCTTTGTCATTTCTCCCATTTTCCTCCACTATACTTCCCAAGTACTTGAGACTTTCCACCTTCTTCAGCTGTCCACCTCCAAGTGTTATCCCACTCATTGGTCTGTCCTTTTTCCTGGTCGTTAACAGGATCTCACATTTACTGATGTTGAACTTCCATCCGTACTCTCCCACTGTTTCTTCCCAAGCCTTCAGTTGCTCCTGGATTTCCTCCTCCTGTTCTGTTTTATGTTATTTATTTTCTATTTTCTTTGATTTTTAGGAATTCCCAACACAAAAAACTTAGACATGAGTCCTACGAAAAAAAGAAAGTGCGGAGAAATTGGAGAGTGTGGGATAACAATAGGAGGAACAAAACACATCGCAGCACCATCCCTTGTCCATCGACTTCTCAGGATTTGAGACAGCCCTGCACTGAAGCTCCATTGACGCTAATGAGACACAATGTCGGCCAACAATCCCATTATTTATCGGGAATGCAAGGATCAGACCTATCGGAGATGACCAGTAGTGGATCTTCAGTCAGCACCAGCAGTCCAATGTTCCAGTTTTGGTTTATTAGACTGAAATTACAGGCAACAACAGTGCTGGCAACTTGATTATACCAAGTTCAACGGAACAGAAATAAAACCAATTTGGAAATTGGTGCACTTAAAATAAAGATACAGGTATTTGAGGAAGAAAAACAACCTATAAGACGACATTATTGGAAATTAAAAAAGCAATTTCAGAGACAAAATGAAATTCTAACAATGACACGTTCATTATCTAAGACTACCAATCAAAACCAACTGCTGACACCCAATAAGAAAGCTATTCAACTTGTAATGCAAGAAGTGGAATCGACATGTGAGCTCCAATTACCTCCTAAAGTAAAAGTAAAACTTAAGTTCAAAGATTGAAAGACTGTGCATTGTGCAACCTAAGTTAAGAATAATAATTTATTGCTTGTTCAGACTGCAATCATAAAACCAAGTATGGTAACTTATGTAACATTCTACGGTGTATAAAAAACATATTTTGAAAAAATACAATTTCTTGTCTCCCTACTTGAAACCTCCTGAGGGATACTGTTATAAAATCCATTTCTTTTGTACAACTTAAATCTCAAAACGATCACCCAGTGGTATATTTGGAAAAATGTGAAGTATGAGCAACATCCTACATTAAAATTAGCTTTAATTGTACGCAATAAAGAAGTTACAAAAATAAAGCCAGGACGATGATATTAGATTCTATGTCACTCATGAGAAAACAAATATAGTCGGATCAAATATTTTTGGTGGCGCAGCATGAAAACTCAAGTTGAATATTGCAGTAGTTCATTATTAAAAAGAATGAGTGAAAAAATTGTCTTAAACTGAGGAAAAATAAACCTAATTACTATTGTCACTCTTGAGTTTTATTACATTTTACTGTATTTCAACAATTAAAATTTATTTTCATGTCAGACCATGAACGTTTTGATGTGCAGAAGGACATTTCAAACATTTTTAGCATCCTTCCAAGCAAATAGCACAACATTTTATTTTTGGACAACCTTTTTAATTTAGGGAGATGAAATCGGACAAAAATATGAAAATGGCCCAGGTATCACTAGATAAATCTTATATTACTTTACGGCATATTAAAAAGGAAAATCTGAAATGTGAGGAAACAAAGAATAACTCAACAGAGGAAATTTGAGCTCTGTCTGTCATTGCTCCGTCTCTTTACCATTCGCGCAAGAACATCTGCATCAATTTTGAACGTGAAATTAAATGTTTCTGGATACACATTACGCTACATAGCATTGGATATTTCACCTCCTTCGCGCAAGTAAGAGTGACGAGCGACCATATGCCAGATTGCGACATACCAGGAAGAGAGATGACTCACACGGGAAAATCGCGAACGTGAACCTCCTGGTTTCACAGTAAATTTGAATACAAGATGGTCATATTGCAAGAAACACAAACCTGTGTGCTGGAATTTCATCTCCAAATTCATTTGGGTCATACTTAGAATGAAATTGTATTCGTTTAAATATGGGCGTGAGACTTAGAGTGGTCTTCCTTTAAGTACCTAATTCTAAGGAGAACAAGGTGCCACGTGCAAATTATGAAATTGCATGGGTGTACAGTAGGTCAAACAAGGTCCGGAAGTTTTGCCATAAGCTGGCCCTGTGGTGTTGGGATAGCGCACCTGCCTCACACCCGGAGGCCCCGGATTCGATTCCCGGCGGCATCAGGGATTTTAGAAACTGACTTGAGATCTGGACCGGGGTGCACTCAGTCTTGTGAGGATAATTGAGGAACTGTATGACAATGGGGCAGTGCCCCGCTCATGGAGACCAATTTCAACGGCCGAAGGGACCAGTCGCGCTGACCATGCGTCACCCCATAATCTGCAGGCCAAATGACTGGGCAGTGGTCGCTTGTAATACAACGGGGTTTGGTTTGGTTTAGTCCAGCCATAACTACGCTATCCCCTGTCAGCAGTCTCTCGAATGTTATTCCTATCGCAAAACCCTCAACGACGTATACGAAATGCTAGTCAACAAGAAAGCAATGGTAGAGTAGATTTGCTATAAACCTTAATATAATTATTTTATTTACAAATACCAATACAAATTACGAAACTTAAATTTATTATACAAATGGTTTTAAAATGGGTCCCCAGTTTAGATGCCGAACTTTTCGGAGGCCACAATTTCAGATAAATGGTCCAACATAACGTTTTTGTTGTTTCACTTGAGGGGCTTGAATACCGTGGTTATTCAGCCCTGTGTGTGTAGACATTTTGTCTTAACACCGGTCTTACATAGATGCCCGTATCAGTGTGTGTAATTATAATTTAGGTGAGGATTGGGGAGGAGGCGGCCGTGGCCTTAAGCTAGGAACCATCCTGGAATTTGCCTGCAATAGAAGGGAAAATCATGGAAAATCACTTCTAAGAAGGCTGAGATGGGAATCAAACCCACCGCTTCTCAGTTTTCCCCCATGAGGCTGAGTGTCCCCCGTTCCAGCCCTCATCCCAGAATTAAATTTCTTGGCTGAGCAGAGAATCGAATCCGGGCCTTCAGGGTGATAGTTAGGAATACTGGCCACTACACATGGGAGTGGACCAATGATAAGTAAGAATAACACTATATTCATAATTATAATGACCTGTTTGCCATCTCTTGATGAATGCAGTATATTTGCATTTGTCTGTTGGCACAGGCTAGAGTAAAATGTGGCTTTTTTTTACCGATGTCTCAGTCTCAATCATGGCTGTGATTATATGGAAGCTACTGAGGTATGAGTGGTGCTTAGTAATGACATTCAGGACACAGTCAGTGCCTGTGGATGCTGTGAAAGGTTCTACTCATAGGGTTAGTACTGCTGTTCTGACTCAGAGAGGAAAGCAATGACAAACTACCTCACTCCTCTTCTTGCCTAGTACGCCTCAATATAGCGCTGTCTTGGGTTTTTGTGGGTATCTACCCACATACCTAACAGCGGTAATTTTTGAGGATCCAACCAGCCTTCGGGCTGACTACCTAGCAGACACAATAACTATAAAGACATACCCTAAATTCAGTTACAGAAATTCAGAATTATTCAGTAAATTCAGCTGGGGTCGTCAGTGTAACGAGTTAAAATATCCTAAAATAAAAATAATATTTTGGGAAATCATCTTCACTTTTTCAAACTGACACTTGCATATCATGCTCAATATATCTCTTAGGATAATTAGAAGAAACAAATTCTTGAAGTACTTTAAATAATTATTTATCTCGATTGGTGACATAGGCAAAATTAAAACCATATTGTTTGCATATATCGTTTGAATTTTGAGAAATGCTGATGTTTTTTAACTATTTGTAGCAAACTCATAGTCTACAGTACAGTGTAGACTTTGAAGCACGTGCTTAAAATACGACAGATACAACCAATGAACTAATGTATATTTATGTCTACTTGATGTAGGGCAGCCCAGGACAAGTAAGTGAGGTATGAGGTAGCCACCGTATAACGTGTGACGTCAGACAAGAGCACACGGCAAGACAGTGCAAGTTGATTCCAACATGTATTGTACTCTCTTGTACTGTAGCTTTATTCAATAACTTCAATACCACTTCTGTATCCAACATTACTTCATAATAATTCAATATGCTTTAAATAGGCACTGCAAATCCTTATGCCAGTCGACAATTTTATACATCCCTGCTGGATTCAATTTATTAAATAGCCTACATGTGCAATGCTCATTTCGTTGAATTCATATAGCTATACTGTTTCATAATACTCTTCATTATATTTTAATAATAATATATTTAGTTACTCTCAATCAGAACTTATTCGTAACAAACAATATCAAACAACTTTAAATTACAGTTTCAAAATTAATCCAACTCTCATTAGAATTCAATAAATTCTACTCCATGAAAAGCATGTCAATACAATTGCTCACTGAAATTCATTAGAATTTAATTTACTAGGTACTGCAATATATCATTCAAATAGAGCTTAAATTGGGGAATGAGAATATTTAATATTACTGTTCATAGTTCATAAGCTCTTCATTACATGTTTCTAAATGCGTTTGACAAAATATATTTCCCATTCAATACTTCCTAACATCGTTGATCATGATATAATAATTGTCGAAAATATTCGTAAACTTCACCCAAAAATGTCCATCAAATCCTAATCCTATAATTCTTCTTCCTATAATCATAAATCTTCTTCCTATCGCATATCTTCTCCTTAACTCATGTCTTCTCAACAATAAAAATCTTCATTCAAAATTGGCAAATCGAAAATATCCAAAATCCTAAATAAATTTAATCCAAATTCGAAAATTGAAAAATATAGGATGCATTCGCAAATGAATCAAAATCTTGATTGAAAATATGGTGAAACATGAACGATTATCATACCTACACCACACTCCAATTTAACTAGACAAAAATGGCGAAATGATCAACTCCAATATACCTCAAACTACTACTACATAAAGAAAATCTTCTTCTCTACCTTGTGCTGAATCTTGTAGAAATTGCATATTCAGGAATACGCAACAATCTCCTCCCCAAACGAAACTGCGGTTCTGATCGCCCATCTACTTCTCCTGGCATCGAACTGGGATAGTGGACTCCTGTCCCCACTCGTTCCTTCCTGGATTGTAGACTGCATCTCATAAATCCAGGTTCTCGTTCGTCCAGATTGTCGACTCCGTCTCTCTTGGTTGAAGAATCTTATAATTTTGTAGTAGAATTTCATTTTAGAGTTGTACAGTGGTTTGACCTCGCTTCCTCTACGATATTGAAGTAAGTAATTCTCATACTTATAAGCGAAGATGATTACTCTTGACATTCTCGGTCACTCTGTATGATGTATTCCTTCTTCAATTTAACCACACATAGCCGTAGATTTAATAAACTGTGGTAATATTCCTCCTGACTTCACATAAAACAACATCGTAGAGAAATATCTGTACTGAAATGCTTTTCCCAAAAGAATTGAATGTCTTTAAACTTCCAATATAGTTAATACTTCTTGCGAGTTATCACAAAATAAGACTGGAGTACATCTCCATCGCAGGTCACTAGTATAATGTTGTCTGTCACACACTATGTTCTCGAAACTTGGCCTATTGTGGACGAGTTTAAGACGCGATGTGAACTCTTCACCGATCAAAGACGTGGGATACTCCTGCTCTGCTCCAAAGCTCTCCATAGCTCCTACTCACACCCACTCTGACCTTGATATCTCGATGAAACTTGATGTTTAACAAATAATTCCTTTCCGTGCTACATACAGTATCATATCCTACAAAAACTCAATAGAATCAGCTTCCTCCATATTCATATTAATTTCTGGTGCACAGCAATACATACTTTCAATTCTGTATTCTTCAAAGTTCGTAAAACATCGCATTCAGCGTTCTTCTCGATCTTAATCAGGTCAGTCGACCAAATGATGACCTCGCTTCTACTCAGCTGCGATCTGGCCGGTGGCAATAACCTTGAATAGAACAACATTCTGGGTATCGTTGTGGGATGCCTATACTCCTACTGTCGACCAAAGTATTATGTGTACTCGAGTTTGAAGGTTGTTTGTGACGTAACCAATAGGCATACATAAAATCAAATAACATCATCATTTTCGTCGTTCTATTTTAAGTGAGCTCATGTAGGTTTGGAATTTTTAGTTTATATTTTATTATTTTTTATCGCAGTTAGAACACAAAAAGTGCCCGTTTTTAAGCGTGTTTCAACCATGCGTCACATTTAAGAATTATTATCTCACAAACCCGTCATCAGATCGAATCCAAATTTTAACACAATATACATTGGAATGTTGTATAACTGGTTTATTAATTTCAACATTTTGCGTGTCCAAGAAACAAAGTTGTTATCATTTGTGTAAGGTAACGTTTTCTCGGCTTGGGGTGGTTGGAATATGTAGTTCTTGGTCGCGTTGTAATTCTTATACATCAAAAAGTTATGCTGTATGACTTTAAAATACGTAAATAAATTCACTTATTTTATATCGGTTTATATTTGAACGGGGAAATACGACCTCGCCTCGCTCGGCAGTGATGGGCTCCATCTCAGCAATGCTGTACAGCTTACCCCGGAGCGGCTGGCTGGTGAATCATGCCTATTTCCACGAACAAATACAAACCGATATAAAATAAGTGAATTAATTTACGTATTTCACAGTCATACAGCATAACTTCTTGATGTATAAGGATTACAACGCGACCAAGAACTACATTTTCCAACCACCCCGAGCCGAGAAAAAGTTACCTTACAAAAATGATAACAACTTTGTTTCTTGGACACACAAAATTTTGAAATTAATAAACCAGTTATACAACATTCCAATGTATATGGTGTTAAAATTTGCATTCGATCTGATGACGGGGTTTTGAGATAATAATTCTTAAATGTGACGCATGGTTGAAACACGCTTAAAAACGGGCACATTTTGTGTTCCAACTGCGATAAAAAATATAAAAATATAAATTAAAAATTCCAAACCTACATGAACTAACGTAAAATAGAACAACGAAAATGATGATGTTATTGGATTTTATATAGGTCTATTGGTTACTTCACAAACAACCTTCAAACTCGAGTGCACATAATACTTTGGTCGACAGTTGTGTCACAGCTGGGTCTTGCATAACACTTTCCTCTAGTAATTTATACTCGTAAAAACAATGAGTTTTTGAATGGTATGGACCTCGTCTTGAGGAAAGAATTCATGATGAAAATTAATAAATGTGAAACAAAAATATTGGAATGCAGCCGAAAAAAATCAGAAACCTCTATGGATATCACATTGGCAGGTGAAAAGCTGAAGGAAGTAGGAGACTTCTGTTACTTAGGAAGCAAAATAACCAGTGATGGACGAAGCAAAGAGGATACAAAAAGTAGGTTGGCTCAGGCAAGGAAAGCATTTCTACAAAAGAGGAATCTGTTGACATCGAATATAGATTTAGGTATTAGGAAGTCATTTTTGAAAGCCGATGTCTGGAGCGTGGCACTCAATGGAAGTGAAACTTGGACTATTGGTGCAGCAGAGAAGAGAAGAATTGAAGCGTTTGAAATGTGGTGTTACAGGAGAATGATGAAGATCAGATGGGTAGTTAGGGTTACAAACGAAGCGGTATTAAGACGAGTGGGAGAGGAGAGATGTTTCTGGCGACTGCTAATTAAGAGAAGAGATAGGTTGGTAGGACACATACTAAGACACCCAGGAATAGCAAGCTTAGTTATGGAAGGAAGGGTCGAGGACAAGAACTGTAGGGGTTGACCAAGGTTAGAGTATGTTAAACAGATTGCCTCGGATGTATGGTGTGGTAGCTATGTAGAGATGAAACGATTAGCTCAGAACAGGGAGGCATGGAGAAATGCATCAAACCAGTCAAATGACTGAAGACTCAAACAAAAACAAATCAATGTCCGTGTAGCCATCTGCTCCATTCCAATTGCTACAGCAAAATACTGGTACAGTACCTACCGTCAGGCCACGGCCACCTCCTTCCCTCTTCCTTGTCTATCCCTCCCGTTTCCCCCATCCCGTCCTATCACTCATGAGGCCCCCTGTTTGCCTTACAGGTGAGGCCGCCTGGGCGAGAAGCTTGTCCCCGCCTCAGCAGTTGTATCCCCCGACCCGATGTCAAGCTCTAAGACATTGCCCCTAAAGGCGGTAAAGGTGGGATCCATCGCTGAGTCCGTGGGAAAAGCCTACCTGACTACGAAACTAAACGTATACAAGGTATAGCCTATAAGTAAATAAAAGAACTGAAACGAAGTGGCATTTTGGTTAGAGAAATTTTGGAAAACATTCCAGAAATAAGATACCTACTAACAAAAGAGTGTGCTAAGAGACTTATCTCGTTGTTTGGGACTACTTAGGTGTGTGAATCACTGTACTCAACGCTTAAGTTTGTCCGGCCCAATGAAGACGGTCGCTAGGCTTTGGCCCGAAGTGTCCCGGGTTCGATTCCCAGCCAGGCCATCAGGGATTTTAATCGCCTGGGGATAATTCCCGTGGCTCAGGGACTGGATGTATGTGACATTATCATCATCACTTTGTCCTCATTACGACGCGCAGGTCGCCCACGGGCGTCAACTAGAAAGACCTGCACTCGGAGTCTCAGGAGGCCACACGATCATTAAACGCCTAAGCCCATTAAACGTCAATATCGATGAACATTGAAGTGAAATTTTGCAAACTGCGATCACCAATTATCTGTCAGATTTAAAATAACTAAAAGCAAAAATGAACAATATTCTCATAGGTAAAATCCTATCTTTAGCCTATTTTCATTTTATGAAAAATTAGGCTTATAAGATCACCTTTTGTCCGCGCGCGTGTGTGTGTGTGTGCGTGTGCGTATGTGTGTGTGATGTGTGTGTGTCTGTGTGATGTGTGTGTGTCCCATAATAACTTCTAAACGGCTGGAGCGATTTCAATGAAACTAGGTAAGGTCATGCCACCATTCTGACCGACCCCGACCGTGCCCTTCAAATATTTAACCAGCATTCAATATCTCTGCAACTACTACCGAAATCACCCTGCAATTTTGTACGGTGATAAAGGAAACTACTAGAAGTTCACCTGTGTGACTTTCGAAAACTTGGTAACTACAAAACCAACACGGCGGCTAAGCGAAGTTGCGACTTTTAAATAGACATTCTCGCGTATTAACCAACCAAACGCAATGACACCATGGTACAGTATATGTTTATACACATTGTAATGCACCGACATCTAACTTTGTTCAATTGTTTACATAACCTCAAGATGGCGGCTATGCGAAATATTTCACCGGCATTCTATATCTCCGAAACTATTACTGATATCACCCTGAAATTTTGTACGGAGATAAAAGGCGCTACTGGAAGTTCATCTATGAGACTTTCAAAAACCTGTTAACTACAAAGCGAACATGGCGGCGAAGCGATATTGAAAGTTTTAAATAGACTTTTCTCGCGATTTAATGATCCAAACGCAATGGAACTTGGTTCAGCAAATGTTTATACAAATTGTAATGCACTGGTATCTATTTTAGTTCAATTTTTTAGATAACCTCAAGATGGTGGCTGTGCGAATTTTAAAATTAAGTTTTTATTTCTTGTGTCGTAATTATGCGATCGAAGTGAAAGTTTGAATAATGAACCTACGCAATAATTTTCCATTAATGGTACATAACTCTATGGCCTATACATATAACAATCCAACATGGCAACCATCCGAAATATTTAGACGGTTCTCAATATCTACGAATCTATTACAGCAATCAAACTGATTTTTTAACGTTCATAGGGGCTATGAACGTAAGTTCACCTATAGGACTTTCAATAACCTGGTGATCACAAATCCAACATGACGCCGACACGAAGTATAAATATTTACATAGACGTTTCTCGCAATTTAACCATCCGAGTGCAGGCAAACTTGGCACAGTAAATCATTATACAAAAGTTAATCCACTGGCATTTAATTTATTTCAATTGTTTCCATAACCACAAGATGGCAGCTGTGCAAAATTTTTAAATCTCGTTTTTACTTCTTGTGTCCTAATCATGCGATTGAAGTTTGAATACTACACGTGCACAATAATCTTCATGTAACAGTATATAACCAAGACCTACATATATAAAAATCCAACATGGCGACCATCCGAAATATTTAGTCGGTTCTCAATATCTACGAATCTATTACTGCAATCAAACTGAAATTTTGTATGTTGATAGTGGCAATTAATATAAGTGGGTTATATGAAAATAGGCTTTAGTTCTTCCTGGAACTACTTGTTTGTTGTGTTATTAAACATTAATGTTTAGTGTAAAGTAAAAAATAAATGTATTTCATTTTCTTTAAAATAAAGAATATTTCTCCATTTTTTAAACCATTAATTTCTTAACAATATGGCTCGCTTCGAAACAACTTCATAAATGTGTGGCTCCCAAAGTTAAGGTTAGTGGCCACCCCTGCAATACAGTAGATTCTGTTGTTCCGGATTTTTCTAAAACATGTTATTTTCTTATACAGGAACTTCTGCTGGTGGTGGTTCTAATAATTAATGTTTCTGTAAGTTGCGTAGCATTTATAAACCACATTTACGGTACTGGTATAAAAATTTCAAATCAAGCTTTTTGTCAGAACAGGTCCTTCAAGGAAGGAATTGATATAACCTCAACACAAGTCGCCTGTGATTCTGAATCAGTTCCCTGCACATCAAATACTCCCAAGAATGTAGTACAGCATTATTTACATTTATTTAGTGTAAATACAGGAACCGAGTAACAGCCTACTCACGGACGAAAATAATATTATTTAAACCAAATTATGTTTTAAGTTATTATATACAGAAATCGTACTAAGGCTGCCATATACGCTGACGTGACTGTTCATACCACCGGCTCATTTCTGCCCAAATAAAATCAAAATTATTTTAATTATCCAACTGGGCACTAATCGTCAACATGGTCGCCCTCTACGCGATTATCTTGTTGAGGAAACAGGATTGTCCTGATCGCGATTAGTGACATGACCAATCACGACCGAGCTAATCGGGCTGCTAAACGACATTGGGGAGGGTAATGGCAGGATCAGTTCCCCCCGTACAACGAAGGACTTCTTTCCTTCCTCTCCATTCCCCCCTTTCCTCCCAGGGACTCCCGGTAATGGGATGTGGGTTGGCGACCACGAGACCCAAGTTGAGTCTGGCATTGCTTCCATTAACTTGTGCCGGGCTCCTTCCCTTCATATTTCCCGTCCACCCCTCTTGATCAACTATTATTTACTTCCGATCCCGATGTAATAGGGTATCCGACGCATAGGGTGTTTTTCATTACATTTAATTTAGTCCTTTATTTTTCCTTGTCTTTTCTTCTGATATCCTCATTTTTCGAGGGGTTGGTCCTCTTCTTTTTGTTTTCATGGTATCTCCTGCCTTCTATTAAGGGCCCTTAAGGAATCAAGATGTGTATATCGCCACGACCCATGGCGCACCCTGGTTAGTGCTACACCCCCAATGGCACACGACCTTTGAACTCTGGTTTTGGTGAGCCGGAGAGATTCCTGAGCTGAGTCCAGTTTTTCCCTTTCTCCATTATTTGTGATGACCCCTCTCCTCTTTCTCTTTCTTATTAATCTTCCATGGCTCTACTTCATTCCGAGTCCTTTAATCCTCATTCTTAGAGGGTTGAGAAAATGTATATTCCCAGTCTTTCATTTCTTTTCTCTCGACAGTCGGCGAGCCTCAGGCATGTGCAAATTATACGTGAGTTGCTTTTACGCGCAACTGGCAACTCACGTATCAATTGCACATACCTGAGGATCGCCGACTGTCCTCTGTACGACTGCGCAACCCGGACTGACCGGCCAAAAACTGTGGTGTTAACTGTAGAACCCTCTCCAGCAACACACGGCTCGTGCAGGTAATTTATTTATTTATTTATTTATTTATTGAGCAATATGAAGGAACACAGGCACCAGCCCAAATACATTCCTTCTTGACATTATCTGATTAAACAACAACATGTATCAGTAAAAAAAAGAGAAAACGGATTACACAAATTACACAAATGAAGAACAGAAGATAAATACTACAAAGGAGATCGTGAAAATATAAACCATAAAATGAAAACAAAACTGTACAAAGTAGAAAAAAAGAATATACACAAATAAAGGAGAAAAGAGTACCCAGTATTCAAGGAACAGCTGCTTTTACTTTATTGAATAAGTTAGCGCCAGCGAATAAATCTATTTGAACATCAATTGAATTATAAAATGATAATATTTTAACTAAAGGCGAATTAGAATGGTGAACACTTTTAGATCTTGGGATGTGAAAGAGTGCTTGCTGTCGAGATCTTACTTGTGGTACATGAAAAGTGATGAATTGAAATAATTCTTGGCAATCAATTTTTCTAGTTAAAATTTTCCTCAGCAGTTGCAAAGAACTTAACGACCTTCTACTTTTCAAAGACATGAAATTGAACTAATTTCGTAAAAACTGAGTCGAAGTGTCAAATGTACAAAATACATTGAACGTCTTATAATACATGTATCTTAGAAATTTATTTTGCACAATCTCAATGTGATGAACTTGATCTTTATAAAAGGGATCCCAGATTACTGCAGAATATTCTAACTTGCTTCGAACTAAACTTTCATACAACTTAATAATTACTCCAGTTTTAGTAAATAATTTGGAGTTTCTAATGACAAAACCAAGCATCTTGTTGGCCGAACTAATTATATTTGCAATATGGCTATTAAAGGTTAATTTTCTGTCATAAATAATTCCTAAATCAGACAATGGCAGACAATGAGTTGGAAAATCAGTGCCACGCGCCAACATACAAACTCTTCATTTTGAACGGCTTGTATCAGCATGAACTGTGACTAGGAGCTTCAAGTTTCAAATGCAACATACCAAGTTTCATTGAAATCGGAGAGATCGATTTGGTGAGTGTGCCCTGTGAGGGATCTGCAGGCTTGTAATGAGCCTTCTGATAATTCAGAAATATTAAACCACATTCAACCTCTTTTACTGTGGCTTAGGAATCACCACTCACGGAATCATAACATACGTGATTGTTGTTGTTGATTCTTTAGGGACTTTGCGACATCGTGGTTATGTAGTTTCGTGTACTTGGGTGTGTGTAGGATTAGTCTGATAACCTGTGTCACTGTCATGTACTAGTGTGTATATTTATAATTGAGGTAGGATTTGGGTAGGAAGCGGCCCTGGCTTCAAGTTAGACGCCACCCCATCATTTGCCTGAAGTAGAAGTAAGAAACCACGGAAAACCTCTCCCAGAATGGATGAGGTAGGAATCGAACCCGCTCCTTCTCATTTTTGCCTCCCGAGACCGAGTGTACCCCGTTCCAACCCCCAAACCAGAATTAAATTTCTTGGCAGAGCCAGGAATTGAACCCGGGCATCCACGGTGACAGTCAAGAATGCTAGCCACTACGCACCAAGGCGGACGGCACACACACATATAATTAAAGTGGCGTCAGCCCAGAAATATACCAAGACTTTGGTTGTTTTGCAACTTGGCCTTCGTTTACATAGGCCTACTCAATGGAGAGCACTGACTACATAAATAGATTTGTAAATAGTTAATATTCATGGGGCCTATCTAATTGACATGTCACAAAGATGTGCGGTACAGCTTGGTTTGTTTACCTATCGTAATCAGGAAATACTAAAAGATTGGTTAACTGCTAGAGGAATGAAAAGGCTGCTGACTACTTTTAAACCTGTGTAACGGAGGTTGCACTCCGAGCATCGAGATCACCTTTAAATGGTTCTTCGTCCCATTTTCTAATTAGTTTCAATATTGCTCTGCTCTGCATTTCTTCCAGGAGACATTTCTTTTCCCCCCCAGGGGCTCAGTGTGACGTCGGTTGACAATCACTGCATTGCTCCAATTACTTGAGCTAGTCTGCTATCTTTCATCTCTCTTGCCGACACCAATTGATCTACACTTGTTCTCTTCTAACACTGACAGAATTAGGGAAACAGAAGTCTAGGGTGTCTCTCATTTTCCTGCTTGAATCAGCTCCTTTCTTGCCTTTCCTGTTATCTCCCTCTTTCATGGTGTCCTCTGTAATAATATTTTTATTAATGCAGCCAATGGCCATTTGTTTTCTTTACAGGACGGGCCAGGGAAGGGAAATCGGCCGTGGACCTATTAATAGGAACCATTCCGGCATTTGCCTGGTGGTGAAGACGGAAAACTACGAAATCCATTTTCAGGAGGGCCGAGATAGGATTCTAACCCAGGCTCTCCCGTTACCAGCGAGGTGCGAGATAACACATTGGCGCTCTCGGCCACCGTGGCCGGTTCCTCTGTACATTTTTAAAGGCTCTAAAGTAGCAGGGTAAATTTGGCCCACCGCACATGGTACACCAAGGTAACAACATCCAGGACTCACAGCTGAAAGAGTTAGCGAACTCAAGTTATTGCTGACTTCTCATTTCCATGCACTTTAGGACGAACCCCCTGCTCTTTCCTTTCCTATCTACCTTTCCTTCTAAATCCCTCTACCTATCCTTAAGATACAGTAGGTTTTAAGGGCATATTATCCAGACATTACGCCCCTTAAATCAACTATCACCACCACCACCACGAATATGGGAAACGAACCTACCTATTCTCAGTTAACCTCACGAGCCTGAGGCATGGCCCGTTCCAGCCCTTCCACACAGAAACTCACCTCACCCGATCGCTGCCTCCATATAAGCGGCACAATAAAATAATGACAAAAAAGATTTATCAAAAATATGGAAAACAGTAACTAAATAAAAATAACTGAAACAGTATTCTATGAAAGCGTTTCCCTGCTCACTAACGAGTTCATTACTTAGATCCAGTCGCGTACTGACCGGGGGGGGGGGGGGGGGGGCTAAGGTTTAATCCCCTCCCCCCCCAGAGACATTTGTTTACTTGAATCCATATATTGCCCCATCTATCACCTGTTTTACATTACCGCTCAGGGATAACGTTCTCGCTTGCTGGGCCCAAGGTTGCAGGTTCGTATCCTGGCGCAGTCAGCTGGCATTTAAGGGTGCGCAAATGCGAGGGAGCCGTGTCCGTAGATTTACTGACACGTTAAAGATCTCCTTCGGGGCCAAATTCCGGCACCCCGGCGTCTCTAAAAGCCAGTGTAGTTAAAAGGGACGTAAAACCAATAAAATTATTAGTATTATTATTTTACATTACCACCTTCTTTACTCCTGTATATATTTTAAATGTGATCGCGTTCGTCACTTGGTAAAAATGTCCTGCACTCTAGTCGTAGCGTGACTCCTCCTTGAGCGTTGGAGTTAGCCATGGATCAGTTTTTCTGATGAAGTGTGCGATCGGTAACTTTTATCACATCGTTTTAATTGTGTGTGTCCGTCTCGTTAAAGATAATTCGGTACATGAGGAGTTTCTGCAATTAATTATTCCTATCAATGATGCAGATAAAGCCATTAGGATAGGCACATAGTAATAGCAGTAAGAACATGGAGAGCAAAACATAATATCAATATTATAAGCAATCACATATGCTCGTGTTGATACCACTACATCATTTCAGTTCTTTTTATTTAGTTACTGTTTTCCATATTTTAGATAAATCTTTCTTGTGCTGAAAATATAATGTGGCCCAAAATAGCTTTCATCCAAGAGAATGTTTATTTAAATATTGTTTTTTATGAATATTTATGTTCGACCCTGGCGAAATGTAAATATTATATGTCAGAAAACTGTACTATAATGAGGCTCATTATAGGACAAGTTTTCATTATGATACAGTTTCTCCCACCAATCAGAGCTCAAGAAACAGTTGTGTGACCAATTAGGTGAAGATAGCATCGCACCTGCGCTCACTTTCATGGCCCCCTATTTTAAATTTTACTGCGTGGCGAGTGTCATAGTGAGGTATTCCAGGAGGCCATGGTCAAATACAAGGTATTCTCTGCGTCCCATGCGCTCTGTTCAGTACCGTACATAAAACTGGTGAAATCTCGACAGATATTTATGAATATTTATGTTCGAACATAAAATAGTTATAATTATCGTCGAACATAAACAGTCGTATGCAACTCGCCTATAATGGTAATTAAGACACTCGTATGGAAATTACAGAACGAGCGTCCAGAAGGAAATCATGCATACGCCACTGCTTAGATCCCTCTGAATTTTACAGTAGATCACTGTGGCATTAGACCATGGACATACAGGAAACTAGATCTTGTGGTAGCATAATCAAGATATTAGCGAGTTCCATAGTCACATGGCAGGAGAGGACCCACTCCATTATTGCTATTCTGTACACGTCGCTGTTAATGACCGAGTTCAGCGCACGCTCGTCTTCCTCTGAAGTGATGCGGGCAGACAGGCCTTTAAACACCATCTGGTCCTGTTCTGAACAGTTCACTTAACTCGCACACACCAGTCAAGCAGGCAATAATAATAATAATAATTTAATTTAATTTAATTTATTTATTAAATACTATTTATGTTACATTATTGTGATATGTCTCACGAATAATAATAATAATAATAGTAATAGCATGTGGCTTCTGGAAAGGCTTGGAGCAGTGGTTTGGAACCGACTGTTTTAGTGCTTCCTAAGTAATCTATTAACATAAATTATTTTCAGTCGGTCAACACGAATTGTGCCCAGTTAGATTGGGTGAGGAATATCAATCATTTGAATACACAAATACATGTAAAATATAGTACATGGATTATTTTCACACTTATTAACACACTTCTCGAACAAATAAGGGGGGGGGGGAATTAATTGGATGACATGTTTCGTACGTTAGGCAAGTATTATCGGATCAAGTTTACTTAGGCCTAAATTAAGTTCCCCGGATATTTATATAACACTCATGTACAATGTTACGGGATTCATTATTATAAGCAGGGCTAGGATTTTTAGGTGCTAAAATTCGGGAAAATATTTATTTTTTATGTATTAAAAATCCCTGAAATATGTGACAAAAAAGTAAAAATATTTTATTATAATTTAGTTTATTAATGTAAATATGAACAATATGCAGTACTCACGAATGGAATTTATTCTATGTCTCACAGACTGCTGAAGCATTACAATAGACAACGAGATACATCGTCAGGTTGTCCATCACAAATGACCGACTATTATCGCGAAACACTTATTCTGAAGGCTCGAAACTGCGGCAATATGTTTCTTGCCCTTGAGGTGTTGTGTAACTTGAGATCGCTGTTCAGCCTTTATTGCTTTCCCACATGGTTGTCAGAACAGAACGCCCCTATCAGAAGTAAAATTATCTTTAAATTCTGCAACAGACGATAACTTGTAGTTGTTTTTACTTGAGGCATCGTAGAACTGCCATACATTTCACAGTGCCAGAAATGAACTGCATGTGAGTGGCACTGGTTCCAGGCAGCTGGGGGAGGGGGGAGGGGGAGGGGGAGGGGGAGGTCTAGCACGTGGTGCAATATGGCTAAGAACAAGGAGATCTCCGACTTCCACAGTGAGTGGCACGGGGCGACAAGTTAAGAATAACACAGTTGCAAGCTGACATACGCTCTGCATGAAGATTAGAAAGCTCACAGGTTATTCGCCGTTTAAGTAACACAGAACAATACTGATTTAAAAAGGTAAATAATATGTATTTTTATGTGGTAATAAGTGAAAAGCAGGAATTTAGGTATTTATAGAAAATATTCTTAAATTATGTATTTACATTAAAAAATATTTATTTACCTAAATATCCTAGCCCTAATTATAAGTTAAATAAGTTCTTGATGAAACTTGTAACACGTGAAACGTTTCATAAGAATTTATTATGTTCCATTAGCCTATAGCACGCCTGCAAATGCAGCATTGTTTTATTTTTACAGTATACAGTATTTGGTTGACTGAGCTGACCTTGAAATACAATATGGCAAGCTTTCGATGTAATTACTGGCATAGATATTTTGTTAATGTACGTTTCTGTTTAAAGTACCTATATAACTAAAGGAAGGATGGACAAATCCGCATACTACTCATGCAACTGATGTGTTAATATGGGTGAAAAATTAGCAAACCTTTGAATTCGTTAACATCAAATGTGGTAAGCTTTTGATGGGATTACTGTAACATATATTTTGTTCAAAAGTTCCTATTACACTAATGGAAGGATGGATTAATACTATATCACTATATATCTACTCATGCATCTGATGTAAAAAGATGGGTGAAAGATTAGCAAACCATTGAATTCTTTAACGTATAATGTGGTACGTTTAGGGCGTGGAAAACGATAGAATTTGGTCTATAATAGTTAAGTGGGACCTAGAACAATTGACATACACCACAAAAAGATAGGGTTCATAGTCTGCTTATTTTTTTCACATTATTAGGCTTATTGGTAAACGCTATGTTTTATTTAATTTCTGTTGACTTTCATATTTAACAGATGAGCTGTTATAATATAACTGTAGTAAGATGGATTAATATAACATGCACACAAACATTAGTCATGCAACAGAATTTAAAAATATAGATGCGTAAACTTAGCTGATTCCTGGGTAATCCTGTTTCTGCGTCAGTGCCACACCTCACCCCACTGTGGATTGACAAGTGTGATCCCAACTCGACCCACACATTAAAATGCGCTTCCACCCTCTCTTACTTATCCAAGAATGTTATTGTTGTTGATAAATCTGAACGATTATACCGCCATCTATTGCTGCGTAGTGTGAACTTACTTGTATAGTGTGTATGTGTATTTTATTAGTAGACTTGAATAATATTTCCATCATCTGATGATGTTTCAAGCGAGATTACGTGTGTGTAAATATAATAACAATAATATCGTATGGCCTCGGGTGCCGGGTGCAAGCTTTGTTATTTGACACCCAGAGGGTAGCTTGCATGTCGAATTTCGTTGTTCCTTGACTATGAAAGTCAAGGAGGTTAGATGTTAGATATCTAAGCCTTGAACACTATAGCGCTTTCTAGTAGAGAAATGAGGAACTTTGTGTTGGCGGAAACACCCGAGATTAATTTTGCCATTATTAACTCGGCCTACTGAATTCAAATGGGTTCTTTGACATGCCAATATCGTATGACATGCGTATCGTATTTTTGCCGCCTTTCAAAAATCACTTACCACGGCCAGGAGCGAACCTGCAATCTTGGGGTTAGTAGACCGACACGATATCCACTCACCCACCGCGGCAAGCTTGTGTAAATATAAGCAGACTACAGTATGAACCCTATCTGATAGTGATGTACCGGTATGCCAAGGTTCTAGTTCCTATTTAAGGAGAAATAGAATTGAATTTTGGATGAAAATATTCCATTTTTTTAAATTAGCAATATTTAGCTCCACCGGTGCAAGACTGACATAAGTAAAAAAACATGAATTTTGAAGTATGTGATACTTATAAATACCTATGATCAAGTCCGTGTCCTGTAAAACAGCTACAACTCAGATCCTATAAATAGCAATTCTACGGCACTGAATAATAAACTGTCATAACTCAAAATTATTATTATTATTGATTAAAACACATAATTATAATCCATGAAAGAACTTTGTATGTTGTTGTATAGTACTAGACAATGTTAGAAGTTAGTAATACGTTACATTCACTTTAATAATGTAAATATTTATATTTTTCCTATCAGCTCAAAATCTTTAAATGCTTCTCCTGAAAAAGTGTCCTTTTTGACTCGTGGCAGTCTTAATCCGTGGGTGTGATTTATTCCCTGAAGCTACCCCTTTAAAATGGTGTATTTCTCATTGCTCTATTACAGTATGATTGTAACTATGTAACTATTTGCATATTTCCGAGATGTGGTGTGACGCTATTCAGTTCGCCATCTGCCATGTACTTGTTTTACTATGTATCTGTAAAAGTTTTCTCTGCGATTTAGAATTTAAATTATCTAAGATATGGTGATTACAAGGCTTTCAAAGAGCTCTAAAAAGCAAACGTGATGAGAATATTGAGATATCTAAGCTTGAGTGCATGGGACATATGCAAAAAGGAATGGGGACTAGATTTAGACGACTGAAGACAGCTTCAAAAGGAAAGAAACTAGGTGATAGACAGATGGAAAAGGGAGGCTGCCTCATGCAGTAATCGACCACATTCAGAATAGTTATGGGCTAGCCATCAGACAAAATACAGGCAACGTGGAAGCTATGGGGAAAGCTGTATGGGCTCTGTATTATCACATTGCCTCCACAAATGAGGCTCCCCAACAAGGATTATGTCCTGAAGGTGAAAACAGCAGGTGCAAATATAATACGGGGAAAGTAACTGGGAAGACCTACAATTATCACCATAGATTACCAGCAGTAATAATGGATGAGATCAAACCTATCTTCACGTACTTGGCTGATAAAAACCGCCTCAAAAGTGCTTTCACGGGACAACCCTGTATCTCAACGAGTGTATCAATAGTGTAATATGGAATCGTCTACCTTAAACAGCCTTTGTAGATATTAGCACACTCCAGTTTGGTGTCTATGATAATCTTGCATCTATTAACCAGGGGAATATCACAAAATCTCAAGTTCTAGAGATGTTGGGATTGCGTTCTGGCAATCGGACAGTGCACGCCATGTTGACTCGAGATCAAGTTAGGCAAAGCAATGCAGATAACGCTGAACAAATCTTAGCCCAGAAAGCAAGACAGGCCATGAGGGGTGCCAATAGAAGACTGCAGGATGCCTTCGGAGGTGATGAAGATGATCCAAGCAGTAAAAAAAAAAAAAGTCAACCCCTGGCACTATACAGCCCATGACGGGCTAAGGCCGACCAAACGACCGCTGCCCAGCCATTCGGCCTGCAGATATTGGGGTGACGCGTGATCAGCGCGTCGGGTCCCCTCGGCCGTTAATCTTGGTTTTCGTGATCGGGGCGCAGTCTCACTGTCAGACAGCTACTCAATTGTCCTCACGAGGCTGAGTGCACCCCGTTCCAACCCTCACATCAGTTTTAAAATCCCTGACGGAGCCGGGAATCGAACCCGGGGCCTCCGGGTGAGAGGCAGGCGCACTACCCCAACACCACGGGGCCGGCTAAAGTCTGAAGCAGGCATGTTTTAACTTTGAACACAATTTCCCGTAAGTTTTCCTTTATTGTATTCAGGGAACATTTTCTCAGCTTGTGTTAAACCTTGAACCAAGAAACATTAGGAAGTAGTTTATTAAAGTGTTTTACATACACTGAAATAATTACATGTGGATATGTATTAAAAAAAATGGCGATAATGTACTGAAAAATGGAGGTTAAAATTTCTTAGGAAAAAAATACATATCTTCCATATTATTCCGATTAAAAAATTATGTCGCTTCAGTATATGCACAATGCCTGTGCTCATACACTGTAAAAATTTGAGCTAGGTAGCTATCATTGTTTCCAGGAAAATGTACCTATAAATTAACATTGTGAAGATAAGCGACTCTATTTCCCCTCTTTGCCCTCTATAATACTGTCTTACTTAGGCCTTGCTCTAGTGAGAATGTGATACAACGTATAACCTTCCCACTTCACATTTTTGCCTTTATGATTGTTTTAGTTTTTGTTTGGATACAGCCTGGTTGTTTCATTCTGTTTATTCATGTTTGTTAGTGGGAACATTGCCTAATAGCTTGCAAAGGGGTGGAACGTATGTGCGTTTAGATTAGCTGGGTTATTCACCTTAGGTAAAGGTATAATTATGGCTCATTTTAAATCACGTTCCTTTCCTTTTGTGTTGTAGTGCATGATTTTAGTCAGTTTCTATATTAGTGAAGCTGTGTCTGGTTACTTACATGTTTTAGGCCTGCCACGGTGGGTGAGTGGTCAACGTGTCGGTCTACTAACACCAAGCTTGCTGGCTCGCTCCTGGCCGTGGTAAGTGATTTTTGAAAGGCGGCAAAAATTACGACACCATGTCATACGATGTTGGCATGTCAAAGAACCCATTTGAATTCAGTAGGCCGTGTTCATAATGGAAAAATTAATCTCGGGAGTTTTCGCCAACACAAAGTTCCTCATTTCTCTACTAGAAAGCGCTATAGTGTTCAAGGAGCTTAGATACCTAACCTCCTTGACTTTCATAGTGCTTCAAGGAACAACGAAATTCGACATGCAAGCTACCCTTTGGGTGTCAAATAACAAAGCTTACACCCGGCGACCGCGGCCATACGATATTATTATTATTATTTCATGTTTTAGGATACTACCGAGTGCTTTTTGTGTTTCATTGCATTTCTTTGTTCTTTAGAGAATGAATCCATCCTCCTACCTGTCTGACCTACAAAATTTGCTTGACACCTTGTTTCTTGACACGGTAATAGGTAATAATATGCTCAACCACATGTACTGTAATAACAAAAAATAACCCAGTATTTACAGAACTGCCCTAGACTAACGGGACAAAAATAAATCCGTATGGAACGTTGGACTCGTTACAACTTCCTTCAAGAATTTACGTAACTTACTACAATAATGCATATCATTGTATATAAGTGTTACATAAATATCCACTCTGCTAAATTTAAGCATAAGTGGACCATATCTGATGATGTTCGCCTGGCGAATGAAACTTGTGATCCAATTACCCCCCCCACCCCCCAATCTGATGATGTTCGCCTGGCGAATGAAACTTGTGATCCAATTACCCCCCCCCCAATCCCTTCTCAGTTTGTTATAGAAATTTTTCAATAAATGTACAAATAATTCGTGTAATATTCTTTAGGTATTAGGGTGTTAAAATAATTGTCATTTCCCGCTCAATCTAATTGGGCACAATTCGTGTTGACCGACAGAAAATCATTTCTGTTAATAGGTCTTGATGAAGAAATATAAATGATGAAGGCGTCACGAACACCCACAGCCTGCCCACGAATCTAACCCTAGTTTTTCAGACCAGCACAAGGGTGATAACCGGTTATCAACCGAATCGAAATTATGTTCGTAATTTGACGGAAATGGTTAGAGAGGCTCACTACCAAGTTGTCTTATTGAAATGATTAATTATGCTTTAAAATCTAAAAGGCAAATCAAAATAGACCACCCTTAGTGCTCACTTTATCTTATAGTCAGTTGTAATGGGTCCAGAGAACCTCAGCAAAATGATTTGTGTCACCAGTGATGCACTGCGCCACTCTATGGGCGAGATATATGTATACTAAACAGAATTTTTAGCTGTTGCACTGTATGCAAATTCTGGTTCTGCATACCTTGTCCACAGTGCGAAATAATTTTTCAACCCCATTTTCACTCCAAAAATTACATCAAATTAGAAAATTCTCAAGCACGTCTCTTCTCAATTTTAACCAAAGAGTGCTCATGTGAATTATAATGTTTATAACTCAAGCGGTTTCGAAATTGCCTAAATTTTCATCCACATTTTTTTCATCCCTTAGGAATGAAATATTGTAAAATCGCTTTGTTATCCCTTGCCTATGAACTGAAAGATTCCTACTTGCAAGATGTTCCTATTTGCATACAGCGTTCGAAGTAGTTTAGAAATTCAATTTTAAGGGTATTTGGTCTGTTTATTTTTTGATGGGACAAACCGTTTAACATTATTTTCATTTATGGTAGATAAGAAAAATTATAAAGCTCCATATATGTGGTATATGTTTTAAAATGATTGACTATATTACATTCTGAATAAGTCTGTGTGTTAGCCGACCAGAATAACAGCACACGTGCAACATTTTGTTTCAATTTCTCTCGTCAAAGGAACTCCCAAGCAAAAGTGCTCGACGTGGCTTTAACACGGAAAACCACGATTTCCTGAAGAACTATTAGTGTTACAAAGAAAATGCATATGCCGTCTTGTTATTC
Source organism: Meconema thalassinum (assembly GCA_946902985.2). Taxonomy (NCBI): domain Eukaryota; kingdom Metazoa; phylum Arthropoda; class Insecta; order Orthoptera; family Tettigoniidae; genus Meconema; species Meconema thalassinum. The sequence continues at coordinate 247,850,242 of OX336389.2, read as the reverse complement.
TAAGAAGTAAATTTTAAATATTATAAACAAATCGGATTCATAGGTGAAAACAATTCAATCAGGTCATGAAAATAGCATACTGTGGCGGGTTACCCAGGACAGCGGAGTGGTAGGCCAATCCTATATGCACCAATGTTCTGGAACAACCGCACACAACACCACACATGCATCTGAACTAGGGCTAAATGACGAGATTCCTGTCTCAAGGCGTACTGGGATTGGTTCCGAAAAGTGGGAAGCGCCCTAGTTCAGAATACATGCTGCCATCAACACAAAAAAAGTATGAATTAGAACTCCATTGTAAGATATTTATAGTTAGTTGTTGTTGTTGTTGTTGTTGTTGTTGTTGTTTAAGGGGAAGAACAGCTAGGTCGTATTCCCCAGTTTAAAATAAAACAGAAAAATGTCATCAGGATTTATTTAACCTACGATTAAGTACATCATCAAGAAAATCATGAACGGAAGCGATTATTCTAGCTTGAAAATTCAGGAATTTAGATCCTAATTTCTAATAAAATATTCCCTGTCCTTCGCTCACGTTGGACACTGGAGGGCGAGGCTTAGGTATAAGGAAATGCCTAGCCAAATGGGCCTCCTAGAAAAGAAAACAAATTACCTGTGAGTCCAATAAAATCTCTCAGAGAAATAGTAGGTTAGTGGCGAAAGAAAGAAAAAACTCCCATCTACAATACAATAACAACATGATATGCGATAGTGATATTGATCCTATGTTGGTCGAGAGACTGGTCCTTAAGGAGGTCCTCTTGAGAATGACTGTACCCAAGGAATGTAAAAATGAAAATATCCTTAATTATTAAGTTATGATGTCCGGCACTTCCAACAGTTACAGTTAAATCTAGCTAACTCCAACTAAGCCCTGCGCTATCCTACACTGCATTGTAACAACAAAATATATACTATGTACAAATTAGACCTCCTGTCGTATTGTCACCTAGTATGTAGATTTGAGATCACTCCTGTTTGAAATCATCAGCCTCTTCCATGAATATTGAATATCGAATGCACATAACTAAATAAATAATAATAAAGTTCAAATTTAATGCGATATAGGAGACAGGTTATTTTTAAACATCTTGTGTTAGCTCTAGTTATGGTTATTGATTTTTAGTGTTCACAAAGTTATTCATCATCCATCTTATATAGGTATAATTTAATTTTGGCAAACAAATGTTCCATCATCAATTTATTACCAACTAGCAACCCGACCCGGCTTCGCCCGGGAACAGTTATGAATGCATTACGCGATAAGCGCTTTTTTCCAATGTCAATGAGCAACGACCAATATCCGTTTTACGTCTCGGCATGATGGGTTAAAATCACTGACTGGACTATTAATTATATTATCATGGAGATGCATGTTCGACAAATTCTTGTCAGACGTAATTTAAGAGTGGCGAGGTGCATGAAACACAAATCCCCCTTCCGTCCAATCTAAACTTGACTGTGAATTTTGCGGAACGAAAAGTTCACAGGCGAAATGAAGAAAAGCCGAGTTGCACTTCCAGGGAAACTCCAAACACAACCACTCTTCTCTAAAGTTTATTACTCAACACAACTCGATAGTTTGCTGCTGACTGTATCTGGGGCAATAAGCTCGTCCGCTAGCTAAGCTGTAACTGGGGTGATGGACTCGCCCCTAGCTAGCTCGTAAACTGTCGACTCAGTAACTGAATGGAGATTGTTGGAAAACATGAAAACGTAAAGACACTTATAATAGGCGATGTATGCTCTTCCAGGTTTTTTTTGTAGAACGATTCATGCTGAACAATACTTACACTCATAGTATACAGAAAATTTTAACCGTTTGACCAGCGCAAGCTTAACAAGAAGTTCCGTGAAGAACTATACAGCCTACTTTTCATGCCAATGATTATTCTACAGTATATGAACCTATCTAGAATAATGACGAAATAAGTTGGTAATATCGAAATATCTAATTAGTTCAAAATATACCTGGTATAATGTAGCCTAATAGAGCACTACAGTTGGCAGCCCTGGTGACTGAATATATTCTTAGTTCCATCTCTTAAGGTACTGTGCCCGTCAGAGGAGTTGCCAGGATAGCCAACAACCGAAATGACTTCCCTAACATCTCATCCGCCGGACCTAACTGCCGAGAGGATCAGGTGAACTTCCATACAGGCCAAAGCGGCACGAGAATCCATCGTCCACAGGGATCGTGGTACATGGTGACTAAAGGTCATAGACTGCCTAAGGAAAGGTTCACCTTACAAGCTAGACTGAGAAAAGAAACATCCAGACTTATGTAAAACATCGTGAAGATTTATTGTAAAATTCACAAACCCCTATCCTAGTTCGGAGGGTTTCTATCGGCTAATCCGCAAGCTAATGAAAAATCCACAGCCTGCTTCCAGTCTCCGACCCGGTCAGGAATGGAATGAATGAAGCCCCCATCTTGTGGCGAGGATATGAACTGTGCCGGCTGCCGAGGCCTGACGCACTCCTCTGGGGCAGTGATTAAATGAATGACAGATGAAATGAAATGATAGTGGAGAGTGTTGCTGGAATGAAATTTTGACAGGGAAAACCGGAGTACCCGGAGAAAAACCTGTCTGCCTCCGTTTTGTCCAGCACAGATCTCACATGGAGTGACCGGGATTTGAACCACGGACTCAGCGGTGAGAGGCCGACGTGCTGCCGCCTAAGCCACGGAGGCTTCCCGCAAGCTAATAAATAATCAAAAATAAAGAGCAGGTCCCTACCTGAGAAGTTACAGTAAACCCTCGCGAAAGATCTATCTCACAATAATAAAAGCAACAACATCAACACTAGGAAAATGGTACGGCGCAAAACCCTACATCAAGTTACAAGATCAAGCTAATATCGGAATTTACATTTAACAGGGTAGCAAAACAAATCTAAGTTAGGATGATACCATTTTCTCATTTACATTTAATATTAATTCATCTAGCTAAGTCCTGCCAATTAGTTACAAAATTTACGGCGGTGACGTCCGTAATATCAAACAATTACAATCAAACCTATGTGACAAGCCATAAAAAAATATCTAAGACACTCTTATAGACTAGGTGCTAATCAGCACACAAAAGGTGACATAGAGGATTTGTACACTTTTACATCAATAAATCAATAAATACAAGACCACAGTTTTATTCAAAGCCTACCTACACCTTGGTTTACTGTTTGAAAGCCATAGTCATTTAACGTGTGAAATTACGGTGACGACAGCGCAGTGAAGACTACGTCTAACATCATATGGCCTGCGCTCCACCAACTACGAACTAAAGGTTCGAGCAAGCCTCTGTCGCTACAAAAAGTGTCAGCTGTCCTAAAGTCATTTCCTCCAGGAAATACTTTCATTGGCAGGGCCATATCAGCAGGTTCCAAATGCAAATGAACAAGGTTAAATAGAAAGGATTCGTTAGTTATATTTTGTTTATCAAAATTATGCGTTTTATTATTAAGATGTCGGTTTAAATTATCGTTGGTTTATGGTGAATAACAGCTGACTAGCTTGGCACGGAGCGTCTCTGAGAGATCATCTCTGCCATAGAGCCTCGACTCAAAAGTCGGAATACAATCAACGAGCAATAACAACTCGGACACACAATAACACAAGTTACCAGCGGCGCACAGCTCGCGTTCAATAACTCTGGGACGGGCCTGGACACATCAGTTACCCTCCCTAAATATCTGGTCGACGGGAACAGTCCCGGACATGGTACACAAAATACCTTCACACATGAAAAACCCTCCTCACGGGGCTAGCCTCCAACATAAAATAAGAATCCTGACATAACTGTACTCGTCGAAACAACGGTACACGCAAAAGGCGTTTAACTAACAAATGACAATCTAAAGAACATGTGAGCAGATACAGAAATGGACTCTGGGTTCCATGAGCTATCAATGCAATGAAAAATAAATGAATGCTACAAGCATTCTGTCCTGTGTTAACACAAGTCTGTCTCACTTGGAAGCAAGCGCTCTCACTCGTGCGCTGGGAAATATTCACAAACCTGTCTGTGTCACAGCAAGTTGCCGGCTCCCTGCACTATTAGACACAGCACGTTGCCTGGGCCGGCAATTCAGGCAAGAAAATAACTATGAAACTGGCCTCATAATAATACCTTTACCATAGGTTATAAACATCAAAGAATGTGTGCATTAAGAGCACGCTATAAAGCTGAATACAAACATATAACTCTGTCTTTCATAGCAAAGACGTTTAAAAGATAGCAATATCACTCATTGCTGAAGCTCTTTGCTCTCAAAGATAAAATACTTCATTAGTTTCTTGTATCAAACATTCAAATAATCACGTGTCATCACACTTGACACAAACAAAATAATATTATGGCGCAAACTCCACTCTGCTGGATTTGCTTAATGATACGTTGGGAACTGTGTTCGATGCTAGGCTACAACGAAACATCCCTTTCACTTGCAAGGTCTACACTTGACCTGGATGGCTTCTGAGCACATCATGAATGAAATATAAATGCAGTTGCAAAACTGGTAATTACAGTCGATTACCTAAATGATACGACTTCTCTAATGAAGTCAGGGGCGTAACATTGACTGTCTGCTATGAGTGCAGTTAAAGAATTATGATCATGGCATCAGTTTGCCGTAACAGGAGTCTGCTAAGACTCGAAAATCACCCCAGATAGGGTTAAACAAAGTAGCCTAAAATGACTACGGTCACGTTTAGCAATAGACGGGAATTGGCGTCCTATGACGTCCATCAGGTTGCACCAGGGTTGAACAAAATGTCGAACCCAAGGGTGGCTCACAATCACTGTAATAAATGACATCTAATTATACTAATTACATTCCCTACCTATGAAATGGCTGTCACTAAGTTCGGCTGATTTACAATCTACACTAATCTAACTATACCACCAATGACTAGAACAAAGAAGGGTTGTACAAACTCACGATATGAAGGAGCCCACACTTAGCTCTCTGTCCAATGACAAGGGTTGAACAAAAGCACCTCTGGCTTTCAGGATTGGCATCGTCCGTATCAGAACTTCCATCTTGGCTCTCCTAAAGACCAGGGTTCGGTCTGTCCCTGTAGTCGACATCGTGAATGGGTTGGACATGCCTAGGAAAGGCATCCTCGACTTCTTCCTTCTCGTTCGACGTTCTTGAAGTTCCAAATCATGCTCGTTCCTTCCGAGACATCTCCCTCATACCATAACGGTACTTAGCCCATCATCTCCGGCTCGAACATGGTGTTATAAATGTCGAACACGTGGTCGGTAATGTTAGACATCATGTATTTCATTAGTACTTGAAAATTGCGGTGTGCTTTGTAGCTATCACAGGCGTTACACATATATCTAGCAACACAGCCTCTACACTTTGCAGATATCATTAATAAATGGCCATGCACTGATCTGCTGGTTCACACGTGCACAGACTCTACTTTTACAATCACGTGGCATCCGTGAAATAGGCGTCGATTTCTGGCGGATAAATCCACCGTAGCAATTTATATACGAAGTGGTTTTAATATCACACTCGTTCAATGTAACTTTATCACAGTTATTGGTATATTTAACACTAGGCTTCAGCCCTCCACAAATCACGTGGGTACAAAATGTGGTGCTACAGAATCGTAGAAAATTCACAATATTTTAAATACGTTCATAATGCAATTTGTGCTGATCACTACACTTTATAAATCGTGATGCACAATACGATGGTGCTCGATGACACTTGATAAATATATCTTCGCTAAAAAGCGGACTGTTTCCACGTCTTACATGGCGGATATTATAACACGCCTCAACATGGCGGATTCTCCTGACGTAGTGCACGGAACTGCGTTCCTCGTGGAATCAAGTCGTCAAACTAAGTCGTTGAGCGACTATTCACATCCCTACTTGCGTATCTGCAATGATATTACCGTACCTTAAAGTGGAAAAACATTCTCCAAAATGTTTCAATAATACTGAATGACGAAATGGAATATTCTGAGTCTCGTAGAAAGGTAAAGTTGATTAATAAGACCTCAGATAAATAATTAGCAGACTTCACCAAAGTCAAAAGAGCGATCCTCCGCTACTCCAAAGAGAATCGTATAAGCTCTCAGCTTCTGGTTGCTTTCTGGGTGTGTTCAAAGGTAATACATCCCATCATAAATGTGTTGTCATGAAAAATATCACATGAACCGTAGCTCCGTCGTTTCAAATAAAATGTAGGGAAGACATTTTTATTTGACTCAAAGTTCATTCATGAGTGATATTTTTTTAGATTAGCTGCGTTGAAGGTTCCAATGCACACTCCTGTTTGAATGTCTTCAATCACGTAACTTCCATTGTTCAGAGGTTGTCGGATACGACTGGGGCCATAATATAAAGACAGAAATTTCCCATATATGCGGTCTATAGGACTTGAAATTCCGGGTCTCCTTATAAGAACAAGGTCTCCCGCGACTAGTGGTTCTCTGAATCTCTGGCGTCTGGTTCTTCTCAAACGTTTCGCAGCTTGTCTGTCCAAAGTGTCCCTTGCAGCTAAAAGTCTGCTGGCGTGTGATGGTTGTAAACAAGGTGGATTTACAATCACACGATTCCACATTCTCATCGGCATCTGGTCCATATGCAAAACCATGGGTATCTGACCAGTGCTCTCATGGACTGTTGAGTTTATACATTTTGCCATGATAACTAGGACTTCAGTCCAACGCCAGTGTTCTTCCTGACAATACAATCGACAGAATTTTGCAATAGTCGCCATAACGCATTCTGCTGGGTTGCTCTCTGGATGGCAAATTGAAGATAAAACATGACCTATCTCCAACTCGTTCATAGCATTGGCGAATTCTGTGGAGGTGAACTGTGATCCATGATCAGTCAACAGGAATTGTGGCTTTCCTGCCTCTGGTATCACTTGTCGTCTAATTCTCTGGATAATCTGGTGTGCGGTGGCTTTCTGAATTGGATGAAGCATCGTATATTTCGTGAACACATCAATGGTTACAACAATGAAGCGATTCCCACGGCGGGCCTTTGGTATTGGGCCATAGAGGTCCTGTGCTTATAACTCTCTGGGTTGAGTTGGGAGTATAGGCCTAGCGGATTCCTTCAACAAGTGTGACGTGTACTTGTTCCGCTGGCATGCGTCGCAAGCACGTAAACACTGTCTAACGGTGGTTCCTAGCCTTTTCCAGGTAAAAGACTCCTTGATGGTCGCAATGGTCTTGTCAGTCCCACCATGTCCAATGGATAGATGAACCATAAGAATGACAGATTCCTGATATCTCCTTGGAATGACTGCACGCAGTTGAGTGTGGTCCACGTCCACAAACTTATACAAGACACGATGATAGATCAGATAGTCATCTGCAAGAGCAGCTGTCCTCGCATAGTGAGCATCCTGCGGATCCATTCGTCGTTCCAGGAAGCGGATAATGTTCCTGAGTTCCTCCTCACGTCGTTGTCCTTCTGGTAGATGACGAAGTCGGCGAAGGTGTTCCTCGCATTCTCCCTCGATGTCAATGGCATTCACAGTGGTTTCAGGATTCCGGCTGAGAATGTCGGTCAACACATTCTCTCTGCCTGGTCGGTGAACAATTTCCAAATCAAACTGTTGGAGAAACAGCGTCCAACGTGTGATCCTGTCGCTTGCCAGTCCTGTCCGTAAAATGAAGGTCAGCGCATGGTGGTCGGTCCTCACGATAATCCTCTGGCCTAACAACAATTTCTGCCAGTACTCAAGCGCGTAAACAATAGCGAGTGCTTCAATCTCAGTGGTGAAATAATGAGATTCATGCACTCTCAAACGTCGACTTAAGAAAGCGATGTAATGACGTTTCTTCTCATCATCCTCCTGCAATAGGATGGCACCTATTCCAATCGCAGATGCATCAGTCTCTAGAATAAAATTCCGGGAGTAGTCTGGATATTCTAACTGAATCGAATCAACCAGCATCTGTTTAGCTTTTCTGAAAGCCGTCTCGCACTCGTCGTCCCAAGCCCATCGGCAATTCTTCTTCAGCAAACCTTGAAATGGTGCGACAATCTCAGAATACTTCTCACAATGAGCAGCAAAGAATTGGATAATTCCCAAGAATTGTCTCACGTGTTTCACACGGGTTGGTGTTGGAAATGCAGCAACGGTTCTGATCTTCGCCGGATTCGGCCTGTATCCATCTCCATTAATTATGTGTCCCACAAATTTGACTTCTCTCTGGAAGAATCGACACTTGTCGAACTTCACTTTGAAATTAGCCTGTCGAAGATTCTCAAAAACAAGGCGTAAAGTTGCTAAATGTTCTTCCTCCGTTTCCGAGGCTATGATGATGTCATCCACATAACATATCACCCTCTGTTTTACTTCAGGAGTTAGCTTCGCATCAAGTGCTCTAATTAATGCAGCTCCGGCATTTTTCACTCCAAAGGGTAGTTTTCGAAAGACATAGGTGGTCTGATCGAACAGAAATCCTGTATACTTCTGAGTATGCTCAGACAATCAAATATGGTAGTAGGATTGTACTAAGTCCAATGACGAAAATACTTTCTTCCCCTTAAATTTTCTGAGGATGTCCCTAATCTTGGGCGGTTGGTCATGCTCAGGAGCTAGGCGTTCGTTTAAGGCCCTGACATCGAGACAAAGTCTCAGGCTTCCATCCACCTTAACCACAGGTGTTATAGGATTCAAGAAAGGAGTTGGTGACTTCTTAATTGTACCTGCTGCTTCCATTTCATGGATCTTCTTAGCAGCTTCCTCTCGGTGTTTCTCTGCGATAGGATAAATCTTTTTCTGGAACGGGGAATCATCCAATAGTATAAGATCGTACTCGTAGTCCAATATCTCACCAGGTGTGGTGTCGAATATAGCCTCGTATTCGCTTAATATGGCATCTACCTTCTCTCGTACGGGTGCTGATAATTGTTCTGCCTCTCCGTCGGCATCTTGTGTCTCCTCAATTTCCTTGCCATTTAAATTCTCAACAACGTTGACTTCGGATTCAAATTCCGGTTCTTCCTCTACTAAATTCATTTGATGGGTTCGTTCGGCTTAAACTCCACCGTATTACGTCCCATATCAATGATTCCATCGTACTTCCGAATGAAGTCTGCACCCAATATGGCATCATGATGCAAGCCTTTCATCACTAGAAATTCGTGCAAATACACGTGGCTCGAAATTTTTAAAGTGCATAAAAACTGAATTTTGCACGTTACGACACGGTCAGGTATAACTCCTCTGACTCTTACTGCAGAAACTGGCAGTTCTGTCACCTCAGAGTTTGCTTTCAGTCTGGCATGGCAATCGGCGGAAATGACACTTATCATTGCCCCTGTATCGATGAGAATGACTACGTCACATCCATTCAGGGTAGCTACAATCTTCGGTAGACGCGTCAATTCGTAGTTGTGGTTCGTCGTTCGTCGTTCGTCTAATAGATCTTCCTGAATTGGCTCCCAGAGTAAGATAGTGGCAGTTACTCTGTGCTCAATCGGGTAAGAATCTACTGAGTTTTTGGCGTTTTTTTTTCCCTTGCCGGGAAGTACCGGGCTGGCTTTGCCTCGTTTCTTCCGCCGGAATATTACGTGTTTTCCGCGAAGTCGGGTTCTGATCTCCCCCTTCTTGGTTTTCTTGGAGTCCTCGGAGTTGCTGAAGGTATTCACGACTCTCTTGTGCTCTTCCTCTCCAGTCTCGATCGACCTGGTATCTGGGGTCCCGATCTCGACTCTATCCTCTGCTGTAGCGGTAATCTCTACGGATACCTCCCTGCTGTGGGTTCCGGTTATTATTCCCTCGGCGGTCGTCGTTCGTTCCTCGATCAAAGCGTCGGTTCCAATAACTACGACGGTCATCTCTCCGGTCTCTAGCGTACGGAGTGTTATTCCAATTTCTCCGACCACGATTATATTCATCACGCTGGTCAAAGCTCTCTTGAGTCTGTGTTTGCTGTGGCGTCTGGCACACTTTGTCCACAGTCGTTAAGTTAACATGTCGCTCATCACGCCTGTCAGCCTTCTGTTGACGGTGTGTTGGAAACTGTTCTGTATTGGCGTCCAATCGTCGCAAGATTTGATCGCACTGCTGGAATGTAGATGCTCCTGCAGCGATCAATACTCGTTGCACGTCTGCAGGGTATTGCCAGACGATGGTATTTACAAGGTCTTGCTCTGACAGTGGGTGTTGCAAATAACGAAGTTTCGCAAGCTGGGTTGCGAAGTAGTTCGCATAGCGCATCGGAGTGTTCGAGCTATATCGGCGAGTGTACATCTCAGCTCTGATACTCTGCTGGATGTCGCTCGACCAGTAAGTTCTCAGTAAGGCTTCTCTGAAGTCTGGATAGCCTACGAATGAATAGCGGAAAGCCCTGAACCAAGTGCTCGCTTGCCCCTCAAGCAAACGCTCAATGGCTCGGAGCTCTCTCTCCGGAGTTACCATTGTGTCCCTTAAGTAGCTCTCCACATTAGCTAAAAATTCCACAGGAGTGATGCCACTTCCAGTGTCTGAGAATCGAGCTGGTTGCTCTTCTCGCGAACGGATGATTGTCACGTTCCCCTGCGTGTGCGCGAGTCTGAATGAACTCGGCGTATAATTATGCGTTGGCGTATTCGTCTCTTGACTTTGTTGATTATGTGTGGTTTGGAAAGGATTTGCGATATAATTTAACGCTTGACTCTGCGCTGAACCGGTAACTTGAGACGGTTGTGATTCCATGGGTGCGCTAGGTTGAAAGTGTGTAGGCATTATCCCTGCGGATTGCGGTCCTGGCGTTGCCTGAGATTCTCCCATCTGTGGAGGTAAATGTATCTCCCTTGGTTGAGTCTCAAGTCGGTCGAGACGTCTCTCGATAATTTCGAGCCCTGGGATAGTCTTAGCTGCGACCTTGTTTCCCAAATCGTTGAGCTGCAACTCAATTCTCTCGACTTTACCTTTGAGGTTGGTGTCGACTTCACGAATAGCTGTCCTCAAGTTATAACTGAGGTCTAACCTCTCGGTTATTGCGACTTCCTCAAATCTTTTCTGTAATGAGTCGATTTCCTCCTCGACTTTGGACATGTTGTCCTTGACCTCGGCTACCTTCGCCTCCATAATAATTTTATGCTCATTAAGGTCACCCCTCAACAGCATTACATCGATCTTATTTTCTTCTCGATGAATGTCTACTGTCTCTCGTAGCCCTGTTACGGTCTCGGTTAATTCCGTAATGTTGCTTTGGTTCGTATTCAACTCGTCCTTGACCTGGATCATACCATCGACGATCGCCTTGACATTATTGTTGACGGCGTTTGCTGCACTTCTCATCAGTACGAGTCCTATGTTCATGGTAGCCATGTCCTTCTTGACGTTGACCATGAATCCCTCGACGTGAGTAAATCGAGCTCCAAATTCCTCTCGAGTATGGTCTAAGTCAGCCCTCATATCAACCTGAACTCTATTAATCGTAGTCTGAATCAGAGCGGTGTGCTCCTCCAAACGGGCTTGCACGTCCACCATAGCTCTATTCATTTGGTCAGTTAAATTATCAATACGCTGGTTAGCCACCTGATGGTGTCGTATTACGTCAACCCTAACAGCCGCTAAACCTGCCGTAAGATCATTTCTGGCCTCTATTCTATGAGCATCCATGTCGGCCCTGACCTGCGTTAGATCAGCCCTAACATAATTAACTTCATCTCTTACAGTATTAATTGACTGTGTGTTAACCTCAAGATCCTGTCTAACATTTTTAATTGATCGGGTGTTAACCTCAAGATCCTGTCTAACCTGGTCCACATGACCACTTACATTGTTAACAGCTTGGGTATTCTCACCCAAGTCACCCCGGACTTCACCTAAATCACCTCTTACGGTACCTACTTCCTGCCTGACATCACCTAAGTCAGCAGTAATCTGCTGGAGATTGGCATTGACACCTGCCAACATCTCCCCAAATACACGACGAATTGTTTCCTCATCCATGACAAGAAATTATTGAGAAAGAGAGGGAGCAATCTCTTATGGAACTTACAGCTATGATTAGTTACTTGGTGGTATAAAGCTTGTTTCATTTAAATGAACATCACGAGTACAGCTGGAGTATGCAAACTAAGTGCTTCTACATTTACAAAGACAACAGCGAGCAAAGCAAAGTATTACATTTACTCAGGATAAGGCATCATCAAAGAAAATTCTATCCATCATTTATCTAACCCAAAAGCCTCACCCCCATGGACTTGTATCAAACATGGACGCCATGTGGTTAATTGATCTGCAGTACGACGATCTAAGTTCGTCCCAGTCCGGTCAATTTACCATTGATCAACATTAAGATCCTCTTAAATGACATGGAACTGACGGTCACCACGTTAACGTCGGCACATGAGTTGGGCGCCATTTAAGGAAGAGTATATGTTATGTGCCCGTCAGAGGAGTTGCCAGGATAGCCAACAACCGAAATGACTTCCCTAACATCTCATCCACCGGACCTAACTGCCGAGAGGATCAGGTGAACTTCCATACAGGCCAAAGCGGCACGAGAATCCATCGTCCACAGGGATCGTGGTACATGGTGACTAAAGGTCATAGACTGCCTAAGGAAAGGTTCACCTTACAAGCTAGACTGAGAAAAGAAACATCCAGATTTATGTAAAACATCGTGAAGATTTATTGTAAAATTCACAAACCCCTATCCTAGTTCGGAGGGTTTCTATCGGCTAATCCGCAAACTAATAAATGATCAAAAATAAAGAGCAGGTCCCTACCTGAGAAGTTACAGTAAACCCTCGCGAAAGATCTATCTCACAATAATAAAAGCAACAACAGCAACACTAGGAAAATGGTACGGCGCAAAACCCTACATCAAGTTACAAGATCAAGCTAATATCGGAATTTACATTTAACAGGGTAGCAAAACAAATCTAAGTTAGGATGATACCATTTTCTCATTTACATTTAATATTAATTCATCTAGCTAAGTCCTGCCAATTAGTTACAAAATTTACGGCGGTGACGTCCGTAATATCAAACAATTACAGTCAAACCTATGTGACAAGCCATAAAAAAATATCTAAGACACTCTTATAGACTAGGTGCTAATCAGCACACAAAAGGTGACATAGAGGATTTGTACACTTTTACATCAATAAATCAATAAATACAAGACCACAGTTTTATTCAAAGCCTACCTACACCTTGGTTTACTGTTTGAAAGCCATAGTCATTTAACGTGTGAAATTACGGTGACGACAGCGCAGTGAAGACTACGTCTAACATCGAATGGCCTGCGCTCCACCAACTACGAACTAAAGGTTCGAGCAAGCCTCTGTCGCTACAAAAAGTGTCAGCTGTCCTAAAGTCATTTCCTCCAGGAAATACTTTCATTGGCAGGGCCATATCAGCAGGTTCCAAATGCAAATGAACAAGGTTAAATAGAAAGGATTCGTTAGTTATATTTTGTTTATCAAAATTATGCGTTTTATTATTAAGATGTCGGTTTAAATTATCGTTGGTTTATGGTGAATAACAGCTGACTAGCTTGGCACGGAGCGTCTCTGAGAGATCATCTCTGCCATAGAGCCTCGACTCAAAAGTCGGAATACAATCAACGAGCAATAACAACTCGGACACACAATAACACAAGTTACCAGCGGCGCACAGCTCGCGTTCAATAACTCTGGGACGGGCCTGGACACATCAGTTACCCTCCCTAAATATCTGGTCGACGGGAACAGTCCCGGACATGGTACACAAAATACCTTCACACATGAAAAACCCTCCTCACGGGGCTAGCCTCCAACATAAAATAAGAATCCTGACATAACTGTACTCGTCGAAACAACGGTACACGCAAAAGGCGTTTAACTAACAAATGACAATCTAAAGAACATGTGAGCAGATACAGAAATGGACTCTGGGTTCCATGAGCTATCAATGCAATGAAAAATAAATGAATGCTACAAGCATTCTGTCCTGTGTTAACACAAGTCTGTCTCACTTGGAAGCAAGCGCTCTCACTCGTGCGCTGGGAAATATTCACAAACCTGTCTGTGTCACAGCAAGTTGCCGGCTCCCTGCACTATTAGACACAGCACGTTGCCTGGGCCGGCAATTCAGGCAAGAAAATAACTATGAAACTGGCCTCATAATAATACCTTTACCATAGGTTATAAACATCAAAGAATGTGTGCATTAAGAGCACGCTATAAAGCTGAATACAAACATATAACTCTGTCTTTCATAGCAAAGACGTTTAAAAGATAGCAATGTCACTAATTGCTGAAGCTCTTTGCTCTCAAAGATAAAATACTTCATTAGTTTCTTGTATCAAACATTCAAATAATCACGTGTCATCACACTTGACACAAACAAAATAATATTATGGCGCAAACTCCACTCTGCTGGATTTGCTTAATGATACGTTGGGAACTGTGTTCGATGCTAGGCTACAACGAAACATCCCTTTCACTTGCAAGGTCTACACTTGACCTGGATGGCTTCTGAGCACATCATGAATGAAATATAAATGCAGTTGCAAAACTGGTAATTACAGTCGATTACCTAAATGATACGACTTCTCTAATGAAGTCAGGGGCGTAACATTGACTGTCTGCTATGAGTGCAGTTAAAGAATTATGATCATGGCATCAGTTTGCCGTAACAGGAGTCTGCTAAGACTCGAAAATCACCCCAGATAGGGTTAAACAAAGTAGCCTAAAAATGACTACGGTCACGTTTAGCAATAGACGGGAATTGGCGTCCTATGACGTCCATCAGGTTGCACCAGGGTTGAACAAAATGTCGAACCCAAGGGTGGCTCACAATCACTGTAATAAATGACATCTAATTATACTAATTACATTCCCTACCTATGAAATGGCTGTCACTAAGTTCGGCTGATTTACAATCTACACTAATCTAACTATACCACCAATGACTAGAACAAAGAAGGGTTGTACAAACTCACGATATGAAGGAGCCCACACTTAGCTCTCTGTCCAATGACAAGGGTTGAACAAAAGCACCTCTGGCTTTCAGGATTGGCATCGTCCGTATCAGAACTTCCATCTTGGCTCTCCTAAAGACCAGGGTTCGGTCTGTCCCTGTAGTCGACATCGTGAATGGGTTGGACATGCCTAGGAAAGGCATCCTCGACTTCTTCCTTCTCGTTCGACGTTCTTGAAGTTCCAAATCATGCTCGTTCCTTCCGAGACATCTCCCTCATACCATAACGGTACTTAGCCCATCATCTCCGGCTCGAACATGGTGTTATAAATGTCGAACACGTGGTCGGTAATGTTAGACATCATGTATTTCATTAGTACTTGAAAATTGCGGTGTGCTTTGTAGCTATCACAGGCGTTACACATATATCTAGCAACACAGCCTCTACACTTTGCAGATATCATTAATAAATGGCCATGCACTGATCTGCTGGTTCACACGTGCACAGACTCTACTTTTACAATCACGTGGCATCCGTGAAATAGGCGTCGATTTCTGGCGGATAAATCCACCGTAGCAATTTATATACGAAGTGGTTTTAATATCACACTCGTTCAATGTAACTTTATCACAGTTATTGGTATATTTAACACTAGGCTTCAGCCCTCCACAAATCACGTGGGTACAAAATGTGGTGCTACAGAATCGTAGAAAATTCACAATATTTTAAATACGTTCATAATGCAATTTGTGCTGATCACTACACTTTATAAATCGTGATGCACAATACGATGGTGCTCGATGACACTTGATAAATATTTCTTCGCTAAAAAGCGGACTGTTTCCACGTCTTACATGGCGGATATTATAACACGCCTCAACAGGGCGGATTCTCCTGACGTAGTGCACGGAACTGCGTTCCTCGTGGAATCAAGTCGTCAAACTAAGTCGTTGAGCGACTATTAACATCCCTACTTGCGTATCTGCAATGATATTACCGTACCTTAAAGTGGAAAAACATTCTCCAAAATGTTTCAATAATACTGAATGACGAAATGGAATATTCTGAGTCTCGTAGAAAGGTAAAGTTGATTAATAAGACCTCAGATAAATAATTAGCAGACTTCACCAAAGTCAAAAGAGCGATCCTCCGCTACTCCAAAGAGAATCGTATAAGCTCTCAGCTTCTGGTTGCTTTCTGGGTGTGTTCAAAGGTAATACATCCCATCATAAATGTGTTGTCATGAAAAATATCACATGAACCGTAGCTCCGTCGTTTCAAATAAAATGTAGGGAAGACATTTTTATTTGACTCAAAGTTCATTCATGAGTGATATTTTTTTAGATTATCTGCGTTGAAGGTTCCAATGCACACTCCTGTTTGAATGTCTTCAATCACGTAACTTCCATTGTTCAGAGGTTGTCGGATACGACTGGGGCCATAATATAAAGACAGAAATTTCCCATATATGCGGTCTATAGGACTTGAAATTCCGGGTCTCCTTATAAGAACAAGGTCTCCCGCGACTAGTGGTTCTCTGAATCTCTGGCGTCTGGTTCTTCTCAAACGTTTCGCAGCTTGTCTGTCCAAAGTGTCCCTTGCAGCTAAAAGTCTGCTGGCGTGTGATGGTTGTAAACAAGGTGGATTTACAATCACACGATTCCACATTCTCATCGGCATCTGGTCCATATGCAAAACCATGGGTATCTGACCAGTGCTCTCATGGACTGTTGAGTTTATACATTTTGCCATGATAACTAGGACTTCAGTCCAACGCCAGTGTTCTTCCTGACAATACAATCGACAGAATTTTGCAATAGTCGCCATAACGCATTCTGCTGGGTTGCTCTCTGGATGGCAAATTGAAGATAAAACATGACCTATCTCCAACTCGTTCATAGCATTGGCGAATTCTGTGGAGGTGAACTGTGATCCATGATCAGTCAACAGGAATTGTGGCTTTCCTGCCTCTGGTATCACTTGTCGTCTAATTCTCTGGATAATCTGGTGTGCGGTGGCTTTCTGAATTGGATGAAGCATCGTATATTTCGTGAACACATCAATGGTTACAACAATGAAGCGATTCCCACGGCGGGCCTTTGGTATTGGGCCATAGAGGTCCTGTGCTTATAACTCTCTGGGTTGAGTTGGGAGTATAGGCCTAGCGGATTCCTTCAACAAGTGTGACGTGTACTTGTTCCGCTGGCATGCGTCGCAAGCACGTAAACACTGTCTAACGGTGGTTCCTAGCCTTTTCCAGGTAAAAGACTCCTTGATGGTCGCAATGGTCTTGTCAGTCCCACCATGTCCAATGGATAGATGAACCATAAGAATGACAGATTCCTGATATCTCCTTGGAATGACTGCACGCAGTTGAGTGTGGTCCACGTCCACAAACTTATACAAGACACGATGATAGATCAGATAGTCATCTGCAAGAGCAGCTGTCCTCGCATAGTGAGCATCCTGCGGATCCATTCGTCGTTCCAGGAAGCGGATAATGTTCCTGAGTTCCTCCTCACGTCGTTGTCCTTCTGGTAGATGACGAAGTCGGCGAAGGTGTTCCTCGCATTCTCCCTCGATGTCAATGGCATTCACAGTGGTTTCAGGATTCCGGCTGAGAATGTCGGTCAACACATTCTCTCTGCCTGGTCGGTGAACAATTTCCAAATCAAACTGTTGGAGAAACAGCGTCCAACGTGTGATCCTGTCGCTTGCCAGTCCTGTCCGTAAAATGAAGGTCAGCGCATGGTGGTCGGTCCTCACGATAATCCTCTGGCCTAACAACAATTTCTGCCAGTACTCAAGCGCGTAAACAATAGCGAGTGCTTCAATCTCAGTGGTGAAATAATGAGATTCATGCACTCTCAAACGTCGACTTAAGAAAGCGATGTAATGACGTTTCTTCTCATCATCCTCCTGCAATAGGATGGCACCTATTCCAATCGCAGATGCATCAGTCTCTAGAATAAAATTCCGGGAGTAGTCTGGATATTCTAACTGAATCGAATCAACCAGCATCTGTTTAGCTTTTCTGAAAGCCGTCTCGCACTCGTCGTCCCAAGCCCATCGGCAATTCTTCTTCAGCAAACCTTGAAATGGTGCGACAATCTCAGAATACTTCTCACAATGAGCAGCAAAGAATTGGATAATTCCCAAGAATTGTCTCACGTGTTTCACACGGGTTGGTGTTGGAAATGCAGCAACGGTTCTGATCTTCGCCGGATTCGGCCTGTATCCATCTCCATTAATTATGTGTCCCACAAATTTGACTTCTCTCTGGAAGAATCGACACTTGTCGAACTTCACTTTGAAATTAGCCTGTCGAAGATTCTCAAAAACAAGGCGTAAAGTTGCTAAATGTTCTTCCTCCGTTTCCGAGGCTATGATGATGTCATCCACATAACATATCACCCTCTGTTTTACTTCAGGAGTTAGCTTCGCATCAAGTGCTCTAATTAATGCAGCTCCGGCATTTTTCACTCCAAAGGGTAGTTTTCGAAAGACATAGGTGGTCTGATCGAACAGAAACCCTGTATACTTCTGAGTATGCTCAGACAATCAAATATGGTAGTAGGATTGTACTAAGTCCAATGACGAAAATACTTTCTTCCCCTTAAATTTTCTGAGGATGTCCCTAATCTTGGGCGGTTGGTCATGCTCAGGAGCTAGGCGTTCGTTTAAGGCCCTGACATCGAGACAAAGTCTCAGGCTTCCATCCACCTTAACCACAGGTGTTATAGGATTCAAGAAAGGAGTTGGTGACTTCTTAATTGTACCTGCTGCTTCCATTTCATGGATCTTCTTAGCAGCTTCCTCTCGGTGTTTCTCTGCGATAGGATAAATCTTTTTCTGGAACGGGGAATCATCCAATAGTATAAGATCGTACTCGTAGTCCAATATCTCACCAGGTGTGGTGTCGAATATAGCCTCGTATTCGCTTAATATGGCATCTACCTTCTCTCGTACGGGTGCTGATAATTGTTCTGCCTCTCCGTCGGCATCTTGTGTATCCTCAATTTCCTTGCCATTTAAATTCTCAACAACGTTGACTTCGGATTCAAATTCCGGTTCTTCCTCTACTAAATTCATTTGATGGGTTCGTTCGGCTTAAACTCCACCGTATTACGTCCCATATCAATGATTCCATCGTACTTCCGAATGAAGTCTGCACCCAATATGGCATCATGATGCAAGCCTTTCATCACTAGAAATTCGTGCAAATACACGTGGCTCGAAATTTTTAAAGTGCATAAAAACTGAATTTTGCACGTTACGACACGGTCAGGTATAACTCCTCTGACTCTTACTGCAGAAACTGGCAGTTCTGTCACCTCAGAGTTTGCTTTCAGTCTGGCATGGCAATCGGCGGAAATGACACTTATCATTGCCCCTGTATCGATGAGAATGACTACGTCACATCCATTCAGGGTAGCTACAATCTTCGGTAGACGCGTCAATTCGTAGTTGTGGTTCGTCGTTCGTCGTTCGTCTAATAGATCTTCCTGAATTGGCTCCCAGAGTAAGATAGTGGCAGTTACTCTGTGCTCAATCGGGTAAGAATCTACTGAGTTTTTGGCGTTTTTTTTTTCCCTTGCCGGGAAGTACCGGGCTGGCTTTGCCTCGTTTCTTCCGCCGGAATATTACGTGTTTTCCGCGAAGTCGGGTTCTGATCTCCCCCTTCTTGGTTTTCTTGGAGTCCTCGGAGTTGCTGAAGGTATTCACGACTCTCTTGTGCTCTTCCTCTCCAGTCTCGATCGACCTGGTATCTGGGGTCCCGATCTCGACTCTATCCTCTGCTGTAGCGGTAATCTCTACGGATACCTCCCTGCTGTGGGTTCCGGTTATTATTCCCTCGGCGGTCGTCGTTCGTTCCTCGATCAAAGCGTCGGTTCCAATAAATACGACGGTCATCTCTCCGGTCTCTAGCGTACGGAGTGTTATTCCAATTTCTCCGACCACGATTATATTCATCACGCTGGTCAAAGCTCTCTTGAGTCTGTGTTTGCTGTGGCGTCTGACACACTTTGTCCACAGTCGTTAAGTTAACATGTCGCTCATCACGCCTGTCAGCCTTCTGTTGACGGTGTGTTGGAAACTGTTCTGTATTGGCGTCCAATCGTCGCAAGATTTGATCGAACTGCTGGAATGTAGATGCTCCTGCAGCGATCAATACTCGTTGCACGTCTGCAGGGTATTGCCAGACGATGGTATTTACAAGGTCTTGCTCTGACAGTGGGTGTTGCAAATAACGAAGTTTCGCAAGCTGGGTTGCGAAGTAGTTCGCATAGCGCATCGGAGTGTTCGAGCTATATCGGCGAGTGTACATCTCAGCTCTGATACTCTGCTGGATGTCGCTCGACCAGTAAGTTCTCAGTAAGGCTTCTCTGAAGTCTGGATAGCCTACGAATGAATAGCGGAAAGCCCTGAACCAAGTGCTCGCTTGCCCCTCAAGCAAACGCTCAATGGCTCGGAGCTCTCTCTCCGGAGTTACCATTGTGTCCCTTAAGTAGCTCTCCACATTAGCTAAAAATTCCACAGGAGTGATGCCACTTCCAGTGTCTGAGAATCGAGCTGGTTGCTCTTCTCGCGAACGGATGATTGTCACGTTCCCCTGCGTGTGCGCGAGTCTGAATGAACTCGGCGTATAATTATGCGTTGGCGTATTCGTCTCTTGACTTTGTTGATTATGTGCGGTTTGGAAAGGATTTGCGATATAATTTAACGCTTGACTCTGCGCTGAACCGGTAACTTGAGACGGTTGTGATTCCATGGGTGCGCTAGGTTGAAAGTGTGTAGGCATTATCCCTGCGGATTGCGGTCCTGGCGTTGCCTGAGATTCTCCCATCTGTGGAGGTAAATGTATCTCCCTTGGTTGAGTCTCAAGTCGGTCGAGACGTCTCTCGATAATTTCGAGCCCTGGGATAGTCTTAGCTGCGACCTTGTTTCCCAAATCGTTGAGCTGCAACTCAATTCTCTCGACTTTACCTTTGAGGTTGGTGTCGACTTCACGAATAGCTGTCCTCAAGTTATAACTGAGGTCTAACCTCTCGGTTATTGCGACTTCCTCAAATCTTTTCTGTAATGAGTCGATTTCCTCCTCGACTTTGGACATGTTGTCCTTGACCTCGGCTACCTTCGCCTCCATAATAATTTTATGCTCATTAAGGTCACCCCTCAACAGCATTACATCGATCTTATTTTCTTCTCGATGAATGTCTACTGTCTCTCGTAGCCCTGTTACGGTCTCGGTTAATTCCGTAATGTTGCTTTGGTTCGTATTCAACTCGTCCTTGACCTGGATCATACCATCGACGATCGCCTTGACATTATTGTTGACGGCGTTTGCTGCACTTCTCATCAGTACGAGTCCTATGTTCATGGTAGCCATGTCCTTCTTGACGTTGACCATGAATCCCTCGACGTGAGTAAATCGAGCTCCAAATTCCTCTCGAGTATGGTCTACGTCAGCCCTCATATCAACCTGAACTCTATTAATCGTAGTCTGAATCAGAGCGGTGTGCTCCTCCAAACGGGCTTGCACGTCCACCATAGCTCTATTCATTTGGTCAGTTAAATTATCAATACGCTGGTTAGGCTCCTGATGGTGTCGTATTACGTCAACCCTAACAGCCGCTAAACCTGCCGTAAGATCATTTCTGGCCTCTATTCTATGAGCATCCATGTCGGCCCTGACCTGCGTTAGATCAGCCCTAACATAATTAACTTCATCTCTTACAGTATTAATTGACTGTGTGTTAACCTCAAGATCCTGTCTAACATTTTTAATTGATCGGGTGTTAACCTCAAGATCCTGTCTAACCTGGTCCACATGACCACTTACATTGTTAACAGCTTGGGTATTCTCACCCAAGTCACCCCGGACTTCACCTAAATCACCTCTTACGGTACCTACTTCCTGCCTGACATCACCTAAGTCAGCAGTAATCTGCTGGAGATTGGCATTGACACCTGCCAACATCTCCCCAAATACACGACGAATTGTTTCCTCATCCATGACAAGAAATTATTGAGAAAGAGAGGGAGCAATCTCTTATGGAACTTACAGCTATGATTAGTTACTTGGTGGTATAAAGCTTGTTTCATTTAAATGAACATCACGAGTACAGCTGGAGTATGCAAACTAAGTGCTTCTACATTTACAAAGACAACAGCGAGCAAAGCAAAGTATTACATTTACTCAGGATAAGGCATCATCAAAGAAAATTCTATCCATCATTTATCTAACCCAAAAGCCTCACCCCCATGGACTTGTATCAAACATGGACGCCATGTGGTTAATTGATCTGCAGTACGACGATCTAAGTTCGTCCCAGTCCGGTCAATTTACCATTGATCAACATTAAGATCCTCTTAAATGACATGGAACTGACGGTCACCACGTTAACGTCGGCACATGAGTTGGGCGCCATTTAAGGAAGAGTATATGTTATGTGCCCGTCAGAGGAGTTGCCAGGATAGCCAACAACCGAAATGACTTCCCTAACATCTCATCCACCGGACCTAACTGCCGAGAGGATCAGGTGAACTTCCATACAGGCCAAAGCGGCACGAGAATCCATCGTCCACAGGGATCGTGGTACATGGTGACTAAAGGTCATAGACTGCCTAAGGAAAGGTTCACCTTACAAGCTAGACTGAGAAAAGAAACATCCAGATTTATGTAAAACATCGTGAAGATTTATTGTAAAATTCACAAACCCCTATCCTAGTTCGGAGGGTTTCTATCGGCTAATCCGCAAACTAATAAATGATCAAAAATAAAGAGCAGGTCCCTACCTGAGAAGTTACAGTAAACCCTCGCGAAAGATCTATCTCACAATAATAAAAGCAACAACAGCAACACTAGGAAAATGGTACGGCGCAAAACCCTACATCAAGTTACAAGATCAAGCTAATATCGGAATTTACATTTAACAGGGTAGCAAAACAAATCTAAGTTAGGATGATACCATTTTCTCATTTACATTTAATATTAATTCATCTAGCTAAGTCCTGCCAATTAGTTACAAAATTTACGGCGGTGACGTCCGTAATATCAAACAATTACAGTCAAACCTATGTGACAAGCCATAAAAAAATATCTAAGACACTCTTATAGACTAGGTGCTAATCAGCACACAAAAGGTGACATAGAGGATTTGTACACTTTTACATCAATAAATCAATAAATACAAGACCACAGTTTTATTCAAAGCCTACCTACACCTTGGTTTACTGTTTGTAAGCCATAGTCATTTAACGTGTGTAATTACGGTGACGAATGCGCAGTGAAGACCACGTCTAACATCGTATGGCCTGCGCTCCACTAACTACGAACTAAAGGTTCGAGCAAGCCTCTGTCGCTACAAAACGTGTCAGCTGTCCTAAAGTCATTTCCTCCAGGAAATACTTTCATTGCCACGGCCATGTCAGCAGGTTCCAAATGCAAATAAACAAGGTTAAACAGAAAGGATTCGTTAGTTATATTTTGTTTATCAAAATTATGCGTTTTATTATTAAGATGTCGGTTTAAATTATTGTTGGTTTATGGCGAATAACAGCTGACTAGCTTGGCACGGAGCGTCTCTGAGAGATCATCTCTGCCATAGAGCCTCGACTCAAAAGTCGGAATACAATCAACGAGCAATAACAACTCGGACACACAATAACACAAGTTACCAGCGGCGCACAGCTCGCGTTTAATAACTCTGGGACGGGCCTGGACACATCAGTTACCCTCCCTAAATATCTGGTCGACGGGAACAGTCCAGGACATGGTACACAAAATACCTTCACACATGAAAAACCCTCATCACGGGGCTAGCCTCCAACATAAAATAAGAATCCTGACATAACTGTACTCGTCGAAACAACGGTACACGCAAAAGGCGTTTAACTAACAAATGACAATCTAAAGAACATGTGAGCAGATACAGAAATGGACTCTGGGTTCCATGAGCTATCAATGCAATGAAAAATAAATGAATACTACAAGCATTCTGTCCTGTGTTAACTCAAGTCTGTCTCACTTGGAAGCAAGCGCTCTCACTCGTGCGCTGGGAAATATTCACAAACCTGTCTGTGTCACAGCAAGTTGCAGGCTCCCTGCACTATTAGACACAACACGTTGACTGGGCCGGCAATTCAGGCAAGAAAATAACTATGAAACTGGCCTCATAATAATACCTTTACCATAGGTTATAAACATCAAAGAATGTGTGCATTAAGAGCACGCTATAAAGCTGAATACAAACATATAACTCTGTCTTTCATAGCAAAGTTGTTTAAAAGATAGCAATGTCACTCATTGCTGGAGCTCTTTGCTCTCAAAGATAAAATACTTCATTAGTTTCTTGTATCAAACATTCAAATAATCACGTGTCATCACACTTGACACAAACAAAATAATATTATGGCGCAAACTCCACTCTGCTGGATGTGCTTAATGATACGTTGGGAACTGGGTTCGATGCTAGGCTACAACGAAACATCCCTTTCACTTGCCAGGTCTACACTTGACCTGGATGGCTTCTGAGCACATCATGAATGAAATATAAATGCAGTTACAAAACTGGTAATTACAGTCGATTACCTAAATGATACGACTTCTCTAATGAAGTCAGGGGCGTAACGTTGACTGTCTGCTTTGAGTGCAGTTAAAGAATTATGATCATGGCATCAGTTTGCCGTAACAGGAGTCTGCTAAGACTCGAAAATCACCCCAGATAGGGTTAAACAAAGTAGCCTAAAAATGACTACGGTCACGTTTAGCAATAGACGGGAATTGGCGTCGTATGACGTCCATCAGGTTGCACCTGGGATGAACAAAATGTCGAACCCAAGGGTGGCTCACAATCACTGTAATAAATGACATCTAATTATACTAATTACATTCCCTACCTATGAAATGGCTGTCACTAAGTTCGGCTGATTTACAATCTACACTAATCTAACTATACCACCAATGACTAGAACAAAGAAGCGTTGTACAAATTCACGATATGAAGGAGCCCACCCTTAGCTCTCTGTCCAATGACAAGGGTTGAACAAAAGCACCTCTGGCTTTCAGGATTGGCATCGTCCGTATCAGAACTTCCATCTTGGCTCTCCTAAAGACCAGGGTTCGGTCTGTCCCTGTAGTCGACATCGTGAATGGGTTGGACATGCCTAGGAAAGGCATCCTCTACTTCTTCCTTCTCGTTCGACGGTCTTGAAGTTCCAAATCATGCTCGTTCCATCCGAGACATCTCACTCATACCATAACGGTACTTAGCCCATCATCTCCGGCTCGAACATGGTGTTATAAATGTCGAACACGTGGTCGGTAATGTTAGACATCATGTATTTCATTAGTACTTGAAAATTGCGGTGTGCTTTGTAGCTATCACAGGCGTTACACATATATCTAGCAACACAGCCTCTACACTTTGCAGATATCATTAATAAATGGCCATGCACTGATCTGCTGGTTCACACGTGCACAGACTCTACTTTTACAATCACGTGGCATCCGTGAAATAGGCGTCGATTTCTGGCGGATAAATCCACCGTAGCAATTTATATACGAAGTGGTTTTAATATCACACTCGTTCAATGTAACTTTATCACAGTTATTGGTATATTTAACACTAGGCTTCAGCCCTCCACAAATCACGTGGGTACAAAATGTGGTGCTACAGAATCGTAGAAAATTCACAATATTTTAAATACGTTCGTAATGCAATTTGTGCTGATCACTACACTTTATAAATCGTGATGCACAATACGATGGTGCTCGATGACACTTGATAAATATTTCTTCGCTAAAAAGCGGACTGTTTCCACGTCTTACATGGCGGATATTATAACACGCCTCAACAGGGCGGATTCTCCTGACGTAGTGCACGGAACTGCGTTCCTCGTGGAATCAAGTCGTCAAACTAAGTCGTTGAGCGACTATTCACATCCCTACTTGCGTATCTGCAATGATATTACCGTACCTTAAAGTGGAAAAACATTCTCCAAAATGATTCAATAATACTGAATGACGAAATGGAATATTCTGAGTCTCGTAGAAAAGTAAAGTTGATTAATAAGACCTCAGATAAATAATTAGCAGACTTCACCAAAGTCAAAAGAGCGATCCTCCGCTACTCCAAAGAGAATCGTATAAGCTCTCAGCTTCTGGTTGCTTTCTGGGTGTGTTCAAAGGTAATACATCCCATCATAAATGTGTTGTCATGAAAAATATCACATGAACCTTAGCTCAGCGGGTTCAGTACAAAATACAAAATTTGGTTGACGTCCAATGGACGTTACATGCAGTTAGACACTGGATCTATCAGCACGCGTAAAGGCATGTTGCCTACAATACCATGCGTGTGCTGGTCAGAAATAATCTGAAATATTATGATATCTTGTTGTGCCAATTTTGGATGAAATCCATTTGTTAGTATAGAAGTTACATGTATTTTAAAATTGGACATATCAGCAGGCATAGAATCATGTTGGCAGCACTGACTTATATAAATTACTCCAAATTATCTAAGAGGGTCAGGTGCTATACGTGTGCAAAGTATAGAGCTGTTGGCTTGCATACTTTCTGATATATTGATATTAGGGTAAAAAAAAGACAGCATTTATTAACAGTTGGCAGCCCTGATTGCTCTTAACAATACTTATAGTCATATCTGTTATGGTACACATAGCACATACGAAGTTTTGGTTGAAATCCAACTGATAGTATAGATGTTGCATGTATTTAAAAATTGGTACTATCAGCAGGCTTATAATCATGTTGGTAGAACTGACGTATATAAGTTACTCCAAATTAATCTAAAATGTCAGAATATACGTGTGGATAGTTTAAAGCTGTTGGCTTGCATACTTTCTGATATATTGGTATTTGGATAAGAAAATTAGAGAGAGCAATTATGAACATTTAGCAGGCCTGGTGGCTCTTAAGAATACACTCAGTCATATCTGTTTATGTACAGATATTACATACAAAATTTGGTTGAAATCCAATTGATAGTGTAGAAGTTATATGCATTTAAACATTGGACCTATCAGAAGGCTTAAAATTATTTTGGCAACACTGTCATGGTTTGCCTCCTGGAAATTAAACTGAAATAGTATTATCTACACGTGTGCCAATTTTGGAATAGCTCCCATGCATACCTTGCAAGATATCCAACATGGAGCTCAAATTTCTAGTGCGTTTTTTCAGCAGTTGGTAGCACTGACATCATTTTCAAATATGGACGAGAGATATTCCGGTGCACATCTTTACTCATACTAAATTTGGTTTTGATTGCTGAAGCCGTTTAGGAGTTGATAGGGGGGACACACACACAGCCAGCCAGCCAGACAGACAGACTGACACACATTTTCCCGGATCGATCTCATAAGTCTACTTTTTCCTCATTTTTGCAAAATGTGAAAAGTAGGCTAAAAAGTGCACGGAGGCCAGTTTTTTTCGACCTTTTCACAGAAATCGTTAGTGCTTGAATTCCTTTGGTCATAAATAAATTATTTTCTACAGAAACCTTCCTCAAGATATCCTTTACAGAATGGTGAAAATCGCATCAAAATCCATTCAGTGGTTCTCGAGATTACCCGTGACATCCAAGAATCGGGGACTTTGTTTAATACTAAGTAGGGATTATACGCCAATCAGTAATTTAATATAATATATTCCCCCTTCAGTCCAGAATTTTGCGGAACGAAAAGTTCCCAGGCGAAATGAGAGTTGCACTTCCAGGGAATGGCGAGGTGAATGAAACTCAAATTCCCTTTCCGTCCAATCTTAACTTGACTGTGTTTCACAGGCCGAAATGAAGAAAACCCGAGTTGCAATTCCAGGGATACTCCAAACACAACCCCCCTTCTCAGAAGTCTTAACTCAACTCGACTCAGCGGTTTGCTGCTGGCTGTATCTGGGGCAATAGTTTCGCCCGCTAGCTAGGCTGTAACAGGAATGATAGACTCGCCCTTAGCTAGCTCGCAAACTCGCCTCAGTAGTTGAATGGACATGGTTGGAAGAAATTAAAACGTAAAAACACTTATAGTGGGCGATGTATTGAAGATAGACATATACTCTCGTGGACTTTTTTGTAGAACGTTTCATGCTGAACAGTTCTTACGCTCATAGTATTTAGATATTTTTAACGGTTTGCCCAGCGTAAGCTTACAATGCGCTCGGACGCCAGGTTTTTAGCCTACATTTCACATTTTGCAAAAATGAGGCAAAAGTAGACTTATGAGATCGGGAAAATGTGTGTCTGTCTGTCTGTCCTTCTGTCTGTATGTCTATCTGTCTGTCTGGCTGTGTGTGTCCCCCCTATTGACTCCTAAACGGCTGGAGCAATCGAAACAAAATTTGGTAGGAGTAAAGATCTATACCTGAATATCTCACGGCCATATTTGAAAATGATGTCAGTGCTACCAACTGCTGAAAAATCGCAATTGAAATTTGAGCTCCATGTTGGATATCTTGGAAGGTATGAATGGGAGCTATTTTAAAATTGGCACACGTATAGATAATAATATTGCAGTTTAATTTCAAGGAGGCCATACGTGGCAGTGTTGCCAAAATGATTATAAGCCTGCTGATAGGTCCAAATTTTAAATGCATATAACTTCTACACTATCAACTGGATTTCAACCAAATTTCGTATGTGCTATGTCTACATAAACAGACATGACTGAGCATATTCTTAAAAGCCACCAGGGCTGCCAACTGTTAATAAATGCTCTCAATTTTTTAAAATCCAAATTCCCATATATCAGAAAGTATGCAAGCCGACAGCTTTAAACTATGCACACGTATAGTACCTGATATTCTATATTAATTTGGAGTAACTTATATACGTCAGTGCTACCAACATGATTCTAAGCCTGCTGAGAGGTCCAACTTTAAATACAAGTAACTTCTATACCATAATTTGGATTTCAACCAAATTTCGTGTGTACTATGTGTACCATAAAAGATATGACTATGCGTATTCTTAAGAGCAACCAGGGCTGCCAAGTGTTAATAAATACTGCCTCTATTTTTGTTACCCTAGTATCAATATATCAGAAAGTATGCAAGCCAATAGCTCTAAACCTTGCACAGGTATAGTACCTGGCATTCTAGATTAATTTAAAATAACTAATATAGGCCTACGCCAGTGCTGCCACCATGATTCTAAGCCTGCTGTTAGATCCAATGTTTAACTGCAGGTAACGTCCATGCTATCAATTGGACTTCAAACAAATTTTGTATTCTGTATCTTAAGAGATGGAACTAAGAATATATTCAGTCACCAGGGCTGCCAACTGTAGTTCTCTATTAGGCTACATTATGCCAGGTATACAGTATTTCGAACTAATTAGAAATTTCGATATTACCAACTTAATTTCGTCATTATTCTAAATAGATCCATGGCATGAATCTAAAATTTTAAGAAAAGTAGGCTCTTTAGTTCGTCATGGAACTTCTTGTTTTTTACGACTTTTCCACTGAAATCGTTACTGCTCGGCTTCCTTTGATCATAAATAAATTATTTTCTACAGAAATCATTCTCGAGATATCCTTTACAGAATGGTGAAAACCGCATCAAAATCCATCCAGGGATTCTCGAGTTTACCCGTAACATCCAAGAATCGGGGACTTTGTTTTATACTAAGAAGAAATTCTCGTGCTATGGTTATCCCTATGGTTGCGATATTACGCTCATATTTCATAGGCACCTTATATCATCATATCACATGGCTGATGTGTTCAACTTACACAAAACCTATACTCATATTTTAATTGTAGGCCTAAAACATTTTCAACGAAGCTTTAATTTACTATAAACGTCATTATTCACTTCATATGACATGGCATTCAATCATTATGACGTTACAATACAAGAGCATTACCAATATGTCTATATTGTGCCCATCTGTCCACCAGTGATGTGCCGGCGATCACATGTGAGGGAGGCAACATGAGAACAGTGTGAGCACGAGGTTCTGATTTCAGGGCGTCCTGGGTTAAGCCGACTAATAATTTCACACTGTCCTCTTGTTCCACATAAAGGATGAGAGACATGTACCTGTATATAACACAAGAAAAATAGAAAGCACTATTTAAAAAGAAATTCAATTCACATTTATTTAATAGCAAAACAAATAACACACGCACTCCTGTGAATAATGGTGTTTGCTTGCTGCACGGCTTTCAATAAATTATTAAAGGATTTTCTAACTCTGTTGGATCAATGCATCTCCAAAACAAACGAAATAACTTAGTCTTTGGAATATTTCTAGAGTCCTTGATATGTATGTTGAATATATCACAAATATCGTGTTTGACCCTATACAATCGAATTGCACCGTTATCTAAATAAAAAATAAATTCATTAAATTAAATTAAATTTCTTGCATTCTATTAAGTCTTCTCGTAGATTATGTACAAAATGTACACAGTATTCGGCAGCCATACAGTTTTATATAAGGACCCTCTGTTGTCAACCTGATGAAATCATGAGACTGTATGTTACGCACAGCCGCCATCTTGAAACCAAAAAATTTTGAAAATCAATAACTCTTAACACTTTAAAGCTACTATCACACTGCTTATCGCACTTAGCTGCCATCTTGAATGTATAGGACATTTTTATCGACAATCCGCTATTCATTACAGTTACAATGAGAACCGCAGAAAATATGTACTTTCACATATTTCTTCAGAATGCCCACGATAAACGATTCCTTAATTGTAAGATGGTGGATGGGCGTGCTATTCTAATGTTTCAATCAATTCCTCGGGATGCAAATGTGGAATTACAACGAAACTTAGTAAAAGAACACTTCCACCGTATATGCAAGATGATGGCTGAGCATACGATGAAAATTTCGAAATCAAGAACCTAGGTTCTAATTATTATACTAGATACAACACTTAACGTTCAGCAAAAGAACATCCTAATATAACTTACTCCTTGATATAAACATAGAGTTACAACTTTACCCGTGCATTGGCAGCAAGTAGGCTATATGTTCTTTATTAAACATCTTGTTTTTTAATGTACTCATCGACCTATCCATTAGCCATTTTCAAGAAAATTTTTCGATTTTTTTTATTGACTTATTCGATAGTATGTCCTCTCTAGTTTCCAAAAAAATATAGTTTATACTAGTTTTATTGTTGTTCAGCTCATTTAAATTAACTTTAATGAAGCCTCCGAGGCTTAGGCGGCAGCACGCCGGCCTCTCACCGCTGGGTCCGTGGTTCAAATCCCGGTCACTCCATGTGAGATTTGTGCTGGACAAAATGGAGGCAGACAGGTTTTTCTCCGGGTACTCCGGTTTTCCCTGTCGAAATATCATTCCAGCAACACTCTCCATTATCATTTCATTTCATCTGTCATTCATTTAATCATTGCCCCAGAGGAGTGCGACAGGCTTCGGCAGCCGGCACATTTCATATCCTCGCCACTAGATGGGGGCTTCATTCATTCCATTCCTGACCCGGTCGGTGACTGGAAGCAGGCTGTGGATTTTAATTTTCAAATTCACTTTAATGATCGGTGTGTACGCTTTTCAGCATCTGTCACTTTGACGCATAGGTGCAGCAGATAAAGCACACATTAATCTGGCTTTGAAACAGTCTACTCCAGAACTAAAACAATGTAGGAGATACTCACGGGTCGGGGAATGCAGAAGATTGGCCTAAAATCCAAAGAAAAGGCAGTTTTCAGGAGTTGAAAAGTAAGACTCTTTACTCTAAATGTGTACCTCAACTTTAAGTTACGATTTGTCTCACTTCATTTTTTTTTCAATATTTGACTTGACTTGGGCAGTTAAAATGTCCACTTAGAATGCAGATATTAGTTTCATTTAAAAACTAAAATATAGACAAATAATGCAGCTATGTTGTAAAGCAGAATGAAGCTGTTAAATTGAAATTAGGGGTTGCACCCCCACAATTAATTTATTTTTAATCAAAATAACGTAAATTGTAAAACAAAGCTAATATATTTGCCTCAATCAATGATACAAAAACGATTCCGCTATACAACATTCTGAACATACAGCAGATCAATTTGCAACAACAATGGTTCAATTAAGTTGAAAAAGAGCAAAGATATCGCGTCCCAAAAATGCACCTTATTTTTGTGATTAATCTTTGAAAAAGACCCCCCAAATTTATTTAATTTTTCTTTTTTGGCAAAAATCCACTAGTTTATATTCTTGGAATCAGTGATATCAATTTCATGAAAATAAGATAACTTGTAATGAAATGTCTTCTGTAGTGTCGATGAGTACCTTGTGAGTAGCAGAGAGTTTGACACGTGTTAATTTCTGTGAGTTCATGGTTAGCAAGCAAAACATAACGACCGTGCGGTGGGTCAAATATGTTAGGCCTACTCGTCACTCGACGCTTCCATGCTGTCGCTGCGTCCAAGTTCTCCACTCAGTCCTAGGTTCGATTCTCGTTAGGTTAAAATACTTAGAACGTCAAAAAACGATGGGGAGTTTATGACGAAATAAGCATCATCTGAGACCTGCGTCATAGAAGAACGCCAGGATAGTCTACCCACATTACAACGAGATAGAAAGAGAGAAGGAATATTAATTTAAGGACACATTTATTCGCGAGAGTATACAAGTAGTTCCGTGAAGAACTAAAGCCTATTTTCATATATCCTACTTATGAATTGCCACTATCAACATACAACATTTCAGTTTGATTGCTGTAATAGATTCGTAGATATTGAGTAGAGACGGGAATTTGCCTATTTGCCTATTTTATTCCTGTGTTTAGAAACGTAGGCTTTCGAGATATAAATCCGTTTTAGGTTCTTTTAAGCTAGATTTCGTTGGTTTTATTGTGCCTATAAATGCCTATTTCAAGGGTTTGTGCCTATTTGGAGTATAATTGCCTATTTGATGCCTTTTCACTATATTGCAGCTGGTGTGCTCGACAGAATTAAATTCTCATTTCTCAATATGTGTTTACCCCAGGAACAAGAATGGGAATTCTCGGAAGTCACCAGAAATAGCGCCTGGGATCTCGATATTAAGCCTCCAAACTTAACAACCCTTCCTTTTGTATTTCGCTTTTCTTTATATTAAAAACTTACCCGTTAGTATGTGTGTGAATTAATATCATAAACTTTATGCTGATTGAATAACAAAAGAACTAACTTAGTGCCATGTTTTCGCGTTTTTTCAATCTCGATATTAAGCCTCTAAATTTAAAAACCCTTCGTTTCAGGTATTGTCCCCTTCAAAAGCCGCGTTAGGTTGGCGCTGCAACTTAACGGTGAATTAATATACATTACCGGTATATCCCGTACGCGTCTGAGTGTTGAATGGGCAGGCAGTTTAAAGCAGCCAGGAGGGATGCGATCTAGCTGGCAGTTAAAATGCCGCGGCGATCACAGTGGGTTGGTGCTGTAACCTATCTTGTGTTGAATGGACAGGCAGTTTAAAGCAGCTTGGAGGGATGCGATCTAACTGGCAGTGGGTGTAGCATGGCCTCTTACCGAGATAGATGGAAACTTGGTGGTCCCGTCTTGAGCTACTGTTGCCATGCAACCAGGAGGGATGCGATCCAGCTGGCAGTGAAAATGCCGCGGCGATCACAGTGCGTTGGTGCTGAAACCTATCTTGTGTTGAATGGACAGGCAGTTTAAAGCAGTCAGGAGGGATGCGATCCAGCTGGCAGTGAAAATGCAGCGGCGATCAGTGCGTTTGTGCTGTAACGTATCTTGTATTGAATGGACAGGCAGTTTAAAGCAGCCAGGAGGGATGCGATCCAGCTGGGAGTGAAAATGCAGCGGCGATCAGTGCGTTGGTGCTGTAACCTATCTTGTGTTGAATGGACAGGCAGTTTAAAGCAAATTGGAGGGATGCGATCTAGCTGGCAGTGGGTGTAGCATGGCCTCTTACCAAGATAGATGGAAACTTGGTGGTCCCGTCTCGAGCTACTGTAGCTATGAAGATAGCCGGCCTTGCTATTACTTCATCAGTTTATTTTCTGATTTTATTAGCCTTTGCTTCAGTGCAAAGAGGCCGAAAGGAGAAGAATGAGAAAGACTATCGAAAATTCATGTAGCCAGCCGTTCCTTCTGGGTCCTAAACTATGTGTATGAAAAATTTGGTTGAGATTGGTGGAGCGGTGTCGATTTGTATACAGAACAAATCCACACATACATACATACATACATACGTATATACATACATAGACTTTTATATATAAGATAAGTATGTTATTAAATTATAAGTTGCTTATTGTTAATTCTTTTTGTAGTAATTGAATATGTTATTAAATTACAAGAATTTTTTTCATGCCTATTTTGTTGCCTATTTTACACGTTAGTGCCTATTTACATGCCTATTTTGGCTATTTTAAGAGCCTATATACCTGCCTATTTTAACTGTTTTTAGTGCCTATAATTCTCGTCTCTAATATTGAGAAACGACTAAATATTTCAGATGGTCGCCATGTTGGATTATTATATATGTAGGTCTTAGAGTAATGTACTGTTACATGAAGATTGTGTAGGAGTAGTTTTCAAACTTCAATCGCATGATTAGGACCCAAGAAGTAAAAACGAGATTTTAAAATTTCGCACAGCTGCCATCTTGTGGTTATGGAAATAGTTGAAAGAAATTAGATGTCAGTGGATTAGCATATGTATAAGCGTTTACTGTACCAAGTTTCACTACACTCGGATGGTTAAATTGCGAGAAATGTCGATTTAAATATTTATATATCGCGTCGCCGCCATGTTGGATTTGTGATCAACAGGTTATTGAAAGTCCTATAGGTGAACGTATGTTCATAGCCCCTATGAAAAATTTAAAAAATCAGTTTGATTACTGTAATATATTCGTAGATATTGAGAACCGTCAAAATATTTCGGATGGTCGCCATGTTGCATTGTTATATGTATAGGCCATAGATTTATGTACCATTGAAGAAAATTATAGCGTAGGTTCATTATTCGTACTTTCACTTCCGTCGCATGAACACGACACAAGAAATGAAAACTTAATTTTAAAATTCGCACAGCCGCCGTCTTGAGGTTATGTAAACAATTGAACTAAATTAGATACCAGTGCATTAAAATGTGTATACACATTTGCTGTACCAAGTTTCATTGCGTTTGGATCATTAAATCGCGAGAAAAGTCTATTTATAACTTTCAAATTTGCTTGGCCGCCATGTTCGTTTTGTAGTTAACAGGTTTTGGAATGTCTCATAGATGAACTTCGAGTAGTGCCCCTAATCTCCGTACAACATTTCAGGGTGATATCAGTAATAGTTTCGGAGATATAGAATGCCGGTGAAATATTTCGCACAGCCGCCATCTTGAGGTTATGTAAACAATTGAACGAAGTTAGATGTCGCTACATTACAATGTGCATAAACATAAACTGTACCAAGTTGCATTGCGTTTGGTTGGTTAAATCGCAAGAAACGTCTAGAAACGTCGCAATTTCGCTTGGCCGCCATGTTGGTTTTGTACTTACCAGATTTTCGGAAAACACATAGGTGAACTTCTAGTAGCTCCCTTTATCACCGTACAAAATTTCAGGGTGATATCAGTAATAGTTTCGGAGATATTGAATGCTGGTGAAATATTTCGCACAGCCGCCATGTTGGATTGGTGAGACGTAAAAAAAATTGAAGGGCACGGTTGGGGTCGGCCGAAATGTTGCTATAACCTTACCGAGTTTCATTGAAATCGCTCCAGCCATTTATAAGTTATTAGGGAGGAACACACACACACACAGATCACGCACACAATCAC
Organism: Meconema thalassinum; assembly: GCA_946902985.2. Taxonomy (NCBI): domain Eukaryota; kingdom Metazoa; phylum Arthropoda; class Insecta; order Orthoptera; family Tettigoniidae; genus Meconema; species Meconema thalassinum. Next base: position 247,814,560 of record OX336389.2, on the reverse strand, counting down.
ACACACATCACACACATTTATCACACATACGCACACACACGCACACGGAAAAAAGGTGATCTCATAAGCCTATTTTTTCACAAAATGAAAATAGGCTAATAATGTTTTACAGAAGAAATTCGAATATTTGATGAAGCTAAAATATGGGCGGAAAAAGATCAGAATCAGCGATTGGTTTCAAGGCAGGATGCAGATAGTACTATAGAACAAATTTAAGGGCATAAATGTCTCGAATAATATAACAGAAAATCTGTCGTCAATGTATTCCTTCGTTGGTTAATTGCTAATGGTAGCTGCTAAATACAGTATAACTTATGTCCTGTGACGTAGTTCACTGATATCGCAACAAAACGTAAGCGGTGATGTTAATATTGGCATTCAAAATTCCCTTGGTAAATGCATGGGGTGAGCAGAAATGAGCACAACCTCTAATACTGAACGAAGTGTAGACATTAGCACGTGATTTACGACCACATTGTATAGACTGTTTTCATGGCGTGTCAACACGTTTGGCAATAATATTGTTACTGGTTTCACGTCCCTATTAACAACTGTGGCTTTTAGAGACGCCAAGGTGCTGGAATTTTGCCCCAAAGGGGATCTTTAATGTGCCAGTAAATCTACTGACACGGCTCCCTCGCATTTGAGCACCCTCAAATGCCAACTGACTGCGCCAGGATTCGATCCTGCAACCTTGGGTACATTGGGCGAGAACGTTACCGCAAAGCCACGCAGCCAGCCCAACACGTTTGTGGGAGGATAGAAGACAGTCGGGGCATCGGGAGGAGAAATACAAACTCGTATTTCCTGTGCGTCAAGGAATGTTAAGGAGTGTATCCAGGTAGCAAATGATTGGAAAACACCGGAATTCCTCAACATGCTAGCATTTGGGAACATGCGATATATTCAAAAAATAATTTTTGAAAAGTACACCCATTAAATAGTGTGGAAACATATTGCATTGTGGTAAGTTGCTTTGTTTTCTGTCATTAAAAAAATATTTAAAAGTCTATTTCCGCACGGCGAGTAAAACGTCCTGTGACGTAAGCGGCGTGATGTGACGTCACCGTCTAATACCGCATGAAGCTTCGCAAGCCATCGTGCATCTGCTGCTGCTAAAAGCCGAATGTTCATTATTCGTGATTGCGAAAAAATTAACAGTTGATTTCAAAATGACAGAAGAAGGCTTTAAAAGAGCACAGTCTGACAATCTACCATGTGTGGATGCCATCATGGTAGCATCATTCTTGAAAACTAATGACTGTTTTGTGACTGCAGAAATTCGCGGATCAAAAGCAAATAGGTAAGTGGGATCTTGTATATATGTTCTGTAACTCTTAGTGTTAGGATAACAAGGAACTTGAAAAGAAACAAATCACTTAAGTCACATTTCCCATATTTCTTTCAAGATTGGTTCACATGTTAGAAAATACATTCAATTTTCACTATTGCCAAGGTATGGTACGAATCAAGTCGGGCCTAACACTAACATAACAACAGCAAATTTTGGCCTAAAAACATTTTAAACAATTCTTATGCTTAGGAGTGCAATTATTGTACAATTTCAAAAATAAATGCTTCTATAATCTATCAATCCCCCCAAGCGGGTGGCCACCAGGCACTAGTACTGCTCACGTTCTCATCCCCACTCGGTGACTCAACACAGACACTACTCGGCATTCGTCGTTCACACTACTGTCGACCAAAGTATTATGTGCACTCGAGTTTGAAGGTTGTTTGTTAAGTAACCAATAGACTTACATGAAATCTAATAACATCATCATTTTCGTCGTTCAATTTTACATTAGTTCATATAGGCTTGGAATTTTTAATTTATATTTTAATATTCTTTATCGCAGTTGGAACACAAAAAGTGTCCGTTTTTAAGCGTGTTTCAACCATGCGTCACATTTAAGATTTATTATCTCAAAAACCCGTCATCGGATCGCATCCAAATTTTAACACAATACACATTGGAATGTTTTATAACTGGTTTATTAATTTCAAAATTTTATGTGTTCAAAAAACAGAGTTGTTATCATTTTTGTAAGGTAACTTTTTCTCGGCTCGGGGTGTTTGGAAAATATAGTTCTTGGTCGCGTTGTAATCCTTATACATCAAAAAGTTATGCTGTATGTCTGTGAAATACGTAAATTAATTCACTTATTTTATATCGGTTTGTATTTTTTTCGGGGAAATAAGGCATGGTTCACCACCTAGCCGCTCCGCGGAAAGCTGTACAGCGTTGCTGAGATGGAGCCCATCACTTCCGAGCGAGGCGCGCCATGGTGTGATATGGGCTCCATCTCGGCGACGGTGTATAGCTTTACCCGGAGCGGGTAGCTGGTGAACCATGCCTTATTTCCCCGAAAAAATACAAACCGATATAAAATGAGTTAATTAATTTACGTATTTCACAGGCATACATCATAACTATGGCCTGTTTGCCATCCCTTGATAAATGCAGTACATTTGCATTTGTCTGTTGGCACAGGCTAGAGTAAAAGGTGGCTTTTCACCGATGTCTCAGTCTCACTCATGGCTGAGATTATATGGAAGCTACTGAGGTATGGGTGGTGCTTAGTAATGACATTCAGGGCACAGTCAGTGCCTGTGGATGTTGTGAAAGGTTCTACTCATAGGGTTAGTACTACTATTCTGACTCAGTGAGGAAAGCAATGGCAAACTACCTCACTCCTCATCTTGCCTAGTACGCCTCAATATAGCGCTGCCTTGGGTTTTTGTGGGTATCTACTCACATAACCTAACGGCGGTACTGTTTGAGGATCCAACCAGCCTTCGGGCTGACTACCTAACAGAACAGACAGCATAACTTTTTGATGTATAAGGATAACAACGCGACCAAGAACTACATTTTCCAATCACCCCGAGCCGAGAAAAGGTTACCTTACAGAAATGATAACAACTCTGTTTCTTGGACACATAAACTTTTGAAATTAATACACCAGTTATACAACATTCCAATGTATATTGTGTTAAAATTTGGATTCGATCTGATGACGGGTTTTAGAGATAATAATTCTTAAATGTAACGCATGGTTGAAACACGCTTTAAAACGGGCACTTTTTGTGTTCCAACTGCGATAAAAAATATTAAAATATAAATTAAAAATTCCAAACCTACAAAAACTAACGTAAAATAGAACGACGAAAATGATGATGTTATTGGATTTTATGTAAGTGTATTGGTTACTTAACAAACAACCATCAAACTCGAGTGCACATAATACTTTGGTCGACAGTAGTCGCCTGGTCGAGTCAAGTGAGTTCATCATGGAAAGTGTTGCAATTGCAAGTTTCAACAAAGAAATTCGTATTACTTCCGCAATAGGGATATTAGGTGTTGAGGAGAATAGTGACAACATTAAAAGGGGTGAAGCTTGCAGGATAGGGGCACGCAAATATGATCCCGATTTCAATAGCATGGAGCCTGTCAAATAAGGTGCAATTGGTGAGAACATTTCATTCAAATCATTAGAATAAATAATTGTTTATTATTCAATTGAAATATTTATCTAGATTCGCAAATGTCACCATCGTCTCATGTCTATAATTGGAGTAGTTTATATTTGAGGGAAGTTTCTGCACTATACAAGAAGGGTACAAACATAACTTATTTTATTAGACAACAAACATTAAACTTCTCCAATCCTATTTAAAATCACATTTATGTTCGACAATGTCGAAATGTAAATATTATATGTCAGAAAACTGTACAATAGTGAGGCTCACTATAGTACAAGTTTTCATTATGGGACAGTTTCTCCCACCAATCAGAGCTCAAGAAACAGTTGTTTGACCAATTAGGTAAGGATAGCATCGCACCTCCGCTGAGTTCCAAGGCCTTCTATTTCAAATTTCACTGCGTGGCCTAGTGTCATAGTGGGGTAATTGAGGAGGCCATGGTCAAATACAAGGTATTCTATGCGTCCCATGTGCTCTGTTCAGTACATAAAACTGGTGAAATCTCGACAGATATTTATGAATATTTATGTTCGAACATAAAACAGTTGTAATAATTATCGTCGAGCATAAACAGTCGTAATGTACTATTTATTGTCATTCCATCTATCCTGGATCAATAGAATAATCAGCTAAGTGATCTCTTATATCTCTCGGCTGTCTGCTGTGGATAAATACCCTCCCCCATTGATACATCCTGTAATGTGGTTGTTGTAACAAGAGTCATCAAAAATTATCCAATCTCTCAGCCTGACAAAGTTGTGAAGGACAGCCTCAGCTTTAACTTCGTTTTCTGCCAAGTGCACTTCCATATTCAATGGGCGGTGAAATATTTGCAACTTGTTCACCAAAATGCCAAAAGAAAATTCCACAAACCTTCTAGCTGTGTATAGTCTGTGGTTAAAAACTCTTTGCTTGATAGCCAAGTCATTTCCTGCAAAAGACCTCATCATGTGATTTGAAAATCCAGACGCTTCGTCACCGACAAACACATATTTCACGTAACACAAGATGATGATGATAATTGTTGTTTTAAGGGGCCTAACATCTTGGTTATCGGCCTTCTTCACGTAACACCCTCCGTCTACTATTTATTGGGCACTGAGGTGGAATGTTAAAAGTGTCGGATGACACTCTTTCCTTGTTCTCGAAAATCCCTGAATCGGACTGATTTCCGTAAGCTCCAATATCAACAGCTCTAAATAATAGAATCAGAAATGGTTAATAGGACAGTTGAAAAATAATGTTTGTAATTTTGATAATGAGACCCACTGTCCTTTGGTTTCATTATGCTAATGTGCTTCCCATCAATCGCACCAAGATAATGAGGAAAATTAGCTGTTCTCTCAAAGACAGATGAGATTCATACTCTGATGGAACTGCTGAGAAAATGATGCTTAGTTCCCAAACAGCTTCACACACTTCTTTATGAATCCTGTTTTTTGTTTTTGTCGTGTGGCCTCCTCAGAGGCTGAGTGCAGGTGTTTCTAGTCGACGCCCGTGGTTGACCTGCGCATCGGGATGAGAGATGGAATGGATGAAGTTGAATGAAACTGGGCAAAGATGTGGAAGGAAGCGGCTGTGGCCTGTCAGAAGGTACCATCCCAGCATTTGCCTGGTGTTGAAATTGGGAAAACCATTTCATGGACGGCCGACGGTGGGGCTCGAACCCACCCGTCTACCGAGTCAGCAGAGAGCTCGGCCCCATGGCCAAACGCTGCGTTTTAGCGAGCGTAGCCACTGCTGTCGGTATGAATCCTGTGTTGGATCGGGACGTGAAACTCTTAGAAGGATGATTGTGACATGCGGAAATAATTGAAGAATACCCTCGTAGCTAAGTTGTTGTGGATATAATAGTCAGAAAACGCCCATTTCCTGATTTCGTAACAACGGATAAAACCACAATTTTCTTCGACAGCATTCCCTCCGTTCTTTTATTTTCTTTGCTTTTCATCTTGCAAAAGAGCAAGCACAAGAAGTTCTCATGCTTCCTTGATTACTAACACAATTCTGACCTTCTGTTGGGGAGAGCAGTTGATTCCACAAGTTGCCTGGTGTGAAACCAGCCTAGAAAGAGTTTTCACAAGGCAGTTGACTAGTTGAGAGTCAAACAGGCTTCTTGAATCAACCATACCAGCTCGTCTAAAAGCCGTGCCAGATCTAGAAGCTTCAATTCTATTGAATCTTCGAATGTGTCGTGTGAAAATTGCCATAAACATTGATAGACTGTTATTCGTCAGAACGTTGTAATATAGCCAAGAGTGAACATGGTTTTATTTACTCTTAGTGTGCGAGTTAGTAGAAAATTTCTCACAATTCTCATTTCACATTAACCGAATTGGTACAAACGATATTTTTATGCAGTGGCATGTTCTATATAAATTTTACGGCCTTATAACTGTGCCATTTTAAAAAGATTATAGTTTATTGGAAGCCAATGGAGAGGAAATATTTTCCATGTTATTCGACGATTATACCGAGTCGAATACGGCGAGTATTGAACTGTGGCGGGCCGAGAATACAAAGGTATCGGACACAATCAAATGTATTACCCGTTCCTCTACAGAGAACTGAAAGTGAATTATACCGTTGTGGAACATTTCAAATTTTGTTGGGGCCAAAATTCTGTGAGAAGAATATTTCTGGACTGAGTTGCGTTAATAATGTACTCCAGCATTACACGTGATGAGTTGAGAAGGCCAAAGACATCCCAAGATTAGACTGACACACGAGTGTTTTCGTAGGACGATTGTACAATATGAGAACACGGTGACCATTTCCGAAATCCATGAATTATGGAAATTTAAATCCATTTAATTTACTGAGACTCCGCCTCCGATGATCCTGGGCTACATTTCCGGCTCTGCTAAGAATCTTAATTCAGGTCTGAGGGCTGGAACGGGGTTCACTCAACTGAGAAGGGGTGGGCTTGATTCCCACCTCAGCCTTACTGGAAGTGGATTTCTACAGTTTCCTATTGCTACCCTAGGCAAATGCCGGGTTGGTTCTTAACTTACAGCCGCGGACGCCTAACTTCCCAAGCCATACCGGAATTACAAATACACACACTACTACCGGCACCACAATAACACAGGTTATCAGACATCTTCTACACTGACCTAAGTACGTAAAAAGACCACGATGTCCAAGCCCCTCAAATGAAACAACAACGACCACTGTTTTAATGGCTTTGTTAAAAGAATGAATAAAATTGCAACTGCTATTTTAGTGCCATTTGATACTATAGGCCAGGGGTTATGAACCGGTGGGTCGCGATCCCTTAAGGGGTCGCAGGATGTGTCTTGGAGGGTCGCGAGATACGGAGAAAAAGTAAAAATATCAGTTATTACTGCAGTTCTTAATTTTTTTAATACAGTCTTTGTTGTGTGCAAACATTCTCTCTGGTAGCTCATAAGGGAATTCCACATTTACTTAATTACGACGTTTATTATCTTAAAACTAACTGGAACATAAGAGGACAATATACAATAATATAAGACAAGGAGCTCATGAAGTCAAAGATATGGCATTACACGGAATGCGCAAGATACCCGACCGTGCTATGGGCGCTGCGGTACGTGGGCACTGGGTGAACTACCGTTAATATAGGGAGCAGCACCGTACAGTCTTATTGCACTAAAGTTTTACGTTTCTTTTATTCTATTAATGAGAAAATTGAGCTTGTTTGGAATTAACCAATGTATGAATGTCGGGATGATTTTTGTAGCACACAAAACAATGTAATTTTCCAGTGTCAAACGATTTCTTTATTTGGTTCTTAAATTCACAATTTTGGAGAATCCTTGTTCACAGTTGAAAAATGTAGAAAATGGCATCAAAGTTTTTAACGATGTTGGGGAAAGATCTGGGTACTTCTTTTTAACACTTATCCAAAATGTGTCAGCACAAGCATTGTTAAATGTCAGTTTCACTGACTGATCACTTATAATCTTTATCAGTCCATCATGAAGACGAGCACTTAGCTTAGCTTTTGTTACGGCTGGCTCACTGAACGAATTGACTACCCACAAAACGCCACTCATATCCTTAACTGGAATGTAATATGTCAATTGTTCAATCAAAGCTTCGAGATGAGATAATGTGAGTTAGGAGAGAGATGAAGTGTGAAGGGATGTGGCACCAATACTCGATACAAACTCCGTAAACTCTTGAGTAAGTTGAAAATTTTCAAAATCGCCTTTATTAACCCTTGTGTTCCAAACACTAAGTTTTATTTTTCAAATGCGTTAACTCTCTCTTGAGCATACATAATAGTTTTGTCTGATCCTTGTAGGGATGAGTTCAATGTATTGAGGTGAGAGAAGATGTCAGCTAAATAAGCAAGTGGTACCAACCACTTTTCATCACAAAAAAAACTAGTAATTTCAGGTTTACTATCAACCAAAATTAGCAACATTTCTGACTTTATTTCAAACAGCCTGCTTGACACATTACCACGGGATAGCCACCGTACTTCAGTGTGAAATAGAACATGATTGTGCAAGGCTCCTACCTCTTCACGCATGTTCTCAAGCAACCTACTCTGCAGCGGGCGACTCGCGATGTAGTTCACTACCTTGACAGCTTCACTTAAAAGTTGTCGTAGTTAATCTGGCATTTTCTTAGCTGCCAATGCATGCCTATATAAAAGGCAGTGGACCCAGCTTGCATTCGGCATAAGTGATTTCAACCTGGTAATCAAGTCACTCTTCGTTCCCGTAAAGGTCTTTGCTCCATCACTACAAACTGAACCGCATTTTTTTCAATCATTTTCGAAAGGTTCAGTTCCTTCAACGAACACCTTACAAAGACTTCAACCTGTTGTATTATTGGGCAAAGGCTTACAAAATAATGTGTCTTCGTGAATAGAATCACTGTAATCATACCGGATGTAGCACAAAAAGTGAACACCGTTGGCAACATCTGTTGACATATCGAACTGAATTGCAAAAAAGTACTTTATTTTATTTGATCCTTTAGCTAGTTCAGAACATCTTCAACCATGTCATATATTCGTCTTGATATAGTGCACCCTTCAATAAAGCATGGTTTTCTCAAGATTCATCTACGGGGTCGTGTTCAGTCCTGACTGCGTTACACAGCAAAGTTCGCTTAAAAACAACATCCTCTAATGAATAGAAAGGTCCATGACAGAGGCTATACTAGAAATAAAATTAATAACAAGTAGAATAAAAGATATTTAATGACTGAAAATTATGTGCATAATAATAATAATAAATAAAAGAAATCCTCCCTGACTTTCACCCCCTTAAGAAATAAATATATTACTGAGCTGTAAGACTCGCTCCACACAACAAAACAATGTGAATACAGCTTCACTCAAAATGATAAATCATAGCATAAAATTGAGCGGTAAGAACTCGCGCGTCACAACATATGGATGCAAGTCCATTTTTCCTGGTCAAGAAGTTATATAATGCGTGGTGTACTGCTCGTTAATAAAAAAAATGAGTACTGATGCGAGTCCGTTTACAACTGAAACAGTCATGTTGCTCACGGAGTTGCATCTTTTGAATCACACTACGGCTATGGGACCCACCCTTAATTAATACACTATAATTACTACTGACACATGCAAGATCTAATAATACAAAAAGATGACGAATCTCCCTGAGATTCAAGCTGGTGCCAGAGCACACGAAATAAAAAGAGCATGCCAGAAATAGGCCAAAACGCTCGCATCACAAAATGGGAACATAGCCTCGCACACCTAATGCCACACGGGGTCATTGGACGCGTAAAATAAACACACAAGAAATAAAGCAACAGCAACAAAATACAAGCCTGACGGCTGAAAACTATGTTTACATTTTTATAAAACGCCAGACAAACAGGAGTTTCGGAAGCTACCTTACAACTATGGACAGCACCCATTTAATCAATCAATTACTCATTATAACCGATCAGGTTTTGTGAATTTAAAACAACGTCTTCAATTGAAATACAGGAGCCAGGCCTGTTACTAATGACAAGTCGCGTTATCTGATTTGAGCGCGCCCCTCTTGTATGAATCATCGCTGCGTCAACTATCTCTCTCAGTCCCTCAAGCTAGGTGCAAGTTCCACCTGGAACGCAAACATATCTCACTCATCCGCTTGGATGGCAAGAAAACACAAAATAAACCACGGGTCCAGCCTCGCGAGGTTATGAACTGGGCTGATGTTGAGCAAGGCAGAATAATCACAATGATATATTCTCGCTAACACATCATAAAATCACACTACGCACCAAAAACTTGGACTGACTCTCTCTTAAACATACCACTGGGTCGGCTCAAAACAGATCAACCAGTATTGCGCCCATAGACACAAAAAAACACAACAAAGACTCGGGTGCAAAGTGCCATCCCGTTCAGATCTGCTGAAAAAGCAACTATCAAAATAATCCTGATCCGTCATAAAATTCTGCTCACAAATAATCATTACCCTCCAAATTCTATTTTTAATCTCAAAATTAATTCAGTTCCATTTTTGTTATAAGGCAGACTTCCGAAATACAATGCTTGACCGCGATTTACGCAAGCGAATGCGAGCACGAGCTGCGCGTCGCCCCGTATAGTTGAACCAAACCCAAATCACAATATTTACAAATTTCACAACGCTCGGCTTGTCCCATATTTAATGTGTCAGTAAATAAGAACTAAGAATCTACATTACCAAACAAGCAAACAAATATCTACAAAAATATGTCCCATAATACCATAGCTGATTTAATAAATAAATAAATTCATTTGTACTCAATCCTTTAAAACAGCGTCAAGGAAACATCTGCAGCCATCACCCCTTTAAGATGCTTAGCTCGTCATCGACATCTTCTGGCAAATGTCCTGCTGGTTCCAAGATCCGGTCTCGTTCCTAGATGTCATCCCGTGGTGAATTAAATAAAGTTTTGTCAGATACACTCACGATATATTTCCTATTAAATTCACCGATCAAGTACTAAATTCCTTGACAGTCTATTGGTGAATTATATTCGATGATTTGGTCCTATCTGGTAGTACTGGGACTGCAAATAAATCACTGAAGTTACACTCCTAACTTGACGAAAATGTTCCATGTTCAACTACATGAAAAATATGCAGAGTATGCCTCGTGTCCTCGGACACCTTACGTCCTCAAATGCTCAAATAAAAATCAACGTTACGTCCTCAGACGCACAAATGAAAGTGTGTTCTCTCGAAGCTTTCTGGATCATTATAAATGAAACTGACTAGGGTAGGTGTGGAAGGGGATTTATGGAAAAATATTCCATAATAATTATCAGATTAGCATGTGATCGGTATCAATGAGTTCGTAGCAGTGTGGAGGTTACGATTATGCTGTAGCTGGCTCGAACCGATCGTGGAATTAATCCGTAGATAACTCCCGCGTTAATTTACCAGGGTGCGTTACCAAGCCGAGTTGCCGCTAAAACAGGGCGTCTTGATATTATTGGTTCAGACTCTTGTAGATCTTTGCGCGCTTTTACTTGTATTTCTGCCACAGGGAGTGGTTAACATGAAGATTGACCAATTACTTCGTAGCATTCGATTTTCTTCTTGGCGCCAACACTCATAGCAACAGGCCATATTGTGCGTACCCAAGCCGTCTCCGCGCTAAAAGTTGCACCTGTTCTATGTGTCATGAATATTATGCTACTTCCTAAAATACCACAGGGGCTTAAACCATTGTGTCCTCTCGGCCACTGATTTCTCAATATTTCCCAACACCGTCTGGCTCTCATATCTGCTGTCTGTAGAAATGTATCAAAAGATGATGAATAATTTATTAGAATCCTTTATATAGCCTGTGGATAAAGGGTTCAATAGTAACATTAGATAATGCGATATTTTTAGTTTTTCAGCATATTGAGGTCTGATCATATTTTAAAACATATCAATTGGGACAGGAAGAATTAATTCCTCAGCAATTGTATGTGGTTTTCCGTTTTTAGCAATATTCAGCACTACCTCGTATAAAGCTTTATGAGCATTTTTACAAACAACAGCAAGACATTTAATGTTTACCTGTTAACATTGAAGGGATAACCGTTTTCTTTGGAGGAATTCCACTGGTTTGTCTTTCAGCGCAAAATGCTTAGTTTCAAGATGGCGTTTCATTTTTGAATGCTTCATGCTGTTGGCTAACAACACTTCGCTACATATAACGCATTCAGGTTTGTTTGCTAGATCAGTGAAACCGAACTGTATGTATGACTGGTCATATTTGCGGCACTTTGTTTCCACACACTCACTACCGTTGCTACTTGACGCTTATTTTTGATGTGTAACATCTTTCCGATCGGTTGCTGGATAGTTTTTTGGGAGTGATTTTGAAAATTGCAGACGGAAGTGAATCGGGCGGAAGTGGATCGAACGGAAGTGGATCCGACGGAAGTGAAGACGCATTGCCAGAAAAATGGGACGGAAGTGAATCGGGCGGAAGTGGATCGAACGGAAGTGGATCGGACGGAAGTGAAGACGCACTGCCAGCTAGCTGTATGTACAATTGAAAATGTGTGTATTGGAAACAAGGCAGTGTGTGCTCTGTAGCGCGAGAATGTTATGGCAATACAGGAGGCAGTGCATTTAGCAGGCACTGGTTTGACGAGCACTGTGGCAAATGTTTCACCGACTTTCATTTGTCATTGAGCAGTTTATGAATCTTCACGTTCAAGGTTGAATATCACATGGGGTAGGACAAAGACGACAAATGACATTTAAGTAAGCAGCATTATTGTCAAACTGTGGGTGAGTAGTCAAATATTAAATGCATAACAGAATGTTGTTATATGAGTGGAATAAAAGCTGTATTTTCATCATATGTGGGACTAGGTCATTTCATGATTGTAGGAAGTCATGTTTTGATTGTTTACGACGAACTGTATGAGAGCCTTGAGAATAATGAATGTTATAGTTACTGAGGAATGTGCTCACAGTATTTGAGAGTACTGCCGACGTTGTGTGTCACTTTGTTATTATGAATTATTAATGTAAAAGGAAGGAAGGAAGCTTGTAGTTTTGCGTGTCCGTTAATCTCACGATCATGATCCACGCTACCTCCCTTTTTCGTGTAATGCGAACCACAGGACATGGCATTTCAATTCGAAAATCTCACATGTATTGACCGGGAATCAAACCCAGTCTACCTTGGTGAGAGACTAACAGCTTGACCGCTGTGCCACAAATGTGACAGTAGCATATCTCCAATTCAATCTATACATTCATCATAGTACCAGTATGAAAATGGAGCGTAAATTAACATTTTAAGAATGTCCAAGCCTTGTAGTATACGAGTAGGATAACATGTCAGATGTTACACATCGTATGCGACTACTGTAAGGCTCGTATCTTTTTTATTTTAAACTTATCCATTCTTTCTAACTGTAACTGCTTGCAATACTACTCACAAAACAAAGATTAAAGTACACGTGGTGTTCTGCACGAGACGCCAGGCTGTCATCTACCGGCTGGCTTGTCAGAGAGTGCGCGCGCAACCTGTACTGCGAACCATGCTAGAGCTTGAAGGTTAACCCTCGAATACTCGGGTGGGCTACATATGTAGCCCAGTGATTTATTTTATTGTAGCGCAGAGTATATTTTTGCTAGGAATATTGAGATTCTCTGTAGCTGCCTGTTGATGCTGTATTTAACTGACGGGTATGATTCCAACTGAACCAATTGCACCAAACTGCCATCAGATGCATTACAAGTCGTCTGGACTACAATAGTAGCCCGCGCGAGTATCGCTGTTTCACAATTGAGCGTGCAAAGGAAACGTTGCCTCACAGGAGGCGGTCATGTAGATGACTTTCAAATCAGTCAGTGTTTAGATGAAAGTAGTGATATGTTGAATGTAGTGGAAATAAAGTAGGCTGTTGCTTCATGTGTGGACGAGAAAGGGATAAATCAACAAGGAACTGATGCGCAAAGTGCAATGAAGATATTCTCGGATCATTGTGTCCATTTGCACAGAATGCTTGCGTCACAAATTAGTGTGAGCATGCTTATGGATTGCCTGCGCTATAGATTGTAGCAAAAAGGGCAAAAATATACTTCAAAACTTCGAGAAAAAATAAATGAAAATACTGAAATTGTTCATAATAAGTGCTGGTTTTCTAAGGAAATTATCTAACCTAGTATTATTTTTGTTTAACTCCAATCCAAATCTGCACTAATAAGTATTTAGGTTCACATAAAAAAATTATTTAACAGTTGTAGTTCGATTAGTTTTATTTTTGTTGCAGTTTTACCGAAGATGTACGATAAAATTGAATTTTCTTCTTAGGTTTGTATTTTCTCTACATATGAAGATAAAAGCCTACATAAAATCTTCAGATTTAGCTTAGAATGCTAATATACACTACTTTTATCATATTATTGAAACTGAGCACCAAAAATTAGGTAGTGTGCGAGTCCATCAGATTGAATAACTGTTTGGGCTACATATGTAGCCCGCGCGAGTAATGCTGTATCTATTACTAGCGCGAGTGTCCGTGGGTTTTAATAACTGTCATAAAACTACTGCAAGTGTATAAATTCAGTTAGATATACTACTGTCTCTTATTATTAAAGAATGAAAGTTGCAAAAATTAACGTTCATTAATATTAGTTACAAGTGCTTTTTATGAATAAAACTTAACAATTATTGTAATGTTTTAATTATTGTATTAACTTAAAAACTTGGGAGTCACCAAAAATCTCAGCCTAAAAAGGGGGTCGCAGTGTGTAAAATGTTGAGAACCTCTGCTATAGGCAGAAACACTCAATTTTGTTCATGAAAAAGAGTTGTGAATTTCCTACATTAGCTTTGGCACCTAGGATAGGGTAAGTAGCGAGCTTGGCTTTTAGTACCGACATTTGCCTGAAGTAGAAGCGGGAAACGACAGAGAGCCACTTCTAGGATGTTCAAGGTGGGAATTGAACCCACGTCTTCTCATTTCTCTCTCATGTGGTTGTGTGTAGCCCACTTAATCTCCGAGATCTGTATTTAATTTATGGCTAGAGCCAGAAATCAAACCCGGACATCAGAGTAGCAGCCAAGAATGCTAGTCAATACATCACGAGGTGGTCTGAATTACTGTACATGTAGTTTACAAAAAAGAAGAACAAACAGGCGAAAAACGATTAAGAAAAACGCAACCTTCGAGGAATGAGGGACCTGGTTGGAAGTAGAGCTATGAAAGGCAGATACTAAAGGAAAAGGGGGAGAGTGTCTGACGCAAAGTCGATGGAAAGAGGGGGAAGCCGGACCTTCGTGTCGCCAACACCTCAGCCCAGCAGCCCTGAGCCGAAACGCTGTTGATTCATTTAGCTCCGTATACTTGGGTGTGCGTACGATTTGTCTGATAACCTGTGTTACTGTAGCGTCTATAGCAGTGTGTGTATTTGTAATTAAGACTATGATAGGGAGGAGGTCACCATGGCCTTCAGTTAGGAAACTTCCTGGTATTTGCCTGGGGTTGAAGTAGGAAACCGTGGAAAACCACCTGTTGGATGGCTGAGGTAGGAAGACTAGGATAGGGAGGAGGTCACCATGGCCTTCAGTTAGGAAACTTCCTGGTATTTGCCTGGAGTTGAAGTAGGAAACCGTGGAAAACCACCTGTTGGATGGCTGAGGTAGGAATCGAACCCACTTTTCCTCTGTTCTGTCCCACGAGGCTGAGTGCACACCATTCCAGGCCTCAGACCAGAATTTAGATTTTTGGCAGAGCCGGGTATCGAACCCGGAAATCAGGAGTAACAGCTAAGAGTGCTAGCCACTACTAAACGCGGTGGTCGAGAGCCGTTGAGTTTGTAGCGCTAACGAAGGTATACGAGGAATGGTGGAGCCAGACATTCCCTTCCAACATTACGCTGGAAAGACATGAAAAGGTCTGACCCCTCAAAGAATGAGGGATTTAGAAAAGAATAGATAAGGGACAATTAATGCGGGAAAATGGCAGACTCCCTAGACCTGAGATATCCTAACACCGTGGGGGTCAGAAGAGAGCAGGTGTTGACCAACAGTGGTTGATAGGAAAGGTGAAAGAGGGGAGCCCAGCAAAATTAAGTAGAAGCAATGCGAGACTCATCTTGGATCCCGTCGTCGCCAACACACGTCGCACTGGTTGTGATCCCCTGGGGGAATTATCAATAATGCAGTACTGTGTGTAGAAAGTGAAACACCAAGAACAAGAGATGTGACCACATTGCACTTTATACCACAGATTAGGGACATGCCAATACATTACTGCTTAGAAGGACAGTCCGGTACATACACGTTGACGGTCGATCTTCAGTACGGCGTTGCGCCACCACGTGCTGCACTCAGAGCACACCGAGCGCGTATGCGGTCATCACTGTAGAACAGGTTGAACCGGGACTCGCCCGAAAACACTACATTTCGCCACTCAGCCTGCCAGTGTCGGCGTGCACGTGCCCATTGTAGTCGGAGGCGTCGGTGGTTCCCAGTCAATGGAAGCCGACGCAATGGTATGCTTGTTACCAGTCCAGCCCTCAAAAGACAGCGCCGCACCGTCGACGCAGACAAGTCCACCCCCGTTGCAGTGCTCCAACGTCGAGCCAACACCGAGGACGACGCCGTTCTGTCCGATACGGCCATGCGGAGAAGATAGCAGTCGTCTCGCGCTGTGGTCACATTGCTTCGTCCTGTACCCTGTCGTCGCTGTGTACGGCCCTCCTCTCTCCAATCCACATACGCCTTACTCTTGACGCAGCGTGCCCTGTACGAGCCGCAATGTCCCGGAACGACAGACCCGCCCCCGGAGCCCAAGCATTTTGCCCCGTTCAACCACACTCACATGCCGATAGTTCACCCTGTGATGTTGGCGAGGCATCGTTGCACTTCCTTACACGTTTTCACGCCCCACGCCGACAGAGCTGTGCGGATCTCTGACCTGTCCGGTCCCATGACAGAGGGCACCAGTGGGCCAATGTGCACGCCATCTCTCTGCGATTTCAATCACTTAGTATGGTACCGCAAGCCTACACGACGTTCTGGCAGTGTCTCCGACCATTTCTTCTGGGTGTTTCACTTTCTACAAACAGTAGTGTGTGTATGCTAATTTCTAAAAAGTGAACATCTCTTAATCATGTTCTATTGAACAAGCCACTGGTAAGGTTGGTAAAATGTGCTAATATGAGAAGATAAATGTTTTGGCACATATTCGTTTGGTGATTCATTCATTATATTTTATATTGACTTACCATATGACTTCAAACACATGTTTCCAGTGCTGGATATGAAGTTGGTGGGAAGTATCTTGTGCGTTGACAGCGGCTTTGAATAAAAACTGGGCAATCATATTAACACCATTTCGTTTACTTCTAATTTCTATTTTTTTTTCTAAATTTGTACTAGTGTGTGTGTATTTTCAATTAGAGCTAAGGCTAGGAGGTGGCCGTAACCTTGAGTTAGGTACCACCCTGGCATTTGCCTGAAGTAGAAATGAGAATCTACGGATCAAATCCTCTAGCAAGGTTGAGGATGGATACATAATCTTAGGTAAGTATATTTATATATTAACATATTTATTTACTTATGTAATTTATTTGTTTATTTATTTATTTATGCACTTATTTATTTATTTATTTATTTATTTATTTATTTATTTATTATAGTTCGCTGCCACTCTGGATCTCAGTGTCATGTTCCGTAAGCTCTTGGCAGAGTAATTAGATCGGCTGAGCATTGTAACACCACAATGTGTAAAGTATGAACACGGAGTTCTCTCAAGTGACATCAGCTTTGTGGTCGCGTCATACCTTCTACATGAAACAAGGTGCGCGTGGGCTGATAACAGCGATGAAACAAGACCCATTAATCTGTTACAATAATTACAGCACGCCATAACTATCAATAATTTATGTCTCTCTATCACCAGGATTTGTTTTAAATTTCGTAGTCTTAAAATTATGTATGACTTGATTTTCTCCTGTATTTATTAATAAATATTAAAAAAAATCTCTACTTAGTATAAAACGAAGTCTCCGATTCTTGGATGTCACGGGTAATCTCGAGAACCTCTCGATGGATTTTGATGCGGTTTTCACCATTGTGTAAAGGATATCTCGAGGATGATTTTTGTAGAAAATAATTTATTTATGATCAAAGGTAGACGAACAGTAACGATTTCAGTGAAGTAGTCGAAAACAAAACCTGGCGTCCGAGCGCTTTGAAAGTTTACGCCGGGCAAACCGTTAAAAATATCTAAATACTGTACCCGAATTACGGGAGCCACCGTAATTACATTTTTGCATTATGAACAGTAGAACGTCATTATGAAGTATGAACAGAGTGCTGAGATAGCTAGTTCGCCGCGCCGAGCAAGAGAATGCGCTAGGAAGACGAACTATGGCGCCGACGGGAGAGCTACAAAAACTAATTGATGATAAAATAAAATCGCCGATTTGAGGTCTAGAGACTAGTAGATATTATTGGCTATGGAATTTTAGGAATGCCAGAAGAGATTTGATGCAAATCGGACCAGTCGTTCGAGAGTTATGAGTATTTTTGTATAAGCACATGTTTCAACAGGAAGCAGGGAAGGAGCCTAAGTTTTGGAACAGCGGGGCGTACTCGCCGGATGGAACGGCAGTCACATCGAATTTCAGCTCCGTAACCGTATATATAGGAGCAGTTTTCAATCAACCAGGATGACGGGAGGAGCGAGCAGCGGAGCCAGCCACTGGAGGAAGGAGCCCAGCAGAGGAGTCCGTGGCAGGGGCGGGGCCAAGCGGGCCAGGCGGCCGGCGAAGGAGGAGCGCTGTGGAAGTGTGGCCACAGTAGGCTCCGAGTCCGCCCAGCCTGGTCACAAAGCCCAGTCCCAATCACGGGAGAAGAAGAAGCCAGCACCAGGGAAGCCGCCGGCTGAGACACGCTGGGTGCTTGTCAACACGGCCGGCGCACCGCCCATCGTTGGACCTGCGGGCCTAGGGGAGGGGGAGGGTGGGTAGATTATTGGCTGAGGAATAACCCACCCACCAAGGGAAGATGATTAAGAAAAGGAAGTGAGTTTCGGACTGGAGAAGAAGGATAGAGAAATAGGATGAGGGTTCCACAAAAGTTATAAATTTAACCTTTAATGCACTTAGAGGCGGTTTCCACTGAAAATCTGCTCTCTGATACCTAAAGTGGGTACGAGCTTGGTCGAAGCTGACGGGAACCGCAGCTAAGACTTGGGCGGTTTGCCAGAGAAAGGCTTTAGTGTATTTCCTCCCAAGCACGCATAAGACTACTATAGGGAAGGGTGATAGTCTGGCAATACAAATAGTAGCAGATTTGTTCTGTATTAACGATGGCATGAACTTGGGAAGAGTCAGGGAAGACAGGATCTTGCCTAACCGTTGCACTAGAAAAAATGAAAAGGCAAAAAGAAACGCTTAATTTATTTAACAATTCAAAAGAAGTTAATAACTTTAATAAATATATTTTCAATTTGGTTAACAATTTTGGGGTCACAGACCTCAGAAAACATTAAACGTTTGCTCCAGGCAATTGACAATTTATTAGGTTTCAAACCTTATATATGTTCTAAAATCTTTATAAGATTTTAAAAGACAAATGAAGTAATTAAAGTTTAAACATTAAATTGAGTACAAGGAGTGTACTATAAGAAATTTCTGAGAGAATATTCTAGAGAGAGTGACAACTTCGAAAATAACAATAAGAAAAACATGAAGAATAAGATAGAAGTTCCTACAACTTCTTATATTTGTGCAGAATTACTTTATAACAATTATACAAAAGAGAGCAGGTCACTTACGGTGAAACCTGAAGAGAAAAGTCAAAAGGAAGGTTCTAGACTTCCTATGTTTAAGTAGGAATCACGAGCCAAATGGGGCAGTTTCCATTTCGTGAGACCCAGAAATAACTCACTCAAGAGTTGAAAGTATTGTTTTCCCTGCTTATAGGGAAGAAACAATGTAAGCTTAAACCGTGTATAAAACACGTAGTTATACAGAGGTTAATTAATGATAAACAAGCAAAAATGGAAGGGCACTTCGTTATAGTGACACCTTATAGAAAAGTTACAATTTTATTAATATGGCTTGTTAGTAGAAGGTTGAGGAAAGATCATTGGGATTTAGGATCAATGTTCATGGCCTTATTTAATGTAAACGGACAATCGCGACGCGGTAGAAAGTGGGACAAGCACTAGTTATCACTATAGTCTTTTAAATAGGTGAAAAGTTCACTGTAGAGACACGAAAGTTTATGGGAAAGAAAGTTATTGCAATGATGAAAAGAACTGGTTGCACTAGGTAGGCGAGAGTCTATTTCTTGAGAAAGTTGTGAATTACAATTAAATGCGCCATAGAACATTCCAACGGTGGAAGAAAGTTCGCTATTGCAGTAATTTATAAGGAAGATTCCTCATTTTAAATAGTATTCTCACAAGTGAGTGAAAAATACCTGACGGCAAGACTTGCAGATAGAGTACAGGATCTGGAAGGTTCCAGAACGATCTTAATAGAAAATGGGGCCAAAGTTAATCCAGCGGAGGAACTTGCTTTGTAATTTATAGACAGCGGGTATTGGATAATATCCCACGTGGTGAGAAGATTTCTCATTTAAATAGCTTAAGAAAAGCTCCTTTCTAGTAAGGTTGGCTTATACAAACAAAAGCTCAACATGGCAAATCCCGCGAAGAATGATTTTTGCCCCAAAATAAGTAATCTCACGCTGTCTATAAAATATCGTTAAAAGCATGTAGAAGTTAAAACCATGAAGATGAGGTTAAAACTTGAAGTAGGTACTTATCTTTGTTTCATGTCGAAGGTGAAGTTTCCTTTGACGGATGCCTAATGTGCCAACATGGCGTAGAGCGTAGAGAGTGTCTCTTGGTTTGAGGAGACTGGCTCGGGTTGAGCCTTGACTGACCGAGTCAACTGCCGACTTAGAAGTGAGACCTGCTCAGCGAAGCACAGAGGGTCCTAGGAAGGGAAAAGAGTGGGGGTAGGAGACAAAAGGTATACATATCAGCATAACCAACTTAAGAAAATTAAATTCTCTTGAGGAGATGGTCTTCAAAGAGTTGATAGCAGGCGACAATAGCACAGCATGGTGAGTGAAAAAGTAAACGACGTCCTCTTGCTCATGGAGATAATAGCTGGCGATGGTAGCAAAATCTGGTGGCCAGATGGATAAGTAAATCCTCTTGCACCAGGAAGAATTGGGGAGCTTCAGAGATTCGCTGCTAGATGACGCTAGGAGGGTCATGGAAGATATATATCTAGAACAGACTCACAAAAGATATAAGCGAAATGATCACCAAAGAGAAAATAGAAGATCACTGTTGGTGTTTGACTAAGAGGAAGGAATGAACATGCAAAGAGCATTAAACTTTATATTCTCTCGTACCGTGTATTCCAAGAATACACCATACTGGGAGGGGAAAAACACAAACAGAGAACAAGAAAAACAAGTAAACATTTAAAGGTAATGGTTGTTTTGTGATCGGACCATTAGTGGTCAAGATTTTGGCCACCCTGACTCTCCCATCTCTTCCAGGATAACACTCGGTCACTCTACCAGAGATCCATACTAGAGGGGGTGAAACATCCCTAACCAAGACCAAGTCCCCCACTTTAATGTCGGGACTAGAAAGAAACCACTTCTGTCTCCGTTGCAAGGAAGTTAAATATTCCAAGTTCCATCTCTTCCAAAAGGAATTACGGAGGGCTTCAAGTTTACGCCAAACGATAGGTAGATTAGAATCCTTATAAGAATTGGGAAGAGGAGGAGGGGCAGAGAGAGAAGTGCCTATAAGGAAGTGACCAGGTGTAAGTGGAAGCAGGTCATCAGGGTCATTGGAAAGCGGAGTTAAAGGACAAGAATTAACGACACCTTCAATCACAAAATAGCTAGAAACTGCGGGAAATAAGGCACTAGTAAAGATTGCGATATGATGCGAAAAGAGAATTGAAAAGTTTAAACAAAGCGTATAGAAACAAGTACATCTATTAAGGATAAGAATATACCAAATAAACAAAGGAACTATGAGAGTAGAAAGAAAGAACGCCATAGGTAACAACCTAGTAGCCATAAACAATGACCTTAAGTCATAATAAGTATCAAAGGGGTTACTCAGAAAAATACTTAAGTCAGCGAGAAACGTGACATAACAAGTATAAATGCAAAAACAAATCGAATGTAACGACGAGAAAAAACAAGTTTGTTCATCAATGAACAATAAGATCGCAAAATATGTAAGCAAAGTGCAATACATAAGCGCGTAAAGGATATGCAACGATGTTATAAAACAAGAATCGAAGCAATTGTAAGATACGAGTCTGAACAAGTGGGAGACATAAGCAAGCGCGGCCTTGACCCACATAGTACAACGAGATAAGGAATATAAATATCTGAAAGAGTCCTTGACTAGAACAAGTTTATTTTGGTGATGAGTTGAACGGCTTCTGAACTTACGGAAGCGACTCGCCAGACAATGGTTGGCAATCAGCCAGAGTTGAGATAAGGGAATCTTGCTTTGACCTTTGGCAAGCATACAGGAAATAAACGATAACTTGGCCTTCCCCAAACTTGTATACAAACAAGTTTGACAAACAAGCAGTTCGAAATAAACAAACAACAATAGTTGAATCAGCTTTGACTTAAAGCGGAACGAGTAACACGACATGCAGTCATCCGTAGCTTGGACGTGAGAAAACAATTTAAAGACATAAGAAATAGAGTAGGAAATCAATTTCGCATAATTTGGAGGATCACGGAATCCGACAATTTTCAACAGAAAAAAGCTTAATTCTTCCGAACAGAGAAGAAAAGCTGGGACATTGAGAAGGAGTTTATGCGTAAGAATAGTTATTCTAGATGCTAGAGAATTCAGATTTTCATGCGGTTTCAAAAGCGGCTTCCAATTGTGAGGAAGGAGGAGGGAGCCGGCCGTGGCCATCCTTCTAAATAGCGAAAGAAGTGAAACATAGCTTACAGCGAAGTGATGGTGACTGATAGCCATGGTTTTACACAAGGGGAAGATAGTTTTCGATAGAGAGTTTAAGCAATTACCTGCTATAAAAAATGACATGAGAAGGTAGACGATGTAACACAAGGCAAGGCGAACTTGAATTGCCATTTTGTGCGGGAAGAAGGCAAAATCATTTAAACAACTTACCAAGGTGGCGTAGTTATTCACGATAAGACATCGTTTCGGCAAGTGTTTTTCAAAAGTATCGAGATCGAAACCATAAGTATTCTCTTTTTCAGAAATGGGATTTATATCAGCAGTAACGAAATGACATTGCGATTTGGTTTGAAGACTGGGATGTTGGATTTCACCAGTAATAACCCAACCAAAATCGGTGTCTCTAGCGACCACGGTTGAAGATAACTTGCGAACCTGTTTACGGAGACAATTCCAAAAAACATTGGCACTGAAAAGTACATCAATGGGACCTTGAGCATTAAACTGAGGATCAGCTAACCTTAAGTGCGAAGGAATCTTTAAACCGGAGGTATTAATAGAGCTGCTAGGAGTGTCCTTGCCAATACTGGTAAGAATGAGACAATTTAAGTTAAGATTGGTGTTTCTTTGGCAAACGTCTCTGATTTTCAATTTTGAAGACTGCAAGACTTGAGTTTTCAAATTGTCAATGCCAGATACATTGATGGGAGTATGCGATGACGAAAGACCTAGTTTTTTAATTAATGATTGCGAAACAAAGTTGTGCGTTGAAGCAGAATCGAGAAGACCACGGGTTCGAACCCAATTTCCAAAATTATCTTGGATTTCGAATTGTACAGTGGACAAGAGGGCTTGCGCACTGTGAGAAGTTTCGGCGTTAGAAATGCAGGAAGAAGCATTAGTTTGTTCGGAGCTGCTCTGCATGGAGTTTGAAGAAGCGGGTACTGATGACCTCGATTTATCATGAATGTGCAATAAAGAATAGTGCGGTTTTTTACAATGAAAACAGAGATTGGAAGACGTGCAGTTTGAAGAAGAATGCTTAGGTGACAAGCAGTTGAAGCAATGTTTGCTATTGAAGACAAACTTCCTTCGATCTTCGACAGACAATTCTTTAAAGGATTTGCACAAATACAATGTGTGAAGCTTTTTACAGAGCGTGCATTTTAAAGATTTGTTGAGCGGCCTGATATGTTCTCTTGAATGATTGAAAGAAGCAGAACGAGTTTGCTTGTTCTCGACAGATGGGGGCTGATGACCCTTTGAAAAGGCAAGTTCTTTCTCAAAACTGTGACACTGATGATTCGTTTCGACATTTTCGCACTGAAATGCGAGTGCTGTAAGGACTTGGCATCGGCTGTTGAGAAACGAGATTAAGTGTTCGAACGAAAATTCCTCCTTGCGGGCGAGTTCGATTTCCCATGCCTTTAAAGTCGAAAAATCGAATCTGGATGTAGCTAGATGAATAAGTATGGTGTCCCATGTTTGGACGGGCTGCTTAAGTTGATATAATGCTCTGACATTTAACTGCATAGAGTCTAACAAGTCTCCTAAAGAGGTGACGTCATTAGGTTTGACGGCTGGCAGGTTGAAGAGACAGCGGATGTGGCGAGCTACACTCAAACGTAAATTGCCATATCTCTCTTTAAGGAGATTAAAGGCGATGTGGTAGTTATCTGCTCTTAAAGGCAGTGATTGGACCAAGGCCAAGGCCTCTCTTTCCAAAGACGTACGTAAAAAGTAGAATTTATGAATGTCGGGAATTTCCTTATTGTCATGAACGAGTGAGCAGTAAAGTTCATAAAAATAATACCATTCACCTTCCTGGCCTGAGAAGTGCGGTAGGCTTATCTTAGGAAGTAACGGTTTCGGTTTGTTCTTGTGAACTGAAGCGGGTGCGAACTGGGCCGGATTGATGACCCTAGTGTCCGGTTCTGAGATACTGCGGATCAGTTGATGGGCCTTGGCAATCCCTTCAAAGTACAAAGGTTCGACCTCGTCCCGATCCGATTGAAGTTCTGGGCAAGCGGATTCAATCTCGGTTTGAGTTTGATCGTAATAATCATAGGACCGTTCGTACAACTTAAGGCGTTGTGTCAGGATGTCTAAATCACATTCGGCGGGATTTAATTTGTTGATAACATTTCTGAATCTAGTGAGTTGCCCTTTATAGGAAGAACGTCTGGCAATGAGAGTTTCATCTTTTTCAGTAGGAGCCATGACAAAGAAAATAAATTGAAATACAACTCACAAAACTGTAGAACCTTGGAAATGCTGTCAAGCTGGTGGCAGCAAATAAGTAGAAAGAACGGGACACACCAAGGAGACAGGAGCGGCCTCTTTCCACTTCACAGGCTTTGCACGACGTAGTTATAGCTGAAAGATTCAAAGCAGATATTAATAATTTGCAAGTTATTGTCAAATGACACTTGACAAACAATAGAAATAGCAAATGGGCTCTCCCGGGTTTCGGCACCAAATTTTGGGTAGATTATTGGCTGAGGAATAACCCACCCACCAAGGGAAGATGATTAAGAAAAGGAAGTGGGTTTCGGACTGGAGAAGACGGATAGAGAAATAGGATGAGAGTTCCACAAAAGTTATAAATTTAACCTTTAATGCACTTAGAGGCGGTTTCCACTGAAAATCCGCTCTCTGATACCTAAAGTGGGTACGAGCTTGGTCGAAGCTGACGGGAACCGCAGCTAAGACTTGGGCGGTTTGCCAGAGAAAGGCTTTAGTGTATTTCCTCCCAAGCACGCATAAGACTACTATAGGGAAGGGTGATAGTCTGGCAATACAAATAGTAGCAGATTTGTTCTGTATTAACGATGGCATGAACTTGGGAAGAGTCAGGGAAGACAGGATCTTGCCTAACCGTTGCACTAGAAAAAATGAAAAGGCAAAAAGAAACGCTTAATTTATTTAACAATTCAAAAGAAGTTAATAACTTTAATAAATATATTTTCAATTTGGTTAACAATTTTGGGGTCACAGACCTCAGAAAACATTAAACGTTTGCTCCAGGCAATTGACAATTTATTAGGTTTCAAACCTTATATATGTTCTAAAATCTTTATAAGATTTTAAAAGACAAATGAAGTAATTAAAATTTAAACATTAAATTGAGTACAAGGAGTGTACTATAAGAAATTTCTGAGAGAATATTCTAGAGAGAGTGACAACATCGAAAATAACAATAAGAAAAACATGAAGAATAAGATAGAAGTTCCTACAACTTCTTATATTTGTGCAGAATTACTTTATAACAATTATACAAAAGAGAGCAGGTCACTTACGGTGAAACCTGAAGAGAAAAGTCAAAAGGAAGGTTCTAGACTTCCTATGTTTAAGTAGGAATCACGAGCCAAATGGGGCAGTTTCCATTTCGTGAGACCCAGAAATAACTCACTCAAGAGTTGAAAGTATTGTTTTCCCTGCTTATAGGGAAGAAACAATGTAAGCTTAAACCGTGTATAAAACACGTAGTTATACAGAGGTTAATTAATGATAAACAAGCAAAAATGGAAGGGCACTTCGTTATAGTGACACCTTATAGAAAAGTTACAATTTTATTAATATGGTTGGTTAGTAGAAGGTTGAGGAAAGATCATTGGGATTTAGGATCAATGTTCATGGCCTTATTTTATGTAAACGGACGATCGCGACGCGGTAGAAAGTGGGACAAGCACTAGTTATCACTATAGTCTTTTAAATAGATGAAAAGTTCACTGTAGAGACACGAAAGTTTATGGGAAAGAAAGTTATTGCAATGTTGAAAAGAACTGGTTGCACTAGGTAGGCGAGAGTCTATTTCTTGAGAAAGTTGTGAATTACAATTAAATGCGCCATAGAACATTCCAACGGTGGAAGAAAGTTCGCTATTGCAGTGATTTATAAGGAAGATTCCTCATTTTAAATAGTATTCTCACAAGTGAGTGAAAAATACCTGACGGCAAGACTTGCAGATAGAGTACAGGATCTGGAAGGTTCCAGAACGATCTTAATAGAAAAATGGGGCCAAAGTTAATCCAGCGGAGGAACTTGCTTTGTAATTTATAGACAGCGGGTATTGGATAATATCCCACGTGGTGAGAAGATTTCTCATTTAAATAGCTTAAGAAAAGCTCCTTTCTAGTAAGGTTGGCTTATACAAACAAAAGCTCAACATGGCAAATCCCGCGAAGAATGATTTTTGCCCCAAAATAAGTAATCTCACGCTGTCTATAAAATATCGTTAAAAGCATGTAGAAGTTAAAACCATGAAGATGAGGTTAAAACTTGAAGTAGATACTTATCTTTGTTTCATGTCGAAGGTGAAGTTTCCTTTGACGGATGCCTAATGTGCCAACATGGCGTAGAGCGTAGAGAGTGTCTCTTGGTTTGAGGAGACTGGCTCGGGTTGAGCCTTGACTGACCGAGTCAACTGCCGACTTAGAAGTGAGACCTGCTCAGCGAAGCACAGAGGGTCCTAGGAAGGGAAAAGAGTGGGGGTAGGAGACAAAAGGTATACATATCAGCATAACCAAATTAAGAAAATTAAATTCTCTTGAGGAGATGGTCTTCAAAGAGTTGATAGCAGGCGACAATAGCACAGCATGGTGAGTGAAAAAGTAAACGACGTCCTCTTGCTCATGGAGATAATAGCTGGCGATGGTAGCAAAATCTGGTGGCCAGATGGATAAGTAAATCCTCTTGCACCAGGAAGAATTGAGGAGCTTCAGAGATTCGCTGCTAGATGACGCTAGGAGGGTCATGGAAGATATATCTAGAACAGACTCACAAAAGATATAAGCGAAGTGATCACCAAAGAGAAAATAGAAGATCACTGTTGGTGTTTGACTAAGAGGAAGGAATGAACATGCAAAGAGCATTAAACTTTATATTCTCTCGTACCGTGTATTCCAAGAATACACCAGAGGGCTTGGACCAAGCGTAGTTTTCACTGCACTCCAAGGCTCAACCCCACCCTCCTAGCCCTTACAACCTAGCCGTGTCCGAGAAGAGGGCAACACAAGGCACGGCTAGCCTACAAGACACAGAGCCCGGCCAGCCGAGCTGGGGTAGCGACGTCAGCCTGGAGGATGCGCCGCTCTCGCAGCGCACTGGAGACGATGGGGTCTCGTCTTCGGGCTTCGAGGAGGACAGCTACTTCAACCCAACGGCCTGGGCGCTGTTTGTGTACTACCGCCCGGGGTACAATCAGGAGCACGAGAGGAACCACTACAGACTACGCCCACTACTGTGCCAGCGATGGCGCAGAGGGACATCAAGACGACATCGAGGCGTACCTCCCGACCGGTGTCTTGATCAGGCCTGCCCTGAAAGAGACTACCAAACTGTACGGGAGCGATCTCCTGAAATTTAAGTCCTTATCAAGAGAGCTCGTCTTAAAAAAGAGGGCTGCTCATGACAGTTATATGCAAGGCTTACTTGGTTCGGGAGGTGATGGGCGGAAAAAAATTTACAGTTATGTTAGGAGAAGAAAGGGAAATTCAAATAATTTGTCGATGATAATGTCCGGTGACGGTAAATTAATTACTGAGAAACAGGCCATTGCTAATGAATTAAATGTATTTTACGGTAGTGTGTTCAATAAATCCAATAGCTGTGTGTTGGACCTTAACGACGAATCAGGGGCTCCACTGTTCCAAATAAACCAGTCAGCAATTGTAAAGCTAATACAAAAATTACGTTTCAATGTATCAAAGGGTCCTGATAATATTGTTAGTGAAGTACTTAAACTAGGAGGTAGGGCCGTGGCACGATACTTGGAGGTGATGTTTAATGTGTCCATAAACAATGCGCAAATCCCAGATAACTGGAAGAGAGCTACGGTAGTCCCAATATTTAAGGGAGGGAGCAGACTTGAATTGGGCAACTACAGGCCGGTTAGCCTTACGTCCATCGTTTGTAAGCAGATGGAGCATCTCATTTGCGACTACTTGAGGGAACAGTGGGAAACATTATCATGGTTTAATGATAGGCAACATGGATTTCGGAAAGGTTACTCATGCGAGAGTCGGATGCTATCACTTTTTCAAGACATTAGCGAATCGTTAGACCATGGAGTTTCAGTCGACGCCGTGGTTATATATTTTGCGAAGGCATTTGATGTCGTGCCGCATGACACGCTACTCCATAAATTAGCTTCGACGAAGATTTATAGAAGAGTAATTTTATGGATCCAAGAATTTTTGACGGGTCGTTCCCAGAAAGTGAAAGTCGAAGGCATATTCTCGGATGAAATCACCGTAACGTCGGGTATCCCTCAGGGCAGCGTAATCGGAACTTTGTTATTTTTGGCGTTTATAAATGACTTACCAAATGGGATTCGCAGTGACTGTCGATTGTTTGCGGATGATTGTGTAATATATCGAAAGATACATGACTCACAAGACAATGCAGTGCTTCAAGAGGACCTGAACCTGGTCTATAAGTGGGCGATTGTAAATAAAATGAAAATAAACACAAGAAAATGTAGTCTCTTAAGAATAGGGAAAGTGCGAAGGCAGGATTTTCAATATAACATTGGCTCGGAAATACTTGTAGAAGAAGATTCTTGCAAATATTTGGGCGTTCACGTAAGGAATGATATGAAATGGAGTAGTCATGTAGGATGTGTAGTTTCAAAAGCTTACAAATCCCTGCACTTTGTAATGAGGGTATTAAAAGGAAGTAGTACCTCTGCTAAAGAATTAGGCTATTTGTCACTTGTAAGACCTATTCTGGAATATGCCTCGGCGGTTTGGGATCCATATCAAGTAGGGCTCATCAATGAGTTGGAAATGGTACAAAGAAAGGCCGCTAGATTTGTGCTCAGTGACTTTAATCCCAGGAGCAGTGTGAGCCGTATGTTAAAGAAACTTGGGTGGGAATCACTGGAGGCTAGGAGGATGAAATCTAGACTCTGCGCTATGTACAACACGTATACAAATCAACCAGCATGGGGTGAGCTTAGCAAACGATTGGGAAAGCCCACTTACATGGGTAGGAGCGATCATCCTTTGAAAGTTAAGGGCCGACCACAGCGCACAAATTATGGTAAATATTCTTTTGTCAACCGTGCCATTGATAACTGGAACTCTCTACCTGCCGCAGTCTTAGAGCCTTTTCCCAAACATATAGGTGTGTTTAAGAAAAGACTGACTATTTGTGTAAATACTCCAGTTAAATTGTTGTATAATTGTTATTGAATTGTTATGTATAAAGTAATTATTTATTTGTTATGTATATCCAATTTGCCACCGGGGGACAAACCCCCCATTACAAATAAATTAATGAATGAATGAAGCAATGGCAGGTCACTACGCTGCCAGGCGCCCAACCAGAGGCACCTGCGGGCATCATCCGAGTCGACAAGCCGCAGAGCACGGACGCCTCAACCGAGACGGAGCCACCGACGACGGTGGAGGCCGGGACCGAGCCGGGCCCCTTTAGCCTTCACCAAGACGACGCTGACTCCGGACCAGCAGCCAGGACCTCAGGCGAGGCCATTAGCGGGGCAACTCGCGCCCGCCACCAGGGAGGACACAGCAGCGGCGGATGGGGCCACCGAGGAGGCCCCAATGAAGAAGACGAGGCGCCGTCGCCGCAGCCGTCGCAACCCGCGCTCCCAGGAGGGAGTAGCAGGGCACCGCGACGCCACCAGCCAGGGACGCCAACGCCGCCCGCGCTATCAGGAGGGTGCGCCAGGGCGCAACTGTGACGTCACCAGCCACAGCCAGGATCAACAGAAGCGGCTCTCAGGTAATATAGGGCCCCACTCAGAACAGCTATTACAGTGTTTCCGCTACCTGAGGTGGGGTCAATCCCAAGGGCCCTGAGGCTCCCCAGTCCGATGTAACCGGTGTTCAGGTGCCCATCACCACTCCGGATGCACGGCGCCACGGGACGCGCCGGTGTGCGCCAACTGTCGGGGTGACCATCCGTCATCCCACCGCAGTTTCCCCGTTTATAGGTCCATGGCAAGAGCAGAGTGGAAGGCGGCTCGTTCCCGTGGACCACCCGCTAGGCCCCTGCTTCGGCAGGCGAGACCCCCCACCCACTCTCCGGTGACGGAGGCTCGGTACCAGGGACCCCATGGAGATCGGGTTATGGCGCAGGTGCTTGTTGAGGCACTTGCGTCCCTGCTCGGTAGCCGGAAAGGCCCGCACTAGCCACAGCAGTGCCGAGTTAAACTGATTCCCGGATGACGAACTGGCGAGAAGTGTGACGTGAAACTGGTGCATGATACCTTCTCCCACTAACACAACCCAACCAATCCTTCCACATCCTTGCATGTGGCTATCTCCAATACGCCAGGTTTTACGTGTAGGCAAATCTTTCCTTTCTGCCTATGCGGTTTTTCCCTGGCCCTACGCTTTGACCTATCCCGCTTATTTATCCTCAATCCCGCTTCATGATGCCTGGTCGAGTACATAGTACTGGGACAGGCAGAGGTAGCCTCGCCAAACGGCTATCATACCCAAACCCCTATGCTTTCTCTTCTACTATCGTAGTTTAATTGCATGTCGGAGGCAGCAGTAGTAAAGGTCGGCTGCCACGCGGGGGGTGCGGGTACTCTTTCGCCCCCCTCCCCCCCCCCCCGCTCCCCGAAAAAAAAGAAGAAAAAAAAGCAATGTTATCCATGGAGATCAGGTAGTGGCACAGGTTCTCCGGATACTTGTTCCACTGCTTGGTAGCCGGCAAGGCCCACGCTGATCCCAGTAGTGCCGAGTTCTAACGGATTTCCTGGAGACGAACTGGCAAGAAGACGGACATGGATCTGGTGCGTGATACCATCTCCCAACTAACAACAACCTACTCATTTCCATACCCACATTTCCTTGCATGTGGCAATAACCAAGCCGCCAGGTTTTACGTGTAGACAATCTTTCCTTTCTGTCTATGCGGTTTTCCATGGCCCTACAATCCAACCCTTACATATATGCACGTATTTATATGTGCATATATGTAAAATATACCAATGTTAATATATACCCATGATGCCTGGTAAATCGCGACCGCGATCGGACAGGCACTAAGTCCTAAATGACATTCCTTATCCAATCCCCTATGCTTTCTCTTCTCCTATCGTAGTTTAACTGCATGTCGGAGGCACCAGTAGTAAGGTCGGGTGCCACGCGGGGGGTGCGGGTACTCATTTTGCCCCCCCCCCCCCCCCCCCCGAAAAAAGCAATGTTATGTTATTATTTCATCAACCACCGGAGTAGTATCGCCGTAACGTTCGTCAGACCACGTGCTACGCTGAAGACAGTCAGTCACTATTGTCAACTAATGTTGGACTTAAGTCTCTCTAACTAAACCAACTGCACCATACTGAAATAAGCATCATACCAGTCAGGAGTGGAAACATTAGACTACGATATTGGGGCCATTTATTTTGAACAGATTGTGTTTCCAAAACCCAAAGTTACTAGATTATAGGGGGCTATCTACAAAGTAGATATGGCCTGAGGTACACCTCATTACCCGACCACAGTTTTAGTCTACGACAGCGGGACAGATTCCGGGACACGGATCTGTTACAGAGTACTGTATATCTGTTTACTCGCACAAGTTAATCTATGGCAGGCATCTTCATTTTCCAAATACTTCAACGACAGTAAGCGTATGTTCGCAGAGGTCAAGTCGCTATTCATCACTGAGCTGTTACTTAGTGGCATACGACGGAACGCTATATTTTCAAGTATTAAATATGAACATTGAAAAGGTAAATAGTTTGTTTAAGAACCCAGGACAGTTTGTAATGACATCAGTCATACTGTCGGACAGTAGCAAAATTTATCGCGAAGTGGATCAGTGCGTATTATTAAACGCGAATATGTGCCGCTAAATATTGAAAGGATAGGGTAACGACGGATGAACCCGAAGGTGAGCTGAAGGTGATGCAGATGGCCAGGAACGATTGCCATGCTAATGGAATGGAATGAGATCCATTAGATTGTGACGTCAGCCAAGGACCTGTACCACCATGAACATCAAGAATACGTGAGCCAAATTCTTACATGTACTATTACTAGAGTAGTTGAGAAGTCCTTTCTTTTTCTCATTCCCTTAGAAACTATCAACACATCAGTTTTGCTTCGATCTGACAGTTACGTCTATCGCGGCTATGAGTCAGAGAAACCATGGCTAGTATTCATCAAGTGTGAAGTTATATTTTGAGAAAAAAAATTCAGTCATAGAATGTCCAGGTGACATAATGAGATGAGTTAATTAGTTAATTTGAATGCTTTTAGTAATTTGAAGGAAGCTTGGATCGCTCAGATTATTCAACATCTCTATATATATAAAAATGAAAGTTCGTCTTTTTTTTCTGAATTTCCACGGAAGTTTGAGTTATTAACGCGTTTCAGACTGGTTTATGACGGTTGCGCTCAAAAACCAAATTTTTGTCTGTCTGTCTGTCTGTCTGTTTGTCTGTCTGTGTACAATTTTGCACGCGTATCACTCGAGAACGGCTGAGTGGATCAACGTAAAATTTGTTACAGTTGTCCATGGCAGGCACGAAAGTAATCATTGATGTAACTCTTCTCCATACCTCTCATAAAAGAGGGCCTACCCCCTTAAAATGCATGCTGAAATGGGCGTAGAAAGACGGGACAAAGCTCATTTTCAGCGTCTCAATGCGAGAAACAAAACTCGGGAGCCCTATGGGCCCCGAAAACCACATTTTAAGGTCCTAAAACCAACAGTTTTTGAGATATACCCAGAAAACTAATTTCATTTATTAAGCTATTGAAAGAATGCAATCCGGTAACCATGGCAACACATTCTCTGAAGTCCATCTATTTCTATAAGACGCAATGCCATTCCATTTATTACATTACTGTGAACGTTCGCAAACGGCTATAAGGTTATCACGGAACCAACTTAAGCTGTAAAATTCATCAATACGTATACAGTATAATGCGCTCTTGAATTTGTTCACGTGTTTTACACGGGCGTGTGTGGTACTAAAGGTCTATTATTTCGCTATCCCTATATTAATCAATTATTATTATGATTATTATTATATTACGACGTACAAGGACGAGACAAAACTCATTTTCAGCCCCTCGGTGGCTCGGAGGCTACTACGTTTTAAGGCTCTAAAACTACGATTCTGAGATATTCCCAGAAAATTAATTTCATTTAATAAACTAATAAATAGATGACGAGTACAGAAGAACACCAAATCAGGAGCTATATAAATATACTGAGAAAATCACAGATGTGGCCAGGAAGAGACGTCTGGCTTTCTACGGACATGTGTCATGGATGAACCCAACAAGACTAACCAACCGGCTTCTCAACTACTGGGGGAATAGAAAGAGCTTGACACCGTCTCTAACAGTAGTTAAAAAGGATATCCAAGAACTGAAGATAATGAAATGTGATATTCGAAGCCGAACACATCTCAGAAAGATACTTAAACAGAAGAGTTTTCAGGACAGACCACCCTGTAAGAAAACCGGCATCATCTGGACAAAAGAGAGAAAGGAGAAACATAGCCAGATAATGCGCGAATATTGGGCAAACATCAAGTCCCTCGCCAAACTGAAAAGTTGAACGTCGTGGTCCTTAGCTGGCCCATCCGAAAGAAGAAGAACAAGAAGAAACTAATGAAGTAATGCAAGCCGGTAAACATGACAACAGTATCACAAGAGGTGACATCCAACTTTCCATTTATTTCTGTAAGAAGCAATGCCACTCAATTTATTGCATTTTTGTGAAAGTTTGCTAATGGCTATAAGGTTATCGTGGAATCAAACATAGACTGTAAAATTTAACAATGCGATTAAGGGGGTCAAAGGGTACCCTAGAATTTTTACACGTGACTTACACGTGCGTTATGTTGTACAGAAGGTCTATTAAATCTCCAAACAGCAACATTATTTTCAAATATTCCTGGATTGGAATAGTGTTTTTTGTAGCTTTTGGGAATTTGGGCCATTGGAGTCTAAAAATCCCGAATTTTCATGCACCACAAGCCTTTATAATTTATTAAGGCAGTCTTCCTGGGAATGGGGACTTTCCATAACGGTGAGTGTCAGATTTAATTTGGCATTATGGCGTTTCGTCTACGAGGTTTTCAATATTATTGTCACGTCAGGAAGTACACGTTAGGTGAATTTAGTTTGAGAGCACATTTTAAGTAATCATATTTTTGTCGACAAACGGGTTCATTGTAAAGATGATTTTGTTTGATACTGTGTGGTTGATATATATTTATGTTTATGTACGCCTATAATTCATGTCGGGGTACTTGGAGCATCGTAAAATTCGGTATTGTAACCATGAGTCAATACACCAATCATTTAGAAAACTCTTCAACGTACTTCTCATAGAAGGGTGGGTATAAGGAACAACTTTTCAAAATTCATGCTAAAATAGGTGAAAAATAAACAATATCCAAGAAGGACGACCAAAGCACATGTTGCGCTTCTCAATGTGTGACACAAAACTAGGGAGTCGATAAAGGGTCTTCGAAAACCACATTTTATGACCCTTAAATAAACAGTGTCTGCGATATACCCAGAAAACTAACTTCGTTCTGATAAACTTATGAAGGAATGACAAGCCCTTAACCATTTCAATTGTAGCTCAAATGATAAGGTCTGGTTACCGAAGACCGTTCGAAGAGCGGGTACTTCTGCTAGTTAAAATCTAAATGAAAATTAAAATCCACAGCCTGCTTCCAATCTCCGACCGGGTCAGGAATGGAATGAATGAAGCCCCCATCTAACGGCGAGGATATGAACTGTGCCGGCTGCCGAGGCCTGACGCACTCCTCTGGGGCAATGATTAAATGAATGACAGATGAAATGAAATGATAGTGGAGAGTGTTGCTGGAATGAAATTTTGACAGGGAAAACCGGAGTACCCGGAGAAAAACCTGTCTGCCTCCGTTTTGTCCAGCACAGATCTCACATGTAGTGACCGGGATTTGAACCACGGATCCAGCGGTGAGAGGCCGGCGTGCTGCCGCCTAAGCCACGGAGGCTTAGTTAAAATCTAAATAATAATATAAAATAATTTCATGATAATTATGAGCAAATCCAAGTAATAATAAAATACTTCCACAATAAACATAAATAATTATAAATAATTATGAATAAATTGTATGAATTAAATTATTAGAAAATTCAGGGAAAGTGATTAATAATTCAATTATTTAATGATTTTTATCATGTCATAATAATAATAATAATAATAATAATAATAATAATAATAATAATAATAATAATAATAATAATAATAATAATAATAGATTTGATTTGACATCTATACTAATATAATAAAGCTGAAGAGTTTGTCTGTGTGTTTGTGTCTTTAAACGCGTTAATCTCCGGAACTACCAGTCCGATTCAAAAAAATCGTTTTTTATATGATAGCCAGATTCAAGAGGAATAGTTAGGCTATATAGTATTAGGCTACACCTCTCAGGTAACCTTAAAGATTGATTTTTGTTCAGTAAGTCGGTAGAACAAGCGCTCCCGAACTGCTCTATCCGCATGCACTGGCGTTATGGTTAGTGATACGTACACCGTTTCACCGATCTGAACCAAAATTTGTATACTTACCTTTTGGAACCCTGCGAGTAACACTGTTTACATAAAATTTCGGACAGACCACTCCATTCCCTGCATTTAGGCTCTTTGGCACAAATCTACACCGTTTCACCGATCTGAACCAAAATGTGTATACTTACCCTTTGGAGTCCTGCGAGTAACACAGCCTGCATGCAATTTCGGACAGACCACTCCATTCCCTGCATTTAGGCCCTTTGGCACAAATCTACACCGTTTCACCGATCTGAACCAAAATTTGTATACTTACCATTTAGCACCCTGCGAGTAACATTCTGCATGAATTTTTGGACAGACCACTCCATTCCCTGTATTTAAGCCCTTTGGCACAAATATACACCGTTTCACCGATCTAACCAAATTTTACATACTTACCCTTTGGAACCCGAAGAGTAACACTGTCTACTTGAAATTTTGGACGGACCACTCCATTCCCTTCATTTAAGTCCTTTGGCACAAATCTCTACCGTTTCACCGATCTGAACCACATTTTGTATACTTACCCTTTGGAACCCCGCGGGCGACACAGTCCACTTTAAATTTTGGACAGACCAATCCATTCCCTGCATTTAGGCCCTTTATCACAAATCTACACCGTTTCTCCTAATTGCACCAAATTTTACATACACTTCGAAACCCTGCTGGTAACAGTGTCCACTTGATATTTTGTACAACGCTCTCCATTCTCTACATTTAGAATAACAAACAAAATAAACTTCAAAACCACGTATTAAGGCCCTAGAACCATTCGTGTCCGTAGTAGTGTAACTGTAAAAGCATTTTAATAAGTCTATTATTATTATTATAAGTCTGGGGGTGAAGCTGATTCCTGCCCGTGGTGCCCCTGCATAGGTACTTGGACTCAAATTTCCAGTACTGAACTGAACGTCAGCATTCCAGGAACATAGTCTATTTACATATCAGAACGGTCTATGATAAATGGAAAAGGCTCTTATCAGAGCCAAAAATGACTATAATTTCTGTGAACATTGAGGGAATTTCTATAAATAAGGAAGAACTCTTACATGACATATGCCACAAACACAATTGTGACGTATTGTGCATACAAGAAACGCACAGAGACATTAACCAACGCCGACCTAAAATTCCAGGTATGAAGCTGGTAGTGGAACGTCCTCATGGCCAATATGGTAGTGCTATCTTCACGAAACCAGACATCATGATCCAGGCGACATCCATTTCAGAAGAAAACGATATAGAAATCATTGCCGTAGAACTGAGCAATTTGATCATTTTCTCAATATACAAACCACCTAAGTCACAGTTTTCATTCAAAGTTCCTGACAATTTAAGTTCGCAAAAAGTGTCTGTTATCATTGGTGATTTTAATAGCCATAGTAGTGTGTGGGGATATTCCCACGATGATGAAAATGGGGAAGCTGTTTTAAAATGGGCAGAATTACTTCAGCTGTCCCTCATACATGACAGTAAACTCCCTTCATCATTTAACAGTGGAAGATGGAAGCGTGGCTACAACCCAGATCTCATATTTGTAAGTGAGAGTGTCACCAGCCAATGTGTGAAATCGGTTTGTCCGCCCATCCCAAATACTCAACATCGTCCCATAATGTGCCAGCTATTTCCAGCTGTCAGACCACAGACTGTCCCTTTTCGAAGAAGATACAACTTCAAGAAGGCTAACTGGACACTGTTCACCTCATTACTTGATGAGAAGATCACCACAGTCAGTCCCATTCCAGAATCCTATGAGCAATTCATTGATGTGATTAAAGTATGTTCCAATGCAGCCATCCCGAGAGGATGTAGAACAAATTACATACAATGTCTTACTCCTCAGACAACGACTCTTTTGTCAAATTACTGCAAATCATTTGACGAAGATCCTTTCAGTGAGGAAACTATTGCTAGCGGACAACGTGTTCTCTCTTCTATTTCAGACTCAAAACGACAACAGTGGTTAAAGCTTATGGAAGAATCACTTACTGCTGAATAAACTCTACTTGATGACAAAGGACTATAAATTAACTGAAATAGTCAGGTGTCTTCTTCAAAATCGTAGACTCTTTGTAGACTTTCAAGGGCAGCACAGCTGTTGGAGGAATCAACGAAATGGACTGCCTCAAGGTAGTGTTCTGGCCCGTGGCCCCTATCTCTTTAACATATATACAAATGACCAGCCAATACCAGTAGGTACTCGAAGCTTTATTTATGCGGATGATCATGCCATTACCGTCCAGGCGGATCAGTTTGAAGTTGTGGAAAGACGTCTATCTGAAGCTCTGGGGGAACTAAGTGATTATTATAGAGGAAACCAATTGAAACCAAACCCTTTGAAAACACAAGTCTGCGCTTTCCATCTCAAGAACAGACAGGCAAAGAGGAAACTGCATGTAACGTGGGAAGGCATGCTGTTGGATCACTGTGCGAATCCCAAATACTTAGGGATTACATTGGATCGTGCACTCACGTATGAAAGACATTGTCTAAACACCAAAAATAAGGTATCTGCAAGAAACTGCCTCCTTCGCAAATTATCTGGTACCAGCTGGGGGACTCAAGCTCAACAATAAGAACCACTGCTTTAGCACTCTGTTACTCTGCAGCAGAATATGCATGTCCTGTGTGGTATAGGTCGTGTCATACCAAGCAGGTTGATACTGCATTAAATGAAACGTGTAGACTTATCACTGGCTGCCTGAGACCCACGCCATGTGATAAACTGTATTGTTTACCAGGCATTGCACCCCCAGATATCAGAAGAGAAATTGCAGCTAAATGTGACAGATCTAGGGTTGATGTGTCTCAAGCACATCCATTGTTTAGCCTTCAACCAGCCCACTCTCGACTGAAGTCCAGAAGAAGCTTTCTTCAAGCAACTGAGTGCTAACTGACAAACTTCAGGTTTTGAGGATTACATCTTGGTTGACCAGAAGCCCCCACATTACCCAGTGGATGGTTCCATCTGAAAGGCTCCCAGCAGGACATACAGAGGCTTGGACAACTTGGAAGTCTCTCAACAGATTGCGATCTGGTGTTGGCAGATCCAAGTCCAACCTGCGACCCGGTCCTTTGTGAATGCGGTGAAGAACAGACTATGGGTCATCTGCTTCAGTGCAGTCTGTGTCCTATACTGTGCACCATGGAGGATCTGGTGAAGGCTACACCAAATGGACGTGACATGGCAAAATATTGGTCATGCATTATTTAGAACCCTAAATGTTCAAGTGTTGCCATTGTTTTGCCCATTTTGTACATAGTTTGTTATGAAGTATTTTTGTTCCTGACACGAGTAAATAAATAAATTATAAGTCTATTGTTGACGGGCAGTTTGGGCTGCATCACGTCACCCCTACCAGAGCTCTGGTGCAGAAATGCGAAAATAGTTGCATCTTAAGCTGTTTATAAATTGCAGTCACGGGGAGTAATTAGTGCAAAAGGATCTCTTAGGCCCCATAAAACAGTTATCATCATGACAATATTATGCCTCTGTATAAGTGCAATGGTGTTGGTGCAGTACACCGAGATTACCAGCTGCAATAAGCGTTGGTGCTTTCAAATTTACCTTCATTTATTCCGAACCTTATCGTTGAGCGCTATGTGGCGATAAATGATACTATTGCTACCTCAGTAACTTGGGACAGCCAAAGTTTTCCAAAGTGTTCTGATTATTTTCCTACTGCGCTATGCGACTGAAGACGACACTATTGGTCTCTACGTTTCTAACAGCCAATGAGATATAGGCCCTAGGCAGTGTCTTTTATTTCACTTACTCCTCTTTCTAATCATTTTTGTTGCTGTAAATTACTTGTGTCAGTGCTGTAGTTACAAAATAGCCGATTCCCTATTCATTATTATCATTACGGGATAATGAACTGAATGTTACGTCCATTATACTGTAGTACTTATCACCACCACCACCACCACCACCACCACAAAAAGTTATATTTTTAAAATATTTTTTCTGTTAGTTTAAGTATCATGTGCCAGTTCTGTAGTAGTATTCATTATCATCCATAAAACAAATAAACCCACCGGGCGAAGCCGGGCACTACTGCTAGTTATAAATATTTGAGGATTTCAGTGTGTATATTTCAGCAATAATAATAATAACAGTGATTATTTAAAGTTCATATGGAAATAAATAGTATACAAGTCAGCCAGCAGATGACATATTTGTGGAATGCACCGCAAAATTAAGAAATGAGTAGAGGAACGGTAGGTGAGCAAATAACGAACATGTATAAAATAGGAAGCAGTATTGTTAAATAGAGGCAGGAAAAGGATATGACCAAGATAAAATAGAGATATTTCCTTTTGGAAGACTTTTGTTCACACAAGATCTAGGCAATGTGAGAGTAAAAGAAAGAGGTTTTTTTTCTTAAGACAGGAATAGTGCACAAATAATAAAAGAATGAATCATATATGATGATTATTATGTTAATAAAAAATAATTATGCGACATGAATGTCGGCATTTGTATAAAAGTTGTATGGAGGCTAGGAGCCGTCCATTGGAATATATATTTCCATGTGGTAAGGAAGAAGTTGGAGCACTAGTTGCTCAGTTGTGAAAAGAAGGGTTGAGTCAAGTAACCACTCCATATTTCTGTCCAACTCTAATTCTGTCAGAAATGATTTCTCGCCTAACACCTGAGTCAATCATTCCGATTTCTAGTTATTGAGCCTACAGAATAAAAGATTATAAGTTTTGTTAAAACCTAGCCGTATCCTGAAAAGAAATAAAGATTTGAGAGTGCATAAAATAAATCTGAATTGCAAGTCGAGTTAATTTTGATTTAACACCATT
The DNA here is from genome assembly GCA_946902985.2 of Meconema thalassinum. Classification (NCBI taxonomy): domain Eukaryota; kingdom Metazoa; phylum Arthropoda; class Insecta; order Orthoptera; family Tettigoniidae; genus Meconema; species Meconema thalassinum. The sequence continues at coordinate 247,773,788 of OX336389.2, read as the reverse complement.
TGAATAGGAGTGATACCTATTTTTGGAAATTATTTATAATAATAATTTTGAGGATTATTCACTGAACTTAATTATTTTTGATAATAATAATAATATTGCTGATATTTCTGAACTTAATTATTTTGATATTAATAAGGGATTATGATAAATAATTATTGACAATGAAACGAATGATTTAATGAATTGAAGTAATGTTAACAACAATTTGATATTGAGTTACACAATATGGTTATTTAAAAAAATAACATCTTTGAGCATGGAAAATTTACAATTGTTTTTTTTTGTAATGTTAAGTTAAATTAAGGATGAAAATTATGTAGATGCTGTAAATATTTTAGCAAAGATTTGAACAACAACCAATTGAAACAAATGCTATTTGAGAAGAGTTCAATAAAACATTGAGGAAACACAATAATATTAATATTCTGACATTATGTGGTCGAATATTGGTATTTTTTCAACCTAATGTTTCTACAAGAAATAACTATATATATTTAGTCGTACACTAGTATAAATGCGATTTTTGAAAATCACATGATGTGATATTATTCCAATGAAAACAAAATTTTTGTCAACTTGAACCAACAGAACAGACAATGATCTTTTGATAATTGAAACCATGAGTTACATATTTATTAAACACGAAGTGAAAGTGACGAGTGTACACATAGGGGTCAATGGACAATGAACCGCATATTGTGTAAATAGCGAACATTTAGAATAGGATGGACTGTTAATTTCTGGCTATCAAAAATTTAGGCTAGGAATATTTTCATTCTGGTGTTGATATTTTTCTTGTGATATTTTTGAATGATTTGGCATAAATCTTAATCTTTTAATTGTAATAAAATGAGATAATTTAAAAAAAATCCTTTCTCCTTTCTCTTCTCCCTTGCTTGCCCATTGCCGAGATCAGTTAAGCCAGCGTTTACTTAAGATGTTTTCCCAGATAGCGCTGAGATTGGTTTTCTCGTGCTGAACAAATTTCGGGAATTGGCAAATGTGTTTGTTGGACTTCAGTCTAAACGGGCACAATACTATGAATGTAAGAATTGTTCAGCTTGAAAAGTTCTACAAAAAAATGTCCGGGAGAGCATCTTCAGTACATCGCCCACTATAAGCGTTTTTACGTTTTCATGTCTTCCAACCATGTCCATTGAAATACTGAGGCGACAGTTTACGAGCTAGCTAAGGGCGAGTCTATCACCCCTGTTACAGCCTAACTAGCGGGCGAACCTATTACCCCAGATACAGCCAGCAGCAAACCGTCGAGTCATGTTGAGTTAAGACTTCAGAGAAAGGTGCTTATGTTTGGAGTTTCCCTGGAAGTGCAACTCGGCTTTTCTTCATTTCGCCTGTGAACTTTTCGTTCTGAAAAATACACAGTTAGGTTAAGATTGGACGGAAGGGGCATGTGTGTTTCATGCACCTCGCCATTCTTAAATTACGTCTGACAAGAATTCGTTATAATTAATAGCAAATAGCTTATAAAGATAATAGCGGAAACTCCTCGCCAAAACAGGAGACAGCGCTACCCAGCACTGCCTAGCGGTCCGAGTTGGCAACGTAAGACCAGCTGATTTACAACCGTGAGATCCAACCAAACAATTATAAGAAATTATTGACCTGTTAATGATCTAATTATCCAATTATAATGGTTGGTACGGGGAGTATTTGTGCCATATATGGCTGTAATAATTATAAACAACAAAGTGACCCAAAATCTTTCTTCAGGTTCCCAAGAAATTATTGTAAACAAGTAGCCTACCATTACACTGATAGTTCGGTTTTCTTTTAATACAAAATGCTTTTACAATATAATTTAGCATATTTTAGCCTGTTCTTTATTTATTTATAGATGCACGCTGTGGGTTATTCGAAGCCGTAGAGCTGACTTAGATGACGTATTGAAAGGAATGGCCCAGAACATTTAAACAGAACTCGTGTTGTATGCTCAGACCACTTTGTGGAGAAAGATTTCAGGAACAAAAACTTGTTAAGTCAAGGGTAAGATCTTTGTAAGTTGTTGATAGTAGGCCTAATGTTAATATTGAAATAAGAGCCTTTATAAAACGTGGTGACTCTACGGTACAGTAGGCCTAAACTTTAACAACTTGCTTCAATATTCCCGATTGAAAGTGTACGTAGTTATTTATTGTTGTTATAAGGGGCGGAACAGCGAGGTCATCTGCCTCTAAAGTGTACGTATTGCACTATTAAAGCAAAGGAGGTTGGTGTAATCTAACAGGTTCAGAAACACAAATTTTAATTTTACTGACTTTATTAGGAAATACGTTATATAAGAAGGTAACTGTTTTTTTTAATGTAATTAAGCGTGTTCAACTCGTTTTTAAATACCAGTACGTCAAAAAGGATGGATTAAAACCAATATGCAAATATTTCCTTGTAATTTTCAGTATTTGGCCTGGTGCAGTGCCTTCAGTTCTACTGCCTATGGCAAAGCAAACCATATGCAGAAGCAGTCCAGTATTTTTTAGAATTCTCTATAAATATTGTACAGAACCAAGTATCTTTTGTTTCTTTTAACACTAATCTTTAAATTATTTGCTGCCTAAATATCAAGGCGAGACATATGTTAACTTCACAATGCAATTTCGGTCGGTGCGCACTCAAAAATGCTAGCTGTGGATGGCAAGAAGAGTAATGCTGTCAACTCGCACCAAGAGATGGCACTGTGATCGCTGTCTCCAGGCGAGCGCATGCTTTTACGGCCGAGTTTCCGCTATTATCTTTATAAGCTATTTGTTAATAGTTCAGTCCGTGATTTTAAGCCATCATGCCGAGATGTTAAATGTATGTAGGTCATAGTTCATTGACATTAAAAAAAAGCGCTTATCACGTAACAATGAAGCAGAGCAACAAATAATTTATCGATTATCACAAGAGAAAGAAAGACTTCGTCCTCGGCTCCTTCAAACCGTTGCTCAAGAAGAACACCGTCTGAACCACGATCAGAAACAAGCTTATGACACCATCATATCTTGCATCACTAAGAAGGAAGGAAGAATATCTTTTCTCGAAGCCCCTGGAGGCACAGGCAAAACGTTCTTGATTAATTTGTTGCTCGCCCAAGTGAGGCCAGGTGGTAATATAGCTCTTGCCGTCGCATCATCTGGAATTGCAGCCACTCTTTTGGAAGTGGGGAGAACAGCACATGCAGCATTTAAACTTCCTTTGAAAGTCAGCAGTAACGATTTAAGCGTATGTAATATTTCAAAACAAAGTAACACTGCCAGTTTAATCCACAATTGTTCTTTGGTTGTATGGGATGAGGCAACAATGTCGCTCATAACTTCCGTTGAAACTGTAGACAGGACCTTGCGTGATCTAAGGAATCGGAACACACGTATGTGTCGCTGCACAGTTTTGTTCGTCGGAGATTTTCGTCAAATCTTACCTGTTGTCACCAAAGGAACGAGAGCCGACGAAGTGAACGCTTCATTAAAAGGATCTAACATCTGGCCGGATATAACAAAATTGGCACTCAAAACTAACATGAGAGTAGCCTACTCTTATCTTCAGAAGCTAATAGTCTGTTTGCTAATTTGTTACTTAGAGTCGGAAATTGGGATTTACCGGTCATTGACGGGAAAATTACCCTCAGTCACGATTTCTGTGTTTTAGTAAGCAGCATTCAAGAATTGATTGATAGCGTTTATCCTCAAATCCATGACCTGTCTAACAAGTCTCATTCATGGTTTAAAGAAAGAGCAATATTATCGCCGATAAACGAACAAGTTGTGAAAATTAATGATTTGGTGTTCTCCAAATTCACTGCCCAGGCTCAAGTATATCACTTAGTAGAAGCAGTAGTCGATAGTGAAGAAGCTGTTCATTACCCCACAGAATTCCTAAATTTTTTACTTCCTTCTGGCTTGCACCACACAAGCTTATTTTAAAAGTGGGAGTGCCTATTGTATTGCTACTGTACCCTTGCGTACAATAAATACGTAATCATAGTCCGCTAGCTCATGGTTTTCGGGGCATGGTGCATTCTCCCAATCTATGATTCACGTAATTTGGATCAAAGCATAGGATAACACTCAAATGAATATCAAATTCATAATATAAAAATTATTCAATGTTAATCAAAATTAGGCGCTACAACACATACATTTTCAATGAAATGTTCACGCTTGCCCTTAAATGGACAATGAATCATAAAATTGAACCACAAAAATCAATAATTTAGGTTCCAAACGAACCTGACAAAAATCAAAACAATTCTCACTTCCATAAAGCAGGTTCCTTAAACTGCACATATGAGCTCCTCATGGATCTAAGTTTATATTTACACAGTTATTCATCTTCAAAATAAAGCACTGTTAACTCCCAATTTGGAGCTTTTACTTCACTTGTGCTAATTTGTTTACAACAATTACATTTCATTGGGTCCACTTGAGCTTTAAATCATCATCCCTCTCCATACAATTCTACTAACTTGGTGTTGCCGGAAAGAACTCGTGCATCCCTTGAGTTTAGGAAAATACTGAATAATTCAAACTAAGAAAGACTCCCCAGACTATCTTAATATTTCCATTTACTCGGGAGCAATATTTATGTTGTTATCAACAATAAGGGATTTTTACAGTAATGTTATAACCATTATTTTTGCTTATACGGTTTCGGAACGATTCTCAGCAAGTAATAGCAATAATTAGATCTCAACGCGGATGACCGGATTATCTCAAACATTTATAACTTCCACACCGGATAAAAGCGGGCTGTCCCGGGCCTACCACAAAGCAATTAGTGGCGACCGTCAGTGCTTGTCAAAGTGCTTCACGCTTATTTATGAGCGAGGGTCGTATGGCCTCCCAGCTCTCAGATGGGATGTCCTTAACTTCAAACAACTGGATACTACAAGCTTCATTTCTTTAAACTCGAAAAAATACACACACTAGTTCTATTCATCATTAAATTACGCGGCCATATTTATCCGCTTGTACTGGCTCAGGTGAAATCATTGATTGCGAAGTATCCTCGTTGGTGGGTATAACATTCATATATCAATAATAAAAGGGGATTTCAACGTAGATGAACTTGAGTTCATAAAATAAGTCCGCCTCCTAGGCTATATTCCATTTTGGGAGGTCTTACAGACATTGATAAAGGAGTGGGATCGTTTAACACCAATCCTCCTTAATTAGCGACTTCTGGGCGGCAACAATGCACTGTCCCCTGCGCGTTACACAAAATATACAGCACCCGTTTCCAAATTTGCCTCAATGTAAACACATTCACTTCAACATAACCGCACCCAACTACACCTGGCAATGAATTAAAACCTGGCACGAAATCACAGCAATCATTGGCGTGAAAAATCAAATAAGCTATCCTATCGCTTGTTACAATAGTATTTGTGTGATATTTTTGAGCAAGATAGTTACTACTTTAACTTCATTTGATCTCCGTCTTATTACATTATTTGCACTTATAATTTGCCTGGCATTAATTATTAATTCATCTTTGACACTACTTTCATTAGAACATTTATTGTTCAACAATCATTTATTATTATTATTTATTCACGGAACCTTAACGGCTTCCAACTTTCATTACCATTATTGTTAATTCAACAAATACTTCATTACTGAAGGTTTTATGTTTTATTTCTTGCTTTAAGAGTATGTTACTTTACATTACATCACCATAGAACGTGATTTCAAAAGAATACAACTCCACTGAGTATTTATACATTTAACACTTATTATTAGAAAACAGTATGCTTCATTTTATACACTTCATTTCATTGTCCCTGTTTATATGAGAATACTTTCTTATATATTTATTTGCACGAACTATTCCCTCCAAAACAACACATTATCAAATTGTTCTACATACATGATTTCCCGAGCTGCTGGCTCCCGGCTCCCAATGAATTAGCCTTATAGCCCACATCTTTGGGTTTTAAGCCATCATTTCATTATTCACAAAACTCGTGGTATACACTGATTCTTTAGTAATATTTAACATTTTTAATACACTAATATCCTCTACTTGAGGTTTAAAAATCATATTTATATTTAACACTTTATAACACTAAACATTTATAAAACACTTGAAAAATTATTGTTAACACTTGACAAATATTTATATACAAAATTTTCACTTCAGGCATGCAACAATGCCTTTTTCACACAATGTGGTTACACTTCCTACTTCACACACTTCACACTTTCCTTCTTTCCTCCTCCTAAGGTGCAGATACTTGCTTTTTCCTCCCCTAGATCTGACTCCTAGCTGGGTTGATGAAAGTCTCGTTCGCGGCCTTCCCTTGACTGCTACAGATAATTTTATCCTACTCCTGTTTCCTTAAGTAATCGGCACTTTGTCATTCTATTGCACGATACTGCCCTCGATCAATTTGCAAGTTAATGTCTTGCAGAAAGTCTCTGCTTGCTTCGGTCCTAGAGTCGCTGTTTATACTGTTACTATGCGCTCTAACAATGTCTTTGCTTTTGTCCACCTTTGGACCTTATTTGTGAATACTATCGTATTCTAATCGTGGGACGATTTATGATGTTTTCACTCTTTCCATAGGGCAGTTACTGCCCTTCTTTAGATTTCTCTGGCCTTGCGTCAATTGAGCACTAATCTCCTAAGCACAGGAAGATGAGGCTGTTATCCTACGTTTTGACCCTGATATGGTTCTTTAACGCACTGGATAAATTTAGAGTTTCACTACTCTTTAAAGTCTCGTTCACTGTCGAGATGTTTCGGTATTGTCTTCGATAACTGATTTTCTAACTGAGGCTTTACAACGCCTACGTCGGCTGAAGATATTTCTTGGCCAAAGTACAACACTTTGCCAAAGTCCAAAGACTGATTATAACTGTTAGCAGCACGACGACAGATTCCTTCTAACGAGGATTACGAAGATTCGATGTACGGTGGCACAGCGTGACCACTCATGGTCTGATGAAGACTGCATGATTAATAACGTTGCGACGCAGCGCGTCCCGCGGAATGATACTTGATGCAGCAACTCCTCTCAGGGAGTAACTGTAGACTGCATGAATTCCCTTGCGCTCGTTGGGTATTTATTTAAATTCTCTACAAATAAATTAGTTTAGCTTCTTCTCAAAATTACTTTCTAAAATAAACGTCGTACATTAAAAAATACCTCCTTGTTCCTCACGATCTAAACGTCTCAATGATACTAAAATTTCCGAAAATCGATCGTGGGAAAATTCTTTTAAAAATTAAAATGCGCTCCTGTAGTATGTGGGTGTACATACATTTTCCCTCTCTCTAGGATGCTGGCTAGGTGAATCCCCCCATTACGTAGTGCTGTCACTGTGTCTCTATACTATTAAATTATTATATAATTTTATAACTCTCAAAATTCTAATTTCCAGGATGATTAACATTACCAGTGAGATCTTTTAAGATTTTTGCATATTTCTTGCCAATTTCAGTATTTCACCACAGTTTCTGGTTCCACATTTCAAACAGCGTTGCCGTTTTATTGCTACGTTAGGACTTTTACGTGAATCTTCTGTCTCTCTCATTCCAAAGGAAACTTCCGCTGGGCGATTGCATCTCCCCACGCAAGCATCTTTTACACACGTAGGCCGGTGATCTCATATGCGGCTTGCAAGATCTAACTCAGATATTGCCTCATCGTTCATGCGTCATGCATAGGTGATCTCATCTAGCCCTCTTGCTGGCTTTAAAACTGTACTGAAGTCTTTTAGGATTTCCTTCCTTTCTTTACTTAAAAGATCCTGGATTCGAACCTTGTGCACCCCACATGGGCACACTACGTAATTTACACTCACCAAAGTTATGCAATGGGACGCGATTGGTAGTGAAAACTTTGAAAAACTGTTTCATTGAAGCAACTATCTTAACTAGCTGTGGTACAGGAGAGACTGTCTTAGTACCCAGAATCCCTATGATTCCCTCAGATTTGCCATATCATTTCAAACGAGTACAATTCCCAGTAAGACTCTGCTTTGGCATGACTATAAACAAAGCACCGGGTCAGACACGTAGCGTGACTTGAGTTGATCTCAGTGGAGAATGTTTTTCTCATGGACAGCTTTACGTGGCTCTATCGCGTGTTACACCAAACCGAAATCTTTTCGTGTTCACTGCTGGAGGAAAAACGACTAATGTCGTATAAATGGAAATCTTATAAGACCACGGTTAAAAGTAGCCTATCACCTTGCATTCATAACTGTTCTCGGGCGAAGCCGGGGCGGGTTGCTAGTTTATTAATAAACTTAGAAAATATTTATTAATAAATAGGTTGTGTATTTATTAATAAAATATTAAGGGGTATAAATAAATACACCACATATTATTTCGATTAACAACATAACTTTCAGCGAATACATTCTCTCGAAGTACGCATATTAAAAACGCCACGACCTTGTAGCAAATTAAAATATTATTTGGCATCTCTAAAAGCCTGCGTAGTTAAAAGGGACGTAAAACAAATAACATTATTATATTATTAAAGAAAAATATTATCACTGAAACTCCTTCAATGCCTTGGATCCGATATCACTCCTGACTTATTTGTATCGGCATCTTGGCATCATCTTGCTAGGAGTGAAGGTATTGCATTAATATCCATGAGAATAACAAATGAAAAGAAAAGGGATGGAGCTCTAATTTTTACATGGCCGTTAATCACGCGATCAGGAGCCATGTGAACTCCTTTTTACGTTGAATCGGAACCACAGGACATGGCATTTCATTTCAAAAATTCGACATGCATTGACCGGGATTCGAACCCGGTCCACCTTGGTGAGAGGCCAACAGCTTGACCACTGTGCCACCACGTCCGTTTGCAATTTAAAACTACACATAACACATGTAAGTTTTTCAATAACAGATTTCATAAACTTTATAAATTTACAACTGATTTTTCAATCTAATAATGACATTATCATAATTACGTTCTCTTTATTCATTTACACACGACAAATATCGACTTGATTTCAATTTCGATAAGAAGACTACCATAGATTATAACACTACAGTTTTCTTTATCAAGGACCTTTTTCATTTCGGATCACTTCAAAATTTCCATTGGAGCAAGAACATAAATGCATATTCCAACCTATATACGTTATAATTACATGACGTTATTCTTATATTTCCTTTTTAACGCATTGTTACGTACCGCCGCGAACCGGCAGGAGACTTTCGGGTGAGCGACAGTGTGACAGACCAAAGCAGCTGTCTCACTGGCCTTGGGCCGAACCATCAGCCGGAGAGAGAAAGTTACCCCATCCTCCCGGCCCCTCCCACCGGCAGACACAATAGCGGGACATCTGTGAGTCATCGCGGGAGGGCCAGAATATACGTGAAAAGACTGGACTTAGAACCATCGAGAACAGACTAAATGCGGCAATAGGTTGTCACATTTCGAACTTTCCAGGCCAGGGACTGATCCCATATAAACCAGCGAGCCGCGGCGAGGAGGCAGTGTGTATTGGAGTGTATTGGGGAGTGTGTATTGCAGTGTGTATTGGACAGTATTGGTCAGTGCTAGTGTGTACTGAAGTGTTGTCGAGTGAGTGCGTACGGAGCAGTACAGCGATTATTACTGGACGTCTACGGTAACAGAGAGGAAGCCTTTCTGCCAAGGTGCAACTTGGAGTCAAGACTGTGAGTGCTTGGACGTGTCGCGGTGCTTCGTGGAATACGTGGTCGTGGGATCGACACGGGACGAGCAAGAGCGCACAAGGAGCAGCAAGAGGACTCTGGAAGTAAGTGAAGTGGCAGTGGCAAGGCTGTAGAGTACCTGTGTAGACTGTACGTGTGAGTGTAAGCTGGAACACTGTAACGCCTCACGGACAGGGAGAGCATAAATAGCGAGGACAGTGGTAGATTGTAAATGTGGAAACTAATAGTGACTAGTAGTGTTTTCTGAGGTTAGACTCAGTGTGTGTGTATGTGTGCACGGTGTTTGTTTGTGAGCTGCGATAAAATTATATTTCGTTAAAGGAACAATTGTGCTTGTGCTTTCGCCCACCGTAATCCAGTTAACAAAAGTGCCACTAGGGGGTGGCACGTAACAACTGGTGTCAGAAGCCGGATTACGAACTCAAGCACAACACCTGACGGTCCTAGGTTCAGAATCGTGCAGGTCTTTGTATCACAGTTCATTATTCTCCTGCGAGTGCATGCCCGTCACAAGTCAGACAAATAAAATGGATGTGCAAATACAACTCCTGCTAGAAAAGTTAACTTCCAAGATAGAGGATGTGGAAAAGAAAATGACAGAACATTTCGAAAAAGTGGGTAAGGAAATGACGGAACATTTTGAAAACCTGGGAAAGAAAATGGTGATATATTCGGAAAATTTGGAAAAGAAAATTGGTGAAAGTTCCGAAAATTCTGAAAAGAAAATGGAGCAGGGAACTAGTCAGGACGAGCTGAAATATGACCTGAAATCAAGACTGGAGGATAACAAGCTTGGAGGTGATATGGAGAGTGGGGCGGCCGAGGACGCTGATGGCCAAGACAAACAGTTCGTGAAGTCCGGAGTTCGGAATGCATAGCGAGTCAGCGACGAGCAACTGGGAAGCGTCACGGGCATGGAAATCGGGCCAAGGCTTAGCAGCTCTGATGGCAGGAACAGTGTTACGAGTGTGAGGACGCCGCACGTCGATGAGACTACATCATGGCAGATCTGCGGGACCGGGTTCGACACTGTGGTGGACCATGCCAGGTGTACGTTGGAGGACGTAGCCGTTCAGCTCACCACATGACTTCGCATGGTGGAAGTGCTACACAACATCCGGACGGGGACTGGGTACAACGGGATCGTCGCGACGCTGGAGGAGCATCGTGGGGACTACCAGCTACCTGTCATGTACCACCTACGGCTAGAAGGGAGGAACGGGCGCGCGAGTAAGTCAATTGAAGAGCTCGCGCTGGCTAGCTCGTCTCCCGAGCACGTGCACCGAGAGGCGGCGTACATCTTCGTGGATGGGCATCGCGACGCCATGGTACGTGAGTATTCGATGCTCAGTAGAAGGCGCTACCCGCGGCAGGTAAAGACCATCGCGTTGGGAATGGCGGTGACGAGGAGGACAACATGGGTAACGCCACCGAGGAGGAGTGACGCCGCCGGAGACGAAGAGGCAGTGGAGGTTGGATACCCTCCACCAAAGTGGCGTAAACCATCACCGGGACGCCGTTGCAGTAGGAAAGCCACCTGTTGGCTACGGTGTGAAAGGGGCCATCTAATGAGCAGCTGTCGGCAAGGAACAGCCTCACGGTTAGAAAATCGAGTGAGGGCCAGGGCCAGCCAAAACAGGGGCTTGTCAGCGCCGTCAATGCCACCCCTTCGGACCTCGGACGGCCTTTACGACGAACAACTCGAGGCGAGTTGCTTTAAAGATGGGAGCAGTGTTACGTACCGCCGCGAACCGGCAGGAGACTTTCGGGTGAGCGACAGTGTGACAGACTAAAGCAGCTGTCTCGTTGGCCTTGGGCCGAACCATCAGCCGGAGAGAGAAAGTTACCACATCCTCCCGGCCCCTCCCACCGGCAGACACAATAGCGGGACATCTGTGAGTCATCGCGGGCGGGCCAGAATATACGTGAAAAGACTGGACTTAGAACCATCGAGAACAGACTAAATGCGGCAATAGGTTGTCACATTTCGAACTTTCCAGGCCAGGGACTGATCCCATATAAACCAGCGAGCCGCGGCGAGGAGGCAGTGTGTATTGGAGTGTATTGGGGAGTGTGTATTGCAGTGTGTATTGGACAGTATTGGTCAGTGCTAGTGTGTACTGAAGTGTTGTCGAGTGAGTGCGTACGGAGCAGTACAGCGATTATTACTGGACGTCTACGGTAACAGAGAGGAAGCCTTTCTGCCAAGCTGCAACTTGGAGTCAAGACTGTGAGTGCTTGGACGTGTCGCGGTGCTTCGTGGAATACGTGGTCGTGGGATCGACACGGGACGAGCAAGAGCGCACAAGGAGCAGCAAGAGGACTCTGGAAGTAAGTGAAGTGGCAGTGGTAAGGCTGTAGAGTATAGCCCAGTCAATAAAGGTAAAAATATACGCTTTGTCGCAACTAATTAGAGGAAAGCTGAATTTTTGCAGGATGTTAGTATACAAAGTAAATAGCCAAAAATTACAAAGTCCCGACCCCCACCCCTCTTGCTTTCCCCCCACCCCCTCCTATACTTTGCTAGAGCAGTACTATGGTTAAATGCTTACAGCTCGAAAACTAATAAAGCTACAGACGTGATTGCTTTTATTTTACTCCTTACAATATTTTTAACAATTTATTTAAGAATACATTTTTATGTAGACAACCTATTATCGCCATAATACATTAATATATGCAGAAAACTGTCATTGCAAAAAACAAAAAGTAATTTATACTAATTATAACTATTTACCCTTATGTCGTAGAAAAAATATGTTCTATTAAAATGTTTAGCTACTGTTATTATCTTTAACGTTATGGGTCTACAAAAGATATTTGTTGACATGATGGCTTCACAGAGCGATGAACAGTAGCGGACACCGCGCATCCCGCCGGGCAGCTGCGTATAGCGTGGTGTGGTGACTCGGCCGCTTGGCTGTCTGCATGAGTCAGACTGCACGTTGCAACTTGTTTGTTTACTGCCCTCTTATCTCTACTACGCTGCTTATTGAGTCCTTTTCGTTATTAGTGGGCCTTGCCTGTTTAGTGTTCGGTTAACCATGGCATTGCATTTTGTGTTTCGTGATAGTTTTACTTTTTGTACAGAAATACAAGTTGTTGTGTTGTGCCAAGTGCAGTGAAATACTGATAGTTTTGCTATTGTTATTTATTGTTGAGCGAGATAAGCAAGATAAAAGGTAACCCTTAAAGATAGTAAAAACTTGTTAAATCTGAACTGTTACCCACAAACTTTACAGCTAGGCGCTCTTTATTATCAACAGTTTTCAATAATGACTTATTTTACAAATATATGCGTAATATGTAATGAGGAAGTGAAAGATGCCGGGGTAACAGTCACTAAAGGTATACACACTTTAATAAAATGTAGTATTGAGAGAAAAGACGAAATCCATAGGTTACTTGTTAACGTCGATGTAATAAAAGTACATACTGTATGCAGGCAAAATTATACCAGACCTAGCAATATTAAAGCAGCATTAAAAGCTCAAAATTCGGAATCTTCCACCTCGCAGCGCCTTCTCAGAGAATTAGACACCAAATTTGATTTCAAGCATGACTGTTTGTTATGTGAAAAAAATGCTGTGTTTGACCCAAAACTTCCTTCTCATTACCGAACCCAAATTCATGAGGTTTCAACAATTGAAATAAAGCAAACTCTCCTTAATGCTTGTGATAATAGGAATGATGATTGGGCCTGTAAAGTTAAGTCCAGGCTTTTAGATGTGATTGATTTAGTTGCGGCCGAAGCCCGTTATCATGGGCAATGTTATAAGGACTTTTGTAAACCTAAACCTCATGAACAAAAGGTAGGACGTCCATTATTATCCGAGACTGTAGATAAATTTAATTTGCTTACTAATTACCTTGAGAGCGACAATGAGTGCCAGTATTCACTAAAAGAATTAAGAGAGATAGTAGTGGAGTTATGTGGTTCTGATATAGACTATAGTGATTATTATCTCAAGTCAAAACTTGTAGATTTTTTCAAAGATCGGCTAGTTGTACATAATTTATCTGGAAAGAGAAGTATTTTATGTGTCACATACTAGTCACAAGGTATTAGATTCGTGGTACAAAAACAGAGAAACAACTAGGCCTACTGAAGACGAACGTAAAAGAATTGTTAGAACAGCAGCAGAAATCGTTAGGGAAGATATAGGCTACAAGAAATAAATTATGACTGTGGAAAATACGCAAGTGAAAAGGAAGTGAGTACTGTATCAAATGATTTGATTCCTGAAACATTGACACTACAGCGGAAGGATATGGTTACAACACAGGCAAGTTTCAAGTCTATCAAAGTGAGATCTCAAGAAGTTTCAATTAACTCCCAGCAAATATTCAATCGAATTTTATGCATCTGTGACAGCCCCGTTAAGTTGAAATCTTATTTTGAGTTCGAATTAGCATCTCACCCACCGTCGCTATTTGACGAGGCATCAATACGTAAAGGTACGAAAGCATCGTTTATGAAATTATTTGAAGATGGAATTGTTGAAGAAAGCTTCAAGGCAAATGAAGATGTTTTTGTGATGGATGGTGAATATTTGTTGCATGCTGTGGTTTGGAGAAAAACAGCACTTTTAAGGAAATAATAGATTCTTATTTAAGCTCTATACTTTGTAAATACGGAAATAAAGTTACAGTGGTATTCGACGGTTATCCCAACTTTCCAACCACAAAACAGCAAGAACAAGAGAGAAGAGCATCAAAGAAATCTTCTCACACAATTTTTTTTTATGAAAATACACTTTGCACAACACAACAAGCAGACATTCTAGCAAACCCTCATAACAAAAAGAGGTTGATAGAAGCAATTACAACATTTTGTGTGACTGAGGATATTAAAGTTTTTTCTGCGGAAGGTGACGCTGACACTGTCATTGTCGACCAGGCAATTAAATATGTGCAAACTAATAATACTACAGTTGTTGTCGTGGGAACTGATACAGATCTCTTGGTTTTACTCGTAGCATTAGCTCCCCAGCAAGACGCCAAACTTTTCTTCTTAAAGCCTTCGTCGTCAATGTCCAAACTGTACTCTGTCGATTTTCTTATAAATCAACATGCCAAGCAGCAAACTTTACTGCTTTTTTTCTCATTCAATGACTGGTTGTGATACGACGTCTGCTTTCTATGGGCTAGGGAAGTAAAAAGCAGCCGACATGATACGTAAATCAACTGAAGCTAGATCTCAGGCTGAGCTTTTCACAAAACAAGACATTACAAAAGATATCCTTCTAGAAAGTGGAGAACAGTTTATCCTAAGCATGTACAACTTATCAAAGTTCAAAACCCTCAATGAAGCCAGGTACTTTAAGTTCAAGCAATTAACCGCAAAAATGTCTCTCAAGTCTAATTTTGATTTAGCAAAACTTCCACCAACTTCAGATGCTGCTCATCAACATATTTTGAGGGTTTACTACCAGATGCAAACTTGGTTAGGTTGTAAAATTCCGGCATAAGAATGGGGTTGGCAGTATACATCAAATAACAGACTGATACCTAAGCCCATGACGAATCCTGCTGCTCCGAGTGAACTTCTTCTACTGATAACTTGTAATTGCAAAACATTGTGTGTTACAAACTGTAGTTGTCGTAAAGCTGGGTTCGATTGCACATCTATGTGTGTGAACTGCAGTGGAATGTATTGTAAAAATTCTTCAGACCAAACCGATGAAACATTAGAAAATGACCCTTTATACCAAAAAAAAAGGAAAAACATAAACGTTGTTTATTATTAGGCCGTGTTAGTTGTGCCGGAATTAATAAGTTATCAAAAATACTATACAATGAAACTTTATTATTTGACAGCTATAAAAGTGTACTAAGTACAGGATTTTGGTAATGAAAAATTGAAGTTAAAGTTTTTATATTTCATCATCATAAACTCAATGACTATTCAAGATTAAGGATATGAGTACATACAGCGGTGTCCTTCAGCATCGAGTGACAACGGCGCGGCGCAGCTTCGTCTGGCGCGGCGACGCGGTGGCCATTACTGTTCATCGCTCTCTTTGAAGCCATCATTTGAACGGTAAGCATTATAGTAGACACATATTTTAAAGCTAATTAAATTGTCTATAAGTTTTGTGCAAAACATTTCATTGTATGACGGAAGGATAAAAAGGTACAATAGGTTGAAGTTACTTTTTGTGTTTTGTAGTGGCAGTTTTTTTGCATATATTGGAGCATTACGGTGAAATTACGCTATCTACATAAAAAGTTTATATGACATAATTTGTTTAGAATAATGTTAGGCGTAAGATTATTAAAAATCGCGTTTGTAACTTCATTAGTTCTTTAACTGTAAGCATTAAACCAGAGTACTCCTCTTGTAAGGCTGGGGAGGGGGTGGGGGTGGAAGCAAGGGGGTGGGGGTCGGGACTTTGTGTTCTTTTTACTTTATACTTTATTTACTAACATCCTGAAAAAAATCAGCTTTCCTCTAATTAGTTGCGACACTAAACCTTTATTGACTGGGCTAGTACCTGTGTAGACTGTACGTGTGAGTGTAAGCTGGAACACTGTAACGCCTCACGGACAGGGAGAGCATAAATAGCGAGGACAGTGGTAGATTGTAAATGTGGAAACTAATAGTGACTAGTAGTGTTTTCTGAGGTTAGACTCAGTGTGTGTGTATGTGTGCACGGTGTACGTTTGTGGGCTGCAATAAAATTATATTTCGTTAAAGGAACAATTGTGTTTGTGCTTTCGCCCACCGTAATCCAGTTAACAAAAGTGCCACTAGGGGGTGGCACGTAACAGTATCTTTTAATACTTTTCATTCCTTATCCTGAATGAACTCATGATTTATCGCTTTTTCACGACAACTCATTGTGTTTGCAGGCTCCACTCCACAAAGAGCCTTTATTCATTCACACCCTGTTCACCAAAACAATATATTTTTGAAGGAAATCTTTTTTGACTAATTTATAGAAATATTTAAATACCAACTATCTAGATATACGTCATTTTCGCAAAATTATTTTATTAACATCAAACTAAAGGCAGGTTTGTGACAGGTCTGTTTTTAACTATTTTTACAGAAAATTTCATAGGAATCCCAAGTAAATTATTATTAATAACAAAGCTTTGCTCGTAATTAAATTAGTTTCTTTTCTTTTTAACAACATCGCAGAAGAAGGCCATAATATGACCGAAACTGGTAAATTTCATTAATTAATGTACAGTATATATATATTTTTTTATTTAGTCGATTTACCCTCTAGGTTGGTGGTTCCCTCGGACTCAGCGAGGGAACTCACCACTACCGCCTCTATGGGCAGTGTCCTGGAGCTTGGAACATCTGGTCAGGATGGATACAACAGGGGAGGTGTGATCAGCACTTCGCCCAGGCGGCCTCACCTGCAAAGCGAACAGGGGCCTCATGAGGGATGGGAAGGGATGAAAGATTGGGAGGGATAGGCTAGGAAGAGGGAAGGACGCGGCCGTGGCCTTACAGTAGGTACCATCCCGGCATTTGCCCGAAGACGAAGTGGGAAACCACGGAAAACCACTTCGAGGATGGCTGAGGTGGGAATCGAACCCCCTCTACTCATTTGGAACACCCGAGGCTGAGTAGACCCCGTTCCAGTCCTCATACCACTTTTCAAATTTCGAGGCAGAGCCAGGAATCGAACCCAGGACCTCCGGGGCGGCAGCTAACCATGCTGACCGCTACGCTACGGAGGCGACTGTACAGTATATTAATTTATTATTATCGACTAGTGTGTAATACATTTATTAAATGCTATTCATTTAGATTAAAACGTCAATAAGGAAAGCTATTAGATGTGATTAATTTCATATCACTATCTCACAATATGTTCAGGAAAGAACATATAGCCTACTTTCTCCTAAATGTATGGGTATAGTTATAACTCTTTGTCCTTTTCACCTCCTAATTTCTTCCTATTCTTTCTTTCTTTCTTTCTTTCTTTCTTTCTTTCTTTCTTTCTTTCTTAGACGTTTACCCTCCAGGTTGGTGGAACCCACGGACTCAGCGAGGGAACTCACCACTACCGCCTCTACGGGCAGTGTCCTAGAGCTGGGAACATCTAATCGGAGGGGATACAACTGGTGAGTTGTGATTGGCACCTCGCCCAGGCGGCCTCACCTGCAAAGCGAACAGGGGCCTCATGAGGGAAGGTAATGGAAGGTCAGGATGGATAGGCTAGGAAGAGGGAAGGAGGCGGCCGTGGCCTTGAAGAAGGTACCATCCCGGCATTTACCCGAAGACGAAGTGGGATACCACGGAAAACCACTTCGAGGATGGCTGAGGTGGGAATCGAACCCCCTCTACTCATTTGGAACACCCTAGGCTGAGTAGACCCCGTTCCAGTCCTCGTACCACTTTTCAAATTTCGTGGCAGAGCCTGGAATCGAACCCAGGACCTCCGGGGCGGCAGCTAATCGTGCTGACCGCTACGCTACGGAGGCGACTCTTCCTATTCGAAGTGCAAATTAGCTCACTGGATTTGAGCAGTGGCGTTTAAACCATACTATATAATTTACCCCAGCATTTTGCAATTTCATCAGCTAACACTCCAAACAACATAGGTATTCAGTATATTAACACTGACTACTTACAAGAATTGAAACTTCGTTTCTCTAAACCAGTGGTTCTGAACCCGTAGAAGCCTGCGGACCACTCGGCGTGAAATTGAATCATGTATGGACCACCCCTCCCCCTCCCCCTCCCCCTCCCCCTCACAGCCCCTCGCTACCCCCAATACACCTTATCAGTTGTAACCCTACCTCAATAACACTTATGCCTATTTTAAAGATATATCAATTCAAAATCTGATAGTCATCGCCGCCAATACATTCGGACGATTCTCGTTCAACGTACATCGTTTTTTAAATCCCCATTTATTGGCCACTTTTTTATGCGTGCTGGTGGACCCGTTTCTCCCACGGATCACTACTGAGGCAGTCGCGGACCACCGGTTAAGAACCACTGCTCTAAACGCATCACTGCGAGAAACACATTTAATATACCTACACAGCTAATTTGTAATCGTGCCTATTCTTGGGGATGTGTGCGCTCTATGGGTAACAAGAAGAAACATTTCAGTTATGCCGAAGGCATGGGTTCACAAACTGGCCGGTATAGAGCGCAGCTCGCATCTAGAAGGCCGTGGTTAGCTCCTGCATAGTTCTACTGGTTGCTAGTAGATGTCACTCCGGTGGAGAATGTTGTTTTAATTAAATATACATTTTCCATTGCAAAACGCGCTTTATTTTATAACGTCTCAGTACTCAAGAAACAATAAATACAAACAATTCAAGCAAAAAGTACAGCTCTGATAGGATTTGAATCCCGCCCAGCCGAGTGCAAGACCAAAGCCCTAACCACACAGCCAATCGTGCACACACAAGTCAAACGTTATCAATCGATTTACATACAACGTTTTAGCAAATAATGACTTGGACTAAACGATTTCGTCACTGGAGTATATTTCAAACCGAGTTCATTTCAAATTAGTGAAATATTGGTCAGAACGAGAGATCAGCTGCCATCTTGTCTAGTATCCGAGATGACTTAGATTTTTAACGTCACTTCTGCACTACGGTATAATATTACAATATAAGCTTTTAATTTCGAACGGACCACGTCCTTTAGAACAGTTTAAACGATACTCGGTTCAATAATTGAAACTGGTGGGTCCCATGTTATGGATTATAAAGTTTGCATAATTCGACTGGTTGCTTGTAGATGTCATTCCGGTGGAGAATGCTGTTTTAATTAAATATATATTTTCCATTGCAAAATGCACCATATAACGCTAAAATTTAGAGTGTCTCAGTACTCTAGAAACAATAAATATAAAAAAATCCAAGCAAAGATACAATTCTGATTGAATTTAAACCCGGACCAGTCGGGTGAAAGACCAAAGCCCTAACCACACAGCCAATCGTTCACACAGAAGTCAAACGTTATCAATCGATTTAGATGCAACATTTTAGCAAATAATGACTTGGACTAAACTATTTCTTCACTAGAGTATGCTTCAAACCGAGTTAATTTCATATAGAGTTCATATTATTTCTATCAGTAGGCTATATTGCATGCAACATACTCAAATTAGTGAAATATAAGTCATAACGAGAGATCAGCTGCCATCTTGTCTAGCAACCGAGATGACTCAGCTTTTTAAAGTCACTTCTGCACTATAATATTACAATATAAACTTTTAATTTCGGACGGGCCACCACCTTTAGAACAGTTTGAACGATTCTTGGTTCGATAATCGGAACTGGTGTGTCCCATGTTATGTATTACAAAGTTTGCATAATTCACACGGCCACCATCCTGAAATGGTACGGCCGATGACCTTGTAGTTTAGGCACAAGGCGCGTTCCATATGAAGGTATCTTGTTAGCAAATTTGGTAGAGATCGCGTGATTAGTTAAGTCGTTATTCGATTTTACGTTTTGAACGTTTTAGTGGCCGCCATTCAGTTTTGGTAAAGATGGCGGTGATATAAAACATGACACTGAGGTGCCCTTTGCTAGTGCTACCTCTGTACAAAATTTCGTTCAATTCGGTTTCACCGTGTTTGCATGCAGAGTACACACACACACACACACACACACACACACTCACAGACACACATATTGGCCCCGTGTTGATCTCATAAGTCTACTTACATTTTTTGCAAAAATCGAAAGTAGGCTAAAAATTAAGAGCAATAATATAATCTGAAAGTAAATAAGAAATATTGCCATTAGCTTAATAATTAAAAGCGAAACGTAAATATTGTGAGACGACATTAGATTAATTAAAGAAAAGTTTGATGCTTTTCAGTCGGTCAACACGATTGTACCCAAATGAGATGGGTTATTATTGAGTGCAGACAGTGACCAAGTTATCTGCTCTCACCAGGACCGCGCAAGACTCAACCAGATAAGTAGCCTGTACAATACAATCTGAATTGACCGTTTACAACAACCACATATTCACTCCAAACAAGAAAATTCCGGAGGTCAATCACCACTTCCAGTTTCTTGGCTTCCTTTAAGAAGGCCTTGGGCACACCGAATTGCAACACCGCTTCGCTGACGTCATACGTCCGGGTCCGGCCGTGCGCCCAGAGAAGAGAAGACATTGCTGTCTGTCAATACATTAATTTGAAATCGGGTTATTGGAAAGAAGTTCACTAATATGTATTGACGGATGAAGGTGCGTATACTGTAGATGTACTGTAGATTCTGATGTAAGTTATTTAATAATTAGTCAATAAAACGATAACAATTATAAAATTACTTCACATACATTTAACTTATATTGAAACATGTCAATAATCAAATAAATACTTCACATAAGTGTTAACAATTTTCTTTTCTTACTTTCACTTGAAGTAGGCCTACTCGATGCGTCTGTCATCATTTTGGAGTAAATGTTCAGAAGAATGTTCGATGCAATTGCAATTATTAGCTCATTTTCTCTGCTTCGTTTGAATTCCTTTCTGTTTCCATTTTTGTCCACATACACTTCTGTGAATTCTAAATCACCTTGATGAAAGTGCTTAATACACACAACTGACCTTTCGGATGGTTCCCAGTTTTCTCGGGGAATAGCTCGAAGCCACAATTTTCGTGTTTCCTCGTCTTTTGGGAACATGAAACATTGCACATACCCTTCACTCTTAGTGCTGTCATAATTCGACTTACACCCTGGAGCTAGACATCTGTCCGGCATCTAAAGGTAACAGGAAAGACAGAATTGTTATATTTATATTGATACCGGTACGTTGCTGGAAAACAAATTATCCTAGAAAGCCTCAGTGGAGACTGAGAAAATCGAAATGAGTATACTCTGTCTATAATAATAATAATAATAATAATAATAATAATAATAATAATAGGCCTATCGTCCGGGATAGCTACTAGCGTAGTGCCGCAAGGCCCTGGGACCTGACTATCCCTGGAATCGAAAGAGCAGTGGGTTCGAATCCCATCGTCAACCGTTCTTGAAATGGTTTTCCATGATTTCAAATTTTTAGCTCCAGGCAAATGACAGCTACTGACGCTTCCATCCAATTCTTATCCCAGTTTCAGACATAGTATCTCTCATTAACTATTCTGAAGATGCCGGCATCAGGAAGGGTACCCAGCCGTAAAAACCATTCGCGATATTTTAAAAACATATCTTAGTTCAACGCCAACCCCGTAGAAACGGCAATAATATGGGTTGGAAATAATAATAATAATAATAATAATAATGATAAAATCCCAGCGGGAAGCTGGGTCGGCGAGCCGATCAGTGCTGGGGACTCCAAGGCTCACAACCTTGGCAGTACATTGGTCAGTGTGCAATATCACTGGCCCCCTATCTACAGTTTTTTCAACTGTGAAAAGCATGGAGGAAACGTCTGCTGAAGCAACTACCCCAGGTGGTGACCAATCCACCGTCGTCTTGCACGACGCATGCAGGCCTTCGGACTCTGGGGAGCCTGCAACGACATGCTTGGAGGTATCGGAGACTCCTACAAACAAGATCAGACACAAACGACGCAACTTCTTCGCAACATTCAACGTGAACTCCCTTATGAAGGTCGGTAAATTGAAACAAATGATTGACACCCTACATCATCAAATTCTGATCGCAGCAATTCAGGAAACAAGGTTTGTTGATGCAGAAGCTTTTGACTCCCAGGGGTATAGAATCTTCAAAGGTAAAGTCGGAAAACGTGTAGTAAAATCCATTCGCGATATTTAAAAAAATATCTTAGTTCAACAAGAACCCCGTAGAAACAGGCACAGGATTTGTGGTCAGTAAGAAGATTTTAGAGTCCATCACCAACTTCACATCCCCTAACAGTCGAGTCTCGATCCTTTCGTTTCGAAGCACAAATAAAATCTACACCATGGTGAACGTCCATGCCCCAATTAATCAAGCTAACAGAATCGATCCACAAGGGACGGAAATATTCTGGAAAGAGCTTGAAGATATTCTATCCAAGATTCCCAAGGAACACATCATCGTCCTTCTTGGGGACTTCAATGCTCAGCTCGGTAAGGAAAAGAAATTCAAGAATATTATCGGAGAATACCCAGCCCACAGAAGAACAAACCGCAATGGAGAAAGGTTAGTGGAGTTGTGCAAGGCGTTCAACCTAGTGATGAAGTCAACCGCTTTCAAACGACTTCCTGCAAAACAGAAAACATGGACATCCCCAAATCCCCATCTCGGCGAATTCCAAATTGACCACGTTGCTATTTCTCGTAAATCCCGTAGAGAAATCCAGAATGTAAAAGTCTTAAGAAGCGCGAATCTTGACTCTGATCACTATCTTTCAAAGATGAAATTAAAACTTCTTCCAAGATCCACCAAGAGATTTCAGGGAAGAAAGATCAACAGGTTTGATGTGGAAAAACTGAAAACACAAAGCGAATTCAGTCAGAAACTTGAAACACTTGAGCCACAGAATTGGGAACAACTCAAAGAAGCAATTCTTGAAACGGCACAGGAAACCATCCCACTGACAAAGTTGAGGCGGCATCCTTGGTGGACTAATGAATGTGACGATGTCATTCACCAAAGGCGGCTTGCCTGGTTGCGATGGAACAAACAGAAGAATGAAGAAAACAGAGAGAGATTCCT
Organism: Meconema thalassinum; assembly: GCA_946902985.2. Classification (NCBI taxonomy): domain Eukaryota; kingdom Metazoa; phylum Arthropoda; class Insecta; order Orthoptera; family Tettigoniidae; genus Meconema; species Meconema thalassinum. The sequence goes on along the minus strand of OX336389.2, from coordinate 247,750,504 downwards.
GGTCGTGAGAAAGCAGGCTGATAAAACCATACGCGGGATAAAACGAGCATTCCAAAAAATCAGTTGGCACAGATAGACCAAGATTTCAAAAAGAACAACACCCGTGATTTCTATAAAACCTTCAAACAAAATCTCAGTAAATACACACCACCCAGTCTTCACTTTAGGAATCCCGATGGGAAAGTTGCTTACAATGACAAAGACAACTGCCAGATCCTGGCGAAATACTTTGAGTCCCTTCTCAATTTTGAGGCTCCAACGTCGTAATTTTCCTTTCAGAATAATGTGCTCGTCAATCCAGACTCAAGTTCACCAACTAGGGAAGAAATCAAGCAGATCATTCACTCACTTAAGAACAATAAAGCACCAGGTGAGGATTCAATAGTTGCCGAACTCTGGAAATACGCAGGTGAAAAACCAGTCGACAAGCTAACGGATATCATCCGGGAGATTTGGGAAACAGAGAAACTGCCCAGTGATTGGACATCGGCCCTAATTCATCCCCTGCACAAGAAAGGTGATAAAGCGGACGTAAACAACTATCGTGGCATATCACTCCTCTCGATAACATACAAGATTCTCGTGAAAGCGCTTCAAACGAGAGCGGAAGCACAGCTCGATCAACACCTGAGCGAATACCAAGGTGGATTTCGAAAGAGGCGCTCTTGTGTTGAGCACATCATGAATCTAAAATCAATTCTATCGTACATGAATCTGAGAAGTAAGAAATTTGTTGTGACTTTTGTTGATTTCAAGAAGACTTACGACTCGCTGGATCGAAGTACCCTGATCCAGGTTTTAAGAGAATTTGGTTTAGATAATAAGACAAGAGCAATCATTCACCAATCCCTATTGGATACGGCTTCCAAAGTGAAATTCAGGGGAGAGATTTCTGAATCCTTCGCAATACGGACAGGGGTGAGACAGGGAGATGGGCTCTCGCCTCTTTTATTCAACTGTGTTCTTGAGGAAGTTATTCGAGAATGGCGTAAAGAATTGTGTAAGGATGGTATAGAGAATGGGGTCAGACTAGGTTGTAAGAACAAAAACCTGACAATCGACTGTTTAGCTTTCGTAGATGATGTTGCAATTTTCTCTAATTCTCTTGACACAGCCACACAACAAATCAATCAATTACAGGTGCAAGCAGAAAAGGCAGGTCTTCAGATTTCGTTTGAGAAAACGCAGTTTATAACGAACATCAAGTCGGAACCCAGAGAACTTACGGTGAATGGAGGACAAATAACACATGTAGAGAAATTCAAATACCTGGGTGAATGGATTGAGCCCAACATTCGTGAAAAGGAAGCCTTCGTGGCACGGATTAACGAAATGGAAATGGCTTACCATTTAACCAAAGGCATTTACAAATCACGATCAATGTCCTTCAAGGCCAAACTGGGGCACTTCGTTACCGTTATTCGCCCGGAGGCGTTATATGCATCAGAATGCCTGGCGATGAATGAAAAAGGCCTGGCAGAACAACTCGAAGCCAAAGAGAGGAAGATTCTGAGAAAGATCTTGGGCCCGGTCAAGGAACGAGGAGAGTATAGATGACGACACAACGATGAACTCTATCTACATGTGGAGAAAATAACGGACACCATTCGCAAAAGAAGACTCTCCTTTTATGGCCATTTAACACGAATGAACTCCGGAAGATTGTCCAATCGAATCTGTGCCTACTTTGTGGGAAAGAAAACCAAAGGGATCTGGTTTACAGAGGTGGAAAAAGACCTACAAGAACTGGGGATATCACATGAGGACATCTTGGAACGTGACTCTTTGAAGAAGAAACTTGGGGAGATACAGATTTTTCAGCCAAAACCTATATTGAAAACCGGCAAGAAGTGGACCGAAGAACGAAGAAGAATGCGTGAATACTGGGCCAATGTGAAAGAACGAGGGAAAAGGCAGTTGAAATAACGTGGTCCATAGACGACCGAAACGATTTTAAAAAAATAATGATAAAGCACAATTAGACTTCTGAGACATCTCTTGCCTCTGCTAATAAATTACAGTACCGTAAGTAGTTCGGTAGACTGCCTCTCCGTCATTCATATCTGTCATTTCCAGCAGGCATTCTTATTCTGACATCATACCAAACAGAAATAGACGAAGGTGACTTCCTCATGCAATAAATCGCTATCTCTGTTTTAGTAACTAATTAGTACGCCCATATCAGTGATTTATGTGTATCTGTTTAACTTATACTGCTTAAATGCCAACGCAGACATGAGAAAAATAGCTATCGTAGGTCATGGTCGATCGAAAGTAGGCCTACTGATTATTGACGAGAATAAAGACTCTGCTACTGTCTACGTACGATTGTTGTTTCTACAATTTAAATTTTAACAAGTGTTTGAAGCTTAAAAATCAAAATGCATGAGGCTTCGGAACAATACAGAAGAGCAACCACGTGCGATAGAATTCGAGAGCTTACTATCATTTAATATTATAGAATAACGACGTTGTGTTAGGAGCAGTACTTAGGTTTCCCAGATGATTAGCCTTCGCTCTCGGGTCTACCTTAAACTCAATTGTAAGAACTGCGAGCGATAAAATAATATATCCAATTTTATGTGGACTAGCACGTTCAGCACCATTCATCACATTGCTACTGCTCGCCACACATAGACGAGAGTGCGGCGTTGTCGCTCCGCTATGGACAAGGCCTGCTTATAGGAAGCCATGCTTAATCTCAACCCATCCCCCTCACAGAATATTTAAGCCATGTTAGACATCATGTGTACAAGGATAGACAATGCGTACACGTGGTTATCGGGTAGTAGCATATCTTGAAGAATTTCCACACGTGGTTTAGCACAGAATCTAGGTTTAAACTTGTTCATTACAAAATCTTCACTGGCATTAGACACAGTTGCAGAGAAATGCCAAAAAATGGCCTTGGTAGGTCTACCACAGAATCTAAAGATACACGTGTGGTATCTGGCACACAGATTGTATTACTTGGATATCACCAAAATCACTGAATATCACTGCGATCGGCGTATAAAAATCGCGCACAACTCGTCGCTTTTTACAAATTTAGCAGTGGCGTGCTTTTCACACAGATTATAAAGTACTTACTGTTCACAAATATGTTTCCACTTCGTGGACTTTAATGATTTCAACAACGTGGCGTATGGTATAGCCCACCACGTGCTGATTAGTAGAAAAGTTATAAATGCAGTTTCCAATAAATTCGTCACTGACGTAGATTAATTTCGCCCAACTTGGCGTTATAACAAATGTCGCTCACTTTTAAGTGAATTAGGTACACGATGCTTGTAGATTCGTACTTATATATTTCACAAAACGTGGGTATCACAGATCCAGACGTGATACGTCTGTCTTCAACAGACACAAAAAAACGGCGTGTCGTCTCCAGATGGGTGTTCCGGCTTCCTCGGAAGTTCTAGACTCGTGTAGCATTTAGTTTCATCAAGTTCGCATATCTGCGATGGAAATACCTTTACCTAAAAAAATCGTAGTGCTACAATAACGTAGTAAATATCACAGAGTTACATAAGATTAAATTCTGAGATGTGTGGCATAAAAATATGTAGTAAAATATGCTCACAAGAAATAATAGTAGGATTCTCCCAAGTCAAAATAACATCTTGAAGAGTGAGGAAGTTTGATCTGGCTTCCGGGTGTGTTCTATGCAGTAGCAAAGTAGTTACACATTCTTCCAAGGAAAATATCACCAGCAGGAGCACATACGGGCTCAATATACCGTGCTCATGTTAGGTGTAAATTAATGCTGGCATCTTCGATTATTCGACACTCAATGATAGTCAGAGTATTATCCTTGAAACAAGTTGCCATGTCAGAGCTGTCTTATGTGGTTAAAAGATTGAACTTTAGCCGTGAACAATATTATGTATTTTGAAAACGTGGAGCAAGTGTGGGAAGAACCAAAATGTTTATTATAGCACAAGCTATGAAGTCAGACACTCGTGAAAGTTGTCGGGAACTTTATCAGTGTGAAATGCCGAGCGCGAACATGTGTCACTAAATTACGAGCGCATAGGTAGAGCCCTGCGCGGATAAACAAAACGTTATCCGCATCCGCCCCGCATCCGCACGACTGTTATCCGCATCCACCCCGCATCCGCATGACTGTTATCCGCATCCACCCCGCATCCGCACGCCTGTTATCCGCATCCGCCCCGCATCCGCATGGCTTTTATTCGCATCCACCCCATATCCACATGACTTTTATCCAAATCCGCTGATATTTCAATATTATGTTTAATTTATTAGATCAAGCATAACATGTTAAACCAACACATTTAGACATTTGAGGAGAAAGTCGTTCCTGACAATTTGCTTCATTGCAAGGAACTTCAAGTTGGCATTCCAAGGGACTTCAACGTGGATGACACTTCTGGTTCCTTGACCTCTGCTTTAGACAAAAAAAATTGGCTATACTTTTTTGGCTACTTTCGCACTTGTGCCTCAGGAAGTTTGATGTGCCCGATTTGTGTCCTGAGTATGAATACACTTTTTACAGGTAAAACATCACTATATCGTTCACCTTTTCGTTTCCATTGAAAACGTAACCAAATATCAGCCTTATCGTTGACGAGCTTTGTTTCACGCGCCATTGAATATTCACCTTGTTTTATTTTAATATAATTATAGTTTATCCATGTTGGTGAAATGATTTTCATACTCACGGTCGCGGTAACATTCACTACGTGAACATCTCTTTACGCTTGGTGAAAGGGATTGACATTTGGCCGGAAATTCCAAGTAAGTCATCATCCTTCTGCTTCTGGACCCATCCATGTTCGCATAGATGATGTCATAGTTGATGTTGCAATATCACAGCCAACGTGCTTCAGTGACAAGTTGGAAATAAATCGACAGATAAACCTGGATCCCGATCTTCCAGGATAGCTTAGATGGCGAAGTAGCTGACATGAGGAATGTTAATGATGTCACCACGATGAACTAACAAGCTTATTGACAGCATTATATCTCGTACGTATAGTAATAATGGCAGTGAGAATTGATGATGGTGGGATGTCAAGACCATCTACTACAAACATACGGTACTTAATAAAATGTAGTTGAAAGCATATGAGTAAAATGATTTTCTCGTGTATAAGTGCAATACGTGCATGAATATTTCGTACGCAATAGGCTATAGAAGTATTCGTCTTTTAAGCATGAAGCTGTAGATTGGCATATCAAATATGTAATATTAACGTAAGATTGTATTCTAAAGACTATCCGCAAATTTACTCGAAACATTATTCGCAGTGTATCCGCTATCCGCACAGCAATGCGAACTATATCCACGTAGCGATCCGCGCAGGGCTTTACGGATGGGACAATGGTGGATTCGAGTGACGAAGCAGATTACGACGCGGACGACCGAGGAGAAGGTGTGCTATGCACATGGAATCTTGGAAGATCCATTGAACTGTGATGTTCAACCGAGGACCCGCATCACCATGAAACATCGGAGGACAATGTGAGCTCAACTCTGAACATGTTTCCTAGCTGTATGCATTTGAGAAGGTTTTTCATATATTTTATCAACACTATCTACGCATTTATTTTTGGTGAATAATTTCACATTATTTACGTTCCGATAGGAATAGTCGACTGACTAGTGACTAGTGATTTCCAGTTCAGTCTGGTTAGATAAGTTTAGATCAGCGATTTTGTTATTTGAGTGATACGCTGATGTCTTTTGTTTTGCTTAGGATATTTTCTTTATGAATGCTCTTGCTGTTCTATATAATCATGAACTTTTCAAACGATTTAAATAAGTCCAGTGATATAAGAAATCTCGTTCCGAGATGATTTTTGTAATTATCGTACGGCCTCGGATGCCGGGTGCAAGCTTTGTCATTTGACACCCAGAGGGTAGCTTGCATGTCGAATTACGTTGTTTCTTTGAAGCACTATGAAAGTCAAGGAGGTTAGATATATAAGCTCCTTGAACACTACAGCGCTTTTAGTAGAGAAATGAGGAACTTTATGTTGGCGGAAACTCCCGAGATTAATTTTGCCATTATGAACACGGCCTACTGAATTCAAATGGATTCTCTGACATTCCAACATCGTATGACATGCGTGTCCTAATTTCTGTCGCCTTTCAAAAAAATCACTTACCACGGCCAGGAGCAAACCTGCAAGCTTGGAGTTAGTAGACCGACACGTTAACCACTCACCCACCGTGGCAAGCGTTCCGAGATGATAATAAAAGTAAATATTTATTTTCAATAAAGGAAATTGGTATAATAATTGCCATTAGTTATCTTAAAATTCAGTACGGTACCGTAATATTTTCCAGTATTAAATAATTGAGTTAAGGACTTTGATAAATGATTCATATGAATTTATTTTTGATAGTAGAATCGAATGGGAGTTATCCATCGAACATATTTGAGTATTCTGAAATACACTATAAAAATAAGAGAAGGGGATATAGGAGCGGAAGGTTATCGAAATAAAATAACTGTATAAAATAGGGAGAACTATTGTCAGATGAAGGAATAGGAAGGATTTAGACCAGACGTTAATAGAACACTTATGAGAAGAAATTTGTTTAATAATAACTAATTGGGGCTTGGATATAAAAGATACAAGGTTCGTCTATATGACAGAAATATAGCACTAATGTGGAAAATAAAAGTTATTGGTTAATGAAGTTGAATATTATGCAGCGTGGAGTGCTGGCATTGATTTGCTGAGGCAAACGGTGATTTGTGTGGAGACCATGAGTCGTCCACTGGCAAATGGTGTCCCAAGTAATGAATGATGTTATTGAAAAAATATATGTTGTTAGCATATGTTGCTGGTAGTGAAAAGATGGGTAGAACCGAGTTGTCGCCCCCTATTTTTGTCCCATCCAAGTCATGTCAGTAGAATTCTGTTCATAGATACCTGTGTCTATTATCCTATTTACTAATTTGTATGCGCCTATGAAGTGAAGTTTTTATTATATTTGATCGAGCCTTGCCGAATCCTTTGAAAAAAATAAAGTATAATCAAATGTTAGGAGATATAAAAATTATTGGAGTGCATAAATATAAAAATAGGAAATCATATGAGATAAATATTGAAGTGCATAAATACTGAGATGGTCATGCCATAATATTTAATTAGGAAAAATGCCAATTCATAATAATGCTTATATCTGCAGTAACATATATTTTTATTTTTGAACTTAATCATTGCTGGAAAATGTATATTTAGGCCTATAAATCATTGCTGGAAAATCATTAATTTAATAAATATAAATAATTATATAAATAATAATAAATTTAATAATAAGAATGCAGGAATGATAATAACAATGATGAATTTAATGTTTATAATTAAGTAAGTAAATTTATTGAATTAAATCAGGATGTGATATAAATAAATGAATGTGTTAACAATTTGGATTATTATGATAATATTAATAAAATCCTTAGGATCAGATGATAATTTATTTTTTCTTGTTAAATAAATTTAAGGTGTATGTAATTCTTGATGTGGAAATGATTAGTACAGAAATTCCTGAAACAGCTCAATGAAATAAATATCTAAACAAAGGTTAATGGATGATTGGTCTGTGGAAAATAATGTTCTAAATTAATAATATTAATATTTGACGTTCATGTTACACACATATTGGCATTAATTCATCAAGTGATGAATGGTAAATGAACAGAAATAATATGAATAATTCTTCAGAACAGACAATCACAACTTATTGAAACATGTGAGAAAATTATTAACATTTTGAGGGAAAATGAATTTCAAATTAAACAACATTTACCTAATGGTGATAAACTATTTTGATTACTGATGAATTTTTACATCACAACCTCTCAAACTTGAGCTATGATTCAAACGATTAATTTGGAAACGGTGATGAACAGTGATTAAATGTGCATTCGCATACAGGGGACAGACGAACTGATATTTGATTCTAGACCACCTGCTATAAATAGTGTAAATATTTTTAAAGTTGATTCCTGATTTGACTAATAATTTTCCGGATATCAAAAAAGCTAAATTTTTGACACTTCGAGTGATTCAATTTTTTCTCAGTGAACTATATTTCGACGGGAAATCAGAGTTACTGAGTGTTGATATTTTATGTTTTGTTTTTGTTGATTTTTCGTCATTTAAATTTCAAATTTAATATTAAAATTAAAATGAGAGGTTCTTAGGAAATTGTGCTATTTTCATTTCTCCTTCTCTCTTCCTTGTTTGCATATTGCCAAGATCAGTAAAGCCAGCTTTTTATGTATTGTTCGCCCAGATAGACCCTGAGAATTTAGAATCTTTTGCTGAACTGATTTAGGGAATTTGCAAATGTGGCCGTTGGACTTCGGTCTTAACGGGCACAGTATATATTGTAAATATTTTCACCCATACTTTGAGACATAGATTTTATAGCCTAACTATAATGGATCGGATGATGATTGCTTGACGATTGAAACTGGTCATCCAAGTGTACCTATTAATCTAATGATATTTTTTTTTATTTTTTTCAGAATTAGGGTCTCATTTGGGTACAATCGTGTTTACCGACTGATAAGCATCAAACTTTTGTTTACTGAGACAACACTGAAAATGGCTTCAAATACCATGATGTTAGATTTATTAAATCTTGTGAGACGCACTAAGGCGAAATGACATTATGGCTATGGTGAGATCATGACGACAGAGGCGTACAAACAGTACCCCGTGTGTAGGTAGGGGTGTACAAATGGTGCACATGTAAATATTTGTGGTACAAACAGTACTCCTTGTTGATAACTTTTTCGTTGTTGTTTTGTTTACTCTTGCGCAATACTGTGAATTAATTAGGATAGTTTCTCAGATTATTTGTAAATAGGGCTTATTATAGCATTTAACTAGACCAGAATCATAAATTGAAATGTTGGGGAATTGAACCATCATAACTTAGACTATTTCTGTTGGTGAACATTCCTGTCGGATCCTTTTTGAACGTTATATAACGTCAAGGAATAACCGTCAGCTAACAACTTTAGCAGTGACGTCTCTAAAAATAAATATGTTTAATTTATATTTGTAAAACTTAGGGGTTTATTTTCGAACCATTTTTCTAGTTTTATTTCATCCTGTTTTTGATGGTTAGGACATCTTGGGAGGACGATAGGACAAAAAATAGTGGGATGCCATTTATTTTCAGGAGGGCTTTTATTAGTTAGCAGGTGGATTAGGCACTAGATCAGGCTTGCTCAAACCGGGCATTTCATCAAGTGGGCGCCCTCTCCGTGCACGGGCGGCGATTGGGCAAAGTAGCTGTGTAGCTTCGACTGATTGCGTCAATGCTGTGACAGCTGGTGCTACGAATATGGGGTCAGCTGAGAAGGGACCGAGTTCTACTGCAAATAGCGTGCAACAAAAATCCCAATGGGAAGGGCATTGGCTTTTTGGGCCAAACGTTTAGTATGTGGACATTCTGTGATAGCTAAAACAATATAACGTTGAGCGGCAGCTATAATGTGCATGTTTGGTTCTACATATTTACGGTTTGTGAACAACCTTTCTCCGCTTTAAAGCTTTGCAAATTGAGACATCGATCACTAATAACAGGTAGACAACTGAGGGCCGTTCGTCGACTGCCCACCAGTGGTAGTATTTGTCCAGACATTCCCTCGCTTACAGCAAAACATAGGACATATACATCATATTGTACACACACGAATGCCTGCATTTATGTAATAAAATGCAAATATATAGTCAAATATAAATCAGTATTAGATTGAACCTGCCGCCCCTCAATCTCTATTGCATCCCGGTATGACAGAGTACTCGCAATCCCTGCCCCAACTATGACTGCTAAGAGTTTATAATGTAATGTGTACCGTATACAGTGTTCCTCTGAAACACTTTTGATAATTAAAGACTATGGAGGGAAATAAAGAGGGGGAAGTGATAAAGGAGATATTGCTACCTGTAAGTAACAGATAAGCGAGTGTTTCACCATATTAAATATTTCTAAGAATACACAATTAACGTCCAAGAAACATGCGGTTGATATTTGAACGTTGAAGAAAGAATAATACAGAGTCTTACTGGAACCATGAAACTGCGATACGAGTCGGTAACAAACACGAGACCGCATGCCCGTATCGCGAGTTGACAGCAGAGGTGTGTTTTTGTTGTAAATACTCACGGCAGAGTGTTTAAATCTGCTATGAACTGTAGCACCTAAATGTGTAAAGTATGAACAAGGAGTTAGCTAAAATCACATCAGCTTTGTGGTCGCGTCATACCATCTATGTGAATCAAGGTGCGCGAGTGCTGATAGCAACGACAAAGCAAGTCCCATTAATCCGTTACATTACCTACGTCATTCAAGCTAACCACACGATTATCAGCAATAAACGGTCGTCACGCTGTCGCCGCGTTTTGTTTTGAATTCCGTATTCGAAACATTATGTATGTTTTGTTCTTTCCCCTTAGTAATTTAGATTATCACATTTAAGGAATCGTTACGAGACATGACTATTTATTCAAAAGATAGCGCTATACAGAGTGTAATTGAAATATATAAATTACCGGTATGTTAAGTTGGTGTAGAAGAGATTATTCTATGCATCCTAGGTGATGATATTGTCAGCTGCCCTCAAATTAAAAACTAAACATTAAAAAGTCAATGTTTGTAGGTTTACAGTAACTCTTCAGGCAGATAGTGCAAACGAACTCTGCTCTAGCCAGTGGGGTTCGAGGAGGGACAAAGGCGGGGTAAGGAAGTTGTTGCACAATCGAATTATGACGTTAGCTGTTGAGGAGGGGAGGATGTCAGCTGATATGCGGATATCAGTGCTCGTATTGTGAAACCCATACGTAAGGAAATTGTGTTGTTGTTGTTGTTGAAATCTCACACAAAAACTTAGGATATTTGAACCGGTAGTACGGTGTAGCCTGCCTTGTAAGTGTGGATGTCATTGATTGATTGATTGATTGATATTGTTGTAAAGGATACAATAATTTCGATAATTATCAGCCCTGGTGTGGAAGGATGTTTGAAATAGCTTGTTAATATGTTGTCATTCAAGCTCTGTCCTTCATACGTGTCACTTGGTCCTAGCGAGATTTGAACACAGGGATCTATGGCGAATGACTAGAAAAAAAACAATGCTCATTTTTATGAGGAGGCTTAAGGGATGAAATAAACTTAAATTAAATTCCTCACTGAGCTGAAGTTTAGACAACGGTCTTCCAATGCGACACCCCAGTTCAAATCTCGGTTGGTGCATGTGAACGTTGTGCCAGTCAAAGTGGAGGCAGGACAGAGTGATCTCCGATCTCCCCTGGCAATATAATTCCGGCAATACTTCATTATCAATCATTTATCAACGCTCCCGAAGGAGTGCGACTGGGTATCAGTCACGGAGTGAAGCCGTGTTAACAGCAGCTGGTATAAATAAGGGAAAGATCAGAGCCGTTGGTGTTAGCTTATTCGGGGTTTACAATGAAATGGTGTAAGGGCTGTCCTGGATTTTAATTTCCTAACTACCGGCCTTAACTGGCTCAGACGATTAGTCATTATTTTGCTAAGTCCAAGTTCATGGGTTCAAATCCGGCTCAGGTCAGCTACCTTTAATGGGCGTTCTAAAGGTAACAACTCCGTGTTGCTGACTTCCGGCACGGTAAAGAAATCCTGTGGGACAAACTCCGACATCCCGTCGTCTCTTCAGAACTAGCAATTAGTACGGACGTAAAATACTTGTTTTTCTTGAGGGATTTGACCATTTAGCCCCATGTAGTTAGGTGTGTGTAGAATTTGATGATAATCTGTGTTTCTGTGGTGACTGTAGTAGTATAGTAGTAATAGTAGTAAATTGTTGTTTTAAAAGGTGGAACTACGAGGTCATAATGTGCAGTTGTAATTATTAGAATGGGAAACTTGCCCAGGGACTTCAAGTAGGGTACTAACCAGGCATTTTCTTGGAGAGAGTGTGGGAAACGCGGGGAAAACCTACTCATGATAGTCACTGTATGTGTCGGGATTCGGACCTCCTATCTCCAGACTTGGCTGCTGTTGTGATGTACGACGAAACGCCTACGACTACGCCGCGGGGTAGGAAGGAAACCAGCAGTGGCCTTATTTTTTAAGTACTGTATGTCACAGAAAATGATCTTCAAGCTGCAGATGGTGGGACTCAATCGTATACTTACGAGAATGCATATAATACAACTGCATTTGTACACATGCTTTTAATACAATCTCGACTTTCTGGCGGGTATTCTAGCACAAGTAGGTTCTCAATCTTCGTGCATATTTTAAATTTGTATTGTCTACTTAGCTCAGTTTTCATTACTGTACTTAAATATCACCGGTAATAGTAGGCTAAGCTATATCAATACTAGCACCTAATATACATAATAATGTACAGCCCGGGGGGGGGGGGGGCAGTACCCCCTGAGAGCCACCCTGCCATCTTCTACCAAAACCACCCCAACTGGAAACATTATAATTCCAGAAAATATCTCTACACAGCAAGCGGCGACCACCTAAGCCTAGGAGGTTAGCCAACGGCTTGCAAAACACACATAAACATTTACACTAACAACTATCTAGGGCAGCTACACTGATGCAACGCTGACCAAGCAGCGCCGAAACGTATAAGAATGGAACCTGGACAGGAGGGATTATCTGTTCTGTTCTGTTCTTCGCCAGCGGCCCTGCCCGACGTCCGTTCCAGCTCTTCACCAGGTGAGATCTAGCAGGTGATCAGAATCCTTATTCTTGTAAACACTTACCCCAAACATTTGTACACTTCACAAATTGTATTTCATATTTGTTTAAACTCCCCTAGAGGGACATCACGTTACATCAACTGGCCAATAAATACATGGTCAGTAAACTACACGCTTGTTACTAATTACACTCCACTTCAAATCCTCATACCCCACCTGACCTTCGTCATAATTGCCCCTGACCGTAGAGGCCAGTAATTACATCATCAGGTTTCATTGTGTTCGAGCACGCGACTCGACTGCATAGCGTCGAGTCCCTGACTGCACATTCATTGAATTGTTCATCCTACTCAGCTGGCAAGCTGGTTTAACAGCCGGCACTTAGACAATCATCCCCTGACAGATAATTGCATCTTGCAGGGACGCCCCCAATAGATTAAACACCTACACCAACACACTACACTAGTAGTCTCTCCTAACCACGGGACACTACTCTCATTTCGGAAGCAGTTCTCAAAATTAGCACAGATACACTACCGTGTTTTTCCCACCCCCAACCAAGGGATAAAACATATTTGGTGGAGGCGCGACTACCACGCAAAATAAGGGTAGGGACTCAAACAACGAGCCCTCGTGGTAGAAGCGATCCGTACCGCAAACAGCCAAGCAAAAGTTAAATTTTTTTCTGAGGAGAGAGCATTATTTTTTCCCTTCACTTTAGCAACACAAGGGAAATTTTTGCCAACCCCCCCCCCCCCCCCCTAGAAAGGATCAGAAATCTCATACATTAGAAGTCGCACACATTTCTTTTTATACAAACACTTAGCTCAGGATGGCACCACATGCAGAAGCAACAGGGATTGTAAGCCATAGAGGCAATAGAGGTACAACAATATTACTCACATTATTACTAAGGTGTCAGAGGCATATACAAAGGTGACAGGCACAAATAAGGGCACTCCAGACAAAGGTTGGAGCAATATAGGGCAAACAGCCATGCACCCCGTCAGAGGGTAGGACAGCGCAATTGAGATGCACACACGAACACTTAAGTAACATACATGAACACCCCAATAGGAGCCATGTCCAAAGGAACAGGATATACGACCGATTAATCACTACACATGGCCCTACAATAGATAACACAACCCTAGAGAGGATGAGGGTGCACTACACAATTTTATATGCCCAATACAGGGAGCTTATTCGCGAACAGGCGTTTCTCCAGTTGGCGGCCATAGGACTGTATAGGACGCAAACACGTCAACACAGCAATTTGCCAACAGGCCATATGCCTCAATAGGCAGTACGCCCAAATTTGGGAAAAGTACCGGGAACTCCAAGCCAACAAGGCCATTTTTGAGTTCACGGCAGGGCCACCAGCCCAGCTAGGAGAGGACATAGGCGTAGATACGCTGACTCAGCAATTCGCGAGGATGTCCCTCTCGACACGTACCGCCACACAGGGGAAGGACTCTACCGTGGCCATAGGACAGAAATCGGTCAGACTACCCTCCAATACGTTGCTCAAGCGCTCACAGACAATTACACGATCCTTACCGCCAGTTCAGAGGGCGATTTTGCCAGAATGGAGGCGGACACCAACACATGCACCCCCAGTGAAAAGACATACAAGGGGATTGTTTACAGTTCACCAGGGTGTAACACACACGCCTGCACACACTATCATGCCTCCGCAACAAAATACACGGGGTTTAAGGGAAGTTTTACCGCCCACCCTACGAGGCCAGACAGACAAGAGGGCGTACACGCGCACAGACACTAATAGGATAGCGCGAAGCCAACACAGCCCTTCAGACACCAGCATACCTACGCCTATTAACAGGCAGTACGGGGAACGTAGGCTTAGGCCTGCTTTACTTAAAACACCCCTGAAAATAGTAAAGAAACGCCTCAATGGCAACCTGAGGCCTATGCCCTCATAACAGGGCGCAGTAATTCACCCCGACGGGCCAGGAGGCGCGCACTGTAGTGAAATTCACTGACCGCGCAAGCCCATGGATAAATATTCCCACACACAGAATTTTCCACTTAAAATGCCGAAACGCTCCCAAGACCTTCACGGGGGCGCGTACACACAATTAACACTAAATACAGGTTCTACCCCTGTAGAGGGTAAACACACAAAAACTCATGCACAAAACTGTACAATTTACATGTATATATACATATATTTGGTCCATAAGTGCACGTTATTTCTTACACTGCCCGTAGCAAGAATTTCTCTTGTTCCCCATAATAGCGCTCAATCTACGCATAAATACCATGGGACAACACTCACGGTTCAGGGGAAAATACTATAATTTATTTTTGAGGCCACACACTAAACGTAAACACCATAAAAACCGTCAATAACACTAAAAAAACTGTCCCAGAGACACAGGCCCAAAAGGCAACAGGAATGATTATCCTGAACAAAGACGGTCTCGAACCCGCGACCTTCTGAATACCAGGAGCGCAAGGTCGGGTAGCCATCCAATTGAAGGATACAGCGATAAGGGACAGTCACGCTAACAGGAATATATTCACCCCAGGCCTACAATAACACAAAATTTGAGGACACAATATATATGAACAGAGGTAGGGTCTTTTACATAACGAGGAACCCAAAGCACACTGTATATGCAGACAATAGAAAGACGTGTCAGCAAACACACGCACATCTACTTAACACATGCAATAAACAGACCGCCAGACTAGTAGCAGGTACTGCCCACGCCAGTGAAACTTGACACTACCGCCAGTCAGCGATAAGACATACATGAACATGCGACTTTCGCGTGTGCCAGACAGGCTAGGAGCGCTTTCGCTCCGGCTGTAACATACACAATCATTCACGCCATTTTCAAAGCCGGATAACTCCCGAAATTAAAGTACGAGGGTCGTTCCGAATAACACAGAACACTCACACTAACGTATATTTTCATACGCGTGTCTCAAACATAAATACACGCCATGGTACATAAAACACAGAAATTGTAGTACCGAGGCCTTAGCCCAAGGCATGTGCGAACACACAGAAACACGATACAAACGTGCCAAAAAGGAAGCTAGCCAACGGCATTTTTGGCGCGACAACACAATCAGAGGCCACACAAGGGACGCACAAAATCCCAACAGACTACGCAGACATAAAACACGGAGCGCTACACGGGATCACGGGTCCGAATACCCAGTAAAACCGGACGCCGTGACAGACAAGAATTGTCGACCGACGAAAGATGATTTACATACAACACACACGGGTTTTTCAACATAGAAGGTCAGAAAACCCAGCCGGCGCGACTGGACACCACATAGACCCATTCACAGGGGGAAAATTCACTCCCACCTAGACGGAAACTGGCCAAAATTAAGGCAATCCGCAAGTACGTCCAAATTAAACCAGGAATATGGACATCAGAACAGACAATTACACGGGCAGCATTGCAAAAACAGCATGCATACACAATCCCACACAGAAAAAACCATAGGGTCCCGTACAGACACTGTGCCCCATAGAATATAGCTAAAAGGGAAAATAGACATAAGAATATTTAAATTATATGTATATGAATGGCATATTATTACTGTGCACACGCTTTAAACATACACTAGAGGTGACAGATGCATTGCTCTAATGCCATATACAAGCACATAAACGATTGAGCCACACATTCATGAACACAGGAAGGTTCTTTAACATAGATACAGGGGCGTAGGTTCGTTCTAAGGTACTCGCTACAACAGCCTACTTAGGGCATTAGCGACCACGGGACTACCAATAGGGAACGTACCGGGGACGCCAGGCCTCTACAGAGACCACGAGACACTTTTCTTGGAACCATAGCGCCCGACACCTGAATACGGGGGACGTCACTATCACAAACAAACGCCTACACAAAACAGGCAACACCGCATCTTAGGCCAAATATCATGGCAAACTTGGATTACCCCGAACATAGGCAATAGACTTGCTAGACACAAATCATAGATAATTACATAAAGCAGAGGTATTGCGGAAGCAAAGTCCAAGCAAGCTTGGGAGCGAAAGTATGACAGGTTAACACATTGGCCCTCCTAGAATGCAAAACACATGTCCACATACGGACAGTGGCGAAAGTCACGTTCCGTCAGCCTTCATACATAACATTAGAGACTTTCTGTACACAAGGACGCAAAAACAAATACAACAAAACACTGAGTTGCGAATAAGCGAATTCCGGCGCGTTGCAAAACACTGTTGCCGGTAGACATTTTTTTCATAACAAGACGTGACAACGACTTGCAGACATGATGACAC
This sequence comes from Meconema thalassinum, assembly GCA_946902985.2. Taxonomy (NCBI): domain Eukaryota; kingdom Metazoa; phylum Arthropoda; class Insecta; order Orthoptera; family Tettigoniidae; genus Meconema; species Meconema thalassinum. The sequence goes on along the minus strand of OX336389.2, from coordinate 247,733,505 downwards.
TAGCACAAAAACAATAGCAATAACGACATACAGTGACACGAATGTTGATATAGGAAATGGAAACGTCATTATAACAGGCACCGCTTCCAATAATGCACAGATACTGTGGGCCGTATTAATCTCGGGAATACAGGATCCCATAGCCCTACCATTACCGACACTAGGAACATGTCTACAAGGGCGATAACAATTAGCCACGCGACACGAGATAAGACGTATCCGATAACATCCCACGCGTCTGCATGCGGCAGCGGTAAGCGACCTCATACACGCAACCGCGCTAATTACAGCCACGGACACTCCCTTCCCACACGCGCCCAACAATCAGGGGCGGATGCAGACAGATTCCATGAGGGAACAACCCCCCCCCCCCTAATAAATTCTTTTCTTGTTTTTTTATATTTAAAAACCATTATAGGCGATCAGGCCATGACAATTCATACCTGCAGTCACTTGCTACTCTAACGTTATGAACAGGAAACCAGATTAGGCCGTGACGTCACAGCGTCACTGCACTTAAACACCCTAAGAGCAGCCCGAGGGCGGTGCCCACAGACACAAACATTTTTACACAACGTGGATATCACAGATCCACAGCCATTCCACAGACTGGTATTTTAGGAGACGGGAGATCCTTTATGGCATCTCAACTTAGCCAGCGTACATCCCAAGGAAAGGTAGTGAACATATACTGACTAAGAGAGGATGACACACTCCAACAGGAGCAGAGATGGACAGTGCCATCAGGATGGTCATGGTACCAACTACGGGCTACCATACCAGTACCCTTCTTCCTACATATCCTGTCACCTACAACACTATCCAACACAGACACACAGACATATAAAAACAGCTACACTACATTCCAAAATATACATCGGGGTTGATAGACTTCATGCTCCTAACAAATTAAGGTATGCTACACCTTGGCCCCAAACTCCCACACCCGAGTATTAGGGGTGAGTCGGAAACAATATCAAGCGTAATGCACATCTCTATGTAGAGAGATGAGGCCACATTTATATTAACAAGTATTTTTATTAACTAATCCCGCATGCAAGGGACATAGACTTATTATACCTTGACACATGCTTTATCCTCATGTGAGAGCGGACACGCCTCATATCTATCCCCATGCATGGAATATCCTATCCACATACCAGGGATTTTATTATTATTACACCTGCAAGGCATTTTAAAACATTTTGCACACCTGGGAAAAACCTACCCCATCCACTCACTGTAAAGACCTCCTAGCAGCATCATCGGCTCCCGGCCACCCTAAACATGGAGTCCAACGATGCACGACCCCCTCCTACCACGCTTTAAGCCCATTCAGTAAATAACACCCCCGGATCCTAATAACAAGGGACCCAACGCCCTAAAAACCTACTAACACCTCTAGGAAATTACCAAGGCATTACCGCTGGAAATCCGACATGGCACTTACGAGCCTAAAGTAGACTATGCATTTAGAAGATCCTACAACCCCATAACACTAAAAATTTTACATAATTACATAGTACACACAAACTTATTTACAAAGCACATTATTTTAAAAAGGAATCTGACATCACACTGGATGGTGATGAGATGTAAACGGAGGGAGCAGAAGCTCCACGGAAGGGCAGGGACAGGGCAAGACGCCAACAGATCCTGACCCAGACTAAAGACAGAATAAAGTAGGGTTGAAGCATCGATGACTTAGCGCGGGCAAACGTCAAGATCTAGGGTGTGTCTAGCCTACCCCCTTGTCGGAGAAAAGTTACACCCACTATGCGCTACGGTCATCGAAGCCAAACCTGCAAGGGGACTTTTGACGGCTAGTAGGAGAATTAGCCAACTCCACACTAGACTCAGGAGACGAACCTAGAGACGACCACATTAGGACTAGACTGTAGTTAGCATGTAACCTAAGTAGAGCTCCTATGGCGGGGAGCAAGTCTTCCATTTCAAGGAAATGAAGATAGTGTGCCAAGGGTCCAGCGGGACTACCCCTGGCCACGCAAGACCTCATTGGGATATGGGGCGAAGAGGATTCCCGGACGCTAAATTCCCGGATGATATTATTTTATCGGATGATTTTTTCCCGAACGATGTCCCGTGCCCACATAAATCGATGACAGCGAGTCTCCAGAGCTTAAATGGTAACGCGGCGGGCGGCCAAATATATTAAATAGGTATGCAACGGGCTGCCAAAAGGGGTTCTGTGGGCAACCCAGCATAAATATACAAACAAATGACAAATGGCGAATAATGCCAACACAGGCAGGCATAAGATCAGCGGACAGGATATCCGAGCGAGGCGTTTGCTTTTTAGCAACGCAGTCGCCCAGGCCTATACTAATTATTAAGAGGGGGATGTCGACAATAAGTATTAAGGGAGGGGACTACGGGCCACTGCTGGGTTCCGGTCCCAGCAGTAGGTCACAAGGGCCCCCCGGAAGGGAAACCGACCGGGACGAGCCTCCGATCAAAATTCTAGTACATAAGATAAAGTTCCATTTAAAAGGCAACTTAGACTTAAGCAAATTTAATAAGCACTGTTGTAAAAGAGTAGCTACAACACATTTCGGCACTAGACTAAGGACCATTTCGGCTTGTAAATACAAAATATATATATATATTTTTTTAATTGTTAACTAACATAATTTAGGCTAATTACCTTTCAATTAAGATAGAGCGTCCGGCACCTGGCAACTAGACGTTACCAGGGTAAGACTGACAATACAGTAAGTTAAATAGGGATATGCGATGCGAACGCGACATCGAGCGTTTGGCACCTGGCAACTAAATTCGTTACCAGGGTAAGACCGACAACACATTGCGGAGACACGCGCATACAACGCGAATGCGATACAGAGCGTTCGGCACCTGGCGGCTAGACGTTGCCAGGATAAGTCCGACAAATCAATAAAATAGCAATAAGTACACATAACGGGGCGGAGGCACTGAAGCCGTCCGACCCATCAGCGAGGTACACGGTACAGCCACTGGAGCTGACCGACCCCGATAATACACGAGACGTCCGAAGAGGTCTCAAGGGCGGTGGCATTATCCAAGCCGACCCTTAAAACAGCGCTGTGCGACATATGCGAATAATAATATTTGGCCAAGGGCATATTCATAACCTGTCTTTATATTTCAGCACAGAGCTCCACCACTGCAGCATCGTGGGAGCACAAAAAACCAGGTTCATGACATCAGGTAAAGGTGACGTCACGACACACAAATACACTCATACACTTGTATACACGGAGGAGACATTACAAATACACAGGAAGACAGGAGTACATTCATAAGTATAATAATAAGGCTGTAGCCGGCTTAGGTTAAGCTAGATTTAAAAGGTGCACAGTAGACATAAGTATGTGTACGAGATATAGTCAAAATGTATGTGGATATTATATCACACTCTATTTCAGGCACAACAGGAGGCGGCCTCTACGCACGTTCCACCGGAAAGGGGAACTAACTAATAAACTATTATTTTCCAGATCATCAGCACCATACACATGTCTTTTTTAAATGTAACTTTCACACACACACATATGTAATACACTTTCTCTAGCTTAAACACGTACACACTGCAGCGATTTTAGTCGCGCCCTTAAGGCGACGGCGCCGCAGTCAGCTACGCGAGGTGACCGTGGGGCACCGAGCGGAGCTGACGCAACACATGACAGACGCTTGAATAAGGAGCGGATGCGATAGCCAGGAAAGACGTAGCTTTGTGAACGTCTATCCTAGCCATCAAGGTGAATTCTTCCACCCACGGAGGGAAATTCACGAGAGCAGCCAAGCGGTTTAACCACTAAACCACAGCGGCAGGTCAAAAGCCACAGATGAATGGCACGAGGTAAAGGTGGCCAAGAAAGAAAAGCGCTATGGCCATATGCATAGGAGAAAGGAGAAAGGAGAAAGGTACTCATGAGTAGAAAAGATTTAGTAGTAATAGTACTATAATTAAGCGTAGCATATAAGAATTGTAATCGAAAATTGTAAGTAATTGTAAAACCGTCAAAAGCACAAGAAATATGAAGAAAACACATAAATCACTGCAAAAGTCTAACACCAAACACGTTTCTACACACTTTTGTCTTTTTCCTTTCCATTCTACTAACGCCAAATTTGTGAAGGTGTCCCGTTTCATCCCAACAATAAATCATTCTGATATACCTTAACTTATACCCTGGGGCACCTGTTTTTCTATTTTCTTCCATCTTTTATACAATACCTTGCAGGGAGCAATTTTTTTCACCACACAGCGTCGGACGGCACAACCACCCGTCCAACCAGGTTTTTTTTTTCCTTTCTGCATAATACCAACATGCATATAACTTCAAGAACATGTATTTTCTTTGTATTTTATATTTTTATTATTTTTAATGTCGAATTTCATAGTGATTAATTTTAGATAAACAATTAACTATGTATACCCACAACCCACCCCCTCTGAGCACACGCTAAACTCACAACACCACCGGGACAACACGACACCGACACTGAAGAAAAAGAAGAAGAGGGACAGGCAGAAAACGACGAAACATCATCACAACGACACGCCCACTCTACTTCCCGTTCGCGAGGACGCGAACTAACGACGGAGGAGTCTTGTACAGCCCGAGGGGGGGGGGGGGAAGTACCCCTGAGAGCCACCCCGCCATCTTCTACCAAAACCACCCCAACTGGAAACATTAAAATTCCAGAACATATCTCTACACAGCAAGTGGCGACCACCTAAGCCTAGGAGGTTGGCCAACGGCTTGCAAAACACACATAAACATTTACACTAACAACTATCTAGGGCAGCTACACTGATGCAACGCTGACCAAGCAGCGCCGAAACGTATAAGAATGGAACCTGGACAGGAGGGATTATCTGTTCTGTTCTGTTCTTCGCCAGCGGCCCTGCCCGACGTCCGTTCCAGCTCTTCACCAGGTGAGATCTAGCAGGTGATCAGGATCCTTATTCTTTTAAACACTTACCCCAAACATTTGTACTCTTCACAAATTGTATTTCATATTTGTTTAAACTCCCCTAGAGGGACATCACATTACATCAACTGGCCAATAAATACATGGTCAGTAAACGACACGCTTGTTACTAATTACACTCCACTTTACATCCTCATACCCCACCTGACCTTCGTCATAATTGCCCCTGACCGTAGAGGCCAGTAATTACATAATCAGGTTTCATTGTGTTCGAGCACGCGACTCGACTTCATAGCGTCGAGTCCCTGACTCTGCACATTCATTGAATTGTTCATCCTACTCAGCTGGCAAGCTGGTTTAACAGCCGGCACTTAGACAATCATCCCCTGACAGATAATTGCATCTTGCAGGGACGCCCCCAATAGATTAAGCACCTACACCAACACACTAGACTAGTAGTCTCTCCTAACCACGGGACACTACTCTCATTTCGGAAGCAGTTCTCTAAATTAGCACAGATACACTACCGTGTTTTTCCCACCCCCAACCAAGGGATAAAACAATAATAATAATAATAATAATAATAAAAATAGCCAGACTGTGTAACTCAGTGCTATTTTTCTCGAGGATTCGATCTGCGTTCAGTCATGTAGTAAATGAAGGTGATCAAATACGACAGATTTATGTCAATGGATATAATAGCACGTAAAAGATATCCAGCGAATACAAAATTTCGGCAAATCGACATCCCCGAAAAACATAAAAATAAGTTAGTATGTCTAAAAACCTAATTTAAGATTATAATTATAATGATTAATATATTATTATTTTTATTATTATTATTTTTCTTTTCGCGTTTTGCCCATTATAGAGCGCGCTTGAACTTGTTTTTCGGCTTGATGATATTCGCCTTCCTATCTTCCCAAAATCTCTTCATAAAGTCACTGTGCTGCTTCTTCCGTTCTTCTGTCCACTTGGTTCCAGTCCTGCCACTAGTTTTCACCCTAAACTTGTGCTTTGTTACTGCGGTCCTGAAGACTTTGCGGTTTCTCAGAATATTTTCTCCGATGTTCAACTCTTGCAGATCCTCTCTTGATTCATCCAGCCAGGCTATCCTTGACTTCTGAGAATTTATTACATTGAATATCCCTTTTGTAAGTCTATAATCGTCCATCCTGAAGAGGTGTCCATAAAATGTTAAACGTCTTCTTCGTACAGTGTTGCTGAAACTATCTATGTGACGGTATAGATCTGAATTTCGTCTTTTAATCCAAATTCCGTTTTCTTGTATGGATCCGAATATTTTTCTAAGAATTTTACGTTCTTGCTTTTCTATATTTGCAATTTTAGAATGACCTCCTAAAGCTATGGTTTCTGAAGCATATAGACCTTCCGGTAGTACAACTGTTTTGTAGTGTTTCAGTTTTTCATTATGTGACATTACTAGATGTTAGGCCCCTTAAAACAACAATTATCATCATCATCATCTTTTATTATAGTGATCCCATGTTAGTCTGAATGCTCTATGAAGTTTTGAGGCTCTTTCTGTGTTAGCCAAACTGTCCAATCCTGAAGGAAGAATTATTTTTCCAAGGTATTTAAAAAATTCTACTTGGAATATTGCTCCATACGCTGTTTCTATTTTTTTCTTTCTTGTTCTTTTGCTGAAAATTCTGCATGTACTTGGTTTTTTCAAATGATATTTGAAGGCCTGCTTGAGATGCTATTCTGTATAATGTCTCAATAGCATGCTTAGTTTCTTCTTTGTTCCTAGTGATAATCGCTAGGTCATCTGCGAAAGATTTCACATTGATTTTGTTTCGAGCAGTTCCTGTGCTAACGCCTTTGATGTTCTTTTCCCACTCTCTGATGAATTTATCTAGAACCAGGTAAATAGAAGGGGTGAAAGTCCGTCTCCTTGGCGAACACCTGTTCGTAATTCAAAAGAGTCAGAAATTTCCCCAAGAAACTTCACCTTCGATGTTGTATTGGTGAGAGTCTGACGAATCAGTTCTCTGGTCTTCCTGTCCACTTGAAGTTCTTCTAGCGTCTCAAACAGGGTCTGCCTGTCCACAGAATCATATGCTTTCTTTAGGTCCACAAAGGTGACAATTGTGGGGTTGGATCTGCGGATCTTCAAAATCATCTTCAGATTCCATATCTATTCAGCACATGAACGACCTTTCCTAAAACCCGCTTGATATTCACCAATCAAATGGTCTGTTTGTTTCTCTAGTCTGTTCAGAAGAGCTTTAGATAGGATTGTATAGGCCACAGATAATAGGGATAAACCTCTATTGTTGTTTGGATCAGTTTTGTTACCTCTCTTGTGCAATGGATGTATTAACGCGCACTTCCAGTCCTGTGGGATCACTTCTGTTTCCCAAATTGCTTTTAAAATTGCGTGGATTCTTCTGGTGACCTCTTCCCCTCCGAGTTTCAACATTTCAGCGGTAATACCATCTTCTCCTGGTGCTTTGTTATTTTTTAGAGATTGAATGATTTCTGCTGTTTCTTCCATTGTCGGTGGATGTGAATCTGGATTCGAAGCAGGCTTTTCAAAGTGCATTTTTTCTTTCGGTGGGTCACAATTGAGTAGGTCTTGGAAGTAATCTGCTAAGATCTTGCAGTTTTCCTTGGTGTGTGTTTCTAGTGAGCCATCTGGTCTACTGAAACATATGCTAGGTGGCTGATAACTAGACAGACTCTCACGGAAGGTCTTATAGAAATTTCTGGTGTTGTTTTTTAGGAAATCCTGTTCTATCTCTTTGAGTTTATTCCTGTCGTATGTCCGCTTCTCCCTGCGGATGACCTTAGCTGTTGATTTCTGGATCTTAAGGAATAATTCCCATCGTTCAGTTGTCTGATGTCCGTTCCATTTATTCCAGGCTTTAATTCTGTCTTCAATTGCTTTATCACAGGTTGTGTTCCACCATCTGTGTTTCCTTTTCCTTGGGGGCTGCCCTAACTTCTGTGCTGATGTCAGAATTGAATTTCCTAAGTCCCTCCAGTCTTTGGGATTTTGCTCTTTTATAGCCTGAAGAAATTCCTTGGCGTTCTGCTTGAGGTGCTCCGGATCCACTCTTAGTAATCTCTTAGTTTTTGGTTTGGATCTATTAGGCTGGAATTTCACTTTGATTTGGCTTAAGTAGTGATCAGAGTCAATCACTCCCCTGCGCACTCTAACATTTAGGATTTCACATATGTTCTGTTTGGACACTGCTACATGATCAATTTGGAATTCTCCTAGTGCTGGATTTGGTGATTTCCATGTTTTCTTCTTGTGTGGAGACCTGGTGAAATATGTAGACATGAGCCTCAAATTAAAGGATTTACAGCAATTTATCAGATGCTCACCATTCTGATTTGTTCTCCAATGTGCTGGATAATGACCAACTATGGATCTATACTTCTTTTCTCTACCAATCTGTGCGTTAAAGTCACCGAGTAAAATTTTGACATGATGTTTAGGAATTTTGCTGATGGTTTCCTCAAGGAGTTCCCAAAAGTCTTCTACTTTCTGAGGGATTTTCTTATTGTCAATGTTTATGGGAGCGTGGGCATTAATCAATGTGTATGCCTTGTTGCTTGATTTTATTGAGAGAACGGAGATCCTTTCGGAAGGAGAAGTAAAGTTGAGTACTGAACTGGCTATTGTTTTTCTTACAAAAAACGCTGTTCCGAATTGTGATAAATTATCTCCATTTTTTATGGCTGGTTTCCCCTTATATATCCTAAAGTTTTCTGAATCAAAATAGTTTTCGTCTTAGAAACGTGTTTCCTGAATGGCTGCAATTTGAATATCAAATTTATTCAAGGAGTCAATTAACTGTTTAAGTTTCCCAGTTTTGAGCAAAGTGTTCACATTGACTGTTCCGATGAAGTTCTTTTTCTTCGGGCGAAGAGATTTTGAGAAGCTCCGACTCTTCTCAGCATGATGCTCCCGATCCCCCAGAATCTGATGATCGGGAGAACCCGAACTGTATAAGTCCGGGGCCTGGGGTAGTTGCTGTGATCCAATACGATCCATCATGCCAGGTTCACAAGTTGAAAGTGAAAGGTTGGGGTGATCACACGAAATGATCACATGGTTGCTACTCGATTGTTGAGATCGAGAGGTGCCACTCGATGTTTTGCAGCTGTTTACAGAGTGTTTGGTCCGCGAGAGGTATTTTATTTCCCTCAAGTCCGCTGGCAAGCCAGTGAGGACCCCCCTATCCGCCACCTGGGACGCGCCACGTGGGAGTATCACCTCTCCCCTGCTACGGCAACGTAGTAGGTTCATGGTTATTATTATTATTATTATATAACTTATACTGTATATATAATTCGCTGGGGCCATCAAGGACCACGTTAAGTCTTGTTGCATTTGACACTGAACTTGGCCTTCTTCAGAGCTCAGATTTCCCTCATTCTTACGCTCTCTGTCCAAGGGCCACCGTGTCTTCTCTTCAGTAGCTCGTCTCGGTTTTTAAACCAGGGAATTTTGGTTTTGGAGTTTTATCAAAAAAGTGAAAGATCACTTTTTATCTTTCTTCGGTGCATTCTTTACAGGTGACAGTAAAATCGTGCTCGTCTTTTACGGATTGTGTCGGCAATTTTCTCTATTTTGCTGTAGACGTCCTCGTTGGATCTTTTTGATGGATTCCATTTTTGTACTTTGATCCCAAGATTCCTCTCACAATTTTGCGCTATTTTTTCCCCAGTTCTTCAAGGAGTCCTTTAGAGATAGGGTTTCGGCTGAATATAGAACTACTGGCTTCAGAACTGTTTCTTGGTGATTTGGGAAATGCATTTTTTGTTGTAGATTGTGCAGGATGTTTGGTAGGCTATTTACAGTTTGCGTACTCGTTCGTAAAGTGCTTTTTTTGTCCAGTCCATTTTTCATGATGACCTCAGCCAGGTATTTGAATTTCTCTACTCGGGTGATGTTTCCATATTTTGTAACGAGTTTTGGTGGGGCCTCTTTGATGTTAGTCATTACTTCTGTTTTCTCAAACGATATCTGCAGACCAGTTTGTTCGGTAATTTCCCTTAACATTTCTACTTGAGCTCTAACGGTTTCTACGTCGTTTGAGAGAACGGCAATATCATCGGCAATGCTAAGCAGTCTGTTGTGATTCCCTTGGATTTGGTTCCTATTCTTAGTGGACTGTAGTTTGTTTCCTGTAATCTCACCCGCCAGGTATTGATGATCTTCTCAAGAACGCAGTTGAAGAGTATCGGGGATAGCCCAACACCTTGTCCTGTTTTGATGTCAAAGGAAACCGAAAGACATTTGTGAAACTTCACCTTTGATTTTGTATCGGTCAGGGTGGCTCTAATTAATGCCAGCAGTTTCAAATCAACTCGAAATTCATTTAAGATGTGTAGCAGGACTTCCCGGTCAATGGAGTCGTACGCTTTCTTGAATTCCACTAAGACAGACCTTGGTGTACAATATCTGATGTTCATTTTGAGATTTTGGATCTGCTTGGCTGTAGAGCGAGTTTCTCTGAATCATCCTTGGTATTCACCTATTTGATGATTGACTTGTGCTTCCAAAGGCTCCAGGATGGCAAGTGATATAATTTTGTAAGTCACGGGTAGCAAGGATATTCTTCTCTAGTTGTTGAATGTTCTTCATGCTGCCATTTTTGTGTAATGGATGGATCAAAGCTGTTTTCTAAACTGCGGGTAGGGTCTTCTTGCTCCAAATTTCTTCAATTTCTTTTGCAAGATATTAAGTGATTCCTCTGGGGCATATTTCCATAGTTCTGATACTACTGAGTCTTCACCCGGCACTTTGTTGTTTTTGAGACTGGCAATGTGGCGCTTGATTTCATCTTGCCGGGTGGTCTGGAATCTGGGTACCTAAGTAAGGGTTCCTTGGTCTCAATGGGGCTTTGTGGTTTAGAGCAATTAGGTAAATTCTTGAAGTAATCTGCCAGAATGCTACACTTTTCTTCTTTTGATGTGGCCAGTGTGCCGTCCTTTCGCTCAAAGCATAGAGATGGTGGTTTATAGCCAGTGAGTGTGCGTTTGAAGGCTCTGTAGTACTCACTGCTTTCATTCTTCCTAAAGTTTTGGTCTATCTTTTCAATGAGAGATGTTTCGTATTTACGTTTCTCAGTTCTGAACATCGTAGCTGCTTGGGCACGTTGGGTTTTGTAGGTTTCCCAATCAGTTTCTGATTTCGTAGAGTAGTACTGTTTCCATGCATTGAGTCTTACTTTCAGGACTGATTCGCGGGTATCATTCCACCAGGCATGCTTTTTGCTTCTATTGATTTCTGCAAAGACTTTGGCGGCCTCAACAAGGAGACTTTTGGTGTTGTTTAAAGTAACAGTCATTTGGTCTTGCCTTCTCCTGGAACTCCACGACCCTTTGACGAAGTGTATCGTTGTCTAAGCGTGTGATCTGTTTGGTTGTCTTCCTTGCATTTGCAGGAATTGATTTGAATTTCATCAGAAACATATAGTGATCTGAGGCCACATTGATGCCTATCTTTACTTTGACATTCATAATCTCAGGACTGTTTCTCCTGGAGATTGCAACATGATCTATTCGGAACTCTCCGAGAGTTTGGACGGTATATCACCAAGTGATCTGCTTTCTGGGTAGATGGAAAAAGTGGTTCGACATGACCTGGAGGTTGTGATTTTCGCAAATGGACACCAGTCTTTTGTCGTTGGTTTCTTGTACTTCCGTTCACGACCTAGTTGGGCGTTGAAGTCACCCAAAAGAAGCATGACATGGTGCTTGAAAATTTTGTCAAATTTTTCATCCAGTAAGTCCCAGAAATTATCAACTTCGTGTGGATCAGACTAGGTTTTGTTCGCGCATTTTATTGTTAGTTTAAACAATCTGTCATTCACAGGTTCGAAATTCGCAACCGATTTAAGGATCTTGGTTCAAATAGCAAACGCGGTTCCAAGCATCTCAACTCCATTGAGGATTCCTGTTTGCGCTTTGCTCTTGGAAAAAACGGTAACCTTCGTATTTAAAAATCTCTTCATCTGGGTACCTTGTATATTGTAGGGCCATTATGGATATCTGATTTTCGTGAAGAGCTTTAGTGAGGGTTCTCAGCGTGCCAGTTTGTGTAAGTGAATTTATGTTGATAGTTGCTAGAAAGGTTTTGGATTTTGACCTGAGTTTCTTGACTCTTCGGGGTACACCGAGACGCTGTGATTCGTTTCTTGCATTGTGTCGAGTCTCCCCCAGAATTCGAACGAGACTCGTGCGCCGTGGCGTTCACGACGAGGGATTTATCCGAAGACGTACCCCCTGGGGTATGTTTCTTGAAACGTTGTGCCATCATGCTTCTTGACTTGACTTTGCTTTGGACAGGTACCCATCCTTTTACAACTAGGGTTGTTAGCCCTAGAGGTTGCCTCAAGATGTTTTCTGGCGTCTGGTCATTTTCTAAACTTTGCCGTAACCCTGGCAAGAGACTAGGTTTTTTTTTCACTGTGATATCCTATTTCCCTACTGCCCTCTGACTCTTCTGGCGAGCTTCCCCAATTATTATTATTATTATTATTATTATTTTTATTACAGTTGTTGCACTGTCTTCGAATAAAGTTAGACCTTAATTGTTAATTTCACATTTACCACATCTTTAGGATTTCAATTTCCTTATTTATATTGTGTCATAGGCCATAAGGCTGGCTGAATCCTAAACAGATTTACTAACTCCCGTCATGCAGGCGTGATGGAATGAATGTTGTGATGGTGGTGGTGTCAATGTGTTGTTCATAGGTTTGGTTTGTGTATTTCATTGCTAATGACAGACACAGCGAGGGGAGCACTCACCTTCAGACTCTGGTCTACATGTCACAGCTTTGGAGAGGTGGCTGACGAAAAGAAATAAGCTATGTTGCGAAGAGGAATCCAGCCTTTTGGCTTTTCAAAAGCATTCACCATTTTTTTTTTGTGATTTAATTTCACCTACACTAATGAAGATACCCTACCAAAAATCTTGAAGTTGTTTGATAGAAAACCATCTTCTATCACCAGAAAAACGAACTTTATATACTTCAATTATACCCTGTATAATGGTTTATTATCTTACGTAATAAAGCCACGTGTAACATCCTACGGAAGAGTAATCTAACCAGAAAAAATTATAAAGAACTAAATTGACAGCAAATACTTTATTTTTTGTATGCAAGCTGTGTACAATGTGTCAATGTATTAATTTTGAAATAACAAAATACTTCAGGTAAAAGGGACAGAAAAGTGATAAAGGAGATATTGCTACCTGTAACTAACCGATATGCGAGTGTGTCACCGTATTAAATATCCTAAGCATACACTATTATCGTCCAAGAAACGTTGAATAGAGAATGATCCGGAGTCTCACTGGAACCATAAAGTCGTTGTCCGAGTCGGTAACAAGCACGAGAGTGCATGTGCATACCGTGAGCTGATATCAGAGGTGTGTTGTTGTTGTAAATAATATTTTACAGTACTCCGGGAACGTGTAACTTGAAGTGGTGTTACTTTTGAATTACAAGAAAGAAGCAAACATTATTATTAGTATTATTATCATTGAAATAAAAAACAATCATGACATTCCTATAGTAATTTATTTATTTATTCTTCTTTTTTTGAATCAGTCACTTTGGTGTACGTCAGATCAATCACTTTTTTAGATGCTTGTGCTCTCCTTTTCTCCCCATACTTTTTCATTCTACCTAATCTCCTCTTCCTTTCCTCTTATGATATCTGCATCGGTTTTTTGGTGTCGACTCTGGCTTGGAACTCCTTAGTGTTGTTCTTCGTCACGGTTTTGTCTGTACCATTCATTAATATGATATCAATTTACATATTTACTTATTTATTTTTTTATTAAGATTTCGTTGCAAGTCTGGAACCTCGTGCCATGTCCCATCAACTCTTGACAAAGTAATTAGGTCTGCTATGCATTGTAGCTACACCATGTGTGAAGTATGAACCAGGAGTTATCTCAAATTACATCAGCATTGTAGTCGTGTCATACCATCCGTGCGAATCAAGGTGCGCGAGGGCTGATAGCAACGACAAAACAAGTCCCATTAATCCGTTATAATAACTGTAGATTTCAGGATAATCACACGATTATCAGCAATTATTGTCGTCTGTCCGTTGCCGAGATTTGTTTTGTACTTCGTATTCATGAAAGTAGGCTATGTATGACTTGATTTATCGCAGATCCGTAGGTAAACACATTTACAAAACGTTTACGATACATGACTTCTTATTCAGAAGATAAAATTAAATAACAACTTACAATCATCCGTAACAAAGAAGCATGTAACATCCTACTAAGAGTAATCTGCCCGGAAAGAAATATAAAGAACTAAAATGACTGCTAATAGTTTATAATTTAATATGTAAGCCGTATAGAGTGTCTATCTGTACTACTTTTAAATAACAAATCTTCAGGGAAACAGATCAGACCGCACCATGAGAGATAAATGAGACATTGCTACCTAAGGTAACATAGGCTATATGCAATTGCATCATTATACAGTATTTAATACTCCTAAGCATAAATGATTATCGCCCAAGAAACACACCATTCATATTTGAGCGGTTATGAAAAATTGTATCATAGTCACACTAGAAGCATTAAAAGGTGATCTGACTCGGAGGGCAGCAGAATATACATGCGCATACCGCCAGTTGACAGCAGAGGTGTGTTTTTAGCCTATTTCCATGTATAAAAAAGGCTTATAAAATCACCTTTTGTCCGTGTGTAGGCCTATGTGTGTATATATGTGTGGGTGTGTCCCTAATAAAATCTAAACGACTGCAGCGATTTAAATGAAATTCGGTAAGGTCATAGTACTGTTATGTCCAATTCCGACACTGCCCTTTAAATTTTATTATGTCTCTCCAGTCTAACATGGCGGCTGTGCCAAATATTTCACCAGCATTCTATATCTCTGAAACTATTAATGATATCACCCTGACATTTTGTACGGTGATAAAGGAAGCTACTAAAAGTTCACCTATGGCTTTCTTGAAAACTTGTCAAGTACAGAACGAACATGGTGGCAATGCAAATTTGATCCATTCAAATAGACTTTTCTTGTGATTTAATCATCCGAACGCAATGAAACATGGTAAAGCAAATGTTTATACACATTGTAATGCTCTGACATTTAATTTAGTACAATTGTTTACATAACCTCAAGATGGCGGCTGTGCAAAATTGTAAAATTAAGTGTTTATTTCTTGTGTCCTAATCATGCGATCAAAGTCAACGTTGGAATCATGGACCTACGCAATAATCGCTATCTAATAGTACATAACTCTATGGCGTACATATATAAAAATCCAACATGGCGAACATCCGAAATCTTTAGACGGTCCTCAATACCTACTAATCTATGACAGCAATCAAACTGAAATTTTGTATGTTGATAAAAGCTATGAACATAAGTTCAACTATGGGACGTTCAATAACCTGGTGAGTACAAATCCAACATATCAGCGATGCGAAATTTAAATATTTAAATAGACGTTTCTCGTGATTTAATCATTCGAGCGCAGTGAAACTTGGTACGGTAAATGCTTATACAAATTTTAATCCACTGACATCTAATTTATTTCAATCGTATTTATAACCACAAGATGGTGGCTGTGCGAAATTTTAAAATCTCATTTTTATTTCTTATATCCTGATCATGCGATTGAAGTTTGAATAATACACCTACGTAATAATCTAAATGTAAATAGTACATAACTATATGGCCTACATACTGTATATAAAAACAAACATGGTGACCATCCGAAATATTTAGACGGTTCTCAATATCTACGAATCTACCTTGTTGCAGCAATCAAGCTGAAATTTCATACGTTGATAGAGGAAATTAACATAAGTAGGATATATGAAAATAGGCTATTTATTTCTTCGCGGAACTACTTGTTTCTATGGTTAAATAATAATTTGCAGTACTCGAAGAACATATAGCTTGAAGTGGTGTTATCTTGGAATTACTAACAAGACGGTTCTCAATATCTACGAATCTACCGTATTACAGCAATCAAACTTAAATTGTGTACGTTGGTAGAGGAAGTGAAGTTGATAGTGAAGTTTATAACAATCATGGCATTGTTATAGTAAAATAATTATTTATAATGTATTAATTTATTAATTTATTAATTTGTTATTTACTTATTTATTTATTTATTTATTTATTTAGGTTTTGGTGCCACTTTGGATCCTAGTTTCATCTCCCGTCATCTCTTGACAGAGTATTTAAATCTGCTATGAAATATAGCACCACCATGTGTGAAGTGTGAACAAGGAGTTAGCTAAAATCTCACCAGCTTTGTGGTCTCGTCATACCATCTATGTGAATCATGGTGCGTGCTGGCTGATAGCAACGACAAAACTAGTCCCATTAATCCGTTACAATAACTGTAGGATTTAAGATAATCACACGATTATCAGCAATAGATTGTCATTTGTCTGTCAACGAGATTTAATTTGAACTTCGTGTTCATAAGAATTGGTATCTCTCGATTTATATCCTCAGATCCGTAGTTAAACACATTTACAAAACATTTACGATTATATACTACCCTACCAGGGAATTGTTACCACTAGAAGGAGAGCGTAGCTGTTGTGTATTCAATACGTCATCTCGCCTCGTTATGACTGCAGCGAGCGGCGAGCGGGGCAAGGGGATGGGACTCATATACAGTCATAGGCTACAATGAGAACACACCGCACAGCACACGGCCCAGCATGAATCAGGCACACAAGTAACGTCCATCGCAGGCGTGTGGCTGGGCGGAGCGCATTAATTCCGATTTCCGCCACCGGTAACAATTCGCTGGTCGGGTAGTAACTGCTTATTCAGAAGCTAAGCAACAGCTTATAATCTTACGTAATAAAACAACATGTAACATTCAACGAATGAGTAATCTGTCCTAAAAAGTGATACGGAAATAAAATGATTAAAACACTTTATATTTTTTATGTAAGTCATACACTGCAAAACCTTTGAATGACAACAAGGCTTCAGGTAAAACGGGTCTATCACCACATTAAATACTCTCTTCAGTCACATTAATGTGACCACCGCCAATGTTTGACGTGAACGTGCCATAACCCCACACCGATGGCAGGTGACAGCACTAGCAGTGGAGGGTAGCCTATATAAAGCGTGTCGAATGGAAGCGGAAAACAGTGCAGGCACAGTCGTAATGTGGACACGGAGCGATTTATCTGACATATAAATGGGCATGATCATAGGCTTTCGGGCAAGGGTGGAAGCATTTCCGAAACGGCTACGTCTGCAAACTGTTCGCGTGCCACCGTGGCTAAAGTGTACCGGGCATGGCAAAATGGCGCTATTCAAAACAGACGCCGAGGCAACTGTGGTGCACCACGGGCCATAGATGAGATGGGTGAACGACGACTGCGGAGATGTGTACGGGCGAATAGACGTGCAACTGTAGAGCAACTGACCGCCCAGGAACCACGGGGCTTCCAACCGTGTCTCCGTTCAGCGAACATTGCTGCGTATGTGCCTCCGCAGCAGACGCCTAGTTCATGCGCCCATGCTGACTGCTATTCATCGGCGACAAAGGCTGAAACTTGCACGCCAATACCACGTCCGCAGGCGGCGTTATCCGATGAATCACATTTTGTGCTTCATCGCACAAATGGCTGTCGGCGTACACGGTGCAAAACGTCTGACCGCAAACTCACTGCAACAATCGCCGGACGGGTCCAGGCTGGAGGAGGGAGCGTTATGGTGTGGAGAATGTTTTCGTGGCATTCCCTGGGCGATCTCTCTCTACCTGCACGTCTCGCAGCAGTGTGCGCTGCAAAACGTGGTTAAGCAGGCTATTCACGGGTGGTCACATTAATGTGACTGGACAGTGTATTTCTAAGCATACACTACACTATAAACGCCCAAGAACATACCGTTGGGATTTGAACGTTGAAATAGGATCGATCCACAGTGTAGCTTGAAGTGGCATTCGTTTTGAATTAGATGAATGAAGGAAACATTATTATTAGTGAAATTTAACACAATCATGACATTTCAATAGTAATTATTTATTTATGTATTTATTTATTTGATTGGTCGTTAGTTCCGTCATTCCTTTACTCCTTCATAAATTATATTTATTATTTGATTGATTGATTTATTTATACTTTTACTAGCAAACCGGCCCGGGTTCGTCCGGGAACAGTTATGAAAGCATTACGTGATAAGCGCTTTTTTTTCCCCCAATGTCAATGAACAACAACCAATATACGTTTTACGTCTCGGCATGATGGGTTAAAATCACTGACTGGACTATTACTTATATTCTCATGGAGAGGCATGTGCAACAAATTCTTGACAGACGTAATTTAAGAATGGCGAGGTGCATGAAGCACAAATCCCCCTTCCGTCCAATCTTAACTTGACTTTGAATTTTGCGGAACGAAAAGTTCACAGGCGAAATGAAGAAAAGCCGAGTTGCACTTACAGGGAAACTCCAAACACAAACACTCTTATCTAAAATTTTTAACTCAACACAACTTGACATTTTGCTGCTGGCTGTATCTGGGGCAGTAAGCTCGTCCACTAGATAAGTTGTAACTGGGGTGATTGACTCGCCCCTAGCTAGCTCGTAAACTGTTGCCTCAGTAACTGAATGGAGATTGCTGGAAGAAACGAAAACGTAAAAACACTTATGGTAGGCGATGTATTGAAGATAGAGATATCCTCTCGCGGGCTTTCTTGTAGAACTTTTCATGCTGATCAATTCTTACACTCATAGTATTGTGCCCGTTTGGACCGAGATCCAACGACCACATTTTGTAAAATACCGAAATCAGTTCAGCACGAGAAAATATATCTCAGGGTCTATATAGGTGAATACTTGGGTCTAATCTGGCATCCCTGATCTCGGTAATTCACAAGTAAGGTAAGGTGAGAAATTATTTTTGAACTAGCACATTCCTTAAAATTCTCAATTTATTTATAAATAAAAAATATGATTCAACTGGTAAAAACCCTGAACAAAGATAAAAACACATCACACATAAGAAATCAATGGTCCCTATAATATTAATAGAATTGTCGTAGATGTGATAATCAGAAAAAAATAATTAGTCCATTCTGATATCCATAAAAAATCTAAAAGAATATTTACACTCGGAAATCACTGTTCAATGAAGAGTTCTGAGTGATCCCTACTATTTACACGTTCGTAGTTCACTTTACAACGATTGCAATTTGATTTTATCAAATATTCGTTGCAAAAATTTCTCAAAATAAAAAGTCACTTGATTCATTCGGTGTTATTCCAAAATTAAACTTATTTGGAAAATTATCATATCACTGATTCGTTGTTTCATAACAATATCAATACTCGACTGACAAAGTCGAATGTTAATAATTGTTCATAAAGATTTTCAAATTAGAAAAAACAAAATTTTTTCAAAAACTTTCATAATATTTTGAAAATTCAACTTTCTTCTTTTATCACTTTCATTTGTTTAATTGTCATAAACGATTTTAAATTATTCTCATATGTTATTAACATTACACAAAAATTCTTGTAAACAATGTTATTTCTATCCACCATCAGCGGATTAAATCATCTAACTCTTCACCAAATTTGTATGTTAACAAAATTTTCTATCACCAAACTTTTCGTATAATCTCACAAAAAAAATTAATCAATTTTTATTATTATTATTATTATTATTATTGAACCCGCTGAGCTAAGGTTCATGTGATATTTTTCATGACAACACATTTATGATGGGATGTACTACCTTTGAACACACCCAGAAAGCTACGAGAAGCTGAGAGCTTATACAATTCTCTTTGGAGTAGCGGAGAATCGCACTTTTGACTTTGGTGAAGTCAGCTAATTATTTATCTGAGGTCTTATTAATCAACCTTATCTTTCTACGAGACTCAGTATATTCCATTTCGTCATTCAGTATTATTGAAACATTTTGGAGAATGTTTTTTTTTCACTTTAAGGTATGGTAATATCATTGCAGATACGCAAATAGGAATGTAAGTAGTCGCTCAACGACTTAGTTTGACGACTTGCTTCCACGAGGAACTCAGTTCCGTGCACTACGTCAGGAGAATCCGCCCTGTTGAGGCGTGTTATAATACCCGTCGTGTTAGACGTGGGAAATGTCCGCTTTTTAGCGAGGAATCTTTATCAAGTGCCATCGAGCACAATTGTATTGCGAATCACAGTTGTTGATGTGTAGTGATCAGCACGAATAGTGAAGTGAACTTATTTGGCAAGTATTGTGAATTTCTACATTTCTGTAGCACCACATTTTTATACCCACGTGATTTGTGGAGGGCCAAGAGCCTGGTGCGAAATATACAGGTAAATGTGATATTGTTACTTTAGACAAGTGTTATACTAAAAATACATTGCATATAAATTGCTACGGAGGATTCATCCATAAGAAATCAACGCCCATGTCACGGATGCCACGTGATTGGAAAAGTAGAATCTGTGCACGTGTGAAACCGCAGATCAGTGCATAGTCATTTATTAATGATATCTGCAAAGTGTAGAGGCTGTGTTACCAGATATATGTTTAAAGCCTGTGATATCTACGAAGCATACAATAATTTTCAAGTAATAATGAACTACATGAAGTCTAATATTACCGACCACGTGTTCGACATTTACAACACCATGTTCGAGTCGGAGATAATGGGCTAAGTACCATTATGGTATGAGGGAGATGTCTCGGACGGAACGAGCATGATTATGGAACTTCAAGAACGTCGAACGAGAAGGAAGGAATCGAGGATGCCTTTCCTAGGCATGTCCAACCCATTCACGATGTCAACTACAGGGACAGACCGAACCCTGGTCTTTGGGAGAGCCAAAATGGAAGTTCTGATAAGGACGATGCCAATCCTGAAAGCCAGAGGTGCTTTTGTCAACCCTTGTCGTTGGACAGAGAGCTAAGTGTGAGCTCCTTCATATCGTGAGTTTGTACAACCCTTCTTTGTTCTAGTCATTGGTGGTATAGTTAGATTAGTGTAGATTGTAAATCAGCCGAACTTAGTGACAGCCATTTCATAGGTAGGGAATGTAATTAGCATAATTAGATGTCATTTATTTACAGTGATTGTGAGTCACCCTTGGGTTTGATATTTTGTTCAACCCTGGTGCAACCTGATGGACGTCATAGGACGCCAATTTCTGTCTATTGCTAAACGTGACTGTAGTCATTTCGAGGCTACTTTGTTTAACCCTATCTGGGGTGATTTTCAAGTCTTAGCAGACTCTTGTTATGGCAATCTGATGCCATGGTCATGATTCTTTAACTGCACTTTTTGCAGCCAGCCAATGTTACGACCCTGACTTCATTAGAGTAGTCGTATCATTTGGGTAATCGACTGTAATTACCATTTTGTAACTGCATTTATATTTCATTCGAGATGAGCTCAGAAGCCATCCAGGTCAAGTGTGGACCTTACTAGTAAAAGGGACGTTTCGTTGTAGCCTAGCATCGAACCCTGTTCCCAACGTATCATTAAGCAGATCCAGCAGAGAGTGGAGTTTGCGCCATAATATTATTTTGTTAGTGTCAAGTGTGATGACACGTGATTTATTTGAATGTTTGATACAAGAAACTAATGAAGAGTATTTTATTTTTGAGAGCTAAGAGCTTCAGCAATGAGTGACATTGCTATCTTTTAAACTTCTTTGCTATGAAAGACGGAGTTATATGTTTGTAATCAGCTTTATAGCGTGCTTTTTATGCACACATTCTTCGAGGTTTATAACCTATGGTAAAGGTATTATTATGAGGCCTGTTTTACAGTTATTTTCTTGCTTAAATTGCCGGCCCAGTTAATGTGTTGTGACATATAGCGCAGGGAGCCTGCGGCTTGCTGTGACACGAACAGGTTTTTGAATACTTCCCAGCGCCCGACTGAGAGCGCTTGCTTCTAAGTGAGACAGACTGATGTTAACACAGGACAGAATGCTTGTAGCATTCATTTGTTTTTCATTGCATTGATAGCTCATGGAACCCAGTGTCCACTTCTGTGTCTGAGCATATGTTCTGTAGATTGTCATTTGTTAGTTAAACGCCTTTTGCGTGTACCGTTGTTTCGACGAGTACAGTTATGTCAGGTTTCTTATAGTATGTTGTAGGCTAGCCCCGTGAAAGAGGTTTTTCATGTATGAAGGTATTTTGTGTACCATGTCCGGGACTGTTCCCGTAGACCAGATATTTAGGGAGGGTAACTGATGTGTCCAGGCCCATCCCAGAGTTATTGAACGCGAGCTGTGCGCCGCTGGTAACTTGTGTTATTGTGTGTCCGAGTTGTTATTGCTCGTTGATTGTATTCCGACTTTTGAGTCGAGGCTTTTTGGCAGAGATGATCTCAGGGAGACGCTCCGTGCCAAGGCTTGTCAGCTATTATTCGCCATAAACCAACGATAACCTAAACCGACATCTTAATAATAAAACGCATAATTTTGATAAACAAAATATAACTTACGAATCCTTTCTATTTAACCTTGTTCATTTGCATTTGGAACCTGCTGACATAGCCGTGCTAATGAAGGTATTTCCTGGAGGAAATGACTTGAGGACAGCTGACACTTTTTGTAGCGACAGAAGCTTGCTCGAACCTTTAGTTCGTAGCTTGTGGAGCGCAGGCCATACGATGTTAGACGTAGTCTTCACTACGCAGTCGTCACCGTAATTACACACGTTAAATGACTATGGCTTACAAACAGTAAACCAAGGTGTAGGCAGGCTTTGAATAAAACTGTGGTCTTGTATTTATTTATTTATGTAAAAGTGTACGAATCCTCTATGTTACCCTTTTGTGTGCTGATTAGCACCTAGTTCGTAAGAATGTCTTAGATGTTTTTTTATGGCTTGTCACATAGCTTTGATTGTAATTGTTTGATATTACGGACGTCACCGCCGTAAATTTTGTAATTAATTGATAGGACTTAGCTAGATGAATTAATATTAAATGTAAATGTGGAGATGGTATCATCCTAACTTAGATTTGTTTTGCTACCCTGTTAAATGTAAATTCCGATATTAGCTTGATCTTGTAACTTGACCTAGGGTTTTTCGTCGTACCATTTTCCTAGTGTTGCTGTTGTTGCTTTATTATTGTGAGACAGATCTTTCACGAGGGTTTACTGTAACTTCTCAGGTAGGGACCTGCCCTTTATTTTTGATTATTTATTAGCTTGTGGATTAGCCGATAGAAACCCTCCGAACTAGGATAGGGGTTTGTCAATTTTACAATAAATTTTCACGATGTTTTACATAAGTCTGGATGTTTCCTTTCTCAGTCTAGCTTTTAAGGTGAACCTTTCCTTGGGCAGTCTATGACCTTACGTCACCATGTACCACGATCCCCGTGGACGATAGTTTCTCGTGCCGCTTTGGCCTATTTGGAAGTTCACCTGATCCTCTCGGCAGTTAGGTCCGGCGGATGAGATGTTAGGGAAGTCATTGCGGTTGTTGGCTGTCCTGGCAGCTCCTCTGACGGGCTCATTATTAATTAATTAATTTCAAACTTTCCCTTCACTTTATTTATAACAAGTTTTCTCAACCTCTCATATGATGAATATTTTATTTGCTCATTTCCAATGTTATTATTATTGTTATTCAAAAATAAAAATCATTAATTATTTATTTTAATT
Source organism: Meconema thalassinum (assembly GCA_946902985.2). NCBI lineage: Eukaryota > Metazoa > Arthropoda > Insecta > Orthoptera > Tettigoniidae > Meconema > Meconema thalassinum. Next base: position 247,709,904 of record OX336389.2, on the reverse strand, counting down.
CATTTCCACTTTTCATCTTATTATTTTTTTCTTCCTCGGTCAGGTTCAACAAATCTGAATTCAAGTTCTTCAAATATTTATTTAGGGATTACATTTGAATTTCGAGTTGATCCAGAAAAAAAAATGGATTAACAGAATAGTGAAATCTGACAAGAATATGGGGCGGTCCACATCGCCTAACCCTTATTTTACAAATATAGCCTACAGGCTCCTTCAAACATCCGCACATACTTCTGTGCCCACATCCTTCTATGCCCACAACTACGGGAATAAAACCCACTTTTGGATGATCCCCTAGGCCTCCACAACTTTAAGTGTCGCCAAACGCACACTAAAATCATCACCAGAATATTCTGCATACAACATCATATTATAACTATTATATTTCTTTTACATATTATATGTTTTCCTTGTAATATTCTGTCAATTACTAGACTGTGGTTCTTCAGTATTATTTTACCAATTAAATAAATTCTGGTCAATATCTCCTTGCCTCCCATTTACATAAATTCTCCCTATTTGATACATTAAATACCTGCTGTTCCCTTCTTTTTTATCTGAATATTTTCTTTTCTTTCTTCTTTTTTTTTAAGTGATTTTGAAAAAATAATTCTGAGCTCAAAAATCTAATACTTCATTCTCTTCATCCATAAACTCATTTAAATTTATTTAAACTTCCAAACAAAGTTATTTAATTTAATTCCTTCCAACTAATTAAATTCATCCACAAATTATTATTATTATTATTATCACCACAAAAAATATTTAAGCATCATCAATGTCAAATGATTATTATCGCCCTATTCTTTTAAATAAATAAATAAATATTTAAGTCTCATCTGTGAATTATTATTATCAACGTCTCCTATTAATTTTTATTTAATGCATTAATTATTTAATCACAATAAACAATTATCAAAATTTAATTTTAATTCCTAATGTTCGGTATTATCACTCCCTAATTATTTATAACTTTAAATAGCGTTGTTATTATTAATATTATTATTAACTTATTCACTTCACACTTGATTATTATTATTATTATTATTAACTTATTCACTTCACACTCCATTATTATTATTATTATTATTATTATTAAATAAATCAAATTATATAAATAATCCAAGCCTCAATTACTTCTGTTCTCATAATCAGAATTAACGAAAAATATTTATATCCCTTGGAATAATCGAAATATTTCATGTCGAAACATGAACTAATGCCTGTCCTAACAAAAATCTTAGATCGAAAAATAAATTGTCAGACAGCAGTTCCATTTGTCATCCAGGCAAATACAATCGAAGATCTAGCTAATATCTAGCTATGGTGAAAAATGTGTGTTGATTACTGATCGTGACTGTTCAATAATATGGAATTATCTAATACTACTGGTTAGTGGATAGTACATGAAATGGTTGTCTTACTTCATTCTTGTTGTAGATGATGGGCGTGTACTGCGGTGTACACTATTCCCACAGTGCCTTCCCATGGCCATCTGCCGTATCCAAATACCTCGTTCGTCTCCATGTTCTTCCAGTCCTACGAGTAGTTTTAGCGGCGCATGATGATGTGTGCAGTCATCCTTTCGAAATAACTCCCGTTATCACTAGTACCGTGTAACATGACAAAAAGTTGATCAGTCATAGACTGCTACAGTACTCCTGTAGATTAGAGAATAAATCCCATGTTCCAATAATGCGGTTTCGTTTGCACGCTAAGATAGGAACACCTATTAGCTGCATAAACGAACAAAATGAAATAAACTTCTCCTGATGAATTCGAAGTGCCTGATGTATAGTCACAACAAGAAATACATCGTTCTGTAGGCCAACTTCCGTGAATGGTTTCGACACTACCATCACCTGACTATAGAATAAGTGACCTGAAATTCAGTGAATATTCTAAGTCCATTCGCTGCCAAAAGTTAAGTTCGTTCACTTGAACAAAAACTAAGTCGTGCTGACCACTGGTACGGCGACTAAGTCCTCCGACCGTCAGAATCTAGGTGTGTATACTGTCACTTTCACGTAGCGTAGATCCGAACATAAACAAATGCTTTGAAGATATGATGCCTCCCTGCTCAGCAACGTGGCCTTTTATAGTTCAGCGAGACATTATTCGAGAATATTCCATCTCGTATCTCGGCTTCTACTGGACCAATTTTAATGCATGATAGCTGAAAATCCTCCTCATGTTATAGCCAGAAAAGTATGCTAATTTCCTAGCGTCCGTCTCTTCTCCTTAAGGTAATTCTAAAAAATTATTTCTCATGACGTATTCAGGCTCCACGTCATAATCTCGCGTCACTCGTCCCTGCGATGTATGCTTCCCTCAGCACTCTTGAGTCTCCTCCGCGCGTTATTCAAATCATCCATTCCTTCAACCTCTTCAACTAACAACTCCTCTTTCCAAAATAAGAATGTCAACAATGTCACGGACGTGTGAACGATCCGGGTATAGTATATAGATATTTTTAACGGTTTGCCCAGCGTAAGCTTAAAAGGCGCACGGACGCCAGTTTTTTTTCGACCTTTTCACTGAAATCGTTAGTGCTTGACTTCCTTCGGTCATAAATAAATTATTTTCTACAAAAACCTTCCTCGAGATATCCTTTACAGAATGGTGAAAACCGCATCAAAATCCATTCGGTGGTTCTCGAGATTACCCGTGACATCCAAGAATCGGGGACTTTGTTTTATACTAAGTAGATATTATACGCTGATCAGTATAATATAATATAATATAATCCCCCCTTCCGTCCAATCTTAAATTGACTGTGAATTTTGCGGAACGGAAAGTTCACAGGCGAAATGAGAGTTGCACTTCCAGGGAATGGCGAGGTGAATGAAACTCAAATCCCCCTTCCGTCCAATCTCAACTTGATGTGTTTCACAGGCGAAATGAAGAAAACCCGATTTGCACTTCCAGGGAAACTCGAAACACAACCACCCTTCTCAGAAGTCTTAACTCAACACGACTCAACGTTTTGCTGCTGGCTGTATCTGGGGCAATAGGTTCGCCCGCTCGCTAGGCTATAAAAGGGATGATAGACTCGCCCTTAGCTAGCTCGCAAACTGTCGCCTCAGTAGTTGAATGGACATGGTTGGAAGAAATGAAAACGTAAAAACACTTATAGTGGGCGATGTATTGAAGATTAGACATATGCTCTCGCGGACTTTTTTGTAGAACTTTTCATGCTAAACAATTATTTCCCTCATAATATTTAGATATTTTTGACGATTTGCCCAGCGTAAGCTTAAAAAGTGCTAAGACGGCTGTTTTTTCCGACTTTTCCACTGAAATCGTTACTGCTTGGCTTCCTTTGATCATAAATAAATTATTTTCTACAGAAATCATCCTCGAGATATCCTTTACAGAATGGTGAAAACCGCATCAACAACCATCCATTGGTCCTCGAGATTACCCTAACATCCAAGAATCGGGGACTTTGTTTTATACTAAGTAGAGATTTATTTATTTGTTACTTCGTTTGCGTGTTTGTCTGATTCTGTATTTATTCACTTATTTATACAAGGCGTCCCAAAAAATACCGACAAGGCTTAGTACTGTATGATGTGCTGGAAGGCAGACTGATCGGTTTTCAAGAAGGAGCCCTGTCCGAAAATGCACGGTGTGGGCGCTGGAGAGCGTCGAAATCTGAGAACGGTGGTGACACTTTGAGCGGACGAAAATCCGCGCGCGCACCTGTTTTGCAACATCTGGGCTGGGCCATGTCTGCTGCCCAACAGACTGACAGTACAGATCTACATCACATTTATTCGAGATGTTTTGCCTACCCTATTGGAGGAAGTGCCACTGAATATTCGGCAGGTAATGTGGCTGCAACACGACGGAGCTCCAGCACACTCTGATGTAAATGTGCGGAATAACCTCAACGTCGTATATACAAATCGATGGATTTGTCGAGGTAGACCGGTTCCATGGCCAGCGCAGTCGCCTGATTTGACACCTCTCGACTACTTTCTGTGGGGTAGTATGAAGAGTATGGTGTATGCCACTCCTGTTACGTAAGCGGGAGACCTTATTGCTAGAGTCCACTGAACAATTACCATCCTTCAAAGACAACCGCACGTATTGGGTCATGTGCGTACGGCTCAGCACCACCAACGTAGGCTCTGCAATGACGTCGGATGTACACAGTTCGAACCTCGTTTGTAAGTAACCCCATGTGCTATTCATGTTGAATTTATTGACGACCTGTGGAACCCACACCTCTCCCACACTTCGATGCGCTACAGCGTCCAAGCCGTGCGATTCTGGATATGGATTGCTTGTAGAGAACCGACCAGATTGCCTTCCCGCGCATCATACTTAGCCTAGTCTGTGCATTTTAGGACACCCTGTATATTTTATTTCATTTTATTTATTTTTTCCTTCAATATTTGTTCGTTTGTAAGTGCGTTCTTCTGGTTGTTTGGTTGCTTGTTTGTCTGACTGTGTGATCGTTTTGTTTATTCATTCCTTCCTTTATTTATTTATTTATTTATTTATTTATTTATTTATTTTCATTTGATTGGTTTCATAATTTTTATTTAATTTAGCTGTTCATATATTCATTTATTTATATATTTATTCGTTTAATATTTTTTTGTTAGTGTGGTTGTCTGTTGGTTAGCGTGTTTGTTTGTCTGTGTGTTCGTTTTGCTTATTTATTTATGTATTTATTTATTTATTTATTTATTTATTAATTCATTCATTCATTCATTCCATTCAATTTCATTTCATTTCTTTCCATTTATTTATTTATGTATTTATGTATGTATGTATTTATTTATTTATTTATTTATTTATTTATTTATTTATTTATTTATTTATTTATTTATTTATGGTTTGCTGCCACTCTGTATCCCAATGTTATGTTCCATCAGCTCTTGGCAGAGTAATTAGATCTGCGATGCATCGTAGAACCACAATGTGTGAAGTATGAACACGGGGTTTTCTCATAACACCAGCTTTGTGGTCACGTCATGTCATCCATGTGAATTATGGTGTGCGAGGGCTCTTAGCAAAGCCAAAACAAGTCCTATTAATCTGTTAGAATTATTGCTGTATTCAAGCTAATCACATGTTTATTATCAATAAATGTTCGTCTATCTATCACTAAGTTTTGTTTTTAGTCTTGCATAAATAAACTCATGTGTTTCTTGAGATTTCTGCTGGGATACGTAGATAAACGTACATACGAAACTGATACGAAACGTGACTAGCCTATTTCTTATGAGATACAGAATATCTATTATAATCGTTTATGACCTTCTGTGTTAAAGCAACAAGAAACTTCATACGGAAGAGTAATCACTCCCAAAATAGTTACAAAGAACAAAAATGACTGCTAATAATTTATAATGTTGTATGTACCGTATACAGTTTGTTTCCGTAATACGTTTGATAGTGAAGGCTTCATGGAAAATGATTTAGGGTGTTCCGAAAGTTTAGGGTGTTCCGAAAGTGATAAAGCAGAAATTGCTACCTGTAGGTGACAGATATGTGACTGTATCTGCAAATTTATTACTTCTAAGCATAAACGATTAACGTCCCAGAAACACATCGTTGATATTTGAATGTTGGAGAAAGAATAATCCAGAGTGTCACTGGAACCATGAAAGGGTGATCCGAGGCGGTAATAAGCACGACATGGCATACCAATACCGCAAGTTGACAGCAGAGGTGTGTCTTTGTTGCTAAATAATAGTATCTAGTACTCAATGAACGTGCACTTTGAAGAGGCCTTACTTTTGAAATATAAGAATTAGGCAAACATTATTATTAGTGAAATTAGAAACAATCAGGATATCGTTATATTTATTTATTTATTTATTTATTTTTCTGTAACTGAAGAAACTGGTTGATTTATTTAATTTATTTATTTGATTAATTTATTTATTTAGGTTAAGATTTTGTTGCTAGTTTGAAACTTCGTGTGATGTCCCGTCAACTCTTGGCAAAGTAATTAGATCTGCTACGCATTGTGGCACCACCATGTGTGAAGTACGATCAAGGAGTTATCTCAGGTGACATCAGCTTTCCGCTTTCGTCGTACCATCCATGTGAATCAAGGTGCGCGAGGACTGATAGCAACGACAAAACAAGTCCCATTATTCCGTTACAATAATCGCAACATTCAAGCTAATTACACGATTATCAGCAATAAATGGTCGTATCTCTGTCACCGAGATTTGTTTTGAATTCCGTATTCAAAAAATTATGTGTCACGATTTATCTCATTAGTTACTTAGATGTCGCCTCCGTAGCGTAACGGTCAGCATGGTTAGCTGCCGCCCCGGAGGTCCTGGGTTCGATTCCCGGCTCTGCCACGAAATTTGAAAAGTGGTACGAGGACTGGAACGGGGTCTACTCAGCCTCGGGTGGCCCAAATGAGTAGAGGGGGTTCGATTCCCCCTCAGCCATCCTCGAAGTGGTTTTCCGTGGTTTCCCACTTCGTCTTCGGGCAAATGCCGGGATGATCCCTTCATCAAGGCCACGGCCGCCTCCTTCCCTCTTCCTTGTCTATCCATCCTAACCATCCCTTACCTTCCCTCATGAGGCCCCTGTTCGCTTTGCAGGTGAGGCCGCCTGGGCGAGGTGCCAATCCCACCTCACCAGTTGTATCCCTTCCGATTCGATGTTCCCAGCTCTAGGACACTGCCCGTAGAGGCGGTAGTGGTGAGTTCCCTCGCTGAGTCCGTGGGTTCCACCAACCTGGAGGGTAACCGACTAAAAAAAAAAGTTACTTAGATAAACATATTAACGAAATTGTTACGAAACATGATTCGTTATTTAAAAGATAAAATCATATAATACAGTAGCTAATTGTCTTCCGTAATAAAGCAACATGTAACATTCTACGAGATATTAATCTGTCTTGAAAAAGTTATAAAGAACTTAAATGACTGTTAATAGTTTTGTTTTTTGTTTTCGTCGTGTGGCCTCCTCAGAGGCCGAGTGCAGGTCTTTTCTATTCGACGCCCATGGGCGACCTGCGCGTCGGGATGAGAGATGGAATGGATGAAGATCAATGAAACTGGGCAAGGATGTAGAAGGAATCAGCCGTGGCCTATCAGAAGGTACCGTCCCAGCATTTGCCTGGTGTTGAAAATGGGAAACCACGGAAAACCATTTCAAGGACGGCTGACGGTAGGACTCGAACCCACGCGTCTACCGTGTCAGCAGAGAGCTTGGCCCCATGGCCTAATGCTGCGCTTTAGCCAGCGTAGCCACTGCTGTCGGTTGTTAATAGTTTATAATTTATTATGTACCATATAAAATATGTCTAAATACTTTTGACAAATAAAGGCTTCAGAGGAAAAGGATCGGGGTGCAACAACAGTGATAAAGGAGATATTGCTACCTGTAAGTAACAGATAAGTCATGCGGGTGTATCACCATACTAAATATATCTAAGCATAAACGATTAACGTCAAAGAAACACACTGTCGGTATTTGAACGTTGAAGAGCGAATGTTCCCGAGTCTCACTAGAACAATGAAAGTGTGATCAAGTCGGTAACAAGTATGAGACCGCATGCGCTTACCACGCAAACATTATTTTTAGTGAAATTGAAAACAATCATGACTTAGTTATATTTATTTATGTGTTTATTTATTAAGTAATTAATTTATTTATTTATTTATTCTCTTTGCCTAAAAGACATTAATGTTTTTAGAATGAATAACGAGTTTGAAATTGTCACCCTATATTTTGTCACAGTGTATACCATAAGTCAAACGTCATTTAGTCCATCACGTGGATAATGAATCCAATTGATTGTGGCGTCAAATGCTATATTAGTCCTTCACGAAACTACTAGTACTTCTTAACACCACTGCACAACGACTATGGCAAGTTCACGGCTCGGTCGTGGAGGAGCCTCAACGACAATTCACAAGAATGTTGGGTTTGAATCACACTCTCGGAAATCTTTGTAGTATATATCCATAGTTTCCTAAATCAGCTCCTAGTAAACGTGAAGGCATGCAAGACCAAAGCCAACTCCTTCCCAAATTTGGATACAAGCACATTACTGCAGGCTGGTGAACAACACATTATGTTAGAAATATACCGCTCAACCAAGTACTTTGAGCTGGTGACTACGATGACCCATGATCCTACATGAAATGAACTGTTTTACTTTAATGTTGCTGTTCGTGTGGGCACCATATTTCTAATGAATATGTGACAAAACTACTTGCCTATGCAATCAGGAATCAGCATGCTCCTGTCCACTTCTCCCCCAAACATTCAGTGAGACAGCACCTGAAAGGAGATGCACGCTATTATTTAGGAGTAATATTGTGTTAATTAATCTAAGGAAACACTTCAATATAGCACTTATTTTGGCTAGGTGACCAGCAGGGACCATTTCGGAATCACCAGACTATGTTGCGGTCAACCTCATACTTCAACACTTTTACTTGGATGAAGTGGTTTTTATATTTATCTAATGGTATGGTCGAGAATTTAATACTGGTTCATTCCATACTTTCCCACTTAACTACCATGACCGCTAACTTACCTCATTCCTTAACATCGAGTACTCAGCACATCAGTCCTAAATAGATGACAGAGGAAAACAAGCCTAATAATTATAGACATAGTATCTACTCCAGACACTGCGATGCCCCTCCCAATATCATTTGACGCACCATACAGCTCATTCTATAGAAAGTCGTAAGTTCTACTGCGGGTCACAGAGAATCGTTCATTCATTCATTCATTCATTTATTTGCAATTGGGGGTGTGTCCCCTGGTGGCAAATTTTATATACATAACAAATAAATAATTATACATAACAATTTAATAACAATTAAACTGGAGTATTTACACAAAACTCTTTAGGACTGCTCACCTAATGAATGCAATGGAGCAAAATCCCTGCCTAGGCCGGAGGCCATTGCCCTTAGGGGATTAAAAGGCTGTATTTATTATTATTATTATTATTATTATTATTATTATTATTTACACAGATAGTCAGTCTTTTCTTTCCTTGAAGCCTCCGTGGCTTAGGCGGCAGCACGCCGGCCTCTCACCGCTGGGTCCGTGGTTCAAATCCCGTCACTCCATGTGAGATATGTGCTGGACAAAACGGAGGCAGACAGGTTTTTCTCCGGGTACTCCGGTTTTCCCTGTCAACATTTCATTCCAGCAACACTCTCCACTATCATTTCATTTCATCTGTCATTCATTTAATCATTGCCCCAGGGGAGTGCGTCAGGCCTCGGCAGTCGGCACAGTTCATATCTTCGCCGCTAGATGGGGGCTTCATTCATTCCATTCCTGACCCGGTCCAAGACTGGAAGCAGGCTGTGGATTTTCATTTTCAGTCAGTCTTTTCATAAACACACCTACTTATATACGTTTGGGAAAAGGCTCTAAGACTGCGGCAGGTAGAGAGTTCCAATTATCAATGGCACGGTTTACGAAAGAATATTTACCATAATTTGTTCGCTGTGGTCGGGCCTTAACTTTGAAAGGATGATCACTCCTACTCATGTAAGTGGGCTTTCCCATACGTTTGCTAAGCTCACCCCCATGCTGGTTGATTTGTATACGTGTTGTACATAGCGCAGAGTCTAGATTTCATCCTCCTAGCCTCAAGTGATTCCCACCCAAGTTTATTTAACATACGCATTAAATATAGCCTAACTGTCTTTTGCCAGTTCACGAGAAGATGTGGATGCTCTAGTCAATCAGATTTTATCAAGGATAAGAACTGGACTGTAGGTAGCATCTATCAACTCACTGACAACCTTGTGACAGTGTTTGTACCAAGGCTTGGTAATGCGCGATTGAGTATGGTAACAATGTGCATCAAAGAACATTCAGAGCTAATTTCCAGTATGTCTGTCTGTTAGTTAGTCAGCCCGGAGGCTGGTTGGATCCTCAAAAGTGCCACCATAGGTAGCGATCCACAAAACCCAGGCAGCACTATAATGAGGCATACTAAACAAGGTGATGAGTGAGGTAGTTTGCCATTGCTTTCTTCACTGAATCAATTAAACAGTACTAACCCTACGAGTAGAATCTTTCACAGTACCTACACACAAGCACTGGCAGTACCCTGAAGGCCATTACTCAACACCATCCATACAATCACAGTCCTGAATGAGACTGAGGCATCGGTGAAAAGCTACATTTTACTCTAGCCTGTGGAAACAGACAAATATTGCATCCATTGAGAGCTGGTAAACCGACTAATCATTCTTATTATTACCATCGGAAAAAAGTTAAGCTTAAAAATTTGATAAGGTTTCACAACCTACATTAAGAATAGGATAATGATGCAAGGAAGGAGGAGGAGGCAAGCCCCAAGAGATGATAAGCTTCAATTAGCGAAGAAACGTGCTGAAACTATTAGTAAAACCGACAATTTACGTGGAGTGTGGACTAGCCGTATATTAAATTCACTCTCCCAGTCAGAAACGATGTAATAAGAAACAATTAGTTCCGTGACGAACTAAAGACCCTAATTTTCTTAAAATGTATAATGAAATCCGTATTCTTCTAGTAAGACTGTTAAGTATGTTGGGGACAGTGGCATTATAAGATTTACTCTAAGCATAACTGAAATATTATGGCCTAATAAGACAGTACAGTATGTTCGAAATCGTTTCCTTGCATGGATTCTAAGATATTAAGAGTCTATGGCTCAAAAACCTTGGGTGGGTTATTAGGTAGTTAGTAGAACTGAGAACGTGCACAAGTATCTCTTATGGCACACATTGTATATACAAAATTTTGTAGAAATCCACTGAATGTTGCGAAAGTTACATTCAGTTCAACATTAAACACATAAAAGTACGCAGAATGATTTTAGTAACACCGATATTCATCTGAAATATTAAGATATTATAGTGCAAAGAGTTTCAAACTCCTTTTTTGAACAGATTCAACGATTTGCATATTAAGGCTTTCACGGCCCGGATTATTATATAAACAATTCATGCTTTTGGGCTAATGCCGTGTGTAGCCCAAAAGCATGAATTGTTTATATAAGATTCAACGATATTGAGTCTAGGGCTTAAATGTTCGCGGAATGTTACTAGGCTGTGATGGCCACACGTGTGGTTACCGCAATGTGGCAGCATGCATTGTTGAGTGGCATAACGGACCATTAGCAAATGAGATGGTTTGGGCCGCCATTGTATACAAAATGCGATCTAGACTCATACGTATTGAGGGCTATCTGAACAGCAACCACTATATCAGGAAAGTTCTAGAACCCGATATACTGTCACTCCTTTAGGCAACTCTACATACCATATTTCGTCAGGATAATGACCACCCACATTTGGCAAGGAATGTGGAAGCCTTCTTCGGAAAATGACGTGTACCAATGCTCCCCTGTCTCGCACGATCACCTGACATGTAACCCTTCGAACACGTCTGGGTTGTGATTGGTTGGCAACCTGTTCGTTACGGTCCTCTAGCAACCACTGTTGATGCTTTGTGGACTCGCAAATAAACAATATGGAGGGAGAACTCGCTGGAACATATCCAGACCGTCTTTGATTCCAAGTCACTACATTTAAGGACTTTGATTGCAGCTTGTGGGAGGCTCCACATCATGCCGAATTTTCGGGTGATACCGCGCTCCGCTAATGAGTTCTCTCCACGGGGGTCAATTAGGAAAATCCTAACAGGGGAAGTTGCCTGAGGCGTGTTTCATTGCCCCCCACTCCAAACTGGAAGTGAAGGTAAATATATTTTGGAATGTGTCAACCTGACCTTTACGGCGTTCGCCACTATCTACTCTTTTTTTTTATCTCAAAGACGTATTCGATACTACTCATTAGCAACGTTTGGTATTATTCCAGATTCCCGGTTTTCTTTAGCCTTGCACTTGATTAAGATAAGTTTCGGTTATTTTCTTTGTGTTTCACAGTTACTATTCAGATGTGCACATTTTATTTTTTATGTTGTGGCTTCGTCAACATGCAAGTTATAGCATGCGTTATGAGCTTTAAAACGATATTGTGGGAACGAAAATTCTTATATGTATTCTGCTACAAAATAAGGTGCATTCGTAAATGAGTTCCTTGTTCGAACACCTCCACTTTTAGCCTAGTTGTGACAACTCAAACTTACAACATTTAGAGTTTCCAATAACTCTCAATCGTGCACTTCTATGACTGTACATGGATAACATGTTAACTGCACTGAGTATGGTATCTACGGAAACTCCAGGGGGTCCAAGTGTACGTAGCTGTCAGTCAACTCATGACTTAACCAACATTTCGGGAGAGATTGCCAACCCCCACTCTCTTCCCAAACCCATTAGCGTGAGCTGACAGGACTTTTTGGGTTTAACCTAATTAGCGGAGTTCGACCATCCCGGAATTTTCAAGGTCAGAGCTAAAGTTCTGTGATCCTTATCATTTGTGTATTATCGTGCACCTAATCTGTTGTATAAAGGTCATTTCATTCACAGTCCTTTTTGTTGTTGCAAATTTCACGAACGTTAGCGTATACTGTAATTTACTTCACGGCAGAGCCCATGCATCATTTATTTGCTGTAGTTGATTCACTTACGATCGATAGTTACGAGTATGAAAGATGAGTATATCTATATACCAGCGGGATCTCCCTCCATGTGGTTTGTTTGCGAGTCCACAAAGCATCAACAGTGGTTGCTAGAGGACCGTAACAAATAAGTTGCCGAGCAATCACAACCCAGACGTGTTCAAAGGGTATATCGATCTCCAACTGCGTTTAGTGCACGGATATGCAAATCGGACGCGAGCGTATACAGAGGCAGTCAAACAGTTGAAGGGCGGAGCATTGTTACTAGAGCGCAATTTCGTCCACCATATGATAGCAAGGATGCGTATTTTACAGGGATTCCCCTGTGCAAGCAAGAGACGAAATAAAACGTTCGTTAGTTTTAATGGTAACGGGAGTGGACTTGTACATTTGAAGGTACTAATTGTTACCAAACGTCGTGATGGACATAAACCGTGATTTATTGAGACTATACAACCTCTTGTTATGCAAATTCGCAACAGCAGTGGCGTGAGACCAGAACTAAATATTGGGTGTAAATTATTCATGATAATTAAATGTTTATCGAGTTACGGGAGACAGCATATGATGGAACAATTCAACACGGTTACCATGTATTGCTAAATAACGACATAAGGGGCGACTACAGAGAGATGGACAACTTCATATACTGGAACAACCGACTTCGCGGACATTGGACGATGGACATGCGTTCCGACCTGATGGGCCACTATGGACCAGAGGAGATGTCGATCATTTAAATTGAAGGCATCACGGCACCGAAGACGAATGAACGGAAATATGATTGTTGGAGACACGTGGATTGGAGAGCAGCTGATGGTGGATGGTTCAACGTAAAGTAGATGAAAGATTTTATAATCAGATTTAAATTATTCACACCCCTCATTTGAAATATACGGCTTTTGATGAGACCTTAGGTCACAAATGTGAAATGGATAGAAGAATTTAATATAGTTTATGTAATTTACGATTCTAATGTACATTAACTTATTTAATTAATTAATTATTATTGGTCGTAGTTTGAAAGTTGAGTATTAAAATAATTAAATTACTGTAATAATACGTATTACTGAATATCTTGAATAACATAATTGAATATTTTGAATTTTAATAATACTGCAATTATGGAATGTACAGGAAGGCTATTGATAAATATTACTCAATTCTTTAGATAATTTGTAGGAAGTTGATTGCCTTTTTATGATATTTCAGAAAGTAGAATGCATCCAATATAGATTGACATATCCAAGCAAGTTAAACATTCGAATATCTAGAATAATTGAAACACAGCTTCAAACACCATAAAACATGAGTTTGTTGAATGAGAGCATTGGTCGGATGATTTTGTCTATTAGAATTTTGTTGAGTGTACGACCACAATAGAAGGTTTCTGATAATTAAATATGTTAAATTGAATGAGATACAAGCACCAGGCATAGATGATATACCGATTGAGTTGCTACGCTGCATAGGAGATGAAGGTCTGATCAGGATATTTCACTTGGTGTGTAGGATTTATGAGAGAGGTGAGGTACCCCCTGATTTCAAGAAGAATGTAATCATCCCTTTACCAAAGAAAGTGGGAGCTGACCGATGTGAAGATTACCGTACAATCAGCTTGATTACTCATGCTTCAAAGATCCTGTCTAGAATAATATACAAGAGGATTGAAAGCCAGATAGAAAGGGAGTTGGGTGAAGACCAGTTTGGTTTCAGGAGAAATGTAGGAACAAGGGAAGCTGTACTAAGTCTTAGGCTGATTTTGGAAGGTAGAATAAGAAAAGATCAGAGAACGTTCGTGGCATTTGTAGACTTAGAAAAGGCTTTTGATAACGTTGATTGGAATAAATTGTTTGACATTTTGAAATCTATTGGAATAAAGTACAGGGATAGGAGGGTGATATGCAATCTATACAGAAACCAGACAGCAGTCATTCGAGCAGAAGGACATGAGAGAGAAGCTGATATTCAGAAAGGTGCTAGACAAGGCTGAAACTTATCACCCATACTTTTCAATCTTTACATTGAACAAGCAATGAAGGAAATTAGAGAAAATTTTTAAGTGGGAGTGAAGATTCAAGGAGAAATAATTTCAACTCTGAGATTTGCTGATGACATCGTCATCTTGGCTGATAAGACTGAGGATTTGAATGAGTTTTTGAATGGTATGGACTCCGTCTTACGGAAAGAATACATGATGAAAATTAATAATTGTAAAACAAAAATACTAGAATGCAGCCGAAATAAATCAGAAACCTCTATGGACATCAAATTGGCAGGTGAAAAGCTGAAGGAAGTAGGAGACTTCTGTTACTTAGGAAGCAAAATAACCAGTGATGGACGAAGCAAAGAGGATATAAAAGTAGGTTGGCTCAGGCAAGGAAAGCATTTCTACATAAAAGGAATCTGTTGACATCGAATATAGATTTAGGTATTAGGAAGTCATTTTTGAAAGCCTTTGTCTGGAGCGTGGCACCCTATGGAAGTGAAACTTGGACTATTGGTGCAGCAGAAAAGAGGAGAATTGAAGCATTTGAAATGTGGTGTTACAGGAGAATGATGAAGATCAGATGGGTAGATAGGGTTACAAACGAAGAGGTATTAAGACGAGTGGGAGAGGAGAGATGTTTCTGGCGACTGCTAATGAAGAGAAGAGATAGGTTAGTAGGACACATACTAAGACACCCAGGAATAGCAAGGTTAGTTATGGAAGGAAGGGTCGAGGACAAGAATTGTAGGGGTAGACCAAGGTTAGAATATATTAAACAGATTGCCTCGGATGTAGGGTGTGGTAGCTATGTAGAGATGAAACGATTAGCTCAGGACAGGGAGGCATGGAGATCTCCATCAAACCAGTCAAAAGACTGAAGACTCAAACAACAACAAGTACTTAGATGATAATGAAAGTGTAGATCCCCTGCAGTTGATGACAAATGTGGAGATTAATTATTACGCATTATAAGATAATTTTATAGACATGATGAAGTATTACACAGCACGATAAATTGTAATACTGAAACGTTACATTGGCTGATGTATATTTATAAATTATATTAAGGAGATAATTAATTAGAGCAAAATATGCTTAAATTTGTAATGAAGATGATTAGTTGTGCAGTAAGGAAATGCTGAATGTGAGCTAGGTAGCCTATGCCTCGTGTGTTAGGAAATGTGCTATTGATGCCACGTGCCATTATTCAGTGTATTACGTACTAACAACGATGATTTGAATCCTATGATATTGATAAGAGTAATTGCCAACGTAGATGGTTCAGTTAATTTGTTACATGCAATGAAACTGAATATGTAATGGTATAATGTAATAATAGGGATGAGAAGTTAACTGATGATGTTTCATATGATATTAATAAGTGTTTACTGAGTGTTCGTATTTATGAAGATGAAAATGGAGCACCCGGAAGGGGTGAAATCGAAAATAAAATAAAAAATATGTTTTTGCAATTTTATATACCTGTGACTTTCTTCTTCCAAATACTTTTTTTTATACCTCTGCGACGTTTGAAAAGGTGTACATTTTTATATTATCTGGAGAGCTTCAGATGTCGGGCATAACAAGTCCTCGAACTGATATGACAACACATTACTTTCCAAATGTTAGCGTGACAAAGACTCTGTTGAAGGTGTTCATGTTTCAGAACGTGGTCACTTTCTGCGAGAGGATATCTCTGCTGCAGGAAAGTACAATCTTCAATTGTTTGCCAACCTGGATGGCAGAACAATTGAGAACATAACTGCGTGTGTTTATTGTTGGTTTTGGCGGCTTCTTTTACAACAGTATTCAGCTGCTTTGTTTCCGTTCGGTTTTATACATTGAACAAAATGGCTAGACATAGTAATAGGATTTTCAAGGTGCGCAAGAAAGTGGGAAAGCCGAAAATCACTGTTGTTATTCCGAACGTTACAAGTGAGTGTGCAAACGTGTACGCATTGTACTGCACACAGCATCCACAAACGAACAACCACAGCACGGTTTGTGTTCAAACGGAGAGGACACATTGTGCAAATACCATAAAAATGACGGAAACTACGACCACATGCACAGTCTCCCGTATGCAGTCGTGGAATTCATAAGGCCAGTCTTCAGAGACCTATCCGATGAAAACCTCTTCCGGAAATGCCTTCACCGTAAAACCCAAAATCCTAACGAGTGCCTAAATAATTTGATCTGGACTCGGATACACGAGAGAGTATTTGTGGGTATAAAAACACTCCACTTTGGTGATTATGATGCCGTGGCAACATACAAGTGCGAAGTTCTACAAAGACTATGTAGGCCTATACCTCCAGGACACAACACTGTGAAACAAATGTCAATTATAGATAAGGAAAGAAAAAGGAAAGCAGATGCAGCAGAAAGGGAACTGGAGAATCTTGGAAGACAGAAGAAAAGAAGTGTAAATTTAAGGTGCGTTCAAAAAGTAACGATCCGGAGGCTGTAATGCGCAACCCGGTGACGACATCGGCTAATCGTGGCGTGTGTAACGAGGTGTGGTTCCGACCAGAGCGTGGAAGGTCACAGCCCGTCGCTAGAGGGCACGCGTGCACGTCACGTGACGATACAAAGCGAGCGTCAGGATGCATCAATCGTCCAACCAAGACCAAGCCAGTGGGTCATTCGACATCCTTCCTGGTGTGGTTGAAGACTGTCGGGCACCCATTGGGCACACACTTTGCGCAAGTGCAGTCGTTCCTTCATAATGGTGTGCACACTTCCGACGCTCAATCCGACCAAGGCGGCTATGGCGTTCACTGTCACTCGGCGGTCCTGGGTAATGAGAGCATCAACCAGCTGGACGTTGTCATTGGTAATGCAGGGGTGCCCCAGACCGTGCATCATCGGCTAACGACACCCGCCCTTCCCTGAAGCGCTTGTGCCACGCCTTGACCCTTGCAAGGGACATGCAGTGTTCGCCGTACACTTGTGACATTCGGCGATGAATGTTCGTTCCCCCTACTCCTTTCGCTGCCAGAAACCGAACAACACCTCTTTGCTCTTCGGTTGACGCCTCCATGTCACTGTTTGCAATGCGACTGGCAGCGTTGGACGATTGATGCATGCTGCTGCTGGCTTTGTATTGTCACGTGACGTGCACGCGTGCCCTCTAGCGACGGGCTGCGACCTTCCACGCTCTGGTCGGAACCACACCTCGTTACACACACCACGATTAGCCGATGTCGTCACCGGGTTGCGCGTTACTTTTTGAACGCACCTTATAGAAGATTACAAGATGAGATGGAAGAGAACCCAGATGATCCACTGTTTGGAGGTGGAATGCACTAATGAATTTTGAGATTCGTGTCCTGAAAAGTAGTTTTTTGTGTATCTAAGGAACATTTACTCGGATGCTATTGAACGTACATTAACAAAACTTGTAGGTGGTATGTAACTAGTCATTTTACCCATTTTAGTACGAGATTTTGAAAATCAAAGGTACAATTTCCGAATTATGGAACAAAATGTTTCATTTTAAAACCTAAAATGTTGATGTTCACTTAAAAATGTATATTTTCAACAAAAAAAACAGCAGATATTAAAAAATACGTCTATCTACGTGCGAAGGTCTAATAAATATGTATACAAAAATGTCTTTCCTTGGTTCATAACTTTCTGAGAAAATGTTCCATAAAAACACCCATTTTAACATGGCGGACATAACCCCTTCCGGGTGTCCTTAATAAGATAAATGGCTGAATTTCAAGTGGAAACATGTGACATACAGCCAAATGAAATAGAGACTTTCATACAATAGGAGGAGATTACTTGTAAATAGTGTATTATATATAGCTCTGTGCGAGGAATTTTATATTAATTTATGTTAGAAGTTAAACAGGAGATAACATGTATACATATAGCTTCAGATTTTATATATTGTTAATCCAAGGCAAGATTGGTCACCTGAAAAAGTGTTTGGTTTTATTAATTTATGTGTGACAGTGTGGTGACATGGGCTTTAGTTAAATGAATGCCTCATTGAACTTGTTGACATTCTTTTCCTTGCATCCCCTGAAATAAAAGCTTTATAAAGGACGATCAAATGGATTGAACTCATTTTTTTTGAAATCACCTAATTTCAGTCATTTCAGTGTTTGATTATTAGGACTGGAAATTCCCTCATCCTAAATTTTATTCAATCGACAGATTGTAGGATGGGTGTTTTTGATGATATAAAGGCGGAATAAATGCTTGAATTTTAAGAAATCTTGGAATTACAGTATATTTTTTGTAGATATGCTACCTGAGAACCAATATTGCCCAAATTTGATGCCTTCTGTAATTTTAGTTTGATGTAACCAACCTGTCAATCTCGTTAAACCCCGAGATGCTTTATTTTCAAACCCTCCGAGCTCTTTTGTAATATTTATTCCATACAAAGATTCATGCCTAAAATATTTCGTGGATTAATTTGAATGTTCCTTCTTTGGTGTTTGGCAGGGGTTTAGTCGGGTCATCGCTTCTCACCTGGGAAACAGGCACAATACGTTGCCAATGTTCTTTGTATGAAATGACATTCAGCCAGCGCACATCCAGTATCTCTCTCAAACTGTTGTTAATGATGAGTTTAACTCAGGCTTTGATATCCAACGCACTTTCCTTGATCTGCACGCTTAAAAGAGGAGACCTACAGATTTTACATTTGAGTCAAACATCTTGAGATATGTCCACTAAGAGATAAATACACCTCCACACGGTCGGAACTTAACGATAGGCCCTTTAGCCTTCTTTGGTCCTGTTCTTGACGTGCTCCACTGTATGAAACTGTACTTCTTAAGGATCAGAACTTGTTTCATCATCTAGAATTAACACGTTCTCATTCACGGGGTTACCTCTGAGCTCCTTGGTCTTTATCAACACTTCCTTTAATTCTGATACCAATTCCTTAAGCTCCTGGCTCATACCTTTGTGCACGTTGGTCAAAAGGCAGATGGTGCAGCAAAATCCGGATCTTCCAGTTGCTCGGTCAAAGTCCACTGTATTTCCATCAGTTTGTGCTTGGTTCCG
This sequence comes from Meconema thalassinum, assembly GCA_946902985.2. Taxonomy (NCBI): domain Eukaryota; kingdom Metazoa; phylum Arthropoda; class Insecta; order Orthoptera; family Tettigoniidae; genus Meconema; species Meconema thalassinum. The sequence goes on along the minus strand of OX336389.2, from coordinate 247,690,343 downwards.
TGCGCGTGACATGCTCAAGAATTATCAGAAGCGGCATTGGTGAGAGCAGAGGTCCACTGTGCAACGGGTGAGGCAGATGAATATGTGGCTATGTTGGACGTACACTGAAGTTTCTGCAATTTTCTTCAGCTCGTCCTATACGAGCTTCAAAATTATATTTCAGCCAGAACTCTACACTATACCCCTGGTCATCTAGGAAAAGAGTGAAACTTTACGAATTGTACATCCTCACGACTAAACATGATGATTTATAGAAATGTCCTTGCTGTCGGGTTGCATTCACTGTTGTCTCTTGCATTTCCAAGTCACCACATTTACAAACACTGAAAGTCAGCGTTATAATGTGACTACAATGTTGGCAGCAATTGTTGACAGCCACTCGTTTGTTATGACATCACCCCTGGTTGACAACCGTCACATTCTTAAAAATTATACCATATTGTAATAAAATATTCCATTGGAATATTTCACGGTAGAAACTTCAGTAAGGGAGAGGATCGTGTGCCTATAAATTATAATATTTATTACGGCAGTCGGTAGTAATCACGACTTTAAAAAATAAGTAGTGAAACACAAGCATCAAAAGAGTCTTACAAATCAGAGGAGTATTTGGTACAGTATATTCGATTAAACAAATATAATAGTCCGGAACACGACCGTCTCAAATACATTCTGACCCGTTGCAGGTATCTACTGTTAAATGTGTTTCACCAACCGCTCATTAAACTACGTAGAATGATATCCCATGGTATACTGTATTAGTCGCAGAGATAACCAAGCCAACTTCGTTTATTTTTAGTAGAATCGAGCTAATTTCTTTCACCAGTATATAAGACTTTCGTTATACAAATTCAGCGGTGTAATAATTTTGAAACTCAGACTAGTACGTTTGAAGTTGAACCGTATTGAAAGTGGCATATTTTCATATCTGGTTGATGGTGCAGTGTTCAAGCTGCTTGCATCCCGCCAATTTACCAGATTCGATTATCGGTTAACGCATATGATGTTTTTGGAATCCGCGTAAGAAAGTAGGTATTGTGGCTCTAAATCACGAAAATAATGGTGTACAACTACAAACTTCCTTCCCTTTCCCTTTGTCTGGTTAAATAGCACACTAGCTGAAAGTATTGCGCTTACAGCTACAGCTACGCCTAAGCTACCTTTCTTCTAATGTACTCATCTGATTTTCAACATATTTATGGCATTGAATTCCCCTAGCAAAACATTACCAAAAAAGGGAGCTGCAATAGGTATTTAAAATAAAGTTGGTATCATTACCCCATTGATGGCACTACGTAACAGGGTTCGTTGTTTAATGATCCCTCATTTACTATCCACAAAATTCTAAACGGAATGTTATAAATGGTTATATCTGCGACGGATAAGATGTTAGAATGGGACATCTTAGGTTACTAATCTTGTGTATTTTTATGTACCGAAACCGTATAGTACATTTCTTGTTCAACTTGATCAGCAAAATCATCGCTTCCTCATTATAAAAAGCCACCAGCTCAGGTTATAGAGGTCATTGGATTCGTCGGAAGTCAGTCAATCGCTGAGGACAATTGCCTACAGGTAGGGAAAGTGGTCATTGAGGTCATCATACGGTCGTCAGTAGGGCCACTGTGTCTATTTGTGTGAGTAATGGACACGGAGCTAGCTAACATTGTCCTTGAGAGCACCGTCGCTAGTGAAGCTAGGAGCAGAACAGCCAAAGCTGCGGGTACAAGTGAGAACTAGCATTTGTACTTCATTTCAGCATTAATTTGGAATCCAGTTTAATCCTGATATCCATGGTGATGAGTTTTATGATTCCCAAACTTTAATAAATAGGGCGTTAAGCTTACAAGTTCTTTCATTAGGGAATATTACCTTATTTGTAGAAGTACGCCATACTCCCATCCTTTTCCGAGTATAACAGGAGCTGTATTGTAAATCCCACTCCAAAGTATTGGTAAGGACAAAAACCCAGCTACATAATCTTCCAGAAGCCCTGACTGACCAACGGCTTAAGTCTGTCCCATCGGGAGGAGACACAACAAATGGTGGTGGCACCGAGGTTCGAATCTTCCCAATACCCATACCTCCTCCTCCCCACATAACCCCGCAACTTATAGCAAACTTTCAGGGGTACCGGTATACAAAATCATTGGACTCAACTTTCGGAGTTCAACATTTTTCTTGAAATAATGTTCTAGATTCATCTTTTGTAAGACAAATAACAAAACATAGCAAATTCTACAACGCAGCACTAAACTGTACAAAATTGACAAATATTTCACCTCATATTGAGCCCGTCAGACGAGTTTTTTAGGTTACCACTAACCGTAATGGCTACCCAGACAACTCACCGTCTGGACGCATAAGCCGAGAAGGCTTGAGTGTACTTCCTATAGGTCATTGCGCACGAGGACGCAGCATTCCGGGGCGATCGGGCAGACACGGCTAAAAAGGTGAAAGGACCAAAGAAGCACACTCTAGAAACACTTAGCTTAAAATGATAACATCCAGTCTTATGTAAACTCGAATAAAATTTATTTTAAAAATGTGCAAACACCTATGCTAGTTCGGAGGGTTAGTCTCGGGCTAATCCCGCAAGCTAAATAAAAAAATGTTAAAGTTGTTGATCCTAAACTGATTGTAAATTGAAATAACCCTCGCGAAAGATCTAGTTACAAAAAATGCAAAAGCAGCAAGCTAGGGCAGTGGCACGTAAAGTACACCCTACACAAATGAAACAGGTTACTGATGAATTTAAATTAACAACAACAAGATCAAAATAATTTATGATGGTACCACTCCCTTATTTATCTTTAAATAAGTTAAATCTAGCTAAATCCAGACAATTACAACAAAGTATACGGTGACTGACTACCGTAACAAACAAACATTTAATAACAAAGCTATGTGACAAATCAGTATAAAAAAACAACTAAGTTCCTTACCACCTATCAGGTACAAGGGGTAAGCATACATTTATACACAAATAAATAAATAAATAAGACACAGCTTTCAGAAACCTTCATATTATTGCCCTGTGTACACGCATGAATACTCTTTGCATCCGTGGGTCATCTAGAGTTTGTTATGTTGGTAAATGCGTGATCCCAAAACACGTCTTATATTACTGAGGTGTCGTGCGCCACTAGCTGAGAACTAATGGTCCGCGACAACTCTGTCGTCAAAAAGTAGTGTTACAAAAATTACAAGCCATTCCCTGCTCGGAAATGTGACTGATCCTATGAGTTGGCCAGTTTGCATCCAATCGCAAGTCAAAGCATTACTGTCATTTTAGTTATTTTAGTTATAAGAATTAGTTCTTATTAATATTAGAAGCGTGATTATTATCTATCGTCGGTTTAGAGTACTGGCTCATTCCTCAAAGTGACACCTAGGCTTAAACTCGTGAAGTCTCTCTAAGAACAACACTAAAGCTCATCGGCTCACAACTGGCCGGAATTCACAATAACACTGTCGGGGCTCAAAGCTCACCGTAGCAGTCTTCAGGTACTGACCTGGACACCATTAGCTCACACCTGGCCGGAATAAATGGTCGCAGATATAACAATATGTACGACGACACAACACAAGGCGTCACAACAATAACACAAGCCTACAAAATCGGTGTCAAAACATCTCATAAAACAGACAAAAGCTTCTACTAATCAGAATACACACTCCTGGTGTTCAAACATCTCGCTTCCTAAAGCGGTGACTCTAGTAAATGACGTCCAATGACGTAATAAACATGTGACAGCAATAAACACTCATATAACCTTGACTCAAAATAATCAATACATTCCGTCACGTTGAATTGGGGTGTGCGCATGCGCGTCGAGACTAAACAAAAAAACTACAAGTCGTCTCACCTGAGCGCTGCGGATTCCCATACAGTTCATTAACATTCAGCAGCTTGTCAAAGCACTCACACTCATCTCATCGCGTCTGCGATGTAACACATTACACAGGCGTATAATATCTCTCAAATAGAAGTCTTTCTGATATAACGCTGGCTTAAAATCTAACACAACTAGAAAACAGTTTTCCGTGGTTTCACTACCACGCTAAAATTTAATAAACACTGATAGGTAACGTCAAAATGTTACAAAGACCAAATAGTGGAGATATTCCACTCTAAAAATGACTTTGGAAATTGATAAGGATATTCCACTCCTAACAATCTGTACAATATGCCTTCATCAAAACTTTCACGTGTCTCACAACTTGACACTGAACCAAAAATAATAAACAGTCGACAATCCTACTAACTGATAGGTTGTCTTAAATGATACAATGGCATCGGGTTCGATGCTGGGTTGGCATCCACAATAATGCTCCCAAATATAGTTTTCTCTAGAACTGTTGTGGCATCAAAGCTCACATTAAAGCTTAAATAAATCCATTCAAAAGGTCATGACTTCTGTCGATCATGAAAATGATAACAGGCTCAAATAGCTCAAAAAAACTAACAGTGGCGTAAACGAGAGGTTCGCGAACAGGGGGTCAGGAAAAATATTGAATAATGGTTGTCCATTATTCCAAATTCCTAATCTAGTCCATCTGAAGGACTGACCAAACCAAATCAAATTGATTTGAGGTCTCCCTAGCTGAAATTAGAACAAAAATCCTGCGAACACTTTTACTTGCACCAAACACTCTGGTGACTAACTCATCCACTGAAATAAAACGTAATTAAACTAACTACAAGAAAAATCCCTGCCTGACTGGTGTCACAAGTTCGGTTAATGTCTACATTCTACAATTTATTATCTACTACCACAGATCAACCCGTACAAGAGGAAAGATTTGACTCACTCAGAAGCCACCATAATCGAAGGTTCCAACAGTATGGTGTAACAGAGATTCAGGATGGTTGGCAATCTTCCATGACCCTGCTCGGACATCGAGCTTATACCACTCCATTCTTCTCCATCGGCTTCTCGTCTCTCGAGTAAAGGTCTCCTCCTCATGGTCAACGGTAGGGTTGAGTGTACCATGGATCTCCACATCCAGGTCGGCGTTAGTTAATTCTCCTGCCATGGTTGTAGATTCGTCCTCCTCCTTGCCGAAATGCTCCTCACATCATGGTGTCTACTCCATGATACTGGTCATCATGGTCGTTGTAATAGTAGCGCTATGCTACAAAAGACGACACTATTGGTCTCTACTTTTCTAACAGCCAATGAGATATAGTCCTTTCCCTGTTCATTTTTATCATTATCAGCACGGGAAAAAGACCTGGATGTTACGTCCATTATAATGTACTACTTATCACCCGCACTACCACTACCACCACCACCACCACCACCACCACCACCACCACCACCAGCACCACCACCACCACCACCACCACAAAAAGTTTTTTTTCTATTATAGTTTAATTATCATGTCGCAGTTCTGTAGTCGTGTTCATTATCATCCATAAAACAAATAATTCCACCGGGGGAAGCCGGACACTACTGCTAGTATTACTTATAATATCAAGAGATTATTGAACTGTTGAAAAGCGGAAAGTTTCGAAAGTTTTCCTTCCTATATTCCATTTCTATAGATATTCAAAAAGCATTCTCCCCTATTTCTATTGCTGATAAATGCCTACCTGTTTTAGCAAGTCCATCGGGACGCAAAATTTAAAGCGTTAAAATGTCCAAGAAGAAATCTAAGATGGAAGCAAGCAACAACCCGAAAACAAGTGAGTAATTGAATACCGGTAATGATAAAACAAAGGATAACGAGTGCTTCGATTGATAAATAGTTTAAATTCAAGAAGATGTGTTGGCTGAAAGCCTATATTATACTTATACTTGTTCCATGAAGTCATAATTTTTTTAAAACTGACAGTTATAAAAAAAGGATACAAACGTGAGCATATCACTGAAGAGACATATTTATAATGGGGCCCGGTGGACTACCCTGGGGTTTGGTAGTCTTCCCTGGTGCTCAGTTGTCTTCCCTGGAGCTCGGTAGTCTTCCCTGGAGAACGGTTGTCCTCCCTGAAGCTCTTTAGTCTTCCCTGGGGCTCAGTAGTTTACCCTGGAGCACGGTAGTCTTCCCCTGGCTCGTTAGGTTTCGGTAGTCTTCCCAGGAGCTCGTTAGTCTTCCCGGGAGATCGTTAGTCTTACCTGGGGCTTGTTAGTTTTCCCTGGGGCTCGGAAATCTTCCGTGGAGCCTGGTAGTCTTCCCTGGAGCACGTAAGTATTTCCTAGAGTTCGTTGGTCATCCCTGGAGCTTGGTAGTCTTCGCTGAGGCTCAGTAGACTTCCCAAGGGACCGGTGGTCTTCCCTGGGGTCTGTTAGTCTTCCCTGGGGATTGGTAGTCCTCCCTGGAACTCGTTACTCTACCCTGGGGCTCGGTAGTCTTCCCTGAAGCCCATTAGTCATCCCTGGGGCTCGTTAGTCTTCCCCGGAGCTCGTTAGTCTTCCCAGGACCTCAGTACTCTTACTTGGGACTCTAGTCTTCCCTGGGGTTCGGTACTCTACCCTGGAGCTCGTTAGTCTTCCCTGGGGCTCGGTAGTCTTCCCAGGGGCTCGTTAGTCTTTCCTGGAGCTCGGTAGTCTTCCCTGGGACTCGGTAGACTTCCCTACAGCTCGTTAGTTTTCCCTGGGGCTCGTTAGTCTTCCCTGAAGCTCGTAAGTTTTCCCTGGAGCTCGGTAGTTTTCCCTGGAACTCCTTAGTCTTCCCTGGAGCCCATTAAACTTCCCTGGGGCTTGTTAGTCTTCCAGGAAGCTCGTTAGTCTTCCCTGGAGCTCGGTAGTCATTCCTGGAGCTCCTTAGTCTTCCCTGGAGTTCGATAGCCTTTCCTGGGGCTCGGTAGTCTTCCCTGAAGTTCGGTAATCTTCCCTGGAACTTGTTAGTCTTCCCTGGAGTTGGCCGGTCTTCCCTGGAGCTCGGTAGTCTTCCCTGTGACTCAGTAATCTTCCCTGGAACTCGTTAGTCCTTTCTGGAGGTCGGTAGCCTTCCCTGGGGCTCGCTAGTCTTCCCCGGAGTTCGGTAGTCTTCCCTGGTATTCGTTAGTTTTCTCTGGAGTTTGCTGGTCTTCCCTGGTGTTCGGTAGTCTTCCCTGGAACTCGTTAGTCTTCCCTGGAGCTCGGTAGTCTTCCCTGGAGCTCGTTAGACTTCCCTGGAGCTCGATAGGCTTCCCTGGGGCTCGTTAGTCTTCCCTGGAGCTCGGTTGTCTTTCCTGGAGCTCGTTAGTCTTCCCTGGAGTACTTTGGTCTTTCCTGGAGCTCGTTAGTCTTCCCTGGAGTACTTTGGTCTTTCCTGGAGCTCGCTAGTCTTCCCTGGAACTCGTTAGTCTTCCCTGGAGCTCGGTAGCCTTCCCTGGGGCTAGGAGTCTTCCCTGAAGCTCGGTAGTCTTCCCTGGATCTCGGTAGTCTTCCCTGGAGCTCGATAGTCTTCCCTGGGACTCGGTAATCTTCCCTGGAACTCGTTAGTCCTTTCTGGAGCTCGGTAGCCTTCTCTGGGGCTCGCTAGTCTTCCCCGGAGTTCGGTAGTCTTCCCTGGTACTCGTTAATTTTCTCTGGAATTTTCTGGTCTTCCCTGGTGTTCGGTAGTTTTCCCTGGTGTTCGGTAGTCTTCCCTGGTGTTCGGTAGTCTTCCCTGGAACTCGATAGTCTTCCCTAGAGTTCGGTAGTCATCCCTCGAGCCCGTTTGTCTTCCATGGAGCTCGGTAATCTGCCCTGGAACTCGTTAGGCTTCCCTGGAGCTCGGTAGCCTTCCCTTGGGCTCGGTAGTCTTCCCTAGAGTTCGGTAGTCTTGCCTGGAACTCGTTAGTTTTCTCTGGAGTTTGCTGGTCTTCCCTGGAGCTCTTTAGTCTTCCCTAGAGTTCGGAAGTCATCCCTCGAGCCCGTTTGTCTTCCCTGGAGCTCGGTAGTATTCCCTGAGGCTCGGTAGTCTTCCCTGGGGTTCGCTAGACTTCCCTGGGGACTCGGTAGTCTTCCTTGGGCGCTCGGTGATTTTCCCTGGGGTCCCGTAGGCTTAGCTGTGTTCGGTAGTTTTCCCTGGAGCCCGGTAGTCTTCTCTGGGTCTCGGTAGTCTTCCCTGGGGTTCGGTGATCTTCCCTTGGGCTCTGTAGTCTTCTCTAGGGCCCACGATGGCTCTCCACGGTCCTGTTTAGGTACAAAAATAAATTATTTATAATATGAAGCAAGTACTGTAAGTTGGCCTGATTATGCTGCTATCATGACGTTTTGAGTTCACGATGAAATACGATAATAGCGATGGGCGAATCAAATCACAATAACAGTAGATACAGTAGTTGTAGTTTCAGTTAGGGTCTTGGACCTACAGCTCCATGTACTGCACATGTCCTGATAACCAGTGTAATTGTGGTGTGTTAGTAGTTTGTGTGTGTAATTTATTATCAAGAGGGAATTAAGTAAGGAGCCACCCTGGCATTCTTCTGGAGTAGGATTGCTGAGATGGGAAACGAAGCCACACTTGTTCCAAACCTCAGATCTGAATTAAATTTTTTGGCAGAGACGAGATTCGACCCCGTACCTCAGGGGTGACAACTAAGTATGCTAGCCTTTACACTACGTGGTGGTCTAAGCAGTAGGTAGAATATGACAGTCTATATTGAGCCCGGGGAAGCTCATGGCTCGGTAATATTAGTTCAAAACTTGTGAGGAGCAAGTCATGTTTGTGAAACAGAACGCGCCCTGTTGCAGCGCGGGACGTACAGGAATATATGGGAGTTGTCTTGACTCTGGACACTCACCTGAATATTTGATTCTGAGCACAAGTATTACCTATTTTGCATTTAAAAGTCTCAGATCATACCATTATGTAATACTGCTTCAAGGAAACATTTCGATGTTTACCGCATTTATGATAGGAGGTAAAAGGTATTAGCATCGTAGATTGGCGGGAGGAAGTAGACCGTAAACGACTCAACTTTTGACTCTGCACGAGGCAGAGAGACCGACACTCAAGGCTCTTACTGTTTGACAGCCGTCGTGTATAGACGCGCTGAGTTAGTCTGTCCTGTGTGACGAAGAAATATCTAAAGTCCACCGTGTAGGTGATGAACAAAGTGTATCCGACTACGTCGAAGAATCAGTATTACTTTTGCACGAATGTGTGCTGTGCTACGTTGCGAAAAGTATTTATTTAATTGTGAGTGGAAAAGTGCAATTCACGTCCAAGCGACGATCACCACATATTACGTCCACGAGGAGGAGATAAAATTCCACAATCATCTGTGAGAGATTCAGTCTGAAATTCATTTAATGGTTATAATTGTTACCAGTGATATTCTGTGGAAATGCACATGTCAAGTGCGATATTTTAGTAACAATTGTGTCGGATATTTTCGTGTAACACCACATTTTCATTGTGAACGCTATGCTGCATGTTACACGAGTGTGATAAAATACAGTAAATCAGACATGATCACTAAACCATCCACCCAAGTAAAAGTGCTTTATTTTACTTCATATAACGCCGCACTTTATGTATGAATTTTTCGTCAGATCAGTGCGATATTTGTGTATCCGACTGTACATCCAGTTTGAGGTGCGTAGCAAGATATAATGTGGGCAGTGATTTCTGTTGAATCAATCTTGATAGACATAAGTTATCAGGGAGAAAAAGATGGCCTACAAGACTTGGTGGAACTCGCGTCTTGATACTGACCTCCAGCAATACCGTAACCTGAAATCAGCAGCAAAAAGAGCAGTAGCTGCTGCAAAGGACAATTAATATCAACACCTGTACGACCAGCTTGACACACCATCAGGAGAAAACAATGTATATCGTCTTGCTAAGTCCCGTAATCATTCAACTCAGGACATTGGACATGTCATGCATATCAAGGATGCGAACGCTAAGCTACTACGAGAACAGCAATCTATCCTCCGACGTTGGGCAGACTACTTTTTTGGCATCTGCAACGAAGAATTTCCACACCCACCAATTTCAAGTCCTGATCCTACCTTAGGACCCGTTCCTCCAATTACATCCGAGGAAGTAATGCTTGCCATTAGTAAGATGAAGAGTGGGAAAGCAACTGGCCCAGATGACTTACCGACGGAAATATGGAAAATTCTAGGAAGGCCTGACTCAGAATTCCTTGCCACACTCTTTAACCGGATCATTGCTGAGAACCAACTTCCCCATGCATGGACAACTAGCATAACAGTTCCAATCTGGAAGGGGAAAGGTGATGTGGGTGACTGCTCAACTTATCGCCCTATTCGACTCCTCTGTCATACGTTTAAAATATTTGAGCGTGTGCTTGATTGTAGACTCAGAAATATTGTCACTGTAACACCAAACCAGTGTGGGTTTGTTAAGGGATGCAGTACCATCGATGCTGTCCATGCCACACGCCTTTTAATGGAAAAGCACAGAGAGAGGCAGCGGAGTGTACACCTGGCATTTCTCGATTTAGAGAAAGCTTTTGACCGTATCCCTCATTATCTTATTTGGCGAGCTCTTCGTAGCCATGGAGTCCCTGAGGAATATGTAAGCTGGGTGCAACTTCTGTATCGCAATGCCACTAGTGTAGTTCGGAGTCCAGCTAGAGTCTCCCCGCCTTTTGAAATCACTGTGGGTGTTCATCAGGGTTCTGCTCTATCACCACTGTTATTCATCCTCTGTATGGATACAGCAACGGCGGATATACAGACCTCACATCCCTGGACCCTTCTCTATGCGGATGATGTGGTTCTTGCCCAAAAAACCCGCCCTGAACTCCAGCACAGGGTTCAAACGTGGAACGACAGACTGGCTGAAAATGGACTACACCTCAATATCCAGAAGACAGAATACCTGGAATGTGGCCCCCAAACTAGAGGTACCATCAGTATCAGCACAGAAAATCTGCAGAAGACCATGTATTTTAAGTACCACTTGGAAGACCTGCAAAGCGGTGGACTGACAACATCAGGGCTGACATGCACGCTGTTGGTCTAACACCAAAAGATGTCAACGACCGAAAGAAGTGGAGGAGATGTAGCAAAGTAGCAGACCCCGCAAGGGATTAATGCTAGGAAGAAGAAGAGTGCGATATTTGTGGATGTGTAAACATATTTTCGAATCAGTGATTGCTGACAACGCATGTCTATTAACTGCAATGAAGCAGACAGTGAAAGGTCATTTGTAGATAGTCTGCACTATAAAGCCAGTGATTTGTTATACTGTTATACTGTTATACTGTGCTTAACTTCAAATCAGTGGAAAACACGTGGGATTATTTCACGATGTACTTGATCGTCCTGGTTGTCTTGTTCAAACCTATGGATCTCGGTTAAGTCCATAGGGAACGATACTCGAGTTAAATTTAAAGTTTGTTTTAATTCAACAAACTTGGCCTTGTACTTTGCTGGTCTGTTAACATGACGGTCTTGAGCTGGCTGTAAATACGCGGCCACAGCCCACAGGAAGCAATCATTGTCACGATTCTTTATATTCACCACAGCCTTTTTCGAAGCTATGGCTGATGGTGTTTTAATATAGCTAGACCCAGCATTCAACGGGTTGAAATGACAAATGTTGATTTGTAGATGATGAATTTTGTCTAAGGCAAGGCCACTCGGTCCTTGTTGCAGTTTATCAAATTTTGATAGCAAGGCATTCACCACATGGCTTTGATACCATTCGTTCAGATTTTCGGCTCTCAAAAGCTCTTGCATTTTACTGCAAATATAGAATGTCTCTTTATGCTCTACGTCCTTTTTATATATGAAATCGCACACTAGTTCTGTATTCACCTTTAAACCTGTATGCAACCTTTGCGCTGTACAAATTTCAATTTTAAAAATTTCAAAACAAGATTGTAAAAATTCTTTGGGAATCAAACTTTTTCTAACATTGACCACACGACCAGAGCACACACGCGATTTGAAACAACTGTTTAGGGGTTCCCAAGTTAACGTATCGGTAGCAGTGGCAAAATACATTATTTTGAAAGAACACTCTCACCTGAGTTTTCAGCTGTAGACTGCTTGACAATGGTTCCACTCTAAAGCCACTTGGTTTTCAGCTGTTGTGGCTAAAGCAATAGAGTTTTTTTTCTCCAAATATCTATAAAGAAATAAATAAACCACCATAAGCATATCCATTCCATATAGTTTATGCATTTCATAAACAAAACAAAATCAAACAGGTTATACATATAAAAAAAACCAATCTCACCTTGACTTGTAATGCATTGCTTTATTATCGTCTCGTGGGCTAGTGTGGTAATGGTTTCCTTTTCTGGCTGTCTGTCTTTCTCTCTTTTTCAATCTCTTTCCCACAGACACACAGCAGGTAGGCTATACACGTTATCTGCAAACAAATAAATAAACATGTGTTTACAACTTTAACAATCAATAAATAATTGCATGTAAATAAATATATATATATATAAATCAATAAATATATAAATGAATAAATATATACCTACATCACAACAAGGTTAAGTATTTTCCACCAACACCAAAACTGTTAAACAAGACCAGGCGTTTCACGCAACGCAATGTGTTCAAAGGTAGTCATCTAAGTGAGAGAGGAAATGATAACGACATGTCTTTATATATGTTACGTTGCATGTATAATCATTTTTTCCCACGCTTTGAACATCCTGTTATCAAACACGTGGACAGCTGACGTCCAAGGTGAACACCTGCGCCGGGTCAAATTTCACATGAACTTGCATTTTGTCACGTACGAAGCAAAAAGCATGTAACTTGTTTAGCGTGCATGTGGTTTCACATGTGTTCACATGCATTTCGCTCTTCCCTGCCATCACGATGGTCAGATTATTTCACCTTCAAGCGTCTTTGTCATTTTCCATTGCACCTGTTGTCAAGTCAGATCAGCGCATTCCAATAAGCTAAAATGACAATCACCTCCTGCTCCTCTGCAAGTTTGTTTTCTCTACTCGCTTCGACCAACATAGAACAAAGTTCTCATCACCGTTTACACGTTAAAGGCTCTCTGCGGGGGTAAAATATCAGATAAAACGCACCCTCGCTCTGTCATAAACCGACCCGTCGAAATATCGATTGTTCTATTAAGAATGGTCCTTGTGGTTAGCGACAGGTTCGTTGAAACACATACACCCAGCGGTATCGTCTCTCTCAACGACCACGCTTCATGAACATTGTAAACAGGTAAAGAAAAAAAAGTTTTTTCAACATGTATGGCGTTAGGCCCTTTGTGAAATATTGTTTGGAAAAAATATCTACCACATTTGAAAGGGGGCGTTAGCCCGAGTCCTAGGACACCTCGTACACGTCTCTAGCGTTATTGGTTCGTGAGATATCGGCAAAAATCACAAAAACACGTGTTTACCCCAAAAATGAGTTTCCAATTTTTATTAAATATAACGAGTGTTCCATAGCAAAGAGGACGTCATCCCGAGTCCTTGGACCCCTCGTACACGCTTCTGGCATGATTGGCTCGCGAAATATTACAAAAAGTCTAAAATCACGTTTTTACCCAAAAAAAACTTGTTTCCAGATTTTCACCTTTTCCACACCTACATTCCCGTAAAGAACACGACGAGACGAAAAAAACGAATCCAAGCACGCCCTCCTAGCATGGCTCCTTCCATTCCAAGGTCGCAGGGGCTCACAACTTCCTAAGTGGCGCAGCTCTCTCATCATCCCACTGCTGTCAGGTTTTTATCCTAGAGACTTGAAATTTATTTCAGGGGTAGAGGGGTTAGGTACCTTTCATTTACGTCAAATAAACTTTTTTTGTATAATTCACAGTTTCCAAAATATAGGATTTTCAAAATTACACTTTTTTCAAAAATGGAAAAAAATAAAAAAGTTTTATTACAAAACATAAAGGTCAGAAATACAATTTGTTTGAGCCATGGCACAACGTTCTATCATGTTTGTTTTTCAAACTATCGCCTATTTTCGAAAACGAAAAATTTCAAAATTTTTTAAAAAAATATAATACATGGTCCATAGGAAAGAGGACGTCAGCTCGAGTACAATGACTTCTCAGTTGTCAAAATCGGACCATGCGTTCGAGAGATATTTAACATGGCTGAGGCTTAGTAGTGGGGCAAGGAGGGTTCTGGAGTGGCGCAGAAACCGCCTTACTCCACTACTAGTGGCTATTGCGCACGCGCGAGGAGTGTGTGAGACAGGTAACACAGGCCATAGCACCGGCAGATAACTCACGATACGGCACTCGCAGAGATGTAATAATTTTGGAGTAGTTCACTGGATTAGAGACTGAAATATTGAAGATTAACAATCAATCACAATACAACGGGGAATTAAATTTAATGGAATGGCAGAAGTCATCCGAGACCGACAGTAGTAGCTAAGCTCACTAACGCGCAGTGCTAGGCCATGGGTGCAAAGTATCTGCAGACTCAGTAGACGTGGGTTCGAGTCCCACCGTCGGCTTCTCTTGAAATGGTTTTCCGTGGTCTCCCCACTTTCATCTTCAGGCAAATGCTGGGATGGCACCTTCTGACAGGCCACAGCCGCTTCTTTGCCCAGATTCATTCATCTTTACTCATTTCCTCTCATGAGGTTGGCGTCTGGAAGGGCATCCGGTCGTAAAAAAAAACGCCACATAGACTTTCATCGCATCTCATCCCCGACCCCGTTGAAAACGGGAATAATAAGGTGGTAGACAAACACAAGTCACCCGTTATGCAGAATATTCATACTTATTTTTCGGAGTTTTCTAAGACGGCGTTTACTAATAGAGACACCTTAATTTAAAACGGAAACTACGAGATCAGTGTGTGTAAGCAAACGAACTTTGAGTGTGATTTCAAGTAAAGGAAGCTTGTAGTTTTGCGTGACCCTTAATCTCGCGATCATGAGACACGGGACCTCCTTTTTACGTGGAATTCAAACCACAGGACATGGAATTTCACTTCAAAAATCTCATATGCATTGACCAATCGAACTCGGTCCGCCTTGGTGAGAGGCATGCAGATTGACCGCTGCGCCTCCACGTCCCACGTGTGATATAAAGTATAACTATTCGATGGAATAGAAAGCAAATGCACTGTGCAGAATACTACGGAACGAGCAAGTGCGCATTTTAAGAGAGTCAATACCGTATATTTGGCCTCGAACGACCAGACAACGTTGTGGGGAATTATTTCTACACTTATGTGTAATAATATGATATGCTGTGTCTGCAAATGGCCTTTCATTTTACTAGAATGATGATGCTCCTGCCACGGTGTACCAGGTGATATAGGAAATCATTATTGCACAATTTCTGAAGTATTTCAAAAGTTTCCATCATGAAGGAAACCTTTTACCACATACGCAAAGGTGCCAGCAGAATAAGGCCATATGCCACACACTTAGCAACTTGGTTTGCTTTGCATACATTTTAAGGGCAGTTAAACTACAGATTGAATAGATTTACGTGATATTAGAGCGTGTTATTGGTGGAGAGAGATGCTCAATGACATAGCCTCAAGGTGTTCGACGAGTTAAGGCACTGATCGCCTTAACTCCTCATCTTTCTTGATGACTCATTTTTGGTTCAATATTTTAAGTACGGTACTTAATTTATAATTATTTTCAAATTATGCCCTTAATGTATGATTTCGTATGTGGCAATGGAGCAGATCTAATGAAAATGGACGAGGACATGGTCTACGAGAGCTGATATGCCCGGGCTGCTTAGTTTGGTGTTCCTTAATGCTCCTTTTGACAGATTTTCATAGGGCCTGTCTGACTAATATTAACTTCCTCCCTAGAAAATAGAATCATCTACTCACCGCAGAAAGTACTACCCTACCAGGGAATTGTTACCGCTAGCTGTGGAGCGCAGCTGTAATGTATACATTAAGTCATCTCCCCGCGTTATGGCTGCAGCGAGAGGTTCCGGGGCAAGAGGGGAAGCATGCACATTCATACAATGAGAAAACACCGCACAGCCACGACCCAGCATGAATCATGCACACAAATGATACGCGTTGAGATTTCGCTGGCGACAACTTCACGTCTATCGCAGGCGTGTGGCTGGGCGGAGCGCATTAGTTCCCATTTCTGCCACCGGTAACAATTCGCCGGTCGGGTAGTAGAGGCAATGATTAGTTATCTTATTATTTTCTTATGGTGAGTTCAATATATCCCCTTTTGTGGAAGTGTCTCAGTCAGTTGTCATACCTTCGATGCTTCACTCCAACGTTGCTCTCCCACGTAACACAGTTTCTTGATCGGTGGCTTGGTGACCTTGCTTACTCATGCTCTTTTCCACAGAAATCGAACATTTTACAGTATACTGTATGTTGTGTTAAGTTCTAGTTTGCCATCTACTTTCCCTTGTGCCTATTTTCTCAATTGGACAAGATACAGTAGCTTGTTTCCATACCGTGTAATGGTGTGATACGAGGAATAGGAGGGAGTACGGAACGTTACGACGGAAAGTATATTATCAAACTGCACAAGAATCCGGTTTATTGAAGTGATTGGAGCCACTTTTCAGTTCTGTCTATTTCTATTAAGGAAAGCTTTACAGGTCAACACAAATTGTGCCCAGTTACATTAGGCGGGAGAAAATGTACAGTATTTATATACCCTAACATGAAATAAATATTACATAAGATATTTATCTCAAAATAACACGCTTTTATGTACAAAATTCGGGGGGAGTACTAAATACCTATTTTGTAATAAATATCGTACGTAGTTTAATATTTATTTAAGGTCATAATAATATTATAATAACCCCTGGCAATACAGCCTATTAAGGGCCTAGGCCTACCAAGCGACCGCTGCCCAGCCATTTGCCCTGCAGATATTGGGGTGACGCGTGGTCAGCTCATCGGGTCCCCTCGGCCGTTAATCTTGGTTTTCGTGACCGGGTTGCTGCCTCACTGTCAGACAGCTACTCAATTGTCCTCACGAGGCTGAGTGCACCCCCTTCAAGCCCTCACGTAAATTTCTAAAATCCCTGACAGAGCCGGGAATCGAACCCGGGGCCTCCGGGTGAGAGGCAGGCGCCCTACACCAACACCACGGTTCTTTCAGGTTAGGGTATATAAATACTTGCTTTCCCGCCTAATGTAATGATAATAATAATAATGTGATGGGCTTTACATCCCTTTTTAACTACTGCGGTTTTTAGAGACCACAGGGTGCCGGGTTTTTGCCCTAAGGGGATCTTTATCGTGCCAGTAAATCTACTGAAACGGCTCTCTCGCATTTGCGTACCTACAAATGCCAGCTGACTGTGCCATAATTCGATGTTACAACCTTGGGAACAGCAGGCGAGAATGTTACCGTTGAGCCACGCAGCCAGCCCTGCCAATTTAATTGGGCTCAATTTGTGTTGACTCTTGTTTAACCAAGGTTCCTATGATATTCTTCTCACATCCCGTATGTAAGTCATAAAGTTAACTCAATTACGGACTCATTCAACGCGAAAATTTAATATTCAGTTCCCGTTAAATGAAATAATACAATACGTTAAGAATAATTTGAATGATATTAAACATTTTGGTGTACAATATTTTGGCCATAAGTGCTGCTTTAGTCTTCCCTTATGAATCGGTGGCGTCACAGCGCTGCGTAGAAGTAACTGTAGTAGCATCCTTCACATATTCATAATTCACAGCGCGCCCTCAATTGACAGTGATTGGACGCGTGAGAGCGTTCGCTATTTTAAGATTGTACGCAATAAACTTAATTTCTGTCTCTGCATTATTTGACAGCCAATTTACGTTTCATAATGGCTATGCTATTCGAACCGTTCCTTTGCTACGAAAAGTCCTCATGTTGTTCATGTTTCATACAAACAGTGAGTTGACCAACAGTGAACTTTGAGAGGAAGAACCTTTCTCAGACAAGATTGTACCACGGAACACTGGATATTGTACAGTCAAAACGCGAAATCCATCAACACCCCAATTTACTAGGAATTTCTGGTCTCTCTAGATCTGTCAAAGGTATCCAGGAAAATTAGATTTTCGTTAACGAAATTGAGTTATTTTAATAAATAAGCTCTTACTGTTATTATGTATTTCTCCATAAAATCGAGGTTTTGACAAATATAAATTAGTTATATTGAGGAGGAAGGACAGTAGGAAAGTAGGATTAATAATCATAACTCTGAGACATTGTCATATTAGCCGATTACCTAGAGTATTTGAACGAAGTCTTAAATGGCATGCACTCCGTCTAGAGCAGGGGTTCCCAACCTGGGGGGCGCGCACCCCTAGGGGGGCGTGGGGCTTTATCAAAGGGGGCGTGAAGTGATTTCCGAATTAAGTTTTCTTTAACTCGAACATTACAATTTTGTATAATAAACATTTTTAGAATCTCTCCAAGTGATTGTAGTTCCAAGTCAATCGTTCAAAAGCACTGGTAATTGCCAACTGTCGGCACAAACCTATGTGGAGCCACGAGGTTGGGGGTGAAATAAGGAATTTCCTGTGTTGTAAGGAGAAAAATCAAGGCCAATTTTATCGTCTCATTGGCATATCTTTGTGATTTCTTTGAAGCATTGAACAGTTTGAACTAAGCTCCAAGGAAAAAAGTGCAATATTATGCTTGCTTATGGTGCCATCAGAGCTTTCCTGAAAAAAAAAAACAATACAGTTATGGAAACGCCGGATTTTGTTGAACAACCTCTCATCCTTTCACCGACCTAATTAAATTTTGCCGGACAATGAACGTGATCGTAATAATCTTAAGGTGGAAATTCAGTCACATTGGATTCCCTGGCACAAGAATTGAACTTCTACTTTCCTGATGTCTCGTCGGATGAATGGTCCTGGATGTTAATAAGAAATCCGTTTGCCATTGACATTGAAGCACTGCCAGCCCAACTTCAAGAAGAAGCCATAGATTTGAAGTGTGATTCAAAGCTAAAAGATGATTCCAGAATATTAGGACTGGGTGACTATTGGGTAAACTGTCTTGCAGTGTATCCTGAAATAGCCAAAGTTGCATTGCGTGTCATTATGCGAGTCGGGATTTGCAACGCTGAGTGTCATAAAAACAAAGCAGCGCTGTCGGCTTGATGTTGCAAGTGATCTCCGCTGTGCTCTGTCAAATATCAAACCAAACATACCGAATCTTACCAAGAGAAAACAGTGTCAATCCTCTCACTGACATTTGTTGACTAATTTAAGGATTTATTGTAAAGGTGTGTCCTTTGATTTGTGCTAAAATTAAGTTAGTATGTAATAGATACAAAGCGCGTACTTCACATTATTATTTCAGAAATTATTATTCCATTTTGTAGTGTTATTAGGTTAGGTCTATATCCTCAGCGTCAGTTTAGCGAAGAGGTTATAGAAGCGACGAGTGGAGGGGAGGGGGCGCGATGACCACCCGTATCTGAAAAGGGAGGGGGGGGGGGGCGTCAGCGGGCAAAGGTTGGGAACCACTGTACCCATGTGATTAATTTCTATGGAAAACATGCTTCTGCATCCAGCCAGCATCAGTCCTCAGGCGTGTACCGTCCTCCCACTGAGCAGTTGCATATTTATTTTTATCTGAGACTAAAAGGTATCAACTCTACAATAATAAATCACAACTCTATTCTAAAGACTTTAATTAAGCTCTAAATCATGGCTTCAAACAAACACAAACACAATCCCAACAATATAACACAAAACAATGCAAAATTATTCCTACAATCCATTAATATTCGCACTTTATCCTAGCAAATCCAAATGATTATTCATTCATTTACCATGAGATTAACATCAAATCATTCTCAAGTGCGCTGATGCACAGGTAAATTACACATAAATTGTACTTACAATCTTATGTCACCTGTTGTGACCCCTTTAATTTCACAATCTTAATTGTTTACTCTCAACACATCCTAATTTACATTATGCGTACAATTGTGTTCTGTATCTCTCTTCCCACCAAAATGCTTTACCATGCGTTAACCAATCTATGGGTTGCACATCAAATTTACTTGCAACTCCACTGTTACTTGTAATCATACCCCTTTCTGCAGTTCCCTTTCTGCAGTTCCAATTTCTACAGTTCCCTTTCTGCAGTTCCCTTTCTGCAGTTCCCTTTCTGCAGTTCCACTGTATGCTGTCATGAGTTCAATTTCAAAGATTCCGTTACCGCTGTGTCGGATGGTATATTATGCTACCCTTGCGTGGGCATAGCCTATGGCATCTAGTGTCGACCTTTAGAACAAAGTGACAATGTCAGTATAAAAATGCAACTTTCAACAACTCGTAAGTTTGCCAAATATTAAGTCATCAGGATGATCCTTAATTATCAATGTGTTTCATACCACACAAATTTATTATACAATACAACAATGATTCTTTTTATTACAAACAGGGTTTCAAATCTCTCCACTCTAAATGTCACGCTCCAAGGGTCGGTTAACATCTCCCCCTTGGTTCTTCTTGTATACAATGGGACTGAGTCGGGCGGTAACAAAACACGTGCTACGTCCCTTCCTAGCTTCCCTCTCGCTTTATCTCCAAGCAGTAACTTTAAATACAATAGTGCAGTCTCACGGACCTACACATCCCATATGATTTAACTAAACTGTATGCAAGATAGGGTATGGACTTGTTTAAACATTTATTCCTAACCTTAGGATATTAATAACTGGCCTCAACAGGTCCGTCTACATTATATGAAGGAAAGATATTCATCATTCACCGGTCGAATTGGCTAGCCGGCATCTTATTAAATGATACGGTCAGGCACATCCTGCCGTCAACAAAATCCACTCCCAGGAGCTGAATTATTTCAATAGCTAGTTCTCGGTCGATATCAGGTGTCATGTTGAGGTTTCCATTGTTATCCTCCCATACACCACTGGATTCGAACCTGGAACATTTCATGGCAATCCACAGAGCTAGGGTCAATCACTAATTACGCTCTGGCCATAATAAATATCTCTGTACGCCCTAGGCTATACGAGATTTCACATGTCGAATAGATTACCTGGCTTCCGTGACCATGGTGATATAATCGCGTCCTTTAATTAGTAAGATAACTCTATCAATTACTCTTACAAGCTTATTCACAAACTGCAAATTCAATTCTCTATTAAACCCTTCTATTTCCTAGATTCTTGCATATTTATTTCCATTATCATAATATACTCTGATATTAAATTGCTTTGCTTAGCCCTTATGTATAATATTACTGCTTGGATAGATAAATATTCCAATTAGCATACATATTTTGCTTACAACAATTTTTCCCTGATGTGTATTCATTTATTTTTCTTATTATTATTATTATTACTGACATGAATTACCATAACCGACACAACGTAACCCTTTTCAATAACCGAACATCCGTGTTCGTTACGTTACGTTTCTATATAACTGAATTGCCATTTTACATTAGTGGTAACGATTTATCCACTCAATGATGTACAAAGACATCTCAACTTGACAAAAATCAACACAACAATAATATTTTGAGGTTATACCTCCTAAAATTGACTCTTATTGGGATATTTTATAAATTTTGAAATCACTCAACATACAATGGACTATAATTACTATAAAATCACGGTTTTTGGGTAATCACATTGGTTAATCTGGTGGCTCCAATCGCGCATTTCTTCCAGTAATGCCCGCCATTATTTGCAAATTAGCAAGGCATTCTTACACTTCCAACACACATTTTACATAACTTTTGCCTTACAAAACACACGGCACTTTGCTTTTCCATGTTGAAGCTGTTGCTTCCTTATTCACACAACACGTTATAGCACTTGTTACACTATTAATTTTAACCTGGCGCAGTCAGCTGGCATTTGAGGGTACGCAAATGCGAGGGAGCCGTGTCAGTAGATTTACTGGCACGTTAAAGGTCCCCTTCGGGGCAAAATTCCGGCACCCCGGCGTCTCTAAAAGCCAGTGTAGTTAAAAGGGACGTAAAACCAATAACATTATTATTATTATTTACTATTAATTTTACATATATTTAACAGATCATCACTAAAATCACACGAATGCTATGTACATTTCTTAATGGTTGACCTCTCCTCGCAGAATATCAGAAATGCAGGCGTTGAAGATCTCTCCTCCATTTCAGCCCCGCATCTCGTCTGAAAGTCTCGATTCTCTGCCTAAGGATTCCTAGCGGTCCCCCACTTTGTCTATCAATCTCTATCCTTAGATAAATTTCCTGATATCGCATAAATATGCTTGCATATCGTCCTGAGCATTAATTACATTGGTATTCCGGTGAAACTTCACCAATCGCATAACAAAGTTTATATCTGCGCAGTCCGACATCCTATCATATAAAATTTTCAAAAGAAAATTTTGTATTGCCCGTTGAGCCATTATATATTTAAACACAAATTGTGCTAAATGTTCCGGCATAACTCAACAAAATGACAGCGTTTCGCCCCGGTGTGCAATTGGGCTCTTCAGTTGGTTAAAGCACACCTCACCAAGACACTGTCAAGTACACACTGGGAAGGCCATTGCAAGACGTATTTGATACATGTGTATCCGCGTCACGAGCAACGCCAGTGCACTATGGGAGTCGAAACTCCACTCCAAAACAATTATAACCTTACCTTGGCATTGAATATACAATTTTCAAAAGAAAATTATGTATTGCCCGTTGAGCCATTATATATTTAAACACAAATTGTGCTAAATGTTCCGGCATAACTCAACAAAATGGAGTGGAGTTTCGACTTCCATAGTGCACTGGCGTTGCTCGTGACACGGATACACATGTATCAAATACGTCTTGCAATGGCCTTCCCAGTGTGTACTTGACAGTGTCTTGGTGAGGTGTGCTTTAACCAACTGAAGAGCCCAATTGCACAACGGGGCGAAACGCTGTCATTTTGTTGAGTTATGCCGGAACATTTAGCACAATTTGTGTTTAAATCCTATCATATGTCTAACCAATAGTTTACATACAGCGCTTAACCCTTGTACATTGTACTTGTACAAATTACCACTTTCAATTGTCCTACCTTGTATATCACACGGTACATTTCCGGCGTGCTCGATAGTAGTCCCTCGTAATGCCGACTATAAACGTATGGCACGACTGCCCTTAATAATTGTGATTAATAAATGCCTTACTGCGTGGCTCTTCATGTTGAAGTCCGAGCGTCCCTTCTCTGAACTCGGGTGACGAGCTCTCTGCGCTCAAGTATGGTTCGACTGACCACGTCTGTCCTTTCTCTAGCCCTTATATCCGTTTGGAGAGAAAAAGTAGACCGAAAATTTCCCTTCAGCGTCATCTTCTCTCTCAGTATGATTATGGTCTTGAAATAACGTTTTTATGGTGCATTTTTCCTCGCTGATCACAAATCTGTCTGCGTGCTCGTGGATCGATTGGCCAATTAATTAATATTAATTGCCTTTGCCAGCGCTTCCCCCAGCGGCGTCCTAGGTAAATCCCCGAAGTCATGGTTAGATCTCGCCGCTAACCTCAGATCTACTGTGTCACTGCGCGTTCCATTAAATCTGCCTCGATTTCAATGTTTAATGGCTTGATAATTAGCCTCCCGGCTATACATTCACATAGGTGCAATCCTCATGTCTCTGAGTTACTCCAATCACGAGTAATCATTAAATTACTCTGGTATCTTCTCATCCCCCTGGCATTTTCCTTTTGTAACGGGGAATAACTTGACCAAATATTACCCTCCTGACCTGCTCCAGACGGCATAAGTAGGTCACAGAGTGTGACACAGCTGCAAGAAACCACGCCTATATTCTAGAGCCATTAACAAACTGTCAAAAGTTCGAACTCTCTGCTCTAAGTCCAGAATCGTATGCACACTACAGCCCAATAATGCAGTATTCTGCTATTATTCCCTGCATTATATTAACAAATAATGTCAGAATAATTCATATCACACCAGTGATTTAATATGTATTTTCTCTAGGGGTTTTTATAGCTTAAACTCCCTCAAAAGATCTCGTGTTCGTTCCTTGCTGGAATCTCTATTCTGAGCTCATCTATCTCGGAGATCCACGTTCGACACCAGTCAGCCTAACACCGTTGGGTTCACCACTGGTCTAGAGGAAAGAATTCATGATGAAAATTAATAAATGTAAAATACTAGTAATGGAATGCTGCGAATAGAAATCAGAAACCCCTAATGACGTCAAATTGGCAGAGAACGGCTAAAGTAAGTAATATACTTATGCTACTTAGGTAGCGAAATAACCAGTGATGGACGAAGCAAAGATACTGTAAAAAGTAGGTTGGCTCAGGCAAGGAAAGCATTTCTACAGAAAAAATCTGTTGACATCAAATATTCATTTAGGAATTAGGAAGTCATTTTTGCAAGCCTTTGGCAGGAGCGGTGCGCTCTATGGAAGTGAAACTTGGACTGTTGGCGCAGCAGAAAAGAGGAGAATAAAAGCATTTGAAATGTGGTGTTACAGGAGAATGGTGAAGATCAGATGAGTAGTTATAGTAACAAATGACCGGGTGAGTTAGCCGTGGTCGTTACGGCATGGCTGCTGGCAGTCGCTCACATCCGGGAGGCGAGGAGGTTCGAATCCCCACGCCGACAACCTTGAAGATGGTCTTCTATGGTTTCCCATCTTCCTTCCAGGCAAATGCCGGGGTTGGTCCCTAACTATAGGCCACAGCCGCTACCTTCCAACTCCTCGTGCTTACATTCAAACTTTCCTCCCCAGACAAGACTCCACACGCGACGGTACTTGTAGCTCACCCCATGTGTGTCCGCATAGAAGCAGCTACAAACTGGTGAGCGGAACATGTCCTCTGACACTCCCCGCACTAAAAGCCATACACTAAAAAAAAGGTAACAAATGAAGAGGTATTAAGACGAGTCGGTGACGAGAGATGCTTCTGGCGACTACTAATGAAGAGAAGTGATAGGTCGGAAGGACATATACTAAGACATCCGGAAATAGCAAACTTAGTTATGGAAGGAATGGTCACGGATACTAACTGTAGGGGTAACCAAGATTAGAATATGTTGAAAAGATTGCCTCGGATGTATGATGAGGTAGCTATGTAGATATGAAACGATTAGCTCAGGACATGGAGATGGAGGGCTGCATCAGTCCAGTTAAAAGCTGAAGACTAAAAAAACAAAAACAAAACAACAACATTGAGAATTAACTAACCGTTGTTAGTAAATTCATGTTGTAAGGAATTCAAGTGCCGATATTAAAAATATGGGTATGTTATCATGGCAGCCATTGTTGGCAAGTCAGTGTGTAGTGATTTTTTAGCAGCGTAGTAATTCGTGTTAGTAGTAAATGCACTAATTAATATGTTTTATCATTTCAAATGATCTAGTCGACTTCGTCGTTATGCTTTGGGTCTAACGTTATGCGGTACGGAGACGGTTGCGTTACGGAGACGGAGACTGTGACGTCATGAAGCCGCGCGAGAAGCCTAAGTTAATGGGTAAAGGATATACAAGACGCCAGATAAGAATACAAGGTGACTCTTAAAGAGGTGTACAAGATGGCAGAGAAGAATACAGGGTGTCTCCTAAAGAGGTGCACAAGATGTCAGACAAGAATACAGGGTACCCCTAAAGAGGTGTACAAGATGTCACACAAGAATACAGGGTGTCTTCTAAAGAGATATACAAGATGCCAGATAAGAATACAGGGTGCCTCCTAGAGGCGTGCAGGATGTCAGAGCAAAATACAGTAGCCTACAAGATGCCAGATAAGAATACAGGGTGACTCCTAAAGAGATATACAACATGCCAGATATGAATACAAGGTGACTCTTAAAGAGGTGTACAAGATGGCAGAGAAGAATACAGGGTGACTCCTAAAGAGGTGCACAAGATGTCAGACAAGAATACAGGGTGACTCATAAAGAGGTGTACAAGATGTCACACAAGAATACAGGGTGACTTCTAAAGAGATATACAAGATGCCAGATAAGAATACAGGGTGCCTCCGAAAGAGATATACAAGATGCCAGATAAGAATACAGGGTGACTCCTAAAGAGATATACAAGATGCCAGATAAGAATACAAGGTGACACTTAAAGAGGTGTACAAGATGGCAGAGAATAATACAGGGTGACTCCTAAAAAGGTGCACAAGATGTCAGACAAGAATACAGGGTGACTCCTAAAGAGGTGTACAAGATGTCACACAAGAATTCCGGGTGACTTCTAAAGAGATATACAAGATGGCAGATAAGAATACAGGGTGCCTCCTAAAGAGGTGTGCAGGTTGTCAGAGCAAAATACAGGGTGACACTTAACGAGGTGTACAGTATGTTAGATTCAATTCAAATACAGGGTGACCCTTAAAGAGGTTTACAAGATATCAGATTCAAATAATGGGTGACCCTTAAAGAGTTGTAAAAGATGTCAGACTCAAATACAGGGTGACCTTTAAAGAAGTGCCCGCGCGGGAAGGCTAAGTTAATGGGTAATGGAGTCTGTTGAAAGAGTCCTGGGGTTTCGAGCGAAGCGAGAAGCCCTCCTGAGCCTTTCTAACATGTGTAACATTTGTAGCATGCGTCATTTGAAATGATATAACGTCTAGTCTTTCAGACTGACTGTATTTTTTGTCCATTTGGTAGGCTTGGACATCGTGGCCATTTAACCCCAGGTACTTCAATTTGTTTGATATCCTGTAGACTATTATTTAGATGTCTGTAACAGCGAGTGTATGTGAGGATTGGGAGAGAGACGGCCGTGGCAGTAAGTTGGGAACCACCCCAGCATCTGCATGGAGGAGAAGTGCCGAAACCATGGAAAATCACTTCCAGGATAGCTGAGGTGGGAATCAAACCAACTTCTTCTCAGTTTGGGTCTCGAGGCTGAGTGTACCTCGTTCCAGCCCTGACACCAGAATATAATTTCTTGGTAGAGCCGGAAATCTAACCTAGGTCTCCGAGGCTACAGCCAGAATGCTAGCCGTTCCACCAGGAATTAAAAGGTTCCGGATTCATATGTAATGACATAATTAATTAATTTACTTCTAGACAACTGACAATAAAAACTGTCGGTGAATTGTGGCTCTGCTTTGCTATTAATTAGATTTGATTGTATACAGTATATGTTTACATAATCTTAGCAATGAAAAATAAAATCCACAGCTTGCTTCCAGTCGACCGACCGGGTCAGGGAATGGAATGAATGAAGCCCCCATATAGCGGCGAGGATAGGAACTGTGCCGGCAGCCGAAGCCAGTCGTAGCCTACTTCCCTGGGGCAATGATCAAATAAATTACAGATGTAATGAAATGACAATAGAGAGTGTTGCTGGAATGAAATTTGTGACAGGGATAACCGGAGTACCCGGAGAAAGACCTGTCTGCCTCCACTTTGTCCAGCACAAATCTCACATGCAGTGACCGGGATTTTAGCCATGGACCCAGCGGTGAGAGGCCAGCGTGCTGCCGAATAAGCCACGGAGGCTCTATTCTTAGTAATATTATATATTATTATTTTATGTTAAGTAACATTTTTGTACCATATATATTGGTAATTATTCAACATTTTGAACACAAAGTTGTTGTTAATTCATTTTAGGGGCTTAGGACAACTTGGTCATCAGCCCCATGCAGTTGGGGTTGTGTTGAACTTTTCTAATATCCTGTAGCTTTTATATGTGATGACTGTAGTAGTGTGTGTAACTCTATTATAAATTTATTAATGCAGCCAATGGCCATCTACGGGTCAGGGAAGGGATATTGGAAGGAAATCGGCCGTGGACCTGTTGAAAGGAACCATCCCGGCTTTTGCCTGGTGGTGAAAATGGGAAACCACGAAAGCCATTTTCAGGACGGCCGAGGTGGGATTCGATCCCACGCTCTCCCGATGCCAGATGCCAGCGAGGCACGAGGTAGCGCGTTAGCGCTCTCGGCCACCGCGGCCGGTGTGTAACTCTATTAGGGACAGGGATGAGGTAGGTGAAACGGAACTCGATGTAAGATACTATCCTGACGGCATTTACCTGGAGGGATAGTGGAAAAACCCAAGGAAAACTCACACTCAGGATAGCCACTGTCAGAGCTGGGATTCGGAACAACGATCTATGGATGAACACAAATTGACAGTTTGTCTTAATTTTCAAACTCCAGTGAAATAATTAGTGAATTTCCTTTCATGCAGAAAAGATTCTGCTAGTATTTACTAACGTAGCTTATGAGAGCAATTCTGTCGGGCGCAGTATTGTGCGGGACGAGATTGGGCGTGGTGTATCAAAATGTTCTCATCACATATTCACTTAGCTTAGCCTAACTTAAATTGTGTTTGGAAATATTTGTTAAGCACTTACCTGTAATAGATTTTCAGTTACATTTAAAAAAAGAACCTGTCTTCTTTGAACACAGAATATTTCAAATTACTGAAGGTTTTTATAACACAAACATGTATTGAATGTTACTGACAGAAACAGTTGATATCTCTAACCAAACTAACCCCGTGGCACTACAGCCCTTGAAGGGCCTAGGCCTACCAAGCGACCGCTGCCCAGCCAATTGGCCTGCAGATATTGGGGTGACGCGAGGTCAGCGCGTCGGGTCCCATCGGCCGTTAATCTTGTATTTCGTGACCGGGGCACTGTCTCACTGTCAGACAGCTACTCAATTGTCCTCACGAGGCTGAGTGCACCCCGTTGTTGATATCTCTACATAGTATAAAACAAAGTCCCCGATTCTTGGATATAACGGGAAATCTCGAGAACCACTGGATGGACTTTGATGCAGTTTTGACCATTCTGGAAAGGATTCCACGAGGATGATTTCTGTAGAAAAATGTTCATTTATGACCAAAGGAAGCCGAGCAGTAACGAGTCAATGAAAAACCTGTCGTCCATCCGCCTTTTAATCTCAGGCTGGGCAAACCGTTAAAAATATCTGTTTACCATGAGTGTAAGATGATGATGATGACGATGATGATGATAATTGTTGTTATAAGGGGTCTGTCATCTAGGTTATTGGCCCCTATAATGAGTGTAAGAATTGTTCAGCCAAAAAAAAGTTCTACAAAAACGTCCGCGACAGCTTATTTCTATTTTCAATACATCGCCCACTATAAGTGTTTTTACGTTTTCATTTCTTACAATGATCTTCATTCAGTGAAAATTTAAAATATTAGCTTCGGAGCGAGCCTATCACCCCAGCTTCGGCCAGTATCAAACTGTCGAGTCGTGTCGAGTTAAGACTCAAGAGAAGAGTATATGTGTTTGGAGTTTCGCTGTTCACCTCGGCTTTTCTGAATTGTGTCTGGGACCTGCCGTCCGTGCGCCTTTCAAGCTTACGCTGGGTAAACCGTTAATGATACCGGGCGAAGCCGGGGCTGGTTGCTAGTTTGAATATGAAAGAATTTTAAAACGACCCCAAAAGCAACAAACGCATTCTACATTCCAAAGTAGTGTTGTACTCACCGTGTAATGTAGATTACCAAATTGTTCCAATGAGACAGGAAGAGGCGCAATGTATCAAATTGATCAGTTAGCAGATATGTTGACAACAGAGCAGCCAGTTACATTCTGCAGTTGATGATAATGAAGGAGGATGAGAGACCCTAAGCTATTATCGGGAAGGAATTTTTATCCCCGATGGTTGACAATCAACAGAGAATGTCAACTTGTATCAATCTAATCAGCCGTTTCTGACGGAAGGTTAAAACTGGTTCCAACTTTCGTCTGTAAATAAGGTGGAGCCCCATGGATATCAATTAAAACCGTTAATAAGATAAGGGTATCAAAGTGTATACTTAATACATGCTATGTTTTTGTGTGATTTATTTATTTAGCGTATGATGAATACAATATTATATACAATATATACAGTACAACTACCATCACAAGTTCATAACTAAAGTTCCATGTTTAAAGTTGAGAGCCAAAGAAGGGCTTCGCTTGAGACACAGTGTAAGTCTTCTATAGAGCCTCTGTATGCGCGTAAAGGACACTCGAATGTAATGTGGTCCACTGTCTGTTCCTCTTCTCCGCAGTCACATTGAGGTGATGCCTTCCATCCCCATTTGAAGAGAGTGGCTCCACATCTACCTTGGCCGGTCCTAATACGGTTCAGCGTCCTCTACTGTCGTCTGGGAAGGGAAAATCCATCAGGGCACTTGCAGGGGTTCTTAATGATGTGAAGATTTGGTAACGAGGATTGCAGATGCCATTGTTCTTTCCAGGCGTCCGATATATTAAAGGAGGTGTCCTGTAGAATCATTGCAGTACGCCAAGAAGGGTGTCTGGATTTCAGTCGTTTGGTTGGAGAAGCTGCTATATCAGAATGAATAGGGAGGTGAGGATTGTTTTCTATTTTCTTCCATAAGTTAAGCAGTGACTGTGATCTTCTTAGGGATGGAGGTGGTATGTGGCTTAGGGTGGGAAGCCAGTGTGTGTCATTCCACGGTCAATTTAACCGGCCACATTACTGTGTTGACTGAAGAGCGATTCTTTCATTAGATAATCGGAAACATCTGCTATACGGTATACTGTTAATTCAAGATGGCAGTAAAGCATACAATCTAATGATTAACCTTTATACAATGTGGCTGCGTGTTTATTGTTCCTTTTCTGTAGTATTTTAAAATCCCGACACGCGCCATCCATATGTTCATGAAATTCAAGAATCAATGTCTGCAAGCAAGCGAGCGAAGAGGCAGCCCGCCCCACAATGTTCATAGTACAGTAAATAGCTACAGGTGAATGTTCAACTGTCACAAAACAGACCCAATTTTCCACAAAGGTCAATTTTTTAATTTTGTATTTAAATCGCTCACCCTCCCTGTTAGGCTTTATCCATAAAATGTGTGGGGGTCATTCCTGTACCGTCGCAAAGACCGTATCTGGGAGCTGAACACATTTTGTCAGCAGATACAACTGGGGATGGTGATAGGCCGATCGCCCAGGTGACCGCTAACTTAGGTATAATTGGGTAAGGGTCAGAGAAACGATTTGGGACGGAATTCGGCCGTAGACCTGTTGAATGGAACCGTCCCGGCATTTGCCTGGTGTTGAAAATGAGCCACGAAATCCATTTCTAAGGCGACTGATTCGAACCCAAGCCCTCCCAGGGCCATTGAGGTACGAGGTAGCCCATCAGTGCTCTC
Organism: Meconema thalassinum; assembly: GCA_946902985.2. Classification (NCBI taxonomy): domain Eukaryota; kingdom Metazoa; phylum Arthropoda; class Insecta; order Orthoptera; family Tettigoniidae; genus Meconema; species Meconema thalassinum. The sequence continues at coordinate 247,659,396 of OX336389.2, read as the reverse complement.
GCCCACCGCGGCCAGTCCAAGGACATTCTTTTCCGGTCATGAACGACGGTTTGTTTTCCATTCGCACCGAATTACAACATTTTTTATATCTAAGTTCATATTATACTTTTTAAATCTTGAACTTCTAAACTGATAGAATATGATGCACGATAAGTAGCTGCTAGGAAGGTATAATTAAAGACAAATTCACCCGTGCACTTTGTTGGACTAAAACCTGCAGCAGATGCATTGCGCAGTTCCAGAACCTCACTCACTGGCCCTGAGCTACTGAACTCCTCTCCATCTCCTGGTGTAGCGGCGATCCTTATTGACTGTCGGCCCGGATGTCCAGGTTTGATTCCCGGCTCTAGCAATAAATTCAATTCTGATCTGGGGACTGGAAAGGGGTATACTCAGCCTTGTGAGGTAAAACTGAGATGAGGAGGGTTCGATTCCCCCCTCAGCCATCGTGAAATTGGTTACCGTGGTTTCCCTCTTATTATTATTATTATTATTATTATTATTATTATTATTATTATTATTATTATTATTATTTACCAAAAATCATACAAGAAGTATGAAAGGCCTAGTGAAAAAGGGCAAGCCCCACCAACATATTTCATGCTTCACAGGCACAGCTTACATCTACATTTGTTTTAACAGTATTTACATATTTTACAAAGATATTTGCAATATTTACATATTTAGAATATTGACATAGTACATTTTTCCTGTTCACTCACTCTCTCACACACGCACTTTCATAACCTCAATCACTCCATACATTCATTCATTCATTCATTCATTCATTCATTCATTCATTCCATTCAGATACTCATTCATTCAGCGAGACAATCAATCACTCTTACATATGTTTATTTATACAATGTACCTTTTTATGTACGGCTTGAATTTCTGAAGAGGCAAGATCTTGGCATCCCCTGGCAGCACGTTCCATAACCGCGCAGAGCGGCCGTAGAAACCTGTCAGGTAAGCATTGCTACGTGCGAAGGGTGGAACGGGAGTTACACCTCGTCCTCTCCGAACTGAGCGATATGCCAATGACAGTCGGCAAAAGGGGTCAATATTAATGGAACCTGTAAGGGATTTTTTGAGAAATATTAGATCAATTTGTTTGGCTGTTGCCTCTATAGATGGAAATTTTGACAAAGGGGAAGGGGAATAACGAACTATTAGCCTCTCTGCGCGGCGCTCTACACGCAGGAGATTGTTCACGTATACCGCTGTAGTGGGATGCCAAGCAGGTAAGCGTACGTTGATATAGGACGGACCATGCATATGTAGGTCGTCCTTAAAGCTCTAGGTTTACAACCTCTCATGTTTCTGTACAAGAAACCCAGAACTTTGGTGGCCTTACATCTTGCCTCTTCACTTTGAATGTTCCAATTCAGGGTGTCGGAGATTGTTACCCCTAATAACTTTAAGTTTGTGCACTGTGGGATGACACTGTTCATAATTTTGTATTCATCCTCAAAGGGGTTTTTGACCTAGTTATTCTTATGTATTTACATTTTTTTTACATTTATATTTAAATTATTCACAGAACACCATAGCGATAAGTTGTCTAGATCTGATTCAAGACAGAGGGGATCTTCTTCACTTTTAATGAACCTGTATAGCACGGTGTCATCTGCATATAGTGACATTGATGAGGTGACACAGCCAGGAAGATCGAGCACATATATAGTGAAGAGAAGAGGTCTGATCACAGAACCCTGAATCACTCCAGAAGTAACTTGAACAGCCTGTGATCGAGCTCCTCCGTACACTACACACTGCTTTTGACCCTCTAGGAATGAGCTACCCCGTATGTTAATCTGGTTTAGCTTTACCAAAAGTCTTTCATGAGACACTTGATCGAAGACCTTAGCCCAATCCAGTGCGATACAGTCTACTTGTTTCACTTCTGGCTGATTCAGGTAGAACTGAAACTCATCAATGACTTTTGTCAATAGCGTAGTGCAAGAACGACCCGGAAGAAAACCGTGCTGATTTGGGTCGAGCAGATTGTTCTGCCGCAGGAATTCCAGCACACTGTTTGATACTAGTCGCTCCATACATTTACAAATTATAGATGTTAGACACACCGGTCTGTAATTTACAACATCTTCTCTGTCACCTTGCTTATAGATTGACACCACGTTAGCACATTTCCACCCACACGGCACAGAACCTTGATTGATTGACAGGTTGAATAACGCACACAAGGAGGGCGCTAATGCTTCCGCACACTGCAGCAGGTTCCGCCCGGGAACATCATCTGGGCCGGTCGCCGCATGTGGTCGAATCTTCTGCAGGCTCTGAATCACCTCAGTTGTTGTGAAGTACAGGTTGGAGAGTGGGAGGGGTGGAAGTCATGACCTTGGCAGATGCAGTTTCATGGTCATACCCGGCTTAGAAAAGTTCTGCCCGAAACTGTCACTGAAGGCTGTTGCAATATCTTGGGGTGCACTGAGGAATGAACCGTTACAGTGAAAGGAGGCTGGCGCTGCGGTGCCACGTCTTCTGGACAATAATTTCCACAATTCACAGGTGCTGCTTATTTTGTGAATATAACTCTCGCATGTTTCGCGAGTTAATTTCTTCGTTTGGTTCCTGATGTTCTTGTATTTTTCCCACATGATGTCAGTTGAGCAACTGTTCCATTTTTTTATAGATGTTTCTTTTCCTAATCATTGTAATGACTTCCTTCGTCACCCAAGAAGAATTTTTCTTCCCACTTATGATTACTTTCGGCATAACAAGATCCACACATTCAAAGAAGCAATTTCGCCAGACGTGCCACACTGAGTTGATGCCACTGGTGCTCAGAATACATGGGGTGGGAAGGTGTTTGAGGAATAAAGATGATAACAGTTTCCAGTCTGCCTTTTTGTAATTGTATACTGTCCTCGCTTTGCTCTTGCTGCGTGGTTTGTTGTAATGCAATGTGATAAAGATGGCTGCGTGATCACTGAAACCGTGGATGACTTCTGTACTGAGGAAGGAAGTCTTGTGAGGAATAGGTCTATTGTGGAGCATGTAGTTTGTGTGATGCGAGTTGCTTCGGTTATTAATTGGTCAAGGAATGAGTCGTAGAATGCGGTAATGAATTCATTAGCTATGGGATCCTAGGGAGTGGGAGGAGAATTTTGCCAGTCTATTTCGAAATTAAAATCGCCTGTTATGTAAATGGCCTTGTATTTGTGCTGGATGTATTGTACACGACGGAGGGACTCCACAAGTTCATCATTGATGAGCCGAGTTGAATTTGGAGCACGGTATACAGAGCCTATTAGAAATGTATTGTTCGCACACGTGAATTCCACCCACACAGCCTCAGAATCAGTTTCAAGCTCCTGTTGGCGAACAGGCCTTAACTCAGGTTTCATGGCTATTAGTACCCCTCCCCCTGATGTCCAGGTTCGATCTTTGCGGAACATGGTGTATGTTTCCAGAAATATTTCTGGGTCGTTAGTGAATTCTTTCAGCCATGTCTCCCCTGAACACACAATTGATGGATTAAGTGCTGCGAGACAAGAACGCAGGACCGGTTGTTTGGAGGGACACGTTACACTTCGGGCATTGAAGGAAAAAGTGGGCAATGCCTTGCCATCCGAGGGTGTTACGTCACTGTCTACACTATTTGCACTCTGTGTCGACGTGTTAACAAATGAGTTAGAGAACTGGGATAAAGAACAGTTCCAATACAGCTACGATTGTTTCCCAGAGGTGATTATTTTGTGTTTTGAAGCACTGATTTTTGCGCAAGTTCTGTGCGCTTGGGAGAGGCAAGATGTACACGTCACAAATAACTGATTCACACGACCTTTCGAATCACAAATTATACACACCTGATTCGGTCCTGGGTTAATCTCCACATCTCCACTGAGAGACACAGACAGCACCACGAGATGAAATAATATAGCGGGCGGTCTGGCAGCCCCGCGCAATGCTGGGCGCCTTCTGTCTGCTGCCGTGACTATCAGACCCTCGCTTCGACACCATGTGAGAGAAGATATATGATTGAGTTTGCAAACTACCATGAGGTGTCCTTTCAGGTCCGAGTTCACACACGAGTCTTCAATATTGTTATAGAATGATCGAGGATCTTCTTCAAGGCATCCACTGAAATTCTTACTAGGTAGAACACGAGGAAAAGTTGGAGCGCTCTAACTGCTACACACCTGCTGGCCACCATCTTGCCGCATCTACCCCAGATTCCTAACTTAAGGCTACGGCCGCCTCTTTCCCAATCCTCACCTGAACTACAAAGACCCACTACTACAGACAACACAATAATACAGGTTAGCAGACAAATCTATCTATCTATATATATATATCACATATTTATATATGTACAGCCTGTTCCGATTCAACACGGAACTGCAATCGGCTTGAAATCTGCTCGCAGCGCGCTAGCGACGGGGCTGAGTTCGATTTCACTGATTGCCGCCTTCTTATGCAGCATTGCAAAGTATTTTGCTCTTTCAAAATATATTTACACAGGCTTCACAATAAGTTCGAATAATTTCTGTTTCAGAGCTTGTTATTTTACGCTTCTGTTAATGACTTTTACAGAGCATTTCTATGAAATAAAATTTTATTTTACAACTTAGTTTATTACAACACAACACAATTTATTGCTTTTTAACCCAACACCACAAAACGAGATACAATTTCGAAATAATTTGTTACAAAATTGAGTTTAATTAAGAAAAAGTTTCCACGATTTCTATTTCAGAACTATTTACCTGTAACAATGTAAAATGATAAAACGACGAACACAGGCAGTTTAGTCTTACTTCATACTCCAGGACATCTTGGGTGATTTTACATTGGCGGAGTTGAGCAACTTGCTTTTTCAACAAGATGATCATCCAGCGTACTCCTCCAGACTGGCGAGAGAAGTTTTAAACCGTTTGCTTCCTGGCCAGTGGATAGGAATTGGCGGCTTTATAGAATTTCCACCACGTTCACCTGATCCGACCGTCCTGGATTTCTTCATTTGGGGCTACGTCAGGTCGAGAGTATTTTTAAGATCACCACAAACACCCGAAGAAATGGAGCTCGTCATTACCGAAGCCTTTGCGGAAATTACCCCTCAGATGTTGTCGAACGCAAGAGAGAACTTCATGCGACGAGTGGCCCTCTGCTTAGAAAATGATGGACGCCACTTCGAACACCTTACGTAAATGTCCATTTGCAGTAGATGGAACGTCTGTGATATATTAACTTTTTTAGTCTCATCGAAGACCGATTACACTTTTGTAACAAATCATTTCCTAATAGTATCTTGTTTTGTGGTATTGGGTTAAAAAGCAATAAATTGTGTTGTAAATAAAATACAACACAAAAATACATTGTGTTGTAATAAACTATGTTGTAAAATAAAATTTTATTTCCTAGAAATGTTCTACAAAAGCCATTAACAGAAGCGTAAAATAACAAGCTCTGAAACAGAAATCGTTCAAAATTATTTTGAAGCCTGTGTAAATGTATTTTGAAAGAGCAAAATACTTCGCAATGCTGCATATGAAGGCAGCAATCAGTGAAATCGAACTCAGCCCCGTCGCTAGCGCGCTGCGAGCATATTTCAGCCGATTGCGGGTGGGTAGGCAACCCATTTTACAGTTCCGTGTTGAATCAGAACACGCTGTACATACACACCCAAGTACACGGTACTAAATAGCCTCGATGTCGTAAGCCCTTATATGAAACTGTACGCCTGCCTGCCACCCAGAACAGGTCATACCCATAACTTCCAAATAGAAACCATTTTCAATTTTACTCTTGGTTTTGAAGATGATAATAATAATAATGTTATTGGTTTTACGTCCCTTCTACTTACTGCGGCTTTTAGAGACGCCGGGGTACCAGAATTGCGCCCCGAAGGGGATCTTCTACGTGCCAGTGAATTTACTGACATGGCTTCCACACATTTTCGCACCCTCAAATGCCGGCTGACTGCGCCAGGATTCGATCCTGCAACCTTGGGAACGGCAAGCGAGAACGTTACCACTGAGCCACGCAGCTAGGCTGGTTTTGAAGAGATGAGTGAGTCACTAATGATATGATAAAATGGGATTTACAGTTTCCTGGTAGATCTATTCAACAAGATCATTGATGATGACAGTGCTCCTCCAGTTGGCGTACCAGCGTTAATGGAAAGGAGATATCAAAGACTGCTCCAGCCATCGACCAATTCGTTTGTTTTGTCACACAATGAAGATCTTCGAGCGTGTCCTGAACGCATGTATTCGCATCATACAGTAGTTCACATTGCCCCAAACCCGTGTGTTCGTGAAAGGAACAGGATCGGTCGACGCTGTACATGCCACACGTCTTTGGATATAACGATACGATATAAAGAAGAAACCACACCTCACCGATATTGTTACGTGCCACCCCTAGTGGCACTTTCGTTAACTGGATTACGGTGGGTAACAGCACAACACAATTGTTCCTTTAAAGATATATTAGCTTCATTGCAGGTCAGAAAAGTTACACCACACGATAAACACTTGGAAACCAATTAGCAGTCTCACTTCAAGTCTCTTCTCCCTCAGGGAGTACTCTCGCCTCTTCCACTCACTCACACAGTTAATCCCTCACTAATTAGGTAGACCAGTGTCCTGGCTAGAAATATCTTGCACCTCTTCCTCTTGTAAACAAGCCACAGTCTGTCTCTCACTGTTCCTGAATACACACAGTCTCGCCGTCCACAGGCTACGAAGCAGTCCACTGAGTTTCGCAATTCACCACAATAACCTCTGTCGCACTGGAAAACACACTCGCTCGAAACACAGTCCTCAAAAAAACTCACTCCCCTCGCTGGCCAGGTCGCTTATATAGCGGGGCTGGTGACTCAATGGATGTTTCCAGAATACGCTGCCGAAGTCAACGTCACTTCCGCTCCGTTGCTAAGCAACTGGAGCAATACAACATGGCTCCCTTATAGCATGCTTCAGTCTTTGAGCCGTCATTATTTCCTATTGTATAAAACTGCACATGAATGGATGTCCAGAGGCAAGAAAGCATAGAAAAGTATATTTTCCACAGTAATTTAACATAGTTGTCCAGTAAAGTTGTAAAATATTGCTTACGAGATCCACATCAAGTCTTAGAACATAAGTCGTAGAGATGTGGTCTACGATATTTACCTTCAAGTAAGTGAACACATGAAAATATAACATTTCTGGATATTGTGAATCAAGTCCCGTATGAATGACCAATACTACGGAAAATTAAGTACCGTAGGCTCTACCAGTAAGTGACGAATAAAATGAATTTACGGTTTATCAATGCATAAGGGAACAGTTTAAAATATTTGGATGAGAATTTAAGCCAAATCTCATCAACAGCTATAGAAGAAACAAAGACTGCATTTCAATACAATTTTGTGTATACCACAACGCCGCGTTTGTTTGAAAACGAATCAAATTAACAAAGCCTAACCTGTGTGCTCACTAACAGGTTAGAGAAGTCTACAATTTTATTAAGGCCTGTCGTCCTACCTCATTCTAAATAATGGGGCACTTTTCCTATCCTAGCTCTAAATATAGGCCACTAAAACTGACATGAAAATATCCGAGGCTCTCACCCAATAAGTACACCAAGCTGATGACCACATTATCACACTGATTATTGTTACACATTAGCTGGTGTGCCACAAAAGAGCTAAATAGAATTAGCTGGTAGGCCTATATAGAGATTTAGAACAAAAAAATAGCTACCCTACCCTGCATCCTCACGAGCAATCCTAGCAAACATTCACACAATATGTCATGGACAGTCAAAGTGGTACAAGTAGCCTACTTGGTATGAAGTGGCCCAAAGAGTTGATGTAGGGAAATGCTAGTCCCGGTACCATAAGGATGATCCATGTGCTATGGTACTTGATGGCTCACACAGTTTCCAATTACCAAATTGAATAGGACTTTTTAGTAGCAACTTCAAACCTTAACACAGACCACATGTTATGCTCAGTTTGCAGCATAAAACTGCCTCTTTCAACAGTAAGCGGCTGCATTCTGGGGTTAGATTTTACCCTCTCCAACACCTTATTATACATTAGTAAAATGCATCACATAAAGTAATTGATGCATACATGTATGGTACACTCAAGTTAGTACGGCTTGATCAGTGATTGGCCATTTGGAGGGGAGGAGGGGGATTATTTTTCCACCCTTCCACAAAGATTAATCTCCAAGGCTGGAAATCGGTCTGCATAACTCTGTTCCAATCCAAACAATGGGAATGAGGGTGTTGGTTCTTATGGTACTGAATAGTGGGTAAAAGATAATTAGGTTATTTGCCCATGCAGTAAGGAAATAAAAAATATTGGACAATGATATAGAAACTTACACCATTCTTGGTGAAAAATATGTTCATTACTTACCACAAGCCTCCAATTTATCTAGGTAGCTAACTCACTGTAAAAGTACCACTACAGTGTGATGACAGACTTACTAATGCAGAGGTAGCCATACATACCTTAGGTTTGAGTTAAGAAATGAATTTAATGAGGTAGGCATATACTAACAAAAACATTATCTAGAACATATTTATGCTACCCACCCCTTCATGATTCAAATTCATTACTTGACCAACAGAACTAAATAAAATCAGCCTACATTCCTGTTAGGGGCTAATGGCCTCAATAACCACCAACACTGTAACCTTATTTTGAAGGGTACGATTACGCCACTGACGTTATGTCAAAATTTGACATTCGTTATTTATATCATGTGTTATTTCGGCAGTTAATTAGCCTCAAGTTATTAAGTGTAGGTTTAGTCCATAAAATGTATTATCATGATTAGGTTTTGTTACGGTATTAAGTTGACAGAAGTCAGAGGCTGTTTTTGTAATTAGCTAGCACTTGAGCACTAAGGGTCATTTCTAGAGCTTACGTCTTCTCCCAGAACAGCACGATATGATGAAATAACTTACCTGCGTACCTACTCAACAACAAAAGCCGGGTGGCGAGCCCACGGTAATGAGTAAGGGTGCGGCCAAGGACGAGGGTAGATGAGTGGAAAGAGGTGGCCTGAACAATACAGACGGTCGTGGTACGACTTGGGACGAGACTCCTTTATGTGAAGAGAGAAGAACTCAACGAGACCTGGTTGAAGACAGTCGCAGGGAGAACAGTATTGCAGGAGTTGTATTCAGGACGTATGCCAGTCCGATACATTATGGTGTTGGCAGTGTCATGCGCTAACATCATAAGAGTGGTTAAGGGACTTACAATCCACCACCATTATTCATTCTGAGTAGCCTACATACCTCAGAATTAATAGTAGCCTGTTATTTAAGATAAATTCCTCGTATGAAGATGGACTTCTACCGCCTACAACAGCAGCTTTCTCTTGGGGAGAGACTCTTCAATAAATCCAAATCATCGTTTGGTAAGCTCATTGACTTTATGCACAAGCTCTCTTTCTTCACTCTTGAATAAATCAACCTAAATTATTAAATTCAGATCTAGATTAAATTAAATTCATAACGCCTCCGTTTGCTTGCAACTTTTGCCTGTCTTAAATTCTTTTGTTTACTTTCTACGTTAAGTCATTAATTTATGCATTTTGCTAACTTGTTTGTTTTTGATGCCATTAAATTTTTATTTAAAGTAAATGCAGTCTGTCTCCTTTCTAGATGATAGAAATAGATATAAGCCATCCTCTTTTCCCCGAAGCAAATGTTATTCAGGTTAATGACTAAGTCATACCACGACTTGAGTCGATGGAGTCTGGTGAATGTTCTACCTGAGCTAGGACGTAAAGTTATTTATGATTTATTGGGTTATCGCTCTCAGATCGAACCCTTGGCGCCCAACACTCTTACATATAACTTCAGATCCGGTGACCACTGATGGGTCATATCAAATGGTAAGTCAGGTAAAAAATTGGATACAGAAATTAATAATCTGGCAGGTTTTGGTCTTATATATTGTTCCAAATTTACATACACAGCTAACAGTGCCGTTACATTGTCGCCGTAAACGTGGGACGAAAACCTGATAACATTTGTGGAGGGAAAAGTGACATATTTCTGTACCTGCATTTTGGGGGATTTTATGTATCAACGTGAGTCAGAATGAGCGATTCAGAAGACGATATGTTACTACGTAATCAAAAACAGCTAGGGAGTAAGTTGATGAAGGAGAAAGATGAAGAAGCGCGTAGTAAGTTAGTAGAGGAAGTGGAAAGTAGCACAGGGATGATGTCGGAGGTAAATCCCAGTAATGATAGTGAGAAAGAAAGTCCGGGAGATATGAAGAGCATGTTTGCGAGTCTTATACAGGTATTACATACGAAATTTGATCAAAACAGTAAAGAAATTAGTAGTAAACTAAATGATAAATTGGAGGAAAACAGTAGGGAAATTAAAGAAAGTAATAAAGAACTTAACAGTAAATTGGATCAAAACAGTAAGGAGATGGATAAGAGATTTGAGCAAATTAAGGGTGAAATCAGGGGTGTGATGGAAGAGAAGACGAAAGAAATCCTAGCTGACATGGAGAGTAGATTGAGGAGGGTGCAAGATGAACTTGAGAGTAAAATAAGTAAGCAAGCAGAGGAATCTAAAGAGTTAATACAGTTAGAGACGAAGCAAATTAAGAAACAATTGGGAGGAGAAATTGAAAAAGTTCAGAGTACAGCTATGGAGGTTAAAGAACAGCTGGGGGGAGAAATTAAAAAGATTCAGGGAGTAACAACGAAATTAAAGAACAGCTGGGCGGCAAAATCGATAAGGTTCAAGCAGAAATTAGTAAAGAAGTTGAAAATTTGAAGAAACAGAGTAAGGAAAGTATAAGTAAAATTCAAGAAACACAGGATAGGCTGAATGATAAAGTTGAAGCGACAGATGGGAGCATAAACGCAAAAGTTATTAGTATAGAGAAACGAGCAGAGGAGAAAATTGTCGAGCTTGAAAATACATTAAAGTCTAGAATAAGACAAGAAGCAGGTCAGAGTCGAACGACATATATGAATAGTACGCATAAAGAAATAGAGTTAGGGAAATTTAGCAATCGGCAAGGATGCCCCATGGAGTTTCTAAATACTATTGAAGTGAGGTTTAAAGAAAGATTGGGGGACGGAAACATCGAATGGTGTAATGTTGTTGAAATATTAGAACAGACCTTCGTAGGGGAAACCAAAAACTGGTTTGCAGTTTATAGGGACGGTTTTGAAGATATCACAGACTTCAGTCATAAATTTTGTGATAAGTTTTGGAGTGAGAGCATACAATCACGGTATCGTGAGGGAATCGTGTGCGGAAAATACAACGCAAGGGGTAATCTCAATATGACGGAGTATTTCCTGGGGCAAGTGTTGGTTTGTAAATACTTGGATGGACTGAGAGAGGAAAAAGATGTGGTAAGGCTCCTGTTAAGGCATTTCCCTTACCGGATCAAAGAGGCGGCATGCATACAAAATGTAAAAACTGTCACGCAAGTAGAGAACCTACTAGGTACCTTTGATGCGCTAGGGAAAGGTTCAAGTGAAGAGTCACTAGAAACCAGGGTAATTATAACAATCAGGCTCAGGATGCAAGAAATCAAGGTATGCAGGGAAACAGTGGCGAAGGAGGCAAGTATCAAAATAGGGGTCAGAGTGGAAACAATTACCAAAACCGGGGTAATAATTTTGTGACGCCCTATCAAAACAGGAATAATTACTCGCAAGGCAGGAATTATGATCCGCGAGGAAATCAAGGTAGGGGTAATGATGGACGCAACGGGCACGGGCAGGGTAACTACGGTAATAACCCTAATGTTAATCAGAACCGAGTATATGGGAGAGGTAATCCCGTAGGTAATAATGAAAATAGTAACCAACAGAATGTGAATAGTAATAGCCAGACCAGCGTTGCGACCACTAGTGAAGGTAGAGACAATAATAGTAATTTAAACGCGAGCCAGACTGCATCATAAGGTCTGCAACGTGCCCTGTTTTAACCCTGATACAGGAACACTATGACCTAAACGTAAGGAATGAATTGTCAAGGGAACTATGTGACGAAGCAATATTACCAGTGGCGGGTAATATAAGTCCGATCATTAAGTTACACGTGTCCGGGACGTGTACCAATGTGTTAATAGACAGTGGCTCTGTAAGGAGTTGCATAAGCAATGCTTATTATGATAAATTAAAGGGAACTGGGGTTAACTTCGAAGAATTGCCAATTAAGAGTACTTTTGTAATCACAGCCGTGGGTAGGAAGTCTAAAATTATATCAAAACAGGTGTTAATAGAGATAAATATAAACAGTCACGTAGAGAAGCAAGTGTGCCTTGTAATTCCAAATCTAGTGTACGACGTAATTATGGGTTCTGATTGGCTGACTAGGGTGTCAGGAAACATATGTTATGAAGAGTGCTGTATTACATTTAAATTTGGTGGTGCGGAAGTGGTGATGCCGTTCAATGAACAATGTAGGAGTAGTGTAGTAGGAGTGATGTGTACGTTAAATGAGATGTCTCAAGCTATAGGGCAAGAGTCAGTAACTTTTGTAGGCAGTGTGGTTACGAACGAGAGTCTAGATGACTCGTTACGTGAAGCTGCGTTTCTTGGAGATGTAGAGGAAGATACGTGTATGCTTCTCTACGATGTTTTGTCAAATAATAGTAGGGTATTTGAAGATCGAATTGGTAGAGCCAATTGTTATGTCCACTCATTGAACGTTGTTGACAATTCGGTATTTACCGGTCACCGTTATCCTGTGCCTTTTGTCTATCAGAAAGCCGTAGAAAGTCAGATCAATCAGATGCTTCAGGACGGTATAATTGAGTATTCTAACAGTCCCTATGTAAATTCACTTATTACAGTACCAAAGGCAGATGGAAAAGTCATGATATGTTTAGACGCGCGTTTAGTTAATGCACACATTTCATCAGACCAATTAAAATCTATGTCTATAGAGGAGCTAATGCAAACTTTTGAGGGAAAACAATTTTTTGCGTGTGTTGATTTAAGTTCTAGTTTCTGGCAAGTTCCTCTTAAAGTTGAAGATAGAGCCTTTACCGCTTTTAGTCATCAGTACAAACTGTACCAATTTTGCAGGGTACCCTATGGATTAAAGAGCAGTTCAGCAGCGCTGATAAGAGCACTGAACATAGCTTTAGGTGATAACACGGGAGATTATGTAACTATATATTGAACCCGAGGGGTCAAGCTGACTGATATCGAACGTGGATCTCAGAGACTGTGATCTCAGAATAAAGGTTCCACCAGGGAACGAACCCGAGATCTGTTAAGGGAGTTTCATTGTAAAAACCCCTAGAGGAAAGTATATATTTAATCACTGGTGTGATTTCAGTTGATAATGACATTATTTCTTAAAATAATGCAGGGAAAAGGAGCGGAATGCAGCATTATTGGACTACTTGGAGTAGGCTATGCTGGACTTAGAACGCAGAAGTAGAGAGTTTGACGTTTTACTAATAGGCCCAGAATAGTAGGAGGAGACTCTTGGAGCCGTGTCAATCTCGCTGACCTAGTTAAGTCGTCTGGAAGGGGTCGGGGGGTTGAATAATGACCAGGTTCTTCCCCGTTTGAGAAGGAAAATGGGAGTGGGATGAGAAGATCCCAAGGAAAATCATTGATTACTCGTAATTGGAGTAACGCAATGACATGAGAGTTGCACACAGGTGAATCTTTAGCCAGGAGGCTAATTTTAGAGCCTTTAATCTGCGAAATTGACGCATATTTAATGGAGTGCGTAGGGACACAGGACGATGGATGTTCGCGGCTGGGTTTGACGATGTCGCCAGGGATTCCCACTGAAACCGCGTCCCCAAGCCATGGGAAAAGCAATTAATATTAATTAATTGGCCGATCGATCCTTCAGCACGCAGATAGTTCTGGGATCAGTGAAGAAAAAGGAACCCGATGAGCATTGTTTCGAGACCAGAATCACGCTGGGAGAGGAGTTGAGATAGCGCGGGAAATTTAGCTCTATGTTTTGTGTGAAACCAATATAAGGGAGTTGACCCTTAGCAGAAGACAGTCGTTGTCAGACAGTCGGGGACAGTAGTAGTTGTTTTTGAACAGACTCGAGCGCGGAACGTATGTCGGTCCGGCTCAGGAAATGACGCTCAAACAAAGACTTGAACATTTGAGTGTCAACCATTATATTCACCGCACATCGTAATGCACCAAGTGAGAAGATAATCATGCATGGTCATGAAATAATAAGAAGTACGGTAATCAACGAACGTTATTTTGTGAAATGCGTATTACCGAAGTCAAGGAAGGAGGCCCGGACTTCAACTTGGGAAGCCGCGCAGTAAAACCTTTAGAAGGCTTTATTAAGGAAAGTCGTGCTGCAGGTGATGACAGCAGTACGAACAATGGTTTGTGTTCACATAGGAAGTACCGTGTGATATAATTTGCAGAACTATTGAAGGTAATAAGCTGTGTAAAAATTATGTACAATGTTAAGCGCAGTGTATAATATATTGACTGGTTATACATGTCTTATTACGCTGGAATGCGCTGGGAGAAACTTTACGAAGCATTTGGTAATGTCTGAAGAATACCAAATAGTAACGCTCAGGACGGAAGTAAGCATATTTATGCAAAGCAGGAAGTTTACCGTAGGATTATTGATAGACTGTTGCTGAATTCCGGAGGCAGATGAATCAGACTTTCAATCAGGAGTTGGTAGGAGCACGGAAGATGCCGTCGACGCCTGCAATTCTGATATTTTGCCGGGGAATTTCAACCAATGAAAAGTGTAAAAAGTGACGTGTGTTATGTGTAAATAATATGTGAAAAATCTTTTAAATTAATGGTATAATAAGTGTCATAAAGTGTCATGTGTTTTGGAAGCAATAGCTTCTTTATAGAAATGAAAAGTGCCGTGCGGTTGGTGAGAGAATTGTATCATAAAATGTGTATATTCAAGATGCAAATGTCGCACTAAATCTGCATATGGCAGGCGACCCGGAAGGATATAAGTGGTTGGAGCCACCATGATGAGCCTATATATGTGAGTTCCCCACAAATTATGATTATGTAGAAGTATAGGCCACTGCATGTAATGTGATTTCAGAGTTATAAAGATGCCAGTAAAAATCAGTATTAGGAGGTAGACCCTCCAGGTTTAATTATTATTGTGTTGATTTTAGTAGAGTTGAGATGTTGTTACATCAGTGAGTGGATTAATCGTTACCACTATTAATAAAATGGCAAATCAGTTATGTAAATGTAACGTAACGAACACGGTTGTTCGGATTTTAAGATGGTTGTGTTGTGTCGGATTGTGGTAATTTATGTCAGTAATAATAATAATAATAATAATAATGAATAATAAAGTTATGAATGAATGCATCAGGAAAAATGTGGTAAGCAAGAAATATTTACGCTAATTGGAAGACTTATCGATCTAAGCAGTAAGATTATACAGTAAGATTACATTAAGGGATTGAGAAAAGAGTTTAATATTAAATATATTGTATTAATGGGAATAAAATTATGCAAGGAAATGGAATAGCTTTCTAGTGAATTGAATTTGCAGCTTGTGTAAAAGCTTATAGAGTAATTGATAGATTTCTCTTAATAATTAACGGACGAATATTATAACATTAGGTCATGGAACCAGGTATTCTATTCGACGTATGAAATCTCGTATGCCGTGGGTATACTGGGATATGTGCTTTGTGCCAGAGTGTAATTAGTGTTGGACCCTAACTCTGATGATGGATATGGAATGTTCCGGGTTCGAATCCTGTGATAGGTGAGAGGAGAACGTTGGACACCTCTGCATTCTATATGATCGCCCGAGAACTTATTATTGAGTGATTCGGCTCTTGTGAAGCGAATCTTATGACGGCAGCATGTGGGCTGACCGCAGCATTTATTTAAGATACCGGTTATCCTACTAGACCAATGTTTTTATGAATCTCGTGCCTTCATGTTGAAATGGACCTATTTGGTGCCAGTTATTATTATATCCTCAGGGTAGGAATAAATGTTAAAGCTCATCCAATACCTATTTGCATAATATTCAGTTTAAATCCATTGAGATATGTGTGTCACTGTGACCACGGTATTGTCTTTAAAAGTCGTAATACTGCTTGGGGAGATGAAGTCCAGGAATCAGGGAGACAAGGGTCGGTTTACAGCTGTGAACAACCCCTACTCCGTTCCATTGTATACAGACAGCTCCAAGGGGCTGGGTCGCTAAACGTACCATGAAGGCTAGCGTTTTGAGAGGAAAGATTTAAGACCTTGCTTGCATTGAAAGAAACATTGTTATAGTGAGTAATGAAGTCATGTGGTTTAAGAACACATTGGTAATTATAGATCACCCTGATGGTTCATGTTTTTAGCAATCTAACGAATGGTTGGAGGTTGCATTTATTACTGTCACTGACAACTTTTTCAGAAGTTGGTTACTTAACGCCACAGGCTACGCGCGCAAGGGTAGTTTAATAGTACCGTCCGACACAGCGTTAACTAAAGTTTTAAGATGAAATCACAACGGCATGCAGTGGAGCTATATAAATAGGGAGAAGTGTAGGGGTAGCTTGACATAATTATGGGGTTGCACGTAGATTGTTGTGCAACACCTGAATAGGCTAATGCATGTAAAGCATTTGGTGGGAAGAGAAAGATCAAACATACACGGCACACGTAATTGTCAAATTAAGACGAGGTTTAAGGAATAAGTAATTTTGTGAAATTAAAGAAGTCACATTGGATGACAGAAGAATTAAAGTACAGTTTGTTTATGAAGTTGTATGTGCATCAGCGCACTAGAGTGAATTGTAAAGTTGATATAAGGGTAAAGGTTTGAGTTATGATATGAGTTTATTATGAAGATATTATGTTAATATTAGTGGATTGTGGAAGTAATATTTTTGTTTGATTTCGTTTTATGTTTGTTGGGATTGTTTTATTTGTTTGAAGCCATGATTTTATTACTGAATTAAAGTCTTAGAATAGAGTTGTGCCTTATCATTGTAGAGTTGATACCTTTTAGTTTCAAATCCAAAATATGCAACTGCTCAATGGGGGAACGGTACACGCCCGAGTCCTGATGATAGCTGGAGGCGGAAGCATATTTTCCATGGAGATTACTCACATGGGTACAATATATTGATGATCTTGTAATCAGTTCGCGTACTTTTGAAGAGCATTTGGTTCACTTGGACACGGTTTTTAAGTGACTAGATAAAGCAGGGTTCACCCTGAAATTGTCAAAATCTACGTTTTGTAAGTCACAAGTAACTTTCCTGGGTCATAGTGTGTCACGTTTAGGGGTAACTACAGAAGAAAGTCGGATCAACAAAATCCTCGATGCAAGTGCGCCACAAAATGTTAAACAGCTGAAGACGTATTTAGGAATCTGTAATTTTTTTAGACGATTTGTGTTAAAATATTCTAAGTTAGTAGAACCATTCAGGGACCTCTTAAAGCAAGGAAGCAGATGGAGATGGGATGTGACCCAGAAACAGGCAATATTGCAGATAGTGTAGCTGTTGAGCAGGTAAATCAAAATGGTAAATACCTAGGATTTATGAGGTATCAGATGTGGTCAGTATCATTGATCTGTGTGAGATTAACTGTTAAAGAGGAGAGGGAATCGAGATGAAGGGAGAACTGGTATGGAGTTTGGTACTTAAAGGGAGTTATATCTAAAGGGACGAACAGGACAGAAATATGATGGATTGTATGTATTTCTAGTGTTGTTCTTTTTTCAGTGATATACACGTAATGACATATGAGAGAGAGAGTTTGGGTGATAGAGTCATATAGCACAACCAAATTACTAGTGATCGTGTGTGCGTTTGACCTTACACAAAGCATTCAAAATGGGAATTCCAAAATCAACGAACTAGCAATACAAGGTGATTTGGGAAATCGAACTGCAGATCACAAAGTGAACTCGTGTGATTTGAAATAAGAAAATGTAACAAAGGGCAAATAAGAGAACACATATATGTCTTTTTTCTTACACATATAGGTAAAATAAACAATGAGCGGTAATGACCGCAGGACAATAAAAAGAAAACAGTAAGCTATATGCGATTGAGACATAATAGCCTAAGCAAAAACATTGGAGTTAAACCAAAAGATGAAATGTTGATTGTATATACACACATCAAAAAAAGTTTTGCATCACCTCGGTTCCAAGAGTTCCGGAACCGTTAAATACAAAGGGAATAGAGATCAACACAAACAACATTTCAGCTCGTTTTATTGCTCATGAGACCCACACATTGCATGTTGTACCATCATACAGCTAGACTTTCAGCATTTGTGGTCCAGATTGCAGTACACACCACTACCTCTAATACCCAGTAGCACGTCCTCTTGCATTGATGCATGCCTGTATTCGCCGTGGCATACTATCCACAAGTTCATCAAGACACTGTTGGTCCAAATTGTCCCACTCCTCAACGACAATTCGGCGTAAATCTCTCAGAGTGGTTGGTGGGTCAAGACGTCCATAAACAGCCCTTTTCAACATATCCCAGGCATGTTCGATAGGGTTCATGTCTGGCGAACATGCTGGCCACTGTAGTCGAGCGATGTCGTTATCTTGAAGGAACGCATTCACAAGATGTGCACGATGAGGTCGAGAATTGTCGTCCATGAAGACAAATGCCTCTCCAATATTCTGCCGATATGGTTGCACTATGGGTCGGAGGATGTCATTCAGGTATCGTAAAGCCGTTTCGGAGCCTTCCATGACCACCAGTGGCATACGTCGGCCCCACATAATGCCACCCCAAAACATCAGGGAACCACCACCTTGCTGCACTCGCTGGACAGTGTGTCTAAGACGTTCAGCCTGACCAGGGTGCCTCCAAACACATCTCCGACGATTGTCTGGTTGAAGGCATATGCGACACTCATCGGTGAAGAGAACGTGATGCCAATTCCGTGGGGTCCATTCAGCATGTTGTTGGGCCCATCTGTACCGCACTGCATGGTGTCGGGGTTGCAAAGCTGGACCTCGCCATGGACGTCGGGAGTGAAGTTGCGCATCATGCAGCCTATTGCGCACAGTTTGAGTTGAAACACGACGTCCTGTGGCTGAACGAAACGCATTATTCAACATGGTGGCATTGCTGTCAGGGTTCCTCCGAGCGGCAATCCGTAAGTAGCGGTCATCCACTACAGTAGTAGCCCTTGGGCGGCCTGAGCGAGGCCTGTCATCGACAGTTCCTGTATCTCTGTACCTCCTCCATGTCCGAACAACATCGCTTTGGTTCACTCTGAGACGCCTGGAAACTTCCCTTGTTGAGAGCCCTTCTTGACACAAAGTAACAATGCGGACGCGATCGAACTGCGGTATTGACCTTCTAGGCATGGTAGAACTACAGACAACATGAGCAGCGTACCTTCGTCCTGGTGGAATGACTGGAACTGATCGGCTGTCGTACCCCCTCCGTCTAGTAGGCCCTGCTCATGCATGGTTGTTTACATCTTTGAGCAGTTTTAGTGACATCTATGAACAGTCAAAGGGACTGTATCTTGGATACAATATACACAGTCAACGTCTATATGCCGGAGATCTGGGAACCGAGGTGCTGCAAAACTTTTTTTGATGTGTGTATAAATGTCTATAAGGGTAATGTATTATGTGTATTATGTTATATTAGGGTTCTATGTTAATTTACACGTGTCTTAGGAAGATCACGCGGAATATAGTAAACACTAGTCTGCGTGATTTTCCGGGACGAATGTAACCTTATTTTGAAGGGTACGATTACGCCACTGACGTTATGTCAAAATTTGACATTCGTTATTTATATCATGTGTTATTTCGGCAGTTAATTAGCCTCAAGTTATTAAGTGTAGGTTTAGTCCATAAAATGTATTATCATGACTAGGTTTTGTTACGGTATTAAGTTGACAGAAGTCAGAGGCTGTTTTTGTAATTAGCTAGCGCTTGAGCACTAAGGGTCATTTCTAGAGCTTACGTCTTCTCCCAGAACAGCACGATATGATGAAATAACTTACCTGCGTACCTACTCAACAACAAAAGCCGGGTGGCGAGCCCACGGTAATGAGTAAGGGTGCGGCCAAGGACGAGGGTAGATGAGTGGAAAGAGGTGGCCTGAACAATACAGACGGTCGTGGTACGACTTGGGACGAGACTCCTTTATGTGAAGAGAGAAGAACTCAACGAGACCTGGTTGAAGACAGTCGCAGGGAGAACAGTATTGCAGGAGTTGTATTCAGGACGTATGCCAGTCCGATACATTATGGTGTTGGCAGTGTCATGCGCTAACATCATAAGAGTGGTTATGGGACTTACAATCCACCACCATTATTCATTCTGAGTAGCCTACATACCTCAGAATTAATAGTAGCCTGTTATTTCAGATAAATTCCTCGTATAAAGAAGGACTTCTACCGCCTACAACAGCAGCTTTCTCTTGGGGAGAGACTCTTCAATAAATCCAAATCATCGTTTGGTAAGCTCATTGACTTTATGCACAAGCTCTCTTTCTTCACTCTTGAATAAATCAACCTAAATTATCAAATTCAGATCTAGATTAAATTAAATTCATAACGCCTCCGTTTTCTTGCAACTTTTGCCTGTCTTATATTCTTTTGTTTACTTTCTACGTTAAGTCATTAATTTATGCATTTTGCTAACTTGTTTGTTTTTGATGCCATTAAATTTTTATTTAAAGTAAATGCAGTCTGTCTCCTTTCTAGATGATAGAAATAGATATAAGCCATCCTCTTTTCCCCGAAGCAAATGTTATTCAGGTTAATGACTAAGTCATACCACGACTTGAGTCGATGGAGTCTGGTGAATGTTCTACCTGAGCTAGGACGTAAAGTTATTTATGATTTATTGGGTTATCGCTCTCAGATCGAACCCTTGGCGCCCAACACTCTTATATATAACTTCAGATCCGGTGACCACTGATGGGTCATATCAAATGGTAAGTCAGGTAAAAAATTGGATACAGAAATTAATAATCTGGCAGGTTTTGGTCTTATATATTGTTCCAAATTTACATACACAGCTAACAGTACCGTTACAACACCACCTACCTGCCATTTGGTACCGTATTATATAATTCACCACAACCTGTGATAAAATGACCTGTTACAACTACAATGAAACTCAGTTGCTCAATAACAAAAAGGCCTATTGTGAGGGGAGAAAAACGCATCCACACTTCTGCAGGAGCATGTAAGTTGAATCGCAGGGGAGTAGCCTACTTCCCAATAATATACCAGTACTTCCTGATATCTATTAAAGATGTTTGGTATGAACATAGCAGTTAAGTATTAAGGCTCGGTATTTTGAATAGCATTATAGTTTTATTGTAACTCATAATAACTTAAATGTACAATACTGTAGCATTACATATCTTCATTGAACTAGCCTAATTTTACTGTCCAATGTTTGAAAAAGTGTCCAGATAAGTAACGCACAAGAAACTAAGTAGCCTACACACAGAGGTTAATTCATTGGTAACTTTATAGCACCACTGACTTCACAAATACTTCATGCTGAAACGATTAAAACATTTTCTAACAATCTAGCCTCGTTCGCCACTATTCTCATCACCTCATTTCTTGACATCACTGACTTTTTCACCGAAACGTCCCTGACAATCACAGCATGACTTGCCACTCCATCACTTCAGAAATAAGCAGTATTCATTGGCTTGAATAATGCCACTATACGGTACTGTAACTTTGTTGCATGATGTAGGCCTACATGATAATTATTTTCTGAAAGTGCAAAAAATAAAATATTTAGGCAGAAATGTTCAGTCTGGGATAGGCCTAATTGTTATTTGGAAACACAATTCACTGCTTAAATAAATTAAGTGAAATCACCACTCAGAAAAGTTGTAGGATAAAATTTATTGGTGTTAGTGAAACAGCTGTAAGGTTATGTAGGTTGTCATTTATAATACTTATAGTACCAACCATATTTAATTACAACACTCCCCACTCTCTCTATATTAGATATACTCTACCCACTAATTGATAAATATTTATAATTTGTAGTACCCGCCATGCAATTCTTGCCTCAGGAGTGAGGTCAACTTTATTCATACTATCTCGCAAAATTCTCGTACTTTATCCATAAAATTTCACTTCTATTTTGTAGCTCCAACACTGTAGATGATCTTCACGGGAGGTGTTTGCCTAATTTCACGCGTATTACACATTTTATCCACAAAATTCAAGACGCTGCGCAGCGTTAATGCAGATTCCTATGTATAAAAAACCTAGCAACCAGTTGTTTGGGTCCAATGTGGCTGCGCCCATGCGGTTGCTAGGCGCGTCACTTCGGCAGCGTATAGGAGAGTTCACGGCTCCTCCCGAGAGTTCCATCACCAGGTGGGCCGGGAACATTCCAGACCATGTCTTTTGTTGTCGCTGCGCAAGTAGCCGGCCGACAGAGCCCAGAGGTAGCCTCGGGCGGCTGTCAGTCACGCGAGAGGGAATGAAGCAACCCCGCTCTCGTAACAATACCTTGGATTTTGGTAAGGACTTTGGCATGGTGCTTTGTGATCTTTTTTGGCTGTGAGATTTTCGAAGTGAAATGCCATGTCCTGTGGTTCGGATTCCACGTAAAAAGGAGATCCCGTGGCTCATGATCACAAGATTCACCTTCACGTTAAACTACAATCTTCCTTCCTCTCTTTTTTGGCATGCACTCAGGTTGCATGGTGATCCTTTGTTGTTGTTGTCGTCGTTAGTTCATTTGAGTGGTTTGGGACATCTTGGTCCCGTGTAGTTGGGTGTGTGTTGAACTAGTCTGATAACCTGTATTTATGTGATGACTGTAGCAAATGTACGTACCTCTATTAGGGACAGGGATGGGGAAGGGGCCCCGGGGCTTGAAATAAGGTACTACTCCGGCATTTGCCTGGACGGAGTGCGGAACAACCCAAGGAAAACTACACTCAAGATAGTCTCTGTCTGCGTCAGGATTCGAAACTGCGATCTCCGGATTGCTGCAGCTGCCCGCGCGGCCGTGGTGCACGATTTTATGAGCACGGCTAGGCTGTGGGAAAACTGACTGCAAGTGTCCTTCATAAAAGTATCCATACTTAACAACGTGTATGTGACTGTGATGATGATGATGATGATGATGATAATTGTTGTTTTAAGGGGCCTAACTTCTAGGTTATCGGCCCCTAAGTGTTTGGTTGATCGTGAAGATGTAATGAAATGTAAACTAAAACTAACTACTAACTTATATACTAGAAGAAGAAATGGAAAACAAAAGGAGAATAATGCAAATAAAGTACATTATGAAAAGAAATGCCCTCAACCCACAAAGAATGCGGATTGAGGGACATGGAAGGAAGGAGAGCCATGAAAGGCAGATATAAAGGGAAAGAGGAAAGGGCTCGCCCTAGGTTAGAAGAAAAAACGGGACAAAGCGGACCCAGCTCAGGAATTCTTCGGGGTTGCCAACTCCCGAACTCACCAGCCGTGAGCCCCTGAGGGTGTAGGAATATCCAGGGTGCACCAGAAGTGGTGGGGCTACATACACCCTGACTCCTTGAGGGCCTTGTTTAGAAGGCAGGATATAACATGAAAAGAAAAAGAAGGCTGACCCCTCGAAGAATGAGGGATCAGAAAAGATGAGACAAGGCCCAATTAAGGCGGGAAAGTGAAAGACTCCCTAGGCCTCGGATACCCTAATACCGTCGGGGTCGGAAGAGAACAAGAGTTGACCAAGAGAGGTCGACAGGAAATAAGACGGGAGGAGCCCGGCACAAGTTAGTGGAAGCAATCCCGGAGTCAGCTCGGGTCCCGTGGTCGCCAACCCACGTCCCACTAGATGTGAGCCCCTGGGGGATGTGACTGTGCTAGGACATATTAATTTATTATCTGTATGAAGCCCAGTGCTACGGGGCAAGTGATAAACTCAGCTTTACGAATGGTTTACACTGAAACACCGACAAGCCGGCCCTGATGTGTTGGGGTAGTGCGCTTGCCTCTCACCCGGAGGCCCTGGGATCGATTCCCGGCTCCATCAGGGATTTTAGAAACTGACGTGAGGGCTGGAACGGGGTGCACTAAGCCTCATGAGGACAATTCAGTAGCTGTCTGACAGTGAGGCAGCGCCCCGATCACGAAAACCAAAATTAACGTCCGAGGGGACCCGATGCGCTGATCACGCGTCACTCCAATATCTGCAGGCCAAATGGCTGGGCAGCGGTCACTTGGCGCGCCTTCACGGGCTATAGTGCCAGGGGTTATTTATATTATTTTTATTATAACACCGACAGCAAACGCCACTCCGCTCCAAACAGAGGAATTCAACCCACCACAACACCAGCTATACCCAGAAGTAACAGGCGGTATAATTCAAAACTCTCAGTATTTTAACAACTTAAATGGGTGATGTCGAGTTGGTTCCATGGTCAGCTCGGAAAGAGGTTCGAGTTGGTCCGATGGAACTGACCTAGTAGTTGCGGACACATTTGAGTTACGCCCACAGTCGAACCATTCCTAGGTTACATAGGTTATTTAACCTTATTTAATTTTATTGTAAATACCAAATTAAGACGTTATTAAAGTAATCATTACATGGAGATGTAATCATTTCAAATGCCTTTGATATTGAAATTTAATTTTGATTCTTGTTAATATGAAGAAAAAACGGGACAAAGCGGACCCAGCTCAGGAATTCTTCGGGGTTGCCAACTCCCGAACTCACCAGCCGTGAGCCCCTGAGGTCTTTATTCAAATAAAGACGAGCGGTAAAATGGAGAAACCTACTTTACTATGCACTACACTATATTCAGCGTGATAATCTTTTGACTAACGCATGCGACACAAATTACTTGATTGAGTCATGCTGTATGTGCGGTGCCACTCTCATGGAGATCAAAGAAGGGAATATTCCGAGTCAGATTTGGATAGAAATTTGCGTTGTGAGCTTCACTGCCATTAAAGTAGGTTTACGACACCTCATACTACACGTCCGCTAACTTGACGGTTTATTCTATGCCATTCCAAACGATCTATCGGGCATTGACTTCACTTCTTTTAACTGCTCCACACTTAAACGATAGTTTCCTACTTGAACTCTTGGTATAAATGCCACTTGAGTCTTTTTTATGTTTCTCTCCAACTTCTGAACGTAAAGTTTATTTCTCCAAGATAAATGTTAGTATGCTGGAGAAAAAGTACTCAATACATTGCTCTAAACAAATCATTCGAGACTCCTACATGCTAACTAAGAGTTCCAGTCCATTTTATGTACTTCAAACAACATCAGTTAACAGACCTTGAATGGCTTCAAGTATCCTGAATTTAATGTTTATACGATAACAACCGAAATTAAGAAAACAAATTATTAAAGAGAAACCACTAAGCAATTATCACTTAAATAGTAGCATAGAAAATTATTTGAAATATTGACTGAATATTTGGAAATATCCACAAAAGTTTTTCCAGTATAAGTGCGGGATCCTAAGTTCTCTTTTAGCATGATTTGTGTTTCGGTAGGCCGCCGCTGACTCCGAACAACAACAACAACAACAACAATAACAACGGACCGATTTTATGGGCGAACCGTTCTCACTCTATGATGTCAGATGTTTCTCAGCAATTCTACTTTGGGGTAATATTCAAGTACATGACCGAGAGTTTCCGCCTCATTGATGTCTGCATGTTGGCAGCGGGCTGTGCCCGGAGATCTACTGTACCAAGAACTGCTCGACCAGCCGAGATGTCACAAGACATTTTGAGAGAATTTTTCTACTCCGAATTTAATAGTTCTTTCCGGTTACTTACCCCGAACGAGTACATTTTTACCAGGGCATAAGGTGTGTACAGAAAATTAATTTAAAAATAATTTTATTTTCATCTTCCAGTTGCACTTCCTATTAGCTAGAAACTGTCATCTGTCATTTGTAGCTCTTCAGTCGGTCAACACGAATTTACCTAATGAGTGGGCAATTTAGGATTGCACCATTTTACAGTGATAATTGACTAATACATGCATTTCTTCCATGAATGTATTTAGATTTTGTACCCCGCCCATTCTTTGAGAAAATTCGTGTTGACCGACTAAATAGGTACAAATGACAATTTGTATAGGAAAAACTGAAAGATTGGCTTCAAATCTTGAAGTATTAGCTAGAAACCTACATCATTGTACAGGATAAGGCAACGCTAGCTTCAATACGATTATTGTTTACTGCAATTAAAAAGAATACGAAAAGGCTTTATAACATGTTCCGTGAAGCACGAATCCACTTTTTTTCATAGTTCATTTTAATCCTTCCTATCTCCAAACCCATCATGTGCAGGAATTACTAATAGACCTACTCCAAAATGTATATTATCAACAACGTAATAGAATATACCGCAACTATCTCTAGGCCTACTTAGTATAAAACAAAGTCCCCGATTCTTGGATGTCACGGGTAATCTCGAGAACCTCAGGATGGATTTTGATGCGGTTTTCACCATTCTGTGAAGGATATCTCGTGGATGATCTCTATAGAAAATGATTTATTTATGATAGAAGGAAGCCGAGCAGTAACGATTTAAGTGAACAAATCGAAGAAATAAAACCTGGCGTCCGAGCGCTTTGTAAGCTTACGCTGGGCAAACCGTTAAAAATATCTAAATACTATGAGCGTAAGAATTGTTCAGCATGAAAAGTTCTACAAAAAGTCCTCGAGAGCATATGTATATCTTCAATACATCACCCACTATAAGTGTTTTTACGTTTTCATTTCTTCCAACCACGTCCATTCAAATACTGAGGCGACAGTTTACGAGCTAACTAAGGCGGGTCTATCACCCCTGTTACAGCCTAACTAGCGGGCGAACCTATTACCCAAGATACAGCCATTAGCAAACCGTCAAGTCGTGTTGAGTTAAGACTTCAGAGAAGGTTGCTTGTGTTTGGAGTTTCCCTGGATGTGCAACTCGGCTTTTCTTCACTTTGCCTGTGAACTTTCCGTTCCCCAAAATACACAGTCAAGTTAAGATTGGACGGAAGGGGGATTTGTGTTTCATGCACCTCGCCATTCCCTCGGAAGTGCAACTCGGCTTTTCTTCATTTCGCCTGTGAACTTTTCGTTCCGCAAAATACACAGTCAAGTTAAGATTGGACTGAAGGGAGATTCGTGTTTCATGCACCTCGCCATTCCCTGGAAGTGCAACTCTTCATTTCGCCTGTGAACTTTCCGTTCCGCAAAATACACAGTTAAGTTAAGATTGGACGGAAGGGGGATTGTGTTACATGCACCTCACCATTCCCCTGGAAGTGCAACTCGGCTTTTCTTCATTTCGCCTGTGAACATTTCGTTCCGCAAAATACATAGTCAATTTAAGATTGGACGGAAGGGGGATGTGTGTCATGCACCTCGCCATTCTTAAATTACGTCTGAAAAGAATTCGTTATAATCAATAGTCCAATCAGTGATTTTAAGCCATCATGCCGAGATGTAAAACGGATATAGGTCATAGTTCATTGACATCAAGAAAAAAGCGCTTATCACGTAACAATGAAACAGAGCAACAAATAATTTATCGATTGCCACAAGAGAAAGAAAGACTTCGTCCTCGGCTCCTTCAAACCGCTGCTCAAGAAGAACACCGTCTGAACCACGATCAGAAACTATCTTGCATCACTAAGAAGGAAGGTAAGATACTTTTTCACGATGCCCCTGGAGGCACAGGCAAAACGTTCTTGATTAATTTCTTGCTCGCCAAAGTGAGGCCTGATGGTAATATTGCTCTTGCCGTCGCATCATCTGGAATTGCAGCCACTCTTTTGGAAGAGGAAAGAACAGCACATGCAAAATTTAAACTTCCTTTGAAAGTCAGCAGTAATGATGGAAGGGTATGTAATATTTCAAAACAAAGTAACAATGCCAGTTTAATCCACAATTGGTCATTGGTTGTATGGGATGAGGCTACAATGTCGCACAAAACTTCAGTTGAAGCTGTAGACAGAACCTTGCGTGATCTAAGGAATCGGAACACACCTATGGGTGGTTGCACAGTTTTGTTCGCCAAAGATTTTCGTCAAATCTTACCAATTTTTGCCAGAGGAACAAGAGCAGACGAAGTGAGCGCTTCATTAAAAAGATCTTACATCTGGCCGGATATAACAAAATTGGCACTCAAAACTACCATGAGAGTAGCCTACTCTTTGCTAATTTGTTACCTAGAGTCAGAAATGGAGATTTACCGGTCATTGGCGGGAAAATTACCCTCAGTCACGATTTCTGAGTTTTAGTGAGCATCATTCAAGAATTGATGATGGCGTTTATCCTCAAATCCATGACCTATCTAACAAGTCTCATTCATGGTTAAAGAAAGAGCAATATTATCGCCGACAAACGAACAAGTTGTGAAAATTAATGACTTGGTGTTCTCCAAATTCACTGCCCAGGCTCAAGTATATTACTCAGTAGACGCAGTAGTTGATAGTGTAGAAGCTGTTCATTACCCTACAGAATTCCTAAATGCTTTACTTACTTCTGGCTTGCCACCACGCAAGCTTATTTTAAAAGTGGGAGTGCCTATTATATTGCTACGTAATTTACACCCACCAAAGTTATGCAATGGGACGCGATTGGTAGTGAAAACTTTGAAAAACTGTTTCATTGAAGCAACTATCCTAACTAGCTGTGGTACAGGAGAGACGGTCTTTGTTCCCAGAATCCCTATGATTCCTTCAGATTTGCCTTATCATTTCAGACGAGTACAATTCCCAGTAAGAGTCTGCTTTGGCATGACTATAAACAAAGCATAGGGTCAGACACTTAGCGTGACTGGAGTTGATCTCAGTGGAGAATGTTTTTCTCATGGACAGCTTTACGTGGCTCTATCGCGTGTTACATCAAACCGAAATCTTTTGGTGTTCACTGCTGGAGGGAGAACGACTAATGTCATATACAAGGAAATCTTATAAGAGCTCGGTTAAAAGTAGCCTATCACCTTGCATTCATAACTGTTCCCGGGAGAAGCTGGGGTGGGTTTCTAGTTTCAAATAAAATGGAGTTTCAGACACGTTAGCCATTAATGTCAAGATAACGTGCTTCATCCAGGTGCTTTCTAACCAAATTCACGCTTATGGTAAAGATTCACTGAAGACAGAAGAAGACATGTATCCGAAGTCACAAGATTAGACCCTGTCAATAATTGATTAAGAAATCTGTCTAGTGACATATACTGGAGTATTTAGTTCATCGGACTGGTTTATTTTGTGAACGTTGTGTAAGGTTCCGGCTGGCTCAGACCCACGTTACGTGACGAAAAGTAACGATCTGCACCACACTGAAGTGCAACACCTTAAACGGTAACCACAATAATAAAATACTTATGGCTTACCTTTCTTGATAGATATACTAATATGCTCTCGTGGGCGTAAGGTCATCAGATGATCTAGATGAACCAAATTTAATATTAGAGCTTAATCTGTAGTAGTCGAGACCTCTTTTTCTCAGCTCGCGGTGAAGCTATGCCACTACCCAATTGACTTTCGTGACAAGTCTAAAACTATCTACTGATAAAGAAAGACCAATCATATGCAAAGAAAAGTATAAGATTTTTATTAGGAAAAATGCAGCAGATAAAAGTGGTGTTAAGTTAGAATATAATAATAAGATCAATAATAATAAAGCTTGAATTTCCATTTACGGTGGCGAACTATAAAAATTGGGGGTTAAGAATTAAGTACTTTGAATTTACATGAAAAGCTTGAAGTTAAATTGCCGAAAAGATAAAACCAGAGGCCGTGCGTAGATTTTCATATGTGAGTTCACGAGTTGAAGTTTCGGAGATTGCCGCGACAGACTGTCATAGCCACAGGCTTCCCTCTTGTTGGCGGTTGGTATTTATGGAATGTTGAATTCTTCTCCCTTTTCCAGTGTGACGATGAATATTTTAATCTTACAGACGAACAGGGACGTAATTATGCCCGCTGTCTACTGATACCAGTGAATGGATCTAATCCAAAATTCACTTTGGAATGTATAATCTCAAATTTCCTCAGTAATATACTGTATTTAAAATACTTAAACTGTTTGCTTGGCCACTGACATGTTCTAAGACCAGCTACTAGGGCTTAAGTTGAAAATGTTCAGAGTCCCTCTTACGACAAATAGTCAGACGTGGACTCTGCAAAAGATTGAAAATGAGTATCATCCCATGGCTCCAACAGCTAAAATGACCAGCCTCCCTGCTGTGTGCCATCAGCTATCTTCGCTCAACTCTTCGTCCTAACTTATTCCAACGCGAAACCTGAACTATATATAATAAAATGATATAATAATATTAATAATAATAATACCACAAGCAGATCCATAAATAGGAGAATACCAGGCAGTCTTCAGAAAAGGGTGATCATGCATCGAACAGATCTGGAACTTGAGAACACTACTGAAAGTCAGACAGACAACAAACACTGTAGTTACCTTTGTGGACTTTAAAAAAGCATACGACAGCATTGATAGACAAACGCTCTTTGCAGTACTGGAAGAATATGGCGTTGACAAAAAAAAAACAGGGCACTTATACAACTAACGCTCACGGACACCACCTCTAAAGTTAAGTTCATGGGTGAAATTTCAGAACCCTGTCATATACGCACAGGTGTCAAACAAGGAGACGGCCTCTCACCAATCTTGTTCAACATGGTCTTAGACAAAATTGTTAAGCAGTGGGAGGAACAATTTAAAGGAATACAGCTAGGAAGAACCCGCGAAACGAAAATAATCATAAAATGTCTGGCATTTGCAGATGACGTAGCCTTACTCAGCAATAACACACAGGAGGCAAAGGAAGCACTGGAACGATTACATGAAATAGCTGCTCAAACAGGTTTACAGATCTCTTATGAGAAGACCCAATACATGGAACGACACACCAACAATGTACAAACCATGCATACCATATATGGATCCATACAAAGAGTTGAAAAACTTAAGTACTTAGGAGAATGTATACAAATAGGAGGATCAAACAAGGTGTCTAACATAGAATGAACGGAAAAACTCCAGAAAGCATACAAACTTACATGGTCACATTATAATAAGAAAAGCATATCAAGACAGGCCAAACTTAGACACTACAAAACAGTTGTATTACCAGAAGCATTGTATACGTCAGAAACGACCACAATTGGAGCATCTGGCATCATAGAAACAGAAAAAATTGAACGAATAATTCTGAGAAAAATATTTGGAGCAGTACACAGAGATGGGATATGGATGAAAAGACCTACCAAACAGCTATATGAACACACAGACAGACTCACAGATATCATTAGAAAACGCAGACTAACATTCTACGGGCACATACAGAGAATGAACAATAAACGACTTACAAAGAAAATCTTTGATGTAGTCAACAGTTTAAGAAGGAAAACAAATTGGTATCATGAAATAGAAGACGACTTAAAGCAATTAGGGATCAACAAGCAAATGATAGAAGACAGAGAAAAATTCAGAAACAAAATTAAGAACGCCAAATTTTTAGTAAGTGAAAGGAAGAAGATAGGAACATTGTGGATGGAACAAAGGAAACAGGAGCACAGTCAAAGGATGAAGAGATTTTGGGAAGAGAAGAAGAAGAAAGGAAATAAGTGAAAATTGTGACATCATGAGATATTTAATTTCAAACACTGTCCATGAGGGCAAAAATGATGTAATAATAATAATAATAATAATTATAATAATAATAACAATAATTTTATAAAATTACTTCCTGAATGAATATATTAATATTATGGCTGCATAAGAACTTAATTATAGAGATCTAACGAATTAATATATACAGATAAGGGGACGAATTCAGAATATTACAGTTGGTACTCTTTGATTAATTCAATAGAACTACCGTTCGTTCATTTTTAATCATTAACACGTGCACCACCACCGTGTTAAAAATCACATACAAGAAAACACTAATCTACGGGTATGCTGTTAATGTAACCGCGGTAGAAAAATACATATAAGAATAATGCTATGGGTTTTACGTCCCTTTTACCCACTGTGGCTTTTTAGAGACACCAGGATGCCGGAAATTTGACCAGAAGGGGATCTTTAACGAGCCAGTAAATAGAAAAATAAGCAAGTTCCTCCCTTTGTTTATCATTCCAAAGAGTTTATTTGTATATTTTACATTCCTGTATTAAAAGTATCTCTCCAATGTGCTCATCTCATCTACATCAGCAGTCATACAGCCGAGATAACAAGCTGATGAAATACGTAACAGTCCGTGCTACTGTTCATTGCTTGCAATTTCATACATGACAGGAGACCAGTTACATGCTCTGGCTTATTTTTCAGTGAAGTGAAAACATACCTAGGTAGTTTTTGTTAATAGATTAAAGCAGGGGTTCCCAAATATTCCAGTCCGTGGACCTCTTGAAAGAGGAAAAATAACTCTGGGACCCCTTCTCAGTTTTGACATGAACCAAACAATAGTATTACAAACTCATATATTTTTTTATTTATTTATTTTTAATCCAAAGGACCGACAGTACTGGCTACGCTGGCTAAAGCGCAGCATTAGGTCATGGGGCCAAGCTCTCTGCTGACTCGGTAGACACGTGGGTTCGAGCCCCACCGTCGGCCGTCCTTGAAATGGTTTTCCGTGGTTTCCCATTTTCAACACCAGGCAAATGCTGGGACGGTACCTTCTGACAGGCCACGGCCGCTCCCTTCCACATCCTTGCCCAGTTTCATTCACCATCATTCATTTCATCTCTCATTAACTCCTCTCATGAGGTTGGCGTCAGGAAGGGCATCCGGCCGTAAAAACCATCGCCACAAAGACTTCCATCGCATCTCATCCCCGACCCCGTTGGAAAACGGGAATAATAAGGGGTAGACATACATACATTTTTTAATCCAAAGGAAAATATATTATTTTAAGTTTTAAGAAATACGCACAGAAAAATGAATTTTATTAGCAAAATCTACTATATAAAGCTCAAATACCACTCACTCACTGACTGACTGACTGATTCATTCATCACGAAATCTCAGAAACCACCGAACGGATTGGAATGAAATTTGGTATGCAGCTTCCTCGAGGGCCGAAAACGCCCACTAAGAAAGGATTTTTTGATATTCAGGTTCTAAAGGGGTGTTAAGGGGGTAGACCTGCATTTCATTGAATAGCAATATCTCCCGATTGGTTTCATTGGGGGATGTGATACTCGGCATATAAACTCATCATTAAAAATAAGAAGACATGTGTCTGAGGGTTTTTCGATGTGGTGTATATTATGAGGTGAAAGGGGTGAAAAGTGGGGGTTGAAGGATTCTTAACGGAGCGTGTATCTCTTAAACGACATAGGCGAGGAGTTTGGAACTCAGCCGAGAAAAATCAGCATTAAAAATAACTAAACATGTGTTTGACCGTTTTTTCATAAATCCAATTTAAGGGGCCCATGGGGAGGGGTGAAATTATGGGGGAGGGGGGGGGGGAAACGTATAATGTCTGAGTGTAAAATTGTTCATGGCCTATATTGTAGACAATAACACATTACATCTTTTTTGTCTCTTGCTATTTCATCATACGACGAATACTTACGGAGTTATTAATGATTTTGTACTTTTTGGTCGGAATTTTCTAAGTCCCAGGAAGGACATAAAAATTGATTCGAATGAAATTTCAAACAAAAAAAATTTTTAATATTTTTATTATATTTTTCACGTCTTTTAGGGTCCGAAACCAACATGATATTTTGATGTTTTTTTTTTCGTCCCATGCATTTTTGGTTTCAGGTGATAGACCATGCTTATCTACTATATAAAGCTCAAATACCACTCACTCACTCACTCACCGACTGATTCATTCATCACGAAATCTCAGAAACCACCGAACGGATTGGAATGAAATTTGGTATTCAGCTTCCTCAAGGGCCGCAAACGCCCACTAAGAAAGGATTTTCGGATATTCAGGTTCTAAAGGGGTGTTAAGGGGGTAGACCTGCATTTCATTGAATAGCAATATCTCCCGATTGGTTTCATTTGGGGATGTGATACTCGGCATATAAACTCATCATTAAAAATAAGAAGACATGTGTCTGAGGGTTTTTCGATGTGGTGTATATTATGAGGTGAAAGGGGTGAAAAGTGGGGGTTGAAGGATTCCTAACGGAGCGTGTATCTCTTAACCGACATAGGCGAGGAGTTTGGAACTCAGCCGAAAAAAATCAGCATTAAAAATAACTAAACATGTGTTTGACCGTTTTTTCATAAATCCAATTTAAGGGGCCCATGGGGAGGGGTGAAATTATGGGGGAAGGGGGGAAACGTAATATGTCTGAGTGTAAAATTATACATGGCCTATGTTGTAGACAATAACACATTACATCTTTTTTGTCTCTTGCTATTTCATCATACGACGAATACTTACGGAGTTATTAATGATTTTGTACTTTTTGGTCGGAATTTTCTAAGTCCCAGGAAGGACATAAAAATTGATTCGAATGAAATTTCAAACAAAAAAAATTTTTAATATTTTTATTATATTTTTCACGTCTTTTAGGGTCCGAAACCAACATGATATTTTGATGGTTTTTTTCGTCCCATGCATTTTTGGTTTCAGGTGATAGACCATGCTTATCTATCTATATAACTAATGTTATAACGGGATTCCAAATGTTATTGCGGGCGAAGCCGCGGGTAACAGCTAGTTATAATATAATTGTCAAACACAATGGGATATTTAATGTGAACAATGAAGCTGCTTCTGACCAATTGGATCTTCTATGTAAGGTTTAATTTTTGTTAATTTCAACATTAATTTACTCTCAATTTCAAGTGTAGATCTCAACTTAGATTTCCAATAAGTGATATGGGAAAATGCAGTTTCAAATAAATAAGTAGTGGGGAACACTATCAGGCACTTCAAAGCCTTTTTTGTGAGTTCAGAGTAGTCATTCATGACACAACCAAAAGCCTGTTAGTTGCAATTGTGAAAACTGCAATTTCAGTGAACTGTCAGTTGAAAGTTCTGCCTATGAATCTTCTTCCTGTGGAGTGAGAGACAGGTTGGTTGAAAGCCCGTTAGCAAATGGATTCCATATCCTTATGTCCCGTTCGTCTGTTACTGGAAAATACTCCCTTAAATGCATGTGGAGTTGCTCTAAATGTGACTTAATATAACCGAGAATCTCCTTTGGAACATTCTCTCCTGACATCTGGATGAAATCTGCCATAAAAGGGAATTGCTCGAAGATTTCACAGTCTAATCTTTGAATCCACAGCTTCAGTTTCTTAAACATTCCTTCAGTTTTGTCTCTAACCTGAAAAATATTCATGGCAGAACCTTGCAGGCGTAAATTAAGTCAATTGAGATGGTTAAAGATATCAGCAAGATATGATAGCTTCAAAATCCAGTTAATATCATGTGACCTATCCTTCAGTTCAAACTTGGAATCGTGCAGAAAGACCTTGACTTCATCCCTCAGTTCAACTATTCTGCTCAGTACTCTTTATCGGGAAAGCCATCTCACTTCGGAGTGAATTAGCAGTTGCTTGTGACCACTTCCCATTTCTCCACAGATTATACAAAACAACCGAAAAATCAAAGGGCGCGATTTAATAAAATTCACAACCCGAACTGCCTCATCAAGGCGACTCTTTAATTCTGATGACATCTTCTTTGCTGCTAAAGCCTCTCTGTGGATAGAGCAATGTACCCACATTACTAATGGTGCTACAGTTTCTATTGCATAGCACTATCACTACCTCAAGGTCCCTTCCTACAATGTGGTACATCGGCGTGATAACGACATTACTTGTTGATATTTAGAGTAATTATTATTAACAATACTGTCCTAGCCTCTAAATTGGTGGTGGTGTTTGTTGTCTTAAGTGGAAAAACAAGGTTATCTGCCGCTAAGTCTCTAAATTAATATGTTATTGATGAGAGTATGATAACTATTATAGCGCAGGAATCATTTGTTAAGAGGCCTTCTTATTATTGATTAAACACAATTAAGAGGATATATTAGAAAAGTACAAAGCAGTTTTAGCGTCTAGACCATGGCCCTCGTTAAGCTACTTCACCGTAAGCGGAATGTTTGGTATTCTCATAAATAATAATGCAGCTGCTAGTGACTGCTAGGTCCTGCTAAACATTCGGCCTAAAGTAGCATTCCTGGGGAGTGGGGTGATTTTTCGCAAATGCGATATAGTGCGAAATGTTCTCAAAGGCTTGTACACTTGTATTTTCATTTTTCATGACATCTAAACCACATTCAAATGTGTTTCAAAAATACGATAAAATGCGAAATTTACTCAAAATGCGAAAATTATACAAAAATGCGATATAAAAGTGAAATTTACGATTTTTTTAAATTGACATTTCTTTCTTTCTTTCTTTCTTTCTTTCTTCATTTCTTCTTTTTATTTTCTTCCAGAAATTTCATCTCAGGAATGTTTATTGATATGACGCACTTGTCCACCGCACCGGTTGGAATGTAGAACTAATCCCCTCATCCCTTCAAGAATCACGTCTAGACCGTCGCACCGAGTATTGTCTCTTTCATTCCCATCGCGTAAGTCAGCTAAGATGGTGAGACCGAAATATGTATAAAACAGCGGACAGCAAATTATAAACAGGAAAGCTTCTATGTCAGTGATGGTAATATTTTAATGTGTAAATTGTGTAATCAGCGCCTAGAGTGGCAAAGGAAAGACGTTTCTGTTTTTCTGTCTGATGCTTCAACCTATATTAATATAAAATAAAGTCACAATTTATTTTATGCACTATGTTTAGTGTTGGTTTGAGTCTTCAGTCTTTCGACTGGTTTGATGCAGCACTCCATGCTTCCCTGTCCTGAGCTATTAACCTTTATTATCGTGATATTATTCACATTAAAGCTTTTATCAGGATTAATTCAAGATATTCAAAATGCTATAAAATGCTAAATTGAAAATGTATAAATGCTACAAAATGCTAAATGCGCAAATCAAAATGCCAAGTTTCTGATTTGAAAGTGCTAAAAATCACCACCTCTAAACATTCCGTAATAATAAAACCTCATTGCAAAGAGAAAATATTTATTTATTTACTTATTTATTTATTTATTCATTTATCTATTTATCTAATTATCTACTTATTTATTTAATTATTTATTCATGTATTTATTTATATATTTATTTATTTATTCATTTATTTTGAGCTTGGTGTCACTCTGGTTCCCAGTCTCATGTCTCGTCAGACTATGGCAGAGTAATTAGATTTGCTGTACATTGTAGCACCACCGTGAGTGAAGTATGAACACGAAGTTATCTCAAATGGCATCAGCTTTGTTGTCGTGTCATGCCATCCATGTGAATCAAGGTGCGTGAAGGCTGATAGCAACGACATAACAAGTCCCATTAACCCGATACAATACTGAAATTGTAGCATTCAAGCTAATCGCACGATTATCAGCAGTAAATGGTCGTCGTTCTGTCACCGAGATTTGTTTTGAATGTCGTATTCATAAAATTATGTAGGCTACTGTGTCCGTTTGCTCCGGGAAACAATGGGGTCAGGAGGCTGAGATCAACAGCCGTGAAATCCCGTGACAAACAAACACACACACACAGAGAACGTTGACATGCATTTGAAGTAGTTCAAGCACCAGACTATTATTCTCATTGTCGTAGCAGGTATAGGAAAAGGTGTGGTTATGAAACTAGTAAAAAATGCACATCTACCACGGATGGAAGAAGATCAAATCGACAACAAATCATCACAATCTCTACTTAGTATTGTACCCGTTCGTCCTGGGGATGCGATGACCCATCTGCTATTACATCGAATTCCTGGAGTTCCAGGACAGAGCGGAGTTAAATGAACCTCTAGTCAAATAAGGAATGTGTCGGAAATTCAGCTGAGATATCTAAAAAGCAGTGGGTAACACGAGACAAAGTATCTCTAGGGTCGTTACGGGCTTAAGTTTAATAAAAAATAATGCAAATATAAATGGGCGCCATCAACTGAACTCCTAGCAAACCACATCCTTTCCGGTTAAGCCTTACTCAAGACAAGGAAAGAAAAAGGAAAATCACACCATCATCAGATCACAACTAAGATAAAAACAAATTTATTTCACTTTGATAGTCACACAGACATTTTAAATATTCATCCTACCTGAGAGTATGGTCGAATGCCAACGTTAAATTGTCATTGTCCAAAAATCGAACCATCTCTTTTCTAATCAAAAATATTTAATCCACATAAAACGTGAAAAATCTCTAAAGTTCTCTTGGGTTCTCAGGATCACTGTAGCACTATGTCTTTCGTCACTGACATTTGTGATACCTGAGACCTAATTTCTCTTTAATTTAACATCATAAATGTGGATTTAAAAAAAATTATTAATCTGTCTAGACATACACATTATAATCACATATTTTAAATATCACGTAATTTATGGCTTGCATGGCATAATTTAAACATTAAATACGTTAGTAAAATGCTCCTAAACATCGAATAATTAATTTACACTATTTACATTGTCATTTATAATTGCTTGTTCGTGAAATACAGAAAATCCACTGCTCATTGGTCATTATCATCATCATTATCAAAGTTAAATATTTCTCTCATTAATTCTCATCTTAAAATTCAACATATTCCTGTCAGAATCATTAACTCATCACCATTAAATCATTTAAATGAAAATTATTATCACCACTTCATTATACTTTCTAATTATTCACACACTCTTATTTTATCATCTACTTCAGATTAAATCATCTTAAATCATCAATACAAATCGTTTAATTCCTCAACTCAAGTTGCAATTTCTTTAATTCATCTCTCAATTAAATTTATTTTAATCCATATAAATTCATTAATCATCAGCTTCTTTAATAAATTATCACCTTCTAATTCAGTTATTCATCATCTATCCAATCATCTATTAATTTATTTAAATCAGTTTATTTATTCAATCTCTAATTCATCCATTTATTTAATTCATTGATTTATTCCAAAATTTAATTTATCAATTTATTTAAATTTTATTCTTCTGGTTATTTAGATTTTCATTATTTCATCTAGTCGTTATGATTTTTATTTCATTAGGTCAGATCATTAATATGCTTAATTTTCAGATTATTATTTCATTAATTATTATTATCAGAAAATCTTGTATTATCAACTTTATTTATTTGTTTAATTTCCTAACAAATTGTTTAATATGGGTTATAGAACGTTGTCTTACAGTTTTATCACTTCCAAGTTATATCTCGTATTTAATTATCATGCCAAAAAATATTATTGCCTTCACGACATCACGTTGGATCTGACTATCCACAACGACATTATATCTCCTCACTTCTTCAAATATCACATTTGAATACCACAATTATTCCACAAAACTCCATAAATATTCAGCATACAGCCTGAATCTCAACAATTACGCTAGACTGGGTTCGACAACCTCATGTCTGCCTCAAAATACATTAGCAATATTGCAACTATCACTTGGCAACTTCCACAAAATGCCTATCACAAACTTCGCTTAACCATGTTGCATGATCTACAAAAAATATATAACTGGCTTCAAATTATCAACGCACACAATCTCCAATAACTGTAATTAATCTGATCACATCTAGACAACTTCTTAAACAATTAGAAAAAATATTACCTTAGTAATTCAAGATCTGCTTTCAAATAGCATAAATTCTCTTACAATTCTCATAATTCACATCACAGAAAAACACCAATGTGCTATAATCTCTCATATCAAAATCTGCAATACTGATCTGCCTTAAAATAAATCTGACCATTAATGATTCATCTTACAAGATTCAATTACTTTAAATCCTTCTCAAAGGTATCAAATACAATTATAAAAATCATCAAAACCATCAGCTGTACCAGCTGTTAAACTGAAAGTACTCTCAAAAGAGTATAGCAACAAAATATTGGATTGGCAAACAAGAATTACTAAATTTAACCCTGCTAACATTTATCTTAACTTTATTTAACAAAGTTTCGACTGATATGTGACTAGTAGTTCCTTGTTGGTCCTCTTACAATCTCAAGTACACTCGGATGATAAAAATGAGTCCCTCAATGGCAAGTAAGATGAGTAACCACCGTACAATCGTATAAATACGAAAGACCTTGCCCCGTCGACTAACATGATAGTGCCCTGAACGATGGGTAAGATGAGTAACCAACATAAAATCGTATAAATACGAAAAACCCCATCTCGAAGACTAAATGAGTGAATGTACCAGATCGGAATTAACAAGTCCCTAGTTGTCATATAAAAGCGATATTCATTCACTAAAGTGAATAACATCTTAATATCTCCAAACAATCCAATGGAAAAATCCCTACTGATGAATAATACACACTCGCTAGTATGCAATGAACTGACTAAGTAATTTAGATAATCAATTGCAGATCACGAGTTCGAAGTACTCGTCACACACAAAAAAAACTATTCATGAAAACTATCCTTGCTGGAAAAATGTCTAAAAGACCAAACATCTGCTTAATAAAGCCAACCAATGGTAAGAATTTCGTATAATGATGCCTGCCATATCATATGGTCACGCCATATTCTAGCAAAATTTGAAGCATATAAAGTCAAAGCCATGTCTAAATAATCGTATCACTCCTATTAGAAAAATATACATGTGTGCCCAGTATTCATGAAAATAATCGTATCAGAAAGTTATAACTCTTACAGTACCTTCTCATAATCAGCTGTTATTAAATTTCAAAGATCGTCGATTTTCCTTATGTAATGAATTTCTCGAAAGATCGGCGTGAATATCATTCCACCCACGCAATGACGATTGCCTTCAAAATCCCAAGTGAATCAGCTGGTGGACCTCCTCCTCGTCAGGAATCGAATCCATCGCCCTGTGGTGCCATCGCGTCTCTGTCTGCGTTTACTCCGACATGATGAACTGCTGGTTATCAATACCGGATATTGTCCAAATCCTCACGAAAAGTTCATAGAAACAGCGGACCCCCTATTCCTCTTCTACGTTACGCCACTGTTCCATACAATGTTCGGTTTGAGTGTTGAAAGTTCAATCTCCAATAACTGCTCTCACTTTCATAAAATAAAATTTTATGTGAGAGTGTCTAAGTTTATGAAACACCCTGTAGCTGTGTTCATACTCGGTAATTTATATCACTTCATAAGAAAGAATTGCATTAATGCACGAGCCAAAGTTCATAAGTGCATTTGCTTGAAACATTTCATTTGCCTAAGATCGTTAATGTTACTTGGAATGCGTTATGAAATGCATAGTCGTAATGTCATTGAAAAACTATGTTCATTCGAAGTTCACAGTTGCAGTATCTCGTAACTATCTGCTTGTACAATACAAATGCTGAATAAACGTTCCAACTCAATGTTGTAATGAAGTTCAGCTTCTGTCAAAATGCTTGCGTATACAATTGGAAATAACCCGCTCGCCCCTACGGCAATGCTAGAATAATCTCCGCCTAAAGCTGGCCTCGCCATGTCGCTCTGCTATGCTGTTCTGCGTTTCCAAATGCGGCTTGAAATAAGTTTTCCAACTCGTTTTACCGTACCGTTCTAAACCCCGGCCTTCTCAT
Organism: Meconema thalassinum; assembly: GCA_946902985.2. Classification (NCBI taxonomy): domain Eukaryota; kingdom Metazoa; phylum Arthropoda; class Insecta; order Orthoptera; family Tettigoniidae; genus Meconema; species Meconema thalassinum. The sequence continues at coordinate 247,617,868 of OX336389.2, read as the reverse complement.
GCTTGCTTGGCTCGTACAGCTGGTTCTGTAACCGGTCTTCACGCTGCCTACTGCGGGCGTCCGCCCGGCTCAATGACCTACTTTTCGTTCGCTGCTTGGTGAAGTTGAAACTGTCGCTTTCACTTTCCGTGACAAAAGCTGTTCGCTGCGCGACCTTAACCATACGCTCGGCGCATGTCCCACTCAGCTCGCTTTCTGAATTCGACTGCCGAGCTAACTGTACTTGACTCCTCTGCTTACAGAGCTTGACTGACTGTCTCTGGACTGCAATGACCTGAACCTCCCTGGCGCAGTCACGTGACGTTCTCCCCACCTCTGTGGTCTTGCGTCACAAATATAATCTCGAACCCCGATCATCTCGGCTATTAAGTTATAAAATAACTTAAGGGTTATCTGACTTCCTTAAAATTATTACCATATATAATGCATGTTATATCTCCTCTTCTGAGATGTTTAAATACCATGTTCCATATAGATCTTAATAAAGCTTCATAATTCCATCCATAATTACATCTGCCTGACTGATGTCAGTGCCTTCTTGATCCTAGACCTTCTACGTCACCCTGACATTCCTCTTGACTCGATCTGAGCGCTATCTTTTCATAACTCTTCCCATAATCTCAACTACGGCTCAATGTCTGCTGGCGTAGCCGATAGCCTCAACTAGGTATCGGGTACATCTCTCCCGTACATCTCCCTTTTTATCAGGATTGAGAAAAAAAATACACTCTCAGGCATTCTATACATAACACATGTACACGATAGCTCTACAATCCTCTTATTCAGCATGATGGTACTTTCTGACTCTCAACAATGATGATTGATTTCCAATGATTAGCATCTTGATTCTGTATTACTTTGACGTCTGTTTCTTCCTTCACTACTCGTGCTTGCTCGATTGACATCTCTGACTGTCTCCTCGGGTGGTGTACTAGGCTGTCTACTTTCTTGCCTCGATCTCTCATATTCACGATTATCTCGTCCTTCATTTGGCTCATTTCTTCGGCCATCCTGCCTGTCGTTCCGATTATACTGTTGACCTTGGTTCCAGTTGTTTCTACCACGATATCTATTGTTGTATCGATTCCTATCTTGATATCTGGAATTCTGATTATAATTTCTGTATCGGCTGTCTCTTGCTTCCTGATCGTATGGCATCTCATATGGTCCTCTATATCGATCATTTCCACGAACGTTACGGATGTTTCCTCGATTTCCTTCGTTCCTTCTGTTTTCCCAGGAATCTCTTCTGTCCGTTTGAGCTGCGTTATCAACGACTACCGCATTCACCTCTTGCGTGTTTCGATTGTCGTTTCTTGCATTTCTAGGTGTAACTTGAGCGCTTGTATAGTCCAATCGCCGTAAAATGTCGTCATAGTGCTCAAGTGTGTTTGCTCCCGACGCTATGAGTGATCGCTGTACCTCAATCGGTAACTGTCTCGCTATAGCTTGCAAAAGCTCTTCTTCTGGCAATGGAGGAATCAGAAACTGTAAATTAGCCAATTGTGAAGTAAAATAATTGGCATAATGCATCGGATGTGACGTAGAATAACGCTTCGAGTACATTTCTGCTCTTACGTTCAGCTGATCCTCTGCACTCCAAAATCTCCTTAAGAATGCTATTGCAAATTGCTCCATATTCGCAAAATTGCTTCTGAATGATCTAAACCAAGTTAACGCAGGCCCGTCTAAGGCGCGTTCGACTATCCTTAGTTCTCTCTCCTTGGTTACTCTATGTTCCGCCATGTAGTCTCGAATATCTCGCAGAAATTCGACTGGTGTGACTCCCGTATTTCCAGAAAACTTCCTCGGCTTGTCATCCAGATTTCTGATAATGGTAACTGGACCTGAGTATCGTTCACTTGTACCCAACGTACTCCTATTCGAATTCGGATTATCCTGAGGGGTTGAACTTGCCCCTTCGAATGTCACATTCAGTTGCGTTTGACGGTCTTCTCCCATGCTAACTTCTTGATTACCCATACTGCGGTCTATCGGTGTTTGACTTATCGATATTTCCCCTGATGTAATATTTTGACTGGTGAAACTATTAATCATAGATTCTAGTTTAGTTATCCTATCTTCTGCCAGTTTCTCTGCGGTCTTGACCTGAGTCTTCAACTCATCTAACGACGTAACATTCTGCGTTCTGTTACTCTCTTCTAAATCGTTTTTCAACTTATCTATCTTGTCTTCGCATGTATTCTTTACTGATGCGACTTGTTCCTTGAACAGATCAACATCTGTCCTAAATAGAGTTGAATCTATCTTCATCGCTTCCTTGTTCTCCGTAAATCTCGCTTCTAAGTTCGCCATACCTGCGATTAATTTCTCATCTAATCCTGCACGTTTTTCTTTTGCTTCGGCATCGACCTCACTATACCGTTCTTCCACGATTGCACCGACTCTATTTTTGAATAAAGCTAAGTTTTCATTGACCTTTTGCTCTATATCATCATCCATTTTCTAATATCTTTCTGCAATTGATTCTCCAATGATTTTAAATTAGAATTAACCTCTCCTAAGACTTCCTCTTTAATGGTCCCAATTACTGACTTTAAATCTTTGATCTCACTACCTAGATTCATCTCTAGACCTTTGATTTTAGTTTCGAAAGATACGTCGGTAGACCACTCTTGAATTTTGCCTACATCTGCCACTAAACCATCAATGTCGTATCTCAACTTCGATACATCTGATTTAATGTCTTTCTGTATAGACATAACGTCTGTTATTAAAGTAAGAATGTTTTCTTCTCCCCTACTTTCTAATTCAATAATATTCTTTCTTAATATTTGAACGTTTTCCTCTCCTTTCATATTTACTGCAATTATATCTAATTGTAAAGTCTTAAGCATTTCATTATTCTTTAAAGTTAATCTATTCTCTAACCTAGTTAACTTGTTTTCCAATTCAGTGTTAGTTTCTTCACTACGAGCTTGTAATTTCTCTTCCAATGATTTAAAATTATCCTCAATAGTTGACTGTAATAATTTTATATTAGCTTCGTTACTAATCTGTAATGATTTCAACTCATCCCTACTACTGGACTGTAATCTGGTCTCTAATGACTTTAAATTATCCTCACTAGTTGACTGTAATCTAGTCTCTAATGACTTTAAACTGTCGTTCAGATTGAGTTCGTTACTAGCCTGTAATGCTTGCACATTTTCTTTACATCTAGCTCCTAACCTAGCTTCTGAACTATTTATCTGTTCTTTAACTTCCGTTTCCATTTTAGAAATAGTTTCTGCAATACCAGACATGCCACTCTGTAACTCTCCTAACACCATAGCTAAATCTTCCGGCAACATAATTATATTTTCAATTAAACGTTTTATTCAGAGACGTTAGACAACAACACATCACAATGTCTCAATTCCTGCATTCACTTGGGTATAGGAAAAATGACTTATAACTAACATGATATAATACTAATACGATTAACATGAACACTGGAATGGGCACACAAGTATATTGTCTGACTAAGTTTAATAAATTTTATAACACCATTAAATGAACTTGAGATCAATCTCTCCGTGATCTAAATCTGATGTGATTTCATAGAATAAACAAAATCGAAGCCCCACAGGTGGGTAAAGCCAATTCTCCCTCTCTCTCTGTACCCGTTCGTCCTGGGGATGCGATGACCCATCTGCTATTACATAGCATTCCTGGTGTTCCAGGACAGAGCGGAGTTAAATGAACCTCTAGTCAAATAAGGAATGTGTCGGAAATTCAGCTGAGATATGGAAAAAGCAGTGGGTAACACGAGACAAAGTATCCCTAGGGTCGTTACGGGCTTAAGTTTAATAAAAAATAATGCAAATATAAATGGGCGCCATCAACTGAACTCCTAGCAAACCACATCCTTTCCGGTTAAGCCTTACTCAAGACAAGGAAAGAAAAAGGAAAATCACACCATCATCAGATCACAACTAAGATAAAAACAAATTTATTTCACTTTGATAGTCACACAGACATTTTAAATATTCATCCTACCTGAGAGTATGGTCGAATGCCAACGTTAAATTGTCATTGCCCAAAAATCGAACCATCTCTTTTCTAATCAAAAATATTTAATCCACATAAAACGTGAAAAATCTCTAAAGTTATCTTGGGTTCTCAGGATCACTGTAGCACTATGTCTTTCGTCACTGACATTTGTGATACCTGAGACCTAATTTCTCTTTAATTTAACATCATAAATGTGGATTTAAAAAAAATTATTAATCTGTCTAGACATACACATTATAATCACATATTTTAAATATCACGTAATTTATGGCTTGCATGGCATAATTTAAACATTAAATACGTCAGTAAAATGCTCCTAAACATCGAATAATTAATTTACACTATTTACATTGTCATTTATAATTGCTTGTTCGTGAATTACAGAAAATCCACTGCTCATTGGTCATTATCATCATCATCATCAAAGTTAAATATTTCTTTCATTAATTCTCATCTTAAAATTCAACATATTCCTGTCAGAATCATTAACTCATCACCATTAAATCATTTAAATGAAAATTATTATCACCACTTCATTATACTTTCTAATTATTCACACACTCTTATTTTATCATCTACTTCAGATTAAATCATCTTAAATCATCAATACAAATCGTTTAATTCCTCAACTCAAGTTGCAATTTCTTTAATTCATCTCTCAATTAAATTTATTTTAATCCATATAAATTCATTAATCATCAGCTTCTTTAATTAATTATCACCTTCTAATTCAGTTATTCATCATCTATCCAATCATCTATTAATTTATTTAAATCAGTTTATTTATTCAATCTCTAATTCATCCATTTATTTAATTCATTGATTTATTCCAAAATTTAATTTATCAATTTATTTAAATTTTATTCTTCTGGTTATTTAGATTTTCATTATTTCATCTAGTCGTTATGATTTTTATTTCATTAGGTCAGATCATTAATATGCTTAATTTTCAGATTATTATTTCATTAATTATTATTATCAGAAAATCTTGTATTATCAACTTTATTTATTTGTTTAATTTCCTAACAAATTGTTTAATATGGGTTATAGAACGTTGTCTTACAGTTTTATCACTTCCAAGTTATATCTCGTATTTAATTATCATGCCAAAAAATATTATTGCCTTCACGACATCACGTTGGATCTGACTATCCACAACGACATTATATCTCCTCACTTCTTCAAATATCACATTTGAATACCACAATTATTCCACAAAACTCCATAAATATTCAGCATACAGCCTGAATCTCAACAATTACGCTAGACTGGGTTCGACAACCTCATGTCTGCCTCAAAATACATTAGCAATATTGCAACTATCACTTGGCAACTTCCACAAAATGCCTATCACAAACTTCGCTTAACCATGTTGCATGATCTACAAAAAATATATAACTGGCTTCAAATTATCAACGCACACAATCTCCAATAACTGTAATTAATCTGATCACATCTAGACAACTTCTTAAACAATTAGAAAAAATATTACCTTAGTAATTCAAGATCTGCTTTCAAATAGCATAAATTCTCTTACAATTCTCATAATTCACATCACAGAAAAACACCAATGTGCTATAATCTCTCATATCAAAATCTGCAATACTGATCTGCCTTAAAATAAATCTGACCATTAATGATTCATCTTACAAGATTCAATTACTTTAAATCCTTCTCAAAGGTATCAAATACAATTATAAAAATCATCAAAACCATCAGCTGTACCAGCTGTTAAACTGAAAGTACTCTCAAAAGAGTATAGCAACAAAATATTGGATTGGCAAACAAGAATTACTAAATGTAACCCTGCTAACATTTATCTTAACTTTATTTAACAAAGTTTCGACTGATATGTGACTAGTAGTTCCTTGTTTGATCCTCTTACAATCTCAAGTACACTCGGATGATAAAAATGAGTCCCTCAATGGCAAGTAAGATGAGTAACCACCGTACAATCGTATAAATACGAAAGACCTTGCCCCGTCGACTAACATGACAGTGCCCTGAACGATGGGTAAGATGAGTAACCACCATACAATCGTATAAATACGAAAGACCCCATCTCGAAGACTAAATGAGTGAATGTACCAGATCGGAATCAACAAGTCTCTAGTTGTCATATAAAAGCGATATTCATTCACTAAAGTGAATAACATCTTAATATCTCCAAACAATCCAATGGAAAAAATCCCTACTGATGAATAATACACACTCGCTAGTATGCAATGAACTGACTAAGTAATTTAGATAATCAATTGCAGATCACGAGTTCGAAGTACTCGTCACACAAAAAAACTATTCATGAAAACTATCCTTGCTGGAAAAATGTCTAAAAGACCAAACATCTGCTTAATAAAGCCAACCAATGGTGAGAATTTCGTATAATGATGCCTGCCATATCATATGGTCACGCCATATTCTAGCAAAATTTGAAGCATATAAAGTCAAAGCCATGTCTAAATAATCGTATCACTCCTATTAGAAAAATATACATGTGCGCCCAGTATTCATGAAAATAATCGTATCAGAAAGTTATAACTCTTACAGTATCTTCTCATAATCAGCTGTTATTAAATTTCAAAGATCGTCGATTTTCCTTATGTAATGAATTTCTCGAAAGATCGGCGTGAATATCATTCCACCCACGCAATGACGATTGCCTTCAAAATCCCAAGTGAATCAGCTGGTGGACCTCCTCCTCGTCAGGAATCGAATCCATCGCTCTGTGGTGCCATCACGTCTCTGTCTGCGTTTACTCCGACATGATGAACTGCTGGTTATCCATAGCGGATATTGTCCAAATCCTCACGAAAATGTTCATAGAAACAGCGGACCCCCTATTCCTCTTCTACGTTACGCCACTGTTCCATACAATGTTCGGTTTGAGTGTTGAAAGTTCAATCTCCAATAACTGCTAAGTCTCACTTTCAGAAAATAAAATTTTATGTGAGAGTGTCTAAGTTTATGAAACACCCTTTAGCTGTGTTCATACTCGGTAATTTATAACACTTCATAAGAAAGAATTGCATTAATGCACGAGTCAAAGTTCATAAGTGCATTTGCTTGAAACATTTCATTTGCCTAAGATCGTTAATGTTACTTGGAATGCGTTATGAAATGCATAGTCGTAATGTCATTGAAAAACTATGTTCATTCGAAGTTCACAGTTGCAGTATCTCGTAACTATCTGCTTGTACAATACAAATGCTGAATAAACGTTCCAACTCAATGTTGTAATGAAGTTCAGCTTCTGTCAAAATGCTTGCGTATATAATTGGAAATAACCCGCTCGCCCCTACTGCAATGCTAGAATAATCTCCGCCTAAAGCTGGCCTCGCCATGTCGCTCTGCTATGCTGTTCTGCGTTTCCAAATGCGGCTTGAAATAAGTTTTCCAACTCGTTTTACCGTACCGTTCTAAACCCCGGCCTTCTCATGCTTGCTTGGCTCGTACAGCTGGTTCTGTAACCGGTCTTCACGCTGCTCAATGCGGGTGTCCGCCCGGCTCAATGACCTACTTTTCGTTCGCTGCTTGGTGAAGTTGAAACTGTCGCTTTCACTTTCCGTGACAAAAGCTGTTCGCTGCGCGACCTTAACCATACGCTCGGCGCATGTCCCACTCAGCTCGCTTTCTGAATTCGACTGCCGTGCTAACTGTACTTGACTCCTCTGCTTACAGAGCTCGACTGACTGTCTCTGGACTGCAATGACCTGAACCTCCCTGGCGCAGTCACGTGACGTTCTCCCCACCTCTGTGGTCTTGCGTCACAAATATAATCTCGAACCCCGATCATCTCGGCTATTAAGTTATAAAATAACTTAAGGGTTATCTGACTTCCTTAAAATTATTACCATATATAATGCATGTTATATCTCCTCTTCTGAGATGTTTAAATACCATGTTCCATATAGATCTTAATAAAGCTTCATAATTCCATCCATAATTACATCTGCCTGACTGATGTCAGTGCCTTCTTGATCCTAGACCTTCTACGTCATCCTGACATTCCTCTTGACTCGATCTGAGCGCTATCTTTTCATAACTCTTCCCATAATCTCAACTACGGCTCATTGTCTGCTGGCGTAGCCGAGAGCCTCAACTAGGTATCGGGTACAGTATAAAACGAAGTCCCCGATTCTTGGATGTTACGGGTAAACTCGAGAACCACTGGACAGATTTTGATGCGGTTTTCCCCATTCTGTAAAGGATATATCCAGGATGATTTCTGTAGAAAATAATTTATTTATGATGAAAGGAAGCCGAGCAGTAACGATTTCAGTGGAAAAGTCGAAAAAAAACTGGCGTCCGAGCGCTTTGTAAGCTTACGCTGTGCAAACCGTTAAAAATATCTAAATACTATGAGTGTAAGAATTGTTCAGCATGATAAGTTCTACAAATAAGTCCGCGAGAGCATATGTCAATCTTCAAAACATTGCCCAATATAACTGTTTTTACGTTTTAATTTCTTCCAACCATGTCCATTCAGCTACTGAGGCGACAGTTTACGAGCTAGCTAAGGGCGAGTCGATCATCCCTGTTACAGCCTAGCTAGCGGGCGAACCTATACAGCCAGCAGCAAACCGTTGAGTCGTGTTGAGTTAGACTTCTAAGAACGGTGGTTGTATTTGGAGTTTCCCTGGAAGTGCAACTCGGGTTTTCTTCATTTCGCATGTGAAACACAGTCAAGTTCAGATTTTACGGAAGGGGGATTTGAGTTTCATTCACCTTGCCATTCCCTGGAAGTGCAACTTTCTTTTCGCCTGTGAACTTTTCGTTCCGCAAAATTCACAGTCAATTTTAAGATTGGGCGGAAGGGGGATTATATTATATTAAATTATAATGATTGGCGTATAATCTCTACTTAGTAAAAAACAAAGTCCCCGATTCTTGGATGTCACGGGTAATCTCGAGAACCACTGAATTGATTTTGATGCGGTTTTCACCATTCTGTAAAGTATATCTCGAGGAAGGTTTCTGTAGAAAATAATTTATTTATGACCAAAGGAAGTCAAGCACTAACGATTTCAGTGAAAAGGTCGAAAAAAAAACCACATGCGTCCGTGCGCTTTTTAAGCTTACGCTGGGCAAACCGTTAAAAATATCTATATACTATGGGTATAAGAATTGTTCAACATGAAAAGTTCTACAAAAAACCCGGGAGAGCATATCTCTATCTTCAATACATCGCCTACTATAAGTGTTTTTACGTTTTCATTTCTTCCAACAATCTCCATTCAGTTACTGAGGCGACAGTTTACGAGCTAGCTAGGGACGAGTCTATCACCCCAGTTACAGCTTAGCAAGCGGACGAGCTTATTGCCCCAGATACAGCCAGCAGCACACTGTCGAGTCGTGTTGAGCTAAAAACTTTAGAGAAAAGTGGTTGTGTTTGGAGTTTCCCTGGAAGTGCAACTCGGCTTTTCTTCATTTCACCTGTGAACTTTTCGTTCCGCAAAATTCACAGTCAAGTTAAGATTGGACGGAAGGGGGATTTATGTTTCAAGCACCTCGCCATTCTTAAATAACGTCTGACGAGAATTGGTTGCACATGCATCTCCATGATAATATAATTAATAGTCCAGTCCGTGATTTTAACCCATCATGCCGAGACGTGAAACGGGTATTGGTCGTCGTTCATTGACATAAAAAAAGCGCTTATCACGTAATGCATTCATAACTGTTCCCTGGCGAAGCCGGGTCGGGTTGCTAGTAAAAAATAAAATAGGTTCTGATTACGTTCATTTGTCACCAAAGATCCGTAACCTACATCTAATATTGGGGAATGATGTTCGAAGCTGAATCTGTCTATTACCCTCCAGGTAAGAAATGGCATCCTACGTTTTGTCTCATGAATCCCCTCAAGAAGTCATATCCCATTAAACGATGTCAATAACCAAGCTAGATTGCTGGTTCAAATGAAAATATTCCACGCAATTATAATTGAACTTAAGAATATTAACTAGTGACACTGATCCTAGGGTCGCGCAAAAATAAATAACCTAAGCTGCGATGGTTCCACTTCCAACATTTATAAATTTAAAAATTAAAGATAGCTTTGGAGCCATTTTTCTCTGTTACTGAATTATATAAAAAATGCCTTAAATAAATGACATGTGATTAGGGTATATACGGTGTGCGCACTCTCCGTTTGCCCGTACTCATTATTATTTATGTATAATGTCAGTTACCCATTGTCAACCGGAACACTTACCTCCGGATGGTTAATGACTGGCTCATCCCGCAGCTGCAAAATGCGGGAATATTAGACGGTGTTTGGTTCCAACACGATGGGGCGCCCGGCTCTCTTCGCGGTGGCTGTTTGACTACGTCCGAACGCATTCTTTGGGAATCGGTGGATCGGTCGAGGATCGGACAATGACCCAACTTCTCTTTCATGGCCACCAAAGAGCCCTGATCTAAGAACACCCGATAACGCACTCTACGGTTACATAAAGAACAGATGAGGAAGCAGTGGTATGTTGGAATTGATGATCTGGAAAATTGAGTGCGCGAAGCTTTCCAGACAGTGACCCAAAGGATGTTGCTTAATATGAGCATCAGAACATGGCGGCATATTCAGCTGTGCACAGACCATTGAGGGACACATACGGATGTTTTAGGTTCCTAAGATGTAGGATGTAAGAACAAATGAGTGTGTATATGTACTGTACTGACAATAGAAATAAATAATAATAATGAGAAGGGGTAGACGGACTTTGTGCACACGCTGTACATATATATTATGGACTATTGAAGAAGGAGAAAACTAAGGATGACATGTTTTGCTCGTCAAGCGAGCATCATCAGAACCAAATGTACAAAAATGGCTCTACAAACCATTACCATACCTACAGTGACATCCACAGACAATCACTGCTCTCCAAAAAACAAAACAAAAACCATCAGAAAACTTTGTAAGGAGAAAATATTCCAAACAATCGCTAGCTTTCAACCTCTATCACATCTTATATACTCCTGAATGGTCACATGACTATTCTCCCGCTATTTCGTCCCACAACCAATCAAAATGGATGCGTTCCAAGCTATCTGGGCAAGCCATTACAGCGGTGCCACATTGTCCCTAGGTAGTTACACTGTCCTTGTCAGAGATCAAGTCCCAGAATGGGCTCGTATTACCCTGGTTCTATAGTTGTGGCTGGATGTAACAATACTTGAGTAACGAACTAAGTCTCTATGCTTAGCCTAATTCCCAACCATAAACAAAATTTAGAATAGGAATATAAAATAACCTTATTCCGACGCGAATCCTTGCAGAAAATTACAAGGGGTGTTCAAATGAAAAGGTACGAAACGATACTGTGGGTACAATTTATTTGTTATTCAAAAGTAATCACCACAGGCCTGTGCACAGGTGTACCATTGCTTCATTAACCGCAGGATTCCCTGTTCCCAGAAGTCTTGTGATTGTGACAGGAGCAAATCCTGTACGGTGTCCTTTAGTTTGTCGTCCGATTGGAAACGTTTTCCCTTGAGACTATTTTTAACGGACCAAACAGATGGAAGTCGCAGAGTGACAAGTCCAGGTTGTAGGGCGGATGCTCAAGTTGCTCCCACTTGAACGTGGCTAATACACCTTGTGTGACGTTAGAGACGTGTGGGTGAGCGTTATCATGGAGCAGAATCACTCCCTTCGTGAGCAGTCCAGGCCGTTTGTTCTTGATGGCCATGCGTAGGCTACGGAGTGTCGCACAATACACGTAACTGTTAATGGTTCATCTCAAAGGAAAACGTTTCCAATCAGACAACGAACTAAAGGACACCATACAGGATTGGCTCCTGTTACAACCACAAGACTTCTGGGAACAAGGAATCCTGCGGTTAGTGAAGCAATGGTACACCTGTGCACAGGCATGTGGTGATTACTTTGAATAACGAATAAATTGTACCCACAGTATCATTTCGTACCTTTTCATTTGAACACCCCTCATAATTAAATATAAAGATGATATGTTATAATACAATATAACGTAAAATGATGTGATGATGATGGAAAACATAAAAATACATCCGTGATTGATATTTACATATGCTGGTTGGGGAATTGTAGGCCAAGAGCTACAACATCGAAAATTAGTGACAAGGTAGAATATTATATGTCCAAAGCAAAATAACAGCGAATCTAGATATTCAATATGGTGGCTTGGGGTACTATCAGAACGTAATAATGAATCATTCAGAATGTAAAATCGCAACTAAAACTAAACTTAGAAAGAAAGAAGTACCATATACAGGACATTTCTTAAAAACATACGAATAACACACTGAATACCATGCGCGGTGGCCATCTTCAAAATATATAATATTATAATGAATAACTCGAAGTATTTTGAAGCTACAGTAAAGAATTTGTAGAAATGCAAAACCTTGTAAGTGGCACCTTATGACCAAGTCTACAGACTTCATTAAAAAAATTATGATATGTTCATACATTCACGATGACGGCTGGGGGTATTCTTAAAACTTGAGTAGCATTAACTCACAATATAATAACACTGTTAATGTGAAATTTGGTGAGAGAGCAATACCTTATAAAAGACCTCGCTAGCATTACTCATAAGAACAATATAGGTCGCAGTGGTCATCTTGAAATTAGAAAATATAAAAAGAAATAACTACATAATTTAGATGGTATATTGGCTTTCACGGTCAGTGAATTAAGGGAGGTTAAGGCTGCTTGAGGTTTTAGTTCTCGCAGTAGAGTTGTGCAGTTGCACTCTATGTAAAGGGAGGTAGCGCGCAGTTCGCTACTCCTGTGGGGGTCCGGGCGGGGACACCGAGAGCCCGCTGATGAGCCAACTTGGTGTCCTAGGCGAAACCTCACACAAGACACGGCACAAACTTAGAAACATTGCTGAGTTCTACATAATTTAGAGATATAATATCTAAAATTAGTATTAAAGTCAAACCGTATATGGCCTTTATATGCCCAATGCAAAAGAATAGCTTCCTGATATATTCAAAATGGCGGCTGAGCGTACTATTAAAACTTAACAATAAGTAACTCAGGATCAAATTGCACAATTAGCACGAAACTTTGTATGAGAGGAGTATCATGCAGGAGACCTCATTAGCATTAGTATATCGATAATCCACTATTTCTTACAGTTGCAGTGACGAAACGAAGCAGATATCTCACACCAGAGGCTTTCTCTGTAGAAGACACAAGATCAACGATTCCATACGTTTATGATGGTGGATGGACGTAGTTTTCTAATCTTAGAATCATTTTCTCTGGAAGCAAGACCTGAATTAGAATGAAACTTAGTAAGCAAGGAGTCTTAAAAAGTCATATTTACCCTCACACCATTATAAATTGCATTTTCTTCCACTCCAATTCGGGGAAGTCATTTTAGCATTTTTTCATCATATGAAAAAATAGGCTTACGAGATCATCTTTAGTTTGTGTGTGTGTGCGTGCGTTTGTGTGTGTGTATATGTGTCCCCGCGTAATAAAATCTAAACGGCTGGACCGATTTCAATGAAACTCAGTAAGGACATAGAAACATTTTGTCCGACCCTGACTGTGCCCTTCAATATTAATACGTTTCACCAATCCAACATGGAAGCCGCACTAAATATTTCACCTGCATTCTGTATTTCCGAAACTGTTACTAACATCAGCCTGAAATTCTGTATGGTTATTGAGAATACTAAGACAATTTCAGCTATGTGGCGCTTAGAAACATATTAAGTTCAAAACCAACATGGCGGCCAAGTGAAATTAAAATATTTAAATGACATTTTCTTGCAATTTAATCAACCGAGCGTGATGATACTTACCACCCTACAAGTATATACAGAATTTAATCTACTGGCATCTAATTTAATTCAATTACATAGGTCTGCGATGAAAAATTTGTTTCAAATGTTTATAGTGAATCTTATGGTACGTTTTGTGCTGAATACAGAACAAATATTGAAAACATTTCATCACCCTTTGTTTGCCCACAAATCACACATTTATTTTTTTACTTGTAAGTTTTTTTAACATACGTACAAATTATAAAGAAGATATCAAGGACGCTGGGACATTAACATGATGGCTGACTGTTGGTTGTTAAAAAGAGAAAATCCTCAACTCCACAGCAGGAAAAGTACAAAAAGAAGTTTTGAAGTAAAAAAAGACACGTTACTACAAAGATTTTTAACAGTGTTGTAACAAAGCCTTATCAACTTTTCTTACTGTATATTTAAGATTAACCTATGTTTAATGTGGTTTAATAACATTGTAGATAAATAATACTGATATAAAAATGGCCTTTTTAGGATTTTCCTAAAAGTTTTACCTCATTTTTAGACAAACCTTACGTGATAGAAAAAAAACAATATCATTTCTGAAATCAGCGCCAAAAACTACATAAAAATCCGTTATCATAACTAAAACAATTTTCAAACATATATTTTTTGCAGACGTGTGTCATTTTCATAAAAGCAAGTTGGCGGCTATGCGTAATTTTAAAATTAAGTTTTAATTCTTTGTGTCACAATCATGCGATCGAAGTGAATGTTTGAATTATAAACCTACGCAATAATCTCCATCTAATGGCTTATAATTCTATGGCTTACATATAGAACAATCCAACATGGCGATAATCCGAAATAGTTAGACGGTTCTCAATAATTAAATTTACTTCATATCCCACCAGCTGATTAGGTGTTATTGGTAGCGAGAGACGTGTGAAGAAGTACACACACACGTGCGCGCACATTGGGACATAAAACGACAGTATTCTGGTGACAAAAATTGACCAATAGATCCCAATAGATGTGATACCGGGATATTGAATTTTTCCCTAAATGTATCACGTAAATGGGCCAATGAATCTACTTATAATGTGATTAAATTTTCAACTGAATGACGGTGCAAGTATTGATTCCTGCAATCTTTATGGCATGATTCGAACGCCTGACACCTGCGCTTTTGACATGGAAATGTTGATTGGAGGAGTACACCCCTGACACACCACTTCTTTAATTGCGTACTGCTTTGTGTAATTTAGAGACATTCTTATATATGAAAGAACCGTAAATCCAAGACTAGGCGGTCGAGCGAATTTGAAGGCGCTCCGCCTTCTCCTTCTCCTCCTTCTTCTTTCTCCTCGGCTTTTTCATTTCCGTCTCTTACCGTCCCGGTTCCACTCCTCCCCGTCCTCTTTCACCATGTCTGACGACCTCAAATAGAGCCTCTAGCACACCACACGACGTCTTTCAAAGTGCTCTGACGATTCACAACTGAAATTACTTTTTGGCTCATTGTAAGTTATACAGTACAGTGCCTTTGTGGAGTAGTTCTGAGCAGCTCTATCCATTGTGCAATGCAATGATGTAAGAGCATTGCCTTCTAGAACCGAGGATAGCACTAGTATCAGCTGGTGTGGTATGTAGTGTGCTATACAATCTGTCTGTCAATACAAGGTGTTTCCTCCTCATATACTGTATAGTTGCATTGGCATAAGCTGTTGCTGAGTGTTTTGTGGACACTTAATAACATAATCTATCAGAATAAATTCACTTCACATAACAAACATTACGATCACTGGGTTAATGACATAGGTCAAAAACCCTAATTAATAAAAAAAACGAGCGAACACAATGACATGCATCATAATTTCAGCAACAAACGAAAGAAAGTAGCATCAAGATCTACATAACGTGAGAAACTAGAAAGTCATGCTCTTACTAAGCAAGCGTCCCTGGGATGGCGGCAGCTCTGTAACAAAGAAACAGAAAGATCACAACGGACACTTATTGTTGAAGCTACTGAGAAAACTGAGCAAAAATATCAAACGGAAGTGCAAGCGAAGATCAATACAACATTTCTACGTCATCCAGGAGATGAAACCCCAGTGATTATGGATTAAGGTTATATAGAACCACTTAATTATGGCTACCTGGTTCACCCATTGTCCACAATTTACTGTTAGTGGCAGTACTGTTTGAAATCGTTCTCCTGGCAATCGTCTAGAAATCCTTCTCAAGGGTCAGATACATGGACTTGGATTAAGAACCTTACCAATAGAGCTTTGTAGAACTCTCAACTGCTTACAGAGGAATTATAACTAAGCAATTAGCCTCTCGGGTATGGTGATGGAATTGGTTACTAATTGAATACCATAGCTTCTACTTCTCTAAATTTTAGTTTCTCGTCTATTTCTTTTGTCGATTTACATAAAGGAAGCCTTAGAAATCCATTTATCGAAAGTAAGCAACCCAGATAATCTAAATGAGCACACCTGTTTGGACAGTTCGCCACTGTTCACAATATAAGCAACACTCATGTGAATAAAAAGGAATCAACATAACGAAAGAAGTCAGGCAATGAATAAAAATGGGGTAATCAATATGAAGCGAAACATGCTAAGCGGGAAGGATGTACGTTGTACCCTATTCTCAATAAACCAAGGCCTGGGACATGAAGGTTCAACGAGTCCAAGACGCCTCAATAGGCCTGTTGCGCTTAAAGAGGACTCTTTAGTTTATGCGAGGCGGGGAAGAGATTGGTCGTTGATAAATGAGATTGTCCTGAACTATTTGCATACATCATCACAGGTTAGAGCATTGTCGGCTGAAGACACATACCTATTAAACCAAGCAAGGTTTTAAGAAACAACAGATGGAGCGGGCAGCACTTAGACGTAACATTTGCAATACAGTCAACAGAATAATAAGTGCATAGCGCCACAATATCCAAACGAGGAAGCTAACGGAGCTTGCAGCAACCAGTCCGAGGCGAGTAGTGTGTGATAACCAAAGCTGTACAGGACTCAAGTTTCAAAATACCAGCTAAATTTACTTACGTTATCCATGTCTAGTGTATTGAACCATTTGTGCATTTGCTACATTGACAAAGTAACCACATTACAATAGGCCACCAGTTTATACAGGAACGTTTGAAATAAAAACATAAATAACAAAATAGTGTAGAAAACATCACACCTGAAGTTACTCACAATAATAAGTCAATAGATCGCAGGTTAACATACTTAAACTATATTAAAAATAATGCAACAACTACAGAATTGGTTCAGACCAACCGAGCAAGAATATCTGTAAATAAGATTGACACGTTACACAAGTTATTACAAACTTTCGTAATCTAAAGCTTGTTTTTGTAATACATATATCATCGTAACTTATCTATGCCTATGTGAGCAGAATCTGATGTTCATCGCGTGACAATCGGAACACGTCATCCAATTAAGAACCCCCTCCCTCTTTTGTACGTAATAACGCGTTATTTTGTGATAAATATCTCATGTAATATTTCTTTCAGGTTACGGAATTAAAATAATTGTTTTCCCGCCCACGGTAAGTGGGCACAATTTGTGTTGACCGACTGAAAATCTTTCTATACTAGAACTAGGCAACACTAAAAAATGGCTTCTAATACTTTAATATTCCCCCAGTTAACCTAATAGTAATAATGATGTTATTTGTTTTACATCCCTTTTAACTACTGTGGCTTTCAGAGATTTTTGCCGGACTTTTTCCCCGAAGGTGATCTTTAACGTGCCAGAAAATCTACTAACCCAGCTCCCTCGCATTTTCGCACCCTCAAACGCCAACTGTCTGCAAGATTCGATCCTTCAACCTTGGACACAGCAGGCAAGAACGTTACTGCTGCGCCATGTAGCCAGTCCGTATAACCAACACGTTGCTACTTCAAAGACAGAAGAAGTGTTTTTTGCCTTGCAGGCAGGTCTGAACTTTTGAGGATTATCACTGAACAAGGATGGCTTATTCTATACCACTCTTTGCTCCCTTCTCCCACCAATAGCACTATGTCCCCAAGAATATGCCTTTCATCCAAATTCTGACTATGAAAATTGTTGTTTTAGGGGGCCTAACATCTGGGTTATCGGCCCCTAATGGTTTGGGTATTAGTGAAAGTGAAACTACTACTAAAGCTAACTACGGACTTACATATTAGAAGAGGAAATGGAAAACGAAAGCAAGGATAACATACATAAAAGACATAAGGAAAGAAAATGCCCTCAACCCAGCAAGAATGAGAATTAAGGGATATGGACGGAAGGAGAGCCATAAAAGGCAGACAGGAAAGAGGAGAGGGTCCGCTCGCAAAGGCAAAATAAAAAAGGGAAAATTCAGACCCAGCTCAGGAGTCCTTCGGGGTAGCGAACTCTCGAACTCACCAGCCTTGAGCCCTTGAGGGTGTAGCACTGTCCATGATGCACACACACCCTGCTTTCTTGAGGGCCTTGAGCGGAAGGCAGGATATATCATGAAAATAAAAGAAGAGGTATGACTCGTCGAAAAATGAGGGTATCAGGAAAGATAAGACAAGGGCAAATTAAGGCGGGAAAATGAAGGCCATCTAATACCATCGGGGTCGGAAGAGAACAGGAGTTGACCAAGGAAGGTCGACCAGAGAGATGATAGAGAGGAGTCCGGCACAAGTAAGTGAAAGCAATGCCAGATGAAGCTGGGGTCCCGTGGTCGCCAACCGACGTCCCACAAGTTGTGAGCCCCTGGGGGGCCAAACTCTGGTCACACCCAGTGTTGCACAATTTCGGACTGTCGCTCCGGAGGTCCGGGTTCGATTCCCGGCTCTATCAAGAAATTTAATTCTGGTCTGAGGGTTGGAACAGGGTTCACTCAGGCCCGTGAAGCAAAACTGAGAATAGGTGGATTGGATTCCCCCCTCAGCCATTTTGGGAGTGGTTTTCTGTAGTTTCCCATTTCTACTCAAGGTAAATGCAAGGATGGTTCCTAATTTAAGGCCACGACCGCGTCCTTCTCAATCCTCACCTGAATGATAAATACACACACTACTACGAACACCGCAATAACACAGGTCATTACACAAATTTCTGCATACACTCAAGTACACGGGTTAAACGACCATGATGTCCAAGCCCCTCAAATAAAATCTCAAGAACAAGCATAATTTTGGAGATCTCATGAGATCCAGGGTTTCAACATTGCTAAGCCATTTGGATCACTCCACAGGAGTGATTTAATAACTTTCTAAGACCCAGGATCTTTTTGTACAGTAGCCTATATAAAGTTACTGCCGTTTTGGGAATTTCACATACAGGAGGATCTAGGATTGAGGGGGATATGTTCTTAAAATGGATGCTCAGTAAAAAACGTATACCCTACTGTCTCCTAAATTACTGGCTATAGTTATAACTGTCCATATCAAGGAGTATAATAATTGAATGTTCTTGTGATGAACCCAAATATATAAGGTGCGCTCAAAAAGTAACGAGCCGGAGGCTGGAATGCGCAAACCAACCGGTGACGACATCGGCTAATCATGGCGTGTGTAACGAGGTGTTGTTCCGACCAGAGCGTGGAAGGTCACAGCCCGTCGCTAGAGGGCACGCGTGCACGTCACGTGACGATACAAAGCGAGCAGCAGCATGCAGCAATCGTCCAACGCTGCCAGTCGCATTGCAAACAGTTACATGGAGGCATCAACCGAAGAGCAAAGAGGTGTTGTTCGGTTTCTGGCAGTGGAAGGAGTAGGGGAACGGACATTCATCGCCGAATGTCACAAGTGTACGGCGAACACTGCATGTCCCTTGCAAGGGTCAAGGCGTGGCACAAGCGCTTCAGGGAAGGACGGGTGTCGTTAGCCGATGATGCCCGGTCTGGGGCACCCCCCTGCATTACCGACGACAACGTCCAACTGGTTGATGCACCCATTACCCGAGTGACAGTGAACGCCATAGCCGCCGTGGTCGCTCCACGACAATGCACGACCTCATACGGCCAACACAGTCGCGGCACTTCTGCAGAAATTCAAATGGGAGGTTCTCGGCTACCCTCCATACAGTCCAGACCTCTCTTCCTGAGATTACGCCATGTTTGGTCCCCTGAAAAGGGCTCTGCGGGGCCAAAGATTCACCTCGGACTCCGACGTCCATCTGTACGTGCGGAACTGGTTCACATTGCAGCCCAGGGAATTTTGAGACAGCCATTCACCGCCTCGTGTCACAGTGGGACAAGTGCCTCAACAACCAGGGCCAATACTTCTAACATACAGGTACTGGTTTCTGTAATTATGCCTCCGGCTCCTTACTTTTTGAACGCACCTTATATATTAAAATAAATATGAAAATACCTAATACTTCCATCCAAAAAGTTATCTATTCTAAACCAATTCCAGTCATAATTTAATGGTCACATTGTTGACTATGAAATCAGAGTTTATTCACCCGGCAGTGGTCTGAGATTACATACACACAACTATTTTGTTAACTATTCAGTTAGCGCCACCTTAATTTCTTTTGTCTTTATATCCATTTTTAGCCTATTTTCATTTATGAAAAAAAAATAGACTTAAGAGAACACCATTTGTAGGTGTGTGTGTCCCCCTAATAGAATCTAAGCGTCTGAATCGATTTCAATGAAACTCGGCAAGTGTATACTACTACCATTTCCGACCTCTACCATGCCTTTCAAATTTTAACACGTTTCACCAATCCAAAGAGGCGTAGTCGTAGGCCATCCACATTTTTAAGGGCCTGGCGCATCACATTCAATTTCATTTTCTGAAGAGTCGCTTTCATTGTCAGAACTACCATCAGTTTCTTCTTGATCTACATCCTCAGAGAAGTTATCCCCTTCGCTATCTAACACACTATCTATTAGAGATCTCAAAGTTTCTCCATCATTATCACGACACCAGTTTGACTGCGTGTTGAATAGACTACTAATAAGCTAAGAATGTAAAGTGATCTTCGACAATACCAACGCGACAAATTGTGACAAACACCATCGTTTACGCACAACACATTACTCTTTCAGGATTCTGGCAAGTTATACGGAAACGAGATAGGAATACACTAACGTAAATCATGCAATGCGTCATGCGTCATCGCGGCAGGAGATGGCAGTTGAACACGCTGGACGGGGTGCGGGGGGGGGTCTCGCAGTACTCATGCGCGGTACACCTATTCCAGATCTAAATATATCGGCTCCCTGCATGCCAATCGTTGTCATCGCAGCACGCAACACGCAGCCAGAGAGAGAAGGAATGTGCTGAGTGAGTGAAGCAAGTAATGACTAACTTAATGTTTTTGGAATGCGCGATAAGCAGTGAGCGGGAACACATCTCCAGTTCAAACCCAACTGCCAACTCCTGGCGCGATATCAGTTTGTACTAATGTGATAACCTGCAACCAGGGCTCGTCAAATGACGTTAATGGGTTAAGGTTTTTCAAATCAATGGTTTGCAAGGTTAATATACTGAACGTGTTCAGTATTGTACTATTTTATTTTAAAACACAATTTGTATTCAGTATTTTCAAGGAATCAGTTATTGAATTTTGAATTTAGAATCGACGATACATTTTGTGAGTATTTTGCCCAACTTTGCTGATTGCCGATATTTACGAACCAGCGGCTCGCAATTCTCCACTGTATACATGTTAAATGTTGTGACATTCGAGTGACAACTGCCACACAATAATGCGGTGAATCAAGGACAAATGAATGATCTCTAGCATGCAAATCACCACGCCATACAGGTCACGATTGATCAATATCAGCATGTTTGTTGTAAATATTTCGCTAATCAGAATGTAGCTCAAGCCTTTCAAGGATTCTAGCTCAGATAACGATGGAGGGTTTGATGTCCCTTTGTATTGATAAGACTACAGTATAGGGACACTGTGGTGGCGGAGCCTTGTTCGGAAGGGGAACTTCAATGTGACTATAAATCTACTGCCATATAACTTAACTCGCACTTTTAAGCACTCTCAAACACCAGTGAACTGCTCCTGCTCCGTACTTTATTTTGCAACATTTGGCACAATGAATGAGAGCAATCAGGCTAATTTAAAACATGCCAGAAAGTATTTTGGACTGAATTTGGCGAGAGACATGTATCATCAGAATCTGACTTCTCCAAAAACTCCAAAAAAAATATACACCTTGGGTTCGATTCCCACCTCAACTGGGCTAGAGTTAATTTCCGTGGTTTCCCATTTCAACTCCAGGTAAATGACGGGATGGTTCTGAAATTAAGATGACGATCACCCTCTTACTCCTGGGTTCAAATACAAGTACTACTACAGACATCACAATAAAAAACAGTTAACTGCCGCCCAGAGAGAAAGGCGCGTAGCAAAATCGCGAACCATGCAACAAGTTTGTTGATCGGGGAAGAGAATCAGGACAGTAACAGCACCCCTCCTGATGGTGGTTTTCCCCCCTTTTTTTCAAGGAAATGCTGGCAAAATACTGTACCTTAGCATGTCCCTGGGCCCCTACCCTAACCCCTTAACCTAATAATTACAGTTACACACACCACTACAGAAACACTGGTTATCAGATAAATTCAACACACACCCAAATAGATCAATAAATCCATAGCCACTAAAATTATTTAACAACAAAAAATCATACAAATGTTAAGTTACATTATGCAACGAGAATATAATGGCAATAATTAAGACACGAGTATGTTTATAAAACGAGCGAAGCGAGTTTTATAATTTCCATACCAGTGTCTTAATTACCATTATATGCGAGTTGCATACGACTGTTTCTGTTCGACGATAATTAAAACTATTACATGTTCGAACATAAATATTCATAACTATCTGTCGAGATTTCGTCAGTTTTATGTACTGTACTGAACAGACTGCATGGGACGCAGAGAATACCTTGTATTCCACCATGACCTCCTCGATTACCCCACCATGACACTAGGCCACGCAGTGAGATTTAAAATAGGAGGCCGTGGAAGTGAGCGCAGGTGCGATGCTATTCTTACCTAATTGGTCACACAACTGTTTCTTGAGCTCTAATTGGTGGGAGAAACTGTTTCATAATGAAAAATAGTGTTATAATGACCCTCATTATGATACAGTTTGCTGACATATAATATTTACATTTCGGCATCATAGAAAATAAAATTATTAAGGCAATTCTCTATTCCAAAATTAGCAATTTATATTCAGTTTGTATTCTTGCTAGTTCTCTCGGTGGGAAGAACTTCAACCGTGACATTTCTGCATTATTTTGAGTTCCATTCTAGTGAACAAAAGAGGTTATATTTGTTTTGCAATTAAACTCGATACTCTATCTAGCATTAATGTTACACCACAGTTCATTTACCTCCACGGCAGGGCATCAGATTGAGGCTAGATATATATATTTGCACCTTGAGTTACATTGACCCCTATGATAATATATTAATGATCTGGGACATACCCCCCTCTATCGACTGCGATGAGTCTTGAGTGAATATTTCTTACCTGGGTTATGGGTAACGGAGGAAATCACAGAATTGCTTATTGGAATTTAAATTGGATTTCTATCGTTCGCTGAGTTTTATGGGGGTGTCACTATGACAGACGTGAGGTCATTTAACTCTAGGAATGATCATATGAATTATAAATTCCACTGATACATTTATGGAATAAGATTCAGTTGATTAGTTTGATAACCCTCTTTGATCGAACTTCTTTGTTGATTTGCTTCATAAATGTTTTGCTGATGCTACAATTAAAGGCTTAGGAAATCTTTGCTTATCAGATTTGTGTTACTTTTTAATTTATAGCCTGTGTTTTTGTATTAGGGTGAAGTGTGGATGTGTAATTTTAACACCCTGCGGGGTAGCTGTGTTCGTTAAGTCGTGCACCACAATCTCGCGGGCAGCTGGAGCAACTCCGGAGATAGTAGTTACGAAACCCCGGCACTGACAGCGGCCATCCTGAGTGAAGATTTTAGCCGGATTTTTCCACACTACCTCCAGGCAAATGCCGGGATACTTCAAGTCTCGGGACACCTACCTCATGCCTGTCCCTAATACAGTTACACACATTACTACAGTCATCACATAAATACAGGTTATCAGAAAAGTTCATCACAAACCCAACTACACAGCGCTGAAGAACAAGATGTCCCAAGCACCCCTCCCTAAAAATAACAGCACAACTGTAATTGTCTTAGGAGGGTCTAGAACTGGTACTTGAAACATAGTACCATCCTTGCATTTGCTTGGAATGAGTATGGGAAGATTAAACGACAGTCAGTATAGTCGTTGTCAACAGGGGGATTCGAAGTAGGAAGGAAGAAAGGAAGCAAACTTGTGGATTTATGTATCCGTTATTCCTGTGATCAAAAGCTAGTAAACCAGGGGACCTAAGTGTTGAGTGGAATCCGAGCCACCAGACAAGATATTTCACCTCGAAAATATCACGCGCATTATCCTGAAATGGAACTCGATCTGCCTTGGAGAGATTCCTATTTTTGTTTCAGTTGAAGGGCTTTGACATGGTGGTTATTTAGCCACGTGTACTTGAGTATATATATATATATATATATATATATATATATATATATATAAAATTTGTTGATAATCTGTATTTTTGTGCAGTCTGAAATAGTGTGTGTGTTTGTAAAGCAGGTGAGGATTGGGAAGGATGCGGCCTCGTTCTTCATTTAGGAAACATCCCGGCATTTGTCTGGAGTAAAAGTGGGGCACCACGGACGACAACTTGCAGAATGGCTCTTACATCTTCTCAGTTTTGCCTCACGAGGCTGAGTGTACCCCGTTCCAGAATTAAATTACTTGTCAGAGCCGACAGTCAAACCCGGACCTCCGGGGCAAAAGCTAATAATGGTAGCAGCTACACAAGAAGGTGTAGGCCTACCTTGGAGAGAGGCAGGCTTCGCCATCACATCCATCACGAACCTGGGAACTGCAGTCCTGAAGCTGAGGTAACTATTCTAATTATATCTCCAAATTCGGGAAAAATGACGTATTTTGAGATAGTAAACTAAAGTTTAAATGCAAAATCTGTATTACAAACACCTAACAGAAGGTTAAACGTTTTCCTTTTCATTACAGATTATTTCGTAATATGCTCCCCTCTGGAGTCATTAGCAGTGCTAGTAGTGGCAAATTGCAGAGTAGGCCCTGGAATCACAGCGCTACGCAGCCAGTCTGGTAAAAGATGAGTTCTCACCTGAGTTAGTCAAAAGATTATCACACTCAATACAGCGAACACCGGTCATCTTGAAATTTCAAAATAAATGTATACGTAATGACATGTAACCTTAATGCTATAATAATAAAAAATAGTACTAAGGTAGGACTTTATAAGCCTCTTCGTATGCCCAAAGCAAAAGAACAGCGTTTCCACACATTCAAGATGGTGGCTAGGCGTGTTATTAAAATATACAAATTAGTAACTCTAGATGTAACTGCACAACTAAGATGATACTTTGGAAGATGAGAGTATTCAATAGGAGGCCCTAATAGGGTTAGTGATACATTTATCACACTGAATGTAACGTGCAGCGGCCATTATGAAATGTATTCATTTGAAAATAAATATCTCTCTAGATCTTAGAGCTAAACTAACGAAAATGTTTGATGAGGTAGAACCGTATAGGCCTATGTGCATTAGAATGCCCTAAGCAAACTAACAGCTACTCTTAACATTCAAGATGGAGGTTGGGCGTTGTATTAAAACTTCATTATTAATCATGCAGGATCTAATTGAGCAATTGAACGAAACTTAGTAAGAATACCATGACCTTGCTTAAATAAGCCATAAGAATAATACACTGAATAAAACGCTCATTGGTCATCTTGAAAAACAGGAATATGATAATGAATAAGTCAGAGTATTTTTGAGCTACAATAACGAAAACCAGCAGTATTAACTGACGTGGCCAAATTATTTGAATAAAGTTCATTTTCTCACTTTACTCGTATTATCTACTTGAAACCTTGATGACATGTTTACCCCCATATTTTAGATATCTTATTTATTGTCACTGGTGGTCGGGAAATTCATATTACTTTTAACTACGCTAATCGTTGTCATTTTGTGCTGGTTGACAGAGTGTCTCCTTGTAACCGGCGAGGAAATCTTTATAGTGACTTTATCGCTGTGGAATTGACGTGTCTATTTCACATTAGATAATTGGACAGATATAGAACCTAAGTGTCAATGATTAAACTAACAGATGTATATCATTGGATTTTGATGGATAAATTTGGGGTGAGTTTGCATTATTTGTGTTAGTAACCTCTTAGTTCTACCACCGTCTCGCGATGGAGCCGTGCTCGTTAAAACGTGCACCACGAACGTGAGGGCAGCTGAAGCAAGTCTGGAGATCGTCGATTCGTATCCGGTCGCATACAGTGGCTATCCTGAGTGTGGTTTTCCCCCGGATATTTCCACACTCCCTCCTTGCAAATGCCGGAATAGTACCTTACTTCAAGTTCCGGGTCGCCTACCCCTTCCCTACACACACTACTACAGACATCATAGCAATACAGGTTATCAGATAAGTTCCCCACTCACCAAACTGCACGGGGATGATGACCAAGATGATCGAAGCCCCTAAAATGAATTAAAACATCAACAACAGTTCTGCCACCAGAACTCATTGCATTTTGGAACCAACTGTAATTCAGGAACTAGCATCAATAAAAAGAGCCAAAGATAAGGATTTTCCTTAATTTTAATCCTCATTTACGCAATTTATTATTGAAGCCGTGTTTTGATTGAAATACTAATTTTAAAGGCAGGCGAAGAAAGTATGGGAAGAAAAATGATTCACTGCCAAACACATCGGGCGTCGAAATGTAAAAGAAGAAATAAGTTCAGGATTGTGAATCTTCTGTGTGGAGTTATTCCTAGGTTTTGTAGAAGAAATGAGGGGCTTAGCTTCATAGATTTATTTATCTACCACGAAATTATCAACGTAAAAGCCAATAATATAACGAAATAACTAACATAGGCTACTGTATTCATTTCGTGGATAAAATTATTTGAAATCTAGAACAGGCACATTTAATTATAATTTTATGCACAATACTTTACGCACTAATAAACAGCTGCTAACGTACTTTTGAAATTCTTTGCGTATACCTAAAAATTAAAATTATCACAAAATTACCGATGTTTACCCAACTTTATAGAAGCCTATGTAAATTATAGACAATAGTTGTTATTGCTATTCTTGATTCCTTCGGTTCTTTGCGATATCGTGATCATGTAGCCCTGTGTACTTGAGTATGTGTGTTTGCATTTGAGGTAGGATTTGGGTAGAAAGAGTCCGTGCCCTTATGTTAGGTACAATTCCGGAGTAGAAGTGGGAAACCTCGGAAAACCACTTCCAGGATGGCTGAGGTAGGAATCAAACCCACCTCCTCTCAGTATTGCCTCACAAGGCCGAGTGTGCCCCGTACCAGCCCTCAGAACAAAATTAAATTTCTTGGCAGAGCCAGGAATCAAATCCGGGGCTCCGCGGTGACATCAGGAATGCTAGCCACTACGCGGACAATAGACGATAGGCCTGCATTAACAATGTAATATTTCCTTTGAATATTAAAAATAACAAAAGGCATTAGCAGACCAACAGTATTTATCTCTGCTCTAAATTGTCTAGCGGGTTTATCTTGAATAAATGAATATAGAAATTCAGTAAAAGTTTCATAATGATTTACTCTGAATAGTTGTTGTTGGTTTGGTAATTCATTTTAGGGGCTTGGTCATCTGCGACGTGTACTTGAGTGTGTGTTGAACTTGTCTGATAACCTGTACTTATCTGATGACTGTAGTGGTGTATGTAACTGTATTAGGGACTGGGATGACGTAGGTGCCCCGTGACGTGAAGTAATGTACTATCCCGGCATTTTCCTGGAGAGAATGTGGAAAATCCCGGGGAGAATTACACACAGGATAGCCGCTGTCAGCGCTGGGATCCGAACGTGCATTCTCCGGACGTGTTGCAGCTGCCCTTGCAGCCGTGATGCACAATTAAACGAGTACAGCTACGCCGCAGGCTGCTCTGATTAGTAACACCGCGCCACTGATATCCATGATGAAATGCAATTCTTCACTTGAATTTTGATTAAAGGGGCACTTGTGTTTCATCAAACTCATTTATGTGCTAATTCAGAACGTACTTCTCCCATTAAAAACTGTTCACACACAATCTGATAGGATTTCGCGAATAAAGATAGAGAGTAGTTTGCTTTGTATGTCCTCTATGCGTAACTGTGTGCGTTGGTGTCATGAAAATGTTATAATACTATTGTATGTCGGTAGGTAAATATTTATAATCTCTTTGTCAAGCAAGTTTGCAAATTAATATTTGATAATAATAATATAAGAAGATGAAAAAATCGCCTATATTAAATTTGAATTTCAATGCTCCATAGTGCTTTTAACATTGCTATGCAGTAGAATTTGTGCAGTGATATTTTTGCATCGTATACTGGTAATACCATGTGTAACGTAGCTTAATCGACCCCTAAAATCCATATCAGTAGCGGGATAAGCCATACTGTGCTAAGCAACCCACATCTAAACGGGGATGACCAACGGTGTCTTATTCTCCATTTTTAGAGTACAGTGTAGACAAAGGATGTAGGAATATGAATTTCTTTCAATGCATATCTTGGTACTTTGACAATTGAAGTCCCTTGTGCCCTTCCCTAAATCGGAATTTCGTTAGAATGTTAAAATATTTGTCAGCTCTGTATTTACTTTCTAATATCCTAGGATAACCTAAATCACAAAATTAGAGTGATCATTTCTGATTTTCGAGGCACCACTGCTACCTACTGCTGAAAAAAAGCCATTTTGAATTTCGGCACTTGACTCCGTAGCTCCAAAACCATTCGCCATAATGATACAACATTTTATACCAGGGAAATCAGCTGCCCCTAATTATACTGTTTTATGCAGCCCAACTAACGTTTTTATCAGGAAGGTTGACAGTTCTCTGCTTGCATCTCGCATGGTACTAATGCTCTGCAAACATACCCTGCAAACAGGCGCGTGTATTCCCTGGATGTAAGGTAAGCATTACATACCCAAGCGAAAGAATGACACGTAGGATATTATTTACTTTAGGTGAAGTGATTGTCCAGTTTGTGTGACCTTAAATATGTTAAAATGACCCCTTTCGGTACTAGGAGGTACTTGATGTCTGCTACGAGTTCCGTACGAAGTCGCTTGTAGCAGCACAATAGCGCGGCATGCCCTCTTTTGGTATTTCTTGGTACTGCAGGGTGAGTTGGGGTTGAGAGCGTAGGAAGCAATTCCTTACATTACATACCCGCGACCGCAAAGAAGAAGCGGTCAGTTTCAAAGATAATGGTTTTTATTTTCACCATAACTGTAAAAACTGTTTCAGTGTTCGTGAAAAACAGACTTTTATCTACTGTGTGTATACATATGCCTATTTTACTGTGGTGGGCCTTCTTTTTATAGCTCAGTGATATAATGTTATTGAGTGCACTACAAGGGAGTAAGGTATGCAGTAGACGGTTAGTTTATTATAGGCCTAGTAGGCGCAACTCTCTGTAAAAAAAAAGAAGTCAACACTTGGGTCTAGAGATGACAGTGACTGCATAATTCGTGATCTGCGGCAAGCTAACTTTTCTTCTAGATCCTTTGAGGAGGTTTAGGAGGTTGTCCAACTCATCAATTGAGCATTACAACGAAAGAGAAAGCTTGTATTCAGCATTTTATTGTAAATATATATGCCAGAAACACATGGCTGTGTGGTTGCCCTTCCGTCGACAAATTATATTACGTATTATTGGCCGTGACATTCCATTCCTCGAAACGATGAAAACATTCTGAATTATGAGAGATACAGTGTCATTAATTAAAAAAGCACAGTTTTTCTCAAATTCATCTGCAAGTAGTAATTATGAAAAAGAACATTTGGATAACCCAGAATTAACCTTCTGATAGAAGAGCGAAAGAAAATTAGTGATCAGTGACATAACGAACGTGTTCGTAAAAAACAGGGACATTATGAAACGTTTCATTGATATTGTTTGTTTCCTCGGCACACAAGACCAGGTTTTCAGAGGGCACAATGAAAGTGCAGATTCTTAAGATAGAGGAAATCTAGTTAGCAAATATTTTTGCATAATCAATTACAGGTAGAGAATAAGAATGGCCCAGTGGTAAAGTTCTCTCTAACTGAGTTCAAGATAGCAGGATCGAATCCCGGCGCAGTCAGTTGACATAAAGGGTGCTTAAATGTGAGGGATCCGTGTCAGTAGATTTACTGGCACGTTAAAGATCCCCTTTGGGGCAAAACTCGGGCACACCGGCGTCTCTAAATACCGCAGCAGTTAAAAGGGCCGTAAAACCAATAACATTATTATTATTATTATTATTATTATTATTATTATTATTATTATTCAATTAGAGAACACTTCACTTTTGGTTGAAACCATCTATGAATATCGTGAATAGCTTATCTTAATTACTGCCCGTGGATTTCTAGTTTCGTAGAAGGATTTCCTCTTTAATTTTATATCCTTTGACGGGCGTATTGTTTTCCATATTGCACAAGAATTCCCATTAAGTACCGGTAGGAGAACTCAAAGTTGAATTTGCAAGAAAAGGGGGTCAATTCAAAGAATATTTGCAGAAGACAGAACTGGAGATAAAGGGCATCTGTGACCCAGATAGTAAGAGACGAAAATTGCACGATTCTAAGGCATCTCATAAACGTCTGTTTTATAAACTTATAGTTGTTGTTAATTCATTTTAGGGGCTGGGGTTACCTTGGTCATCAACCCCGTGTAGTTGGGCGTGTGTTGAATGTAATAGTAATAATGTTATTGGTTTTACGTCCCTTTTAACTACCCTGGATTTTAGAGACGCCGGGGTGCCGGAATTTTGCCCCGAAGGGGATCTTTAACGTGTCAGTAAATATACTGACACGGCTCCCTCGCATTTGCGCACCCTCAAATGCCGGCTGACTGCACCAGGTTTCGAACCTGCAACCTTGGGCTCAGCAAGCGAGAACGTTACCCCTGAGCCACGCAGCCAGGCAATGTGT
The DNA here is from genome assembly GCA_946902985.2 of Meconema thalassinum. NCBI lineage: Eukaryota > Metazoa > Arthropoda > Insecta > Orthoptera > Tettigoniidae > Meconema > Meconema thalassinum. The sequence continues at coordinate 247,587,016 of OX336389.2, read as the reverse complement.
GTTGAATGTGTACGATAACTTGTATAGCCTATATGTGATGACTGTAATAGTATGAAGAAATTATAGACACGGTTGTACAACAGCTCAACAATAAGTTTGACAGTTTAGATTCTCTACAGTTCTTGAACTCATCAATTCTAGTAATTCAGAGGAGAATAAACGAGTGCTCCGTGCCTTAAAAAGAGTTATCCCAATGTATTTTATTTTCCTCCTTTTCGATCACAGCATACACTTCTGGTGACTTAAGGGAAAAAACATGTTAATGAACTTTTCCCAATAGGCATATAGAGAGTTAATGCGACTCTGTGAATTTATCTGAGCGGTTCCGGCTACAAGTGCTTCCGAAGAAAGAAGCTTTTTTTTTATCCTAAAGCGAATAAAATAAACTATGCTCGCAGTACGTAAGGCCAGGGTAGACAGATATCAATTGAGAAAGATCTACTTTCCCAGATGAAAAATCCAAAACTTCCACAACTTGGTCATCAATGATTTTCTTCCAGGTACAAATTGCCGCTTTATTATTATTACTATTTTAGACTACTATGATTATTATTGTTGTACCCGGTGCTAAGTTTTATACCATTGCTTACCCTAAATAAAATTCCACCACCCGCCACAGCCTGCAAACGATACCGAGCACTATTAGTTTTCCATAGATGTGACTACAGACAAATACGAGGTAAAGATAATAGTTTCAGTGTCGTTTGCGGGATATGCTTGCAGTGCATTAGTACCAGACGGGATGCAAGCAGATAAATATCGACCTCCCTGAGAAGAGTCGTTAGTTTGGCTGCATAAATAATTTTATTAATGCAGCCAATGGCCAAGTACTTTTCTTTTGAGAACGGATCAGGGAAGGGATATTGGAAGGAAATCGGCCGTGGACCTATTGGAAGGAACCGTCCCGGCATTTGCCTGGTGGTGAAAATGGGAAACCACGAAAACCATTTTCAGAACGGCCGAGGTGGGATTTGAACCCACGCTCTCCTGATGCTAGTGAGGCACAAGGTAGCGCGTTAGCGCCCTCGGCCACCGCTGCCGGTTTTGGCTGCATAAAACAATATTATTAGCAACGCCTGGTATAGTGACAAAACATTCAAGGAAAGGAAGTTTTGAAATAGTACATTATGCAACGAGCCTATAATGGCTATAATTAAGACACGAGTAATTTTTTATAAAACGAGCTTATGCGAGTTTTATAATTTCCATACGAGTGTCTTAATTACCATTATAGGCGAGTTGCATACGACTGTTTATGTTCGACGATAATTATAACTTTATTATATGTTTTAACATAAATATTCATAAATATCTGTTGAGAGTCAGCTACTGGAATTTTGTGATCGCAGAGGGAGCGTTGGGTGTTATATCTTTGTCTTTCAAGAGCTTTGAACGACCGACGCATGCGCTCTGTGGGCTTGCAATGCCATATGCAGCCATATGTTTACATCAGCCGTCCCTCAGTAATATTGTCACCGCAGTCAATTGAAGACAATGCGCTGTGTAGAAATTAGTGTTGGTGATTTTAAGGTACAGTGCTATTTCTTGTCTCATATTCGCCAGTTTATTTACGCGAACATATGGACGGTGGGTATTCCATGTCGGTAATTTATTATAGTTCGATGTTGTGTTTATGTCCGACATGTTGGATTTTGAGCGCATGCGCGAAGTTATCGTTACCTAATTGGTCAATGAACGAGCTCTGATTGGCTGGAGAAACTGTATCATAATGAAAAACAGTGTTATAATGACCATCATTATGATACAGTTATCTGACACATAATAGTGAGGGTCGAACATAAAGTTACATATGCATTGTGTTGAATATCACGTGCATCCGCCATCTTGAACAGGTCATCAACTAATAGACTTGAAATTTATAAACTGGCCAGAAAGTAAGATCGTGCAAGAGACCATTACAGTAGTTTGCTGACTTGATACATTTAATATGCCCTCCACTTGTACTATTCAACTTAAAGATAGATATAGCAATGAGCAATTCGTAGGCAGTAAAAAGGGAGGTGACGGGTTGTTCCCTTAGGGCGCGAAGCACATAAAAATCAGAGGAAGAATCATACGAGCCATTATTATTGTTTATACGGAGAGCAAATTTAAGGGACACTGGTGCCGATTCTTCGTCCATAATAGTAAAATTAACGATTCATTTAAAACATTTTGGAATAGACGCCTGACTCCAGCGGATAATATAATGATTTTCTTTCATAATCTGTCATTTTCAAAAAACAACACTAATTTGGTTATTGTTAATTCATTGGAAGGGCTTGGGACATCTTGGTCATCAGGCCTATGTACTTGGATAAGTGTTTAACTTGTCTGATAACCTGTGTATCTATGGTGACTGAAGTTCTGTGTTTAACTGTAATTGTTAGGGTCGGGAATGAGGTAGGTGCCCTGGGACTTGAAATAAGGTAGGCCTACTATCCCGGCATTTGCCTGGGGATAGTATGGAAAAACTTGGGAAAACCACACTCAGGATAGCCACTGTCAGCGCCAAGATTTGAACCTGCAATATTTGGAATGGCTCCAGGTCCCTATCGCGGTCGTGGTGAGGGATTTAGCACGCACAGCTAACCTGCGTGGGGCCATAATATTGAACATTTGTCTATGTCTTCGATATAAAATTACCTATAACATTTATTATTCATTTAGTGTAGTGTTATTAGTCTTGCAATTTTAAAATTATTCAACAGGTAATTGGTGAAGGATAGAGTTAGAAACTATAATAATTTGTTATCCAGCCAGCATTCATATCAACTTAAAACCAATAATCAAATGTGTTTTATACTAGTAGCACATCAATTTGGGTCGTGATCACTGAGCTTCCGTAATTTGATGATGATGATGATGATGATGATAATTGTTGTCTTAAGGGACCAAACATCTAGGTTATTCCGTAATTTGTTTGTGGCAAAGAGCATTTTGGAAAAGTGTACAATTGCAAATTAAAATAATTATATCTTAAAAATGTATAAATATAGAAAAGAGTAAATCAGTATTATGATGTATCTCGATTTAAGGATGCTGTCTATAAAATTACAATATAAACCATTTTTAATTAGAAAAGCTTAAAAACTCTGCCACAGTATCTTTTAAAGTTTAAATGTTTTTACTCTCAAACAACACTTACGACTGACTGCGTGGCGCAACTGAAATGTTCTTGTATGCTTTGCCCGGGGGTGATGGATGGAACCCTGGCACAGTCAGTTGGCAAATGCGAAGGAACTGTGTTGGTAGGTTTACTGGAACATTTAAGGTACTCTTAGGGATGAAACTCAGCCACATTGGCGTCTATTAAAAGCTGGAGTAGTTTAAAGGGGCGTAAAACCAATAATATTATAATTATTAAAAAATACTTATAATCCAACTATTTTTGTGATTTCGTGACAATTTTGTTATACTCTATATTAGTCACTTTTCTTTTTTTATAAGATAATTTCGGAAACTTATCACATTTGTTCTGTTGTACATAATCATTATGAGAACTATTGCCCTTCAATGGAATCCATATACCTGATTTCAATCAAACTTGGTACTGTTGAGATATTAGCCAAGTTTCCTCAATCATAAATTATTTTTTCTAATATATGCAACAAAATTAGTATATTCTTTAAACAACAGAGCAGCATTTAGGACTTTTGAATTATGGATAATTAATCACTGTATCAAATCATTGATAATAATAATAATAATAATAATAATAATAATAATAATAATGTTATTGGTTTACGTCCCTTTTAACTACTCTGGCTTTTAGAGACGCCGGAGTGCCGGAATTTAGCCCCGAAGGGGATCTTTAACGTGCCAGTAAATCTACTGACACGGCTCCCTCGCATTTTCTCACCCTCAAATGCCAGCTGACTGCTCCAGGATTCGATCCTGCAACCTTCAGCTCAGAAAGCGTGAACGTTACCGCTGAGCCACGCAACCAGTCTTCTGATCATTGAGTTTGACAACAAGCTAATAACATAAAATTAAATTTGACACAAGATGCCTACGGACCTATCAATTTCTTTCCCTGTTTCACCTGAAATTGTCAAGTATTTCAAATACCTATTGCTTACTCACATTGCCACACTAGAGGCGTGGTTGTCGATTAAAATCGGCTGTTATAAGCAGGTCAGGAAAACCGCTGTCCATAAATGGCATAACTATACAGACATTTGAATAACGCGTGTCTTTAGGGGCAAGAGCTTCATATTAAACATACTTCATACCGAACATGTTATCCCCCAAATACCGATGCCCTCCACTGGTACGCATGTTGTAAAACTATGGAGTATAGAAATATGCGGGCAGTGTGCAAACTTTGTTCTGCTAAAACTCAGCAATTCTTCTAGGTTTGTGCCGTGTCTTGTGTGGTGTTTCGCCTAGGACACAAAGCTGGCTCATCGGCGGGCTCTTTGTGTCCCCGCCCGAATCTTTCATAGGGAGGTTAAGGCTGCTTGAGCTTTTAATTCTCGCAGTAAAGTAGTGCAGTTGCACTCTATATAAAGGGAGGTAGCGCGCAGTTCGTTACTCCTGTGGGGGTCCGCGCGGGGACACCAAGAGCCCGCCGATGAGCCAGCTTGGTGTCCTAGGCGAAACCCCACACAAGACACGGCACAAACCTAGAAGAATTGGTGAGTTTTAATTCACCGGCCGTCAAAGCCAATATACCATCTTCTTGTTCTGCTAGTTTAGCGGAACGTTATGAAAATTTCGGCGAGGTTTCTCTTCTTCTTAGACAAAATTATCGCACCAATATAGCCTAACATTTAGTTAGCTTAACTTGTGTGTCTGTTAGTGTATGAGGTTGTAGAAACATTCAAATATCTTGAGTATAATTATTCGTAATTGGCCTTGGCCCAATTGGTACCTATTATACTCGTATATTACTCGTATATTACTCTTCATTTGTTGTGTTGTGCCGAAGAGTAGGTCTGATTTACAACCATCTTAACGCTTCGTCCATAATATGCCCCTATGTCCCTGACATCTTCTCCACTCTACTTAGAATAGTAAACGAATTAGTTATCTCTATTTGATAACTCTTCAGTCGATCAACACGCTTTTTCCCAATAGGAATAAAAGTACTTAACCGTTTGAGAACTGCTATTCACAGCACGGCCATTGTACAGGAGACCACTGGCAGCTTGCTTCCACCTTGTCAGGTATTGTGTTTGCCAGGTGGGGGTAAGCTGCCAGTGCACATCCATACAGCGACCATGCTGTAAGTAGGATTACCCAAACCGATAAGTACTCATATGTTCATAGTAGAACTCAGTGTGAATGCTCTAATTTATTGTATTGTGTTTTGTTGCTTAAGGGGAGACTCCAGTGAAAAATTTAACTTCTCTCCTACTGCATCGATTTCAAATTAATTTTGTGATCATATATATCACGTAAGCTGGCCCCGTGGTGTTGGGGTAGCACGCCTGCCTCTCACCCGGAGGCCCCGGGTTCGATCCCCGGCTCCTTCAGGGATTTTAAAACTGACGTGAGGGTTGGAACGGGGTGCACTCAGCCTCGTGAGGACATTTGAGTAGCTGTCTGACAGTGAGACAGCGGCCCGATCACGAATACCAAGATTAACGGCCGAGGGGACCCGACGCGCTGATCACGCGTCACCCCAATATCTGCAGGCCAAATGGCTGGGCAGCAGTCGCTTGGTCGGCCTTAGCCCGTCACGGGCTGTATAGTGCCAGGGGTTGACTTACATATCACGTTAAGATGTAGCAATGTCTAAGGTTTGAAAGCCATAACTTGAATGGTTTTTGAATTATTAATTTTTAATATGTTTTTTTGACATTTTTTAAAACCAACTTTTGGTACTCATATATCAATTTTTACGTTTCAATTTCTTCAGACACAGTCACAGGACATAGTTTAAGAGTTCTGTGCATTTATTTTATGAGAATGTTTGTTTATTTATCCTTAGTTCATTTTTCAACTTGCAACTTAATTTTTTTTTCAAACAATTTGCACATAAATGTCATAAACATCATTGAAACTGAATATCATTTAATATTAAAGCACAGAAGTATGCAAATACCACATGACTACTTCCTGAAAAAATTCACTGACATTGGTTAATATTTAGGATAACAAAGTTGGTATTGAAGTTACAAATCAAACTTATAAAAATTTCCCTCTCAACAAAATGTTTGTTGATATCACTATTTCAGCTTTTTATCACCAAAAATCGCTACATTTGAAGGAAAAGCAAAGAACCAACTTTGGAACAAGAATTATCCGATTGGTGAGAAGATGGTCGTGTTTGATGGTGATAACATCAAATACTATCTTTGACAGCTGTCGGTGAGCCACGCATCCCCTCATGCAGTCCATATATCAAATATTATTTACACTTATTTATAATTCGAATAGAACCAAATCTTTCTGGGATCAAAGAGAAAACACTCCAAGGGTCTGAAATAGCCAATAAAAATATTTGAAAAAAATTGATGTTTTGCGGTGGAGTCTCTCCTTAAATATTTTACAGGTGCATAATAGACGTATATATTTCACAAACCTATAATACAAGATTATATAACAGGCTACGTTTTAGCCTATTTTCATCATATGAAAAGATAGGCTTATGAAATCACCTTTTGTTCGCGTGTAAAACCTAAATAGCTGGAGTGATTTCAATGAAACTTGGTACGAAAATAGGACTATTTTGTTCGACCCAGACCATGCCCTTCAAATTTAAATAGATATCACCAATCCAACATGGCGTCCGCGCGAAATATTTCACCGGCATTCTATATCTCCCAAACTATTACCGATAATACCCTAAAAGTTTGCATGGTGATAGACAACACACAGGTAAGTTCAGATATATAACGCTTAAAAACATGTTTAGTACAAAACCAACATGGTGGTCAAGCGAAGTAAAAAATGTAAATGGCATTTTCTCGAGATTACATCAACTGAGCATACTGTAACTTAACGCGCTACATATCCACAGAAGATGTAATCTACTTGCATCTAATACAATTCAATTGTTCTCCTAAAAGCATGATGGTACTGCCCCCGTAAATTGAATTATATTGAGACCACGGCGGTTGTATTGGAAAATATGAAGAAAGTTATGGCTGTCATAGTTGTGACGGGGATACTCATGACGTAAGCACGGATGACGCAGACTTCACGCAAGTAGGCTGCTTGAGCTGAGATTCTTGGTGACGTCATGATTTTGTTCGAGAAAGATCTGAGATTTACGACGCAGTCGCAGGGAAACATGGAATTGTGCTGAGGAAGAAGTTACGTGATTGGAGGAAAGACTCGAACCAATGAACGATAGTTTGGAGGGAGACGGAGATTACTGAAACTACCATATTTAATTACTTTTGGAATGCAGAATGGTGGAAACCTATTTTCAGTTATGGCATTGATTTGGAATTTTGAAGAAATTATTTTTGAGTTTTTGAAATTTGAAAATCCGTCAAGTATAGCCAAAGTTAGAAATTCTAGCAATGACGGAGAAACAAGCTATGGAAGGGATGGATACGCCCCTTAAGAAGTTGATAAAAGGTCTTGCACAGCAGAGAGGAGCTCTCATATCGCATATATATCTCATACCGCATATATATTTCTGATGTCATATAGTCGTTTTCGAGTGAATAAGTGAAGAAAGTCGTCTTTAGCGCGTGTGGTATAGCCCACCGCATCGAACGAGCTTCGAGCGTGCCGCAGTTCCATTTTACGGTGATTGAAACTAGGCGAAGTTGAAACGCACACATTAACGAGTCTACACGATAATATATCAAGAGTTGACTAATGCCTTTAAGCTAATTCGATTGTGCAGTACTATATTAAAGTGTGTAGAAAGGTTGAACATTTTCAAGATTATACTTTGAAAGATATTGGCATTTTAAGACGGCAGACAAAAGTGATTTTCTCGCCACCTGAGAAGCACTTTTATTATATCACATTTTACGCTACGACTGACACGTGTAGTGCAACCGTGATATTACATATTGCTTTTGGTGATACAACGCTGCATTCTAACATGGAACAATTTAATATGGCAGTTCTTTCAACTATTATAACGGAAATGGAGATGGAAGGCTAAGGACTTTAATGCAATTGGGACATATATCAATGGAGTGAAATAGCAGCATGGAACTTCGCTAATCGTCTTTCTACAAAAGCGAGCATGTAGTGAATATCCAACTACACTCATGCATCGTGGACCAACGCTGAATTATATCAAATGGCAGTGGAAATATTTTCATACTCCACGATTATGAATATTTCTGCGGAAATAACTGCAATAAACTTCATGGCGAATTTCTACCAGAACTTCAGGGAACTATCAAGAGAGGCCAGGGTGGACCCGGCTCACAAAGAAGAGTTTCGCCAGAAGGATGTCTATCGTATACACGGAGCAGTGCAATTTCCGGAGGAGGAAGCAGTTCTATTCTCCGAGGGCGCTGGTTCCAGGTTCGAGGTCGGAGCACATCTTTTTGGTGAAATGGAACCATCACCAGTCTTCTTTGGAAGATTTTCCTCTAGAACTTCAATCAACAGATAAGGTACTCGTGAACGTTTCTTGTTTTATTTGAGTCATTTAGCGATATCTGAGCAACCATTTTTCTCATATTTTCTGTCCTATATTTTGCCCCATATTCTTGCTTGATATTTCTGTACTCAGTACACTTCGATGAGTTATGCCTTTTTCTACGATTTATTAAGACATTGTTATGTCAGAGGCATATTTAAATAATTTTGGATCAGTTGATACTGATATTGATATTCTTTCAGTAATTTGCATATTTTTGTAGTCACGATTTGACTGTAAAGTTAATGATTTTCTATGGCAGATTTGAATTCAGACAGCGTGTCACTTAATTAAAGTAATTCTTTTCAGTAAATTACTTTGACCAATTTTCTGTCATCCTCAAGAAAGAAGAATAATTAAAAGATTTTAGAGCGTTAAAATCTATTACTGTAACGACGATCTTGGAAATACTAGTCGTTTTATGAACATGATTGCAACATAGACATTTATCGTCAGTTCTGAAATTACCATTGCATTATAGACAATTTTATGAAATATGAACTTTGATTACGATTTATTGAATACACTATAGTAATGAACATTTGATAGGAATTTTTCTCAATTCTAGATTGGAACAATAATGTTTGCATTCCACAGTCTAATTGTATTCTATTCAATTATTTATGCAGTTTAGATGAACTTTGTTTGAAGATAGTATTTTTATACTGCATTACTTTGAAGATATTTATCTCAATTTTGATAGACCAGAGAGGCGTGTATAATCGTATTTGCTATTAAATTTATTTGTGATTGGCAAATTTTTACTTCATATCGATTCATGAATGAAACCCACGAAGGTTAAATAAATAACAGTTTTGAAACAATTAATGAATATAAGAATTTTTAAAGTGGAACTATGGATGTATAATCGTTAGTTCAGTGGACGTATAAAAGTCGCTGATGAATAATGCCCTTGAATAATTGAAGGAGATTCCCACAGTAATATTAATGATGTTGAAGAATTTGTAAGTGGAGGTTTTTGTATGTACTGTGGAAGATTTTTATGCCATATATATTGAAATATATGATGAATTCTGGGCCTATTTTATGCAATTTTGTGCGTTTGAGCGAAGTATTTTTCCGCTGAGAGTATTGTCCAGGTCCTTTGAAAATTAATTATGTGAAATTACTGTTAAAATTAACAAGAGTGTTAAATAATTTGAGATAACGATTTTGAATGGAGGTTACCGTCACAAATAATAATAATAATTATTAAAACTTATTATACCTGAATATAAGTATAAATATAACAACCTTCATTGGTCGATTATATTAACCTGATTTGAGTAATTATCAACCGGATAAACGTGTGGTTTAATGTATTTCTAAAATAAATAATATTAACATTGTAAATAATTATGTAAATATCTTTAACAATAATGTGAAATGAAAGGAATTAATAGAGGCGTGTATAAATTTTTCAATTGTCGTTTGACAATATTATAAACAATTTATAATTGTTATAAACAATTAATGAGCATTTGTTATAAACATTAAGAGTTTTGTTAATATACTCTAAACAACGCTGATGAAACATATGGATTATGTAATTAAACAAGTTTTGAGATTATTAGAGTAATCCAGTAACATGTGATTGAAGCATTTAAAAGATTTGCGTGTTAATATTTGAGTTGAGTTGAGGACATTTAAAATGTTTGAAAAGGAGCTAGGCTCAGAGGTTACGAGCATATGCTAAGGCTGACTGGACAGGTGGGTCCATTTAACGACGTAGGCATGCGACATGATGTAGGGTGGATCGCAGCTGGCCTGACAACTGTATGTTAGAGGCCAAGGTCGATTACATAACAGGCTTGCAGTTATAAATAAAGTGTGATGTTTATGAAAAAGGAAAACAATTGCTACATGTCTCGTTCCAATTCCCTCATCCATTCCAAGTGTATTACTATTATTACGTTCTTTATAAGCTAGTGAAAGATAAGATTTTGTATGTAACGTCTACAAGTCCCACAGGAGGACATGATTATATTGACAATGGCTTCTGATTGCCACGTGTATTTTGTTGTCTATTTTTGTTAGAATCATTCCCTTTATGTGAAATAAATTATTGTACAGTTTAAGGTTTCTTGTTTCCGTCTTGGTTCATTTTAAATATCATGGTGGAGGTTATTGTGTGGGCATACTTTAAGTGATCCAGTTGGCAACCCATACCCGAGATTAATTGGAAGAGGTAAGTAATGGTAAGTATGAACCCCCGTATATTTTGGTGTGTTCCACAATAATTTCTTGTTGACTGCTGTGCTCTAATCTCGGTAGTATCTGTCAGTGTCATTTTCATTGATGCAGCTGTGCCGGTGCGATTGATTATTGGCAATCCGATTGAGGGGGCGGATATCTGACAGCCTACTATCCGGATTTACGGGGACAGTACCTGTAAGAAATTTTAAAATGTTGTTTTAATTTTTGTATCCTAATCATACGATGGAATAGTACGTTTGAATAATGGTACTACAAAGTAATCTTCTGGTACATAACTCTATGGCCTACATATAGTAGACTACAATCCAACATGGCGACCATCCAAAATACTAAGACGGTTCGCAATATCTATAACAGCAATCACACTGAAATTTTGTATGTTGATAGAGGCTATCAAAATAAGTTCACCAATGGGACTTTCAATAACCTGTTAAATACAAATCCAACATGGCGGCTACGCGAATTTAAAATATATATGTATGGATATTTCTCGTGACTTAATTATCCAAGCGCAGTGAACTTAGCACGCTAAATCTTCATGCAAATCTCAATATATTGGCGTCTAATTTGATTGAATTTGTAATGAGAATTTGAAAATGGTGGCTGTGCAACACTTTTAAAATCATGTACATATTTCTCGTGTACTATAGAAGCCAATGAAATGCAGGTTGGTATAATGAGCCACGATTATAATATTCATCTGCTGGGAGAAATGTCTATAGCATATACAGTATCTAAAACATTCCAAGATGGCGTCCATAAGAAACATTTCACCGATTCTCAATATCTACGAAGCTATTCAATCTTTTGAATGGTGTTAAATTTCAAAATCTTGTAGTTTATTTCTCATGTCTTATTCAGGCGATTTAAAAGATGGTTCGTATGATGGACTATGATAACAATCGTTATCAAATGGAACTAAATTATGTAGCTTACTTTTCGTAAATCATAGAATCCGTGCATTTGACTCGTCTAAAAATTAATTCCCGTGGTTCGTTGCATGAAGATGCCATTTCGCGGGAGGAGTCTTAATCACAGATGTTGAAAGCTGTATATTCTAGCTTATTACGTCTTATTGTAATCGTATTGGTGAAAACATAGGTCATGTACCAAAAGCTATTAAGTAGGCTATATCACAAGGAAAATAATTTTAATGGGCAGGAGATTTTTAATGAAAATGACCTGTGTATATATAAAAATAGGCTATTTAGTTCTTCACGGAACTACTTGTTTAAATAATGATATTCACTGCAATTCGTAAATACTACCATCAACAAGATAAGTTATACACATTTATAATAAGACTACAATTCTAATGTCTGTATATAAATTTAAACCTCAACTCGAGTAATCAGGAACTGATGATGACCGCTTGACAGTCGAAAACGTGCAATCCTAATTCTGCCCTTATTTATCAGTGATTATTAACTGGTACACGTATTTTTTTAACGAATTAATAGCCTATATTTTGATCCCCCGACAATTGTATTGGACAAAAGCGTGTTGATCGACTGAAGAGTCATCAATTCATAGACTGTACAGGCATTACTGAAGAAATAGGAATCTCTGTTTCGCGGGCTTATAGGTCGTGTTCCAAGGACATTTTGTCGTCCTGACGTTTCGCTGAATACTGCGTTCAGCATGTTCACAGGTTACATAAAGCGAGGTAAAACAAGTAAACAGAAGATATATAAATAGTCAACAACCCACACATAGAGGCTACCATAGCAACGGCTTACCACATAAAAGTAATGCATCAAGGACAGGGCTGCTCGTCTGTTGCATCTTCTCGTCTACGACGGTCAATAAGGGCAGGCTTGAGGGGATTAAGGACTGGAAGCCAAGCTCTGTTCACACGTTCTGCTTCCTCCTTAAGATTGAAGCTGTTAGTATGCTTCAGGATTTCAATGGCCTCCCTTTGTAGCCTGGCATGATAAGACACCGTGGTGGACAGAACTTCGGTGTCTCCATATCTTATATCGTGACCTGCAAGTAGCGAGTGTGCTGCTACAGTGGATTTATCTGTTTGTCCCAGCCGGCTGTGTCGTTCGTGCTCCTTGAGGCGAGTGGCAATACTTCTTTTCGTTGTTCCAATATATACTTGGCCACAATCACACGGGGTTTTATAAACCCCTGCCGCGGTATGAGGATGTCGCTTATCTTTAGCGGACCTAAACATGTCCTTAATTTTTCGTGTAGGCCTGTATATGGTCTTTATATCATGGGACTCGAGTAGCCTCCCTATTCTGTCCGTGACCTTTTTTATATATGGAAGAAAAGCTCTAGCCAGGGGCTGCTTGTCTCCAATTACCCTTGTAGTTGGACGTCTCGGATGGAGTGCTCGCTGGATATCTTTCTGGCTGTACCCATTCGCGCGTAAGGCCTCGTTGAGGTGTTCAAATTCTTGTTTTAGGCACTGCTTTTCACAAATTCTTTTAGCGCGGTCAGCCAGTGTTTTTATAACTCCGTATTTCTGTCGTGGGTGGTGGTTGGACGTCTTATGTAGATATCGGTCAGTATGGGTCGGCTTACGGTAAACTGTATGTCCCAAAGTTAGATCTGCGGTCTTCGATACCATAACGTCGAGAAACGCGATTTTCAGTTCATTTTCTAACTCCATGGTAAACTGAATGTTCGAGTTCTGGCTGTTAAGATGTTGTAAAAACAGATTTAATTGATCTTTACCATGGCCCCATATTACAAAGGTATCGTCCACGTATCGTAGCCACACTTTAGGTTTCAAAGGTGCGGTCTCTAGTGCTATTTGTTCAAATTGTTCCATGAAGAAATTCGCGATCACCGGACTAAGGGGACTGCCCATGGCGACCCCATCAATTTGTTCATAGAAATCACCCTTCCACAGGAAATAGCTAGCGGTGAGGCAGTGGCGGAATAAGGCCGTGATATCATCAGGAAAAATCCGTGCGATGTACTCCAGGGCTACCTTTATAGGTACTTTCGTGAAAAGAGAGACCACGTCAAAACTTACTAGTAAGTCACCAGCTTCTAGTTGAATAGTTTTCAATTTTTCAATGAAATGGCCGGAATCTTTGACGAACGACTGTGTACCGCCGATATGTGGTTGAAGTAAGGTAGCTAAATGTTTGGCAATGCTATAAGTTGGTGATCCAATAGCACTCACGATAGGACGAAGAGGAACATTATCTTTGTGTATTTTAGGTAAACCATAAAGTCTTGGTGGTAAAGCTTCACTTCTGGTGGTTCCCTTCTTTACGTTTTCAGGTAGCGAAGATACCTTGATCAGGCCGTTTGTTTCACGAAGAATCCGGTTGGTAGGATCTCTAAGTAGTTTGCGGTAGGTACCCGGGTCTAAAAGTTCCAAAACCTTGGCAGTGTAGTCGTCCATGTCCAAGATAACCGTTGCGTTCCCTTTGTCTGCAGGAAGAATGATTATGCTCTCGTCCATGTTGAGAGTCTTTATAGCCTTTCTCTCCTGAGGTGTGAGGTTACTCTGCGGTGCTGGTGCCTTCTTGATTATACGTGAGGCTTCATGACGGATTTCATCTGCTTTTTCAGATGGTAGCTCACGGATTGCCGCTTCAATATTGGCGACAATGTCTTCCACGGGAATCGAAGGAGGGGTCACTGCGTAATTTCCTCCTTTCGCTAGTATAGAGATTTCCCACTCTGACAGGTGGCGATTGGTCAGGTTAACAATTGTCCGTGAGATGTCCAGCGTAGGCGCAGGTACCGGCGCGGGTTGGTCTCTCTGTAACCGCTCAAACTTTTTCTTCTGCCGGATGCTAGACTGTTCAAATGTTGAACGCATAGAGTAGAAGGTGATACGATCTACATTTTCCCAGTCCTGATATGAGAGTGTGTGTGTGTGTGTGGAACACGACCTATAAGCCCGCGAAACAGAGATTCCTATTTCAACGCCGGTCGTGAAAGTCTACATTTTTACTTTATTACTGAAGAACATTGTACCCCGGCCAATTGTCCATTATAATAGTGTTCATAACCTAATCATGTAAATTATTCCCAGGTGTGTTCTTTACATATTGCACTGTATACATTGCACCCAATCATTGGGCAAATTTCAGTTGACCAAATGAAGAGTTACAAATAACTGTTTGTGAGGCAACACTGAAGGAATGGCTTCAAACCTTTACATTTGTTAATTTGGTTTATGAGGTACAGTTCAGTTGGTGCTGGTAGACAGCGAGTTTAACTCGGCCCGACATTGCTGGTTCCAACTTACAACCTGAACCTGAACAAATACTTTTTTTGTTCATTCTGCATTTAGCATGTACACACAGCACCCCTCAATCGCATCAACATTCGCTAATAACATTTTACAGTATTGCACCATTTAACCTCTTCAGACCCAGGTAGACATTTATGTGCATTTTCACTGTTTAATATTTTTATCAGCAGAAGTTGGTAGTATATGAATTCGGACCTTTATTTCTTCCCCTAAACATTCCCATTTGTACGGAGTTGGAGATGACATGTGATTTCTATTTGGCATGTAGGTTTTACGACTGTACGCCCTTTCCGACGCCTAGCTCATCATAGGTGTCAATTAGAGACGAAATGAATGGTGCCAAATGAAACGCGGCAAGACGTTGGAAGAAAGTAGCCATGGCCTATTAGAAAATATCTTTACGGTTTCACCTGAAGATGACAATTATAAAATAATCATGAAAGACCATTTCATGAGCATGTGGCAGTGAGCTTCAAACCCACTCGTCTTACACTACATATATATATATATATATATATATGGGGCGTGGTGGCACACCGGTCAAGCTGTCGGCCTCTCACCAAGGTGGACTGGGTTCGTTTCCCGGTCAATGCATGTGAGATTTTCGAAGTGAAATGCCATGTCCTGTGGTTCGGATTCCACGTAAAAAGTAGGTCCCGTGGCTCATAATCACAAGATTCATGGTCACGTTAAACTACAATCTTCCATTTTTTTCTTGCCCTATAGACTTGCGACTTAGCGCATTACCGTAATGACCTGTAATTTTAATATTTTGTTAAGAATGTGCCTTTTGTCTTCAAATTTGTATTATTAGTGCCATTATTCAATAGAAAATACAGGAAAATGGAAATGTCAGCAATAAATTTTGTCTTGTGTCTGAAGAGGATAAACTACGTACAAAATGTTCGAGACTGACTTCGTGACAGTTCTTATTTTCACTTTAGATGATAAATCAGAGAGCCGACATTGCCAATATTATGGGGCCAGTCAGCTCTTCCTCCAAATTGGTTAAGCCATCTAAAAGTACTCACATTCAGCCACCAGACAGCAGAATGTTACAATTGACAAAAATTGGCTTTGCCAGGTGTTTTCCTGTTGTGTTCATTTCGTATGTTCATCCTGCTCGTACTTGTATTACTGCAATCAATGTGCTTCATTTGTTTCTGAGGCATTCATAAGACTAATTAGGCTACCTAGCGTAACTCTGACTCGGTCTAAATCATAGGTGGGCAATGAGAGAGCGCAGCTCCTGGAGCCAGCTGCATGAGCGCGAGCGGAGCCAAGGAGCCGGGACCTGCTGACTGCTCGCTAATAGTTTGTGCTGGAACGACAAGTTGGCAATATGTGTAATCAAGGCGCAAGCATAGATGCAGCATTGTACCGAACCGAGTAGGTCTATATTATGTGTACGGCTGTACGATAAATATGAATCACGAACAAGCTTAGCACATTTTTATGAACAGCTTCTTCAAACAGATTTCCTAATCATGCGACTGCCAAACGTCTATCAATGTTTGGTTCAACATACCTGTGTGAGAAACTGTTCTCTGTAATGAAGATAAAAAAATCTCCACGAAGAGCCACTCTAACTGACACACATCTCACTGCCATTCTTCGAATTGCAAGTGCAAGATCGATCGCTCCAAATGTAACCCGTCTGCTTCAGTGAAAGGATACGCACACCTCCTCATCATCTGTAGAATGACAGTTCAGATATATCTATATAAGCCTATGTTTTGTTTATGGTGAATGATATTCATTTATGTATTTATTTCTGTACTCCTACGGCAAGTTTTCGTTCCTTGTGATCTTAACAAGTTGTTAGGTTGGCTTATTGTAGTTTAAGGACAATCGGTAGTGGGCAAAGGAGTGTGTACTTATCAGCTGTCAAAGTAATTATCTATGTTTCCTACACAGAATCTAATAAAATAAATATAATTAAACTTATGTACGTAGCACCAAAATCTTATCTTCTAATGCACAACAAACAGGGCACAAGTATAAAGCTGTTGTGATACGCCGCTTTTAACGGCAAGCTGTGCAAGCAGCTACAAGGTCAACTTCGGTTAGAGCGCATACTCGGCTCTTTCTCCAGCCGGAGCGGGAGCGCTGCTCAATGAGCCGAATTGTGCCCATCTCTGGTCTAAATGTTTGTCCTCCTTCCAGTCAAGTTTCATCCAAGAGTACAAAGCGGTTATCCGCTGAGCTTTCGCATTTCGTGAATTTGCACCACCTGCAGTGGAGATGGCAGAATATAAGATCCCAGCAGTGGTCAGGTAATTACTCTATACTCTCTCATTGTCACATCCAGCCAAGATCCAAATTAGTTCTCTCAGATAGAATTACCTCGTTTGTAGTTCCTAGCCTCCTACGAAGTGCAGTCACCCGATGGTAAATACACAGTCTCCAGCGCGGATTGAAATTAATGATCCCTCCTGATTAGCAAACTTAATTATGCAATTCAATTCAACTCAATTAAACTCTTGTAATCTCACTGTCCATCTAATCCTGAACACTGTCTAGGAGTTGGCAGGTCAATAACCCACGACATATTTGAAGAAGTATGCATAGTTACATTTAAGTATCATTCCACATTGAAGTCTGTTGTTTCTGTTACTTCATTTAGGGGCTTCGGCGTCACAGTCGTCAGCCTATGTGTGAAAAGTTTGTGTGATAGCCTGTGGTACTGTGGTGTCTGTGATTGTTTGTGTACTCAGGATAGGGGTAGGAAGAAGGCAGCCATGGCCATGCGTTAAGATGGCTAAGGTGGTAAAATAATCCAACACTTCCCAGTTTTGCCTTACGGACCGAGTGTACTCCAACGTTAAGATAAAAATTAAATTTCATGCAGAGCCGGAATACAACCCAGGACCTTTAGGACAAGAGTCTCAATACTCACGCCGAGACTGCACAGGGAGCCCATATTGAAGTTAACTGTTCAAATTATTTAATTTGCTTTCTCTTCTGTCGTTCAAACATATAGTGTACAAGTGTGTTGTAAAGGGCGGATTGTGACGGTGATGGACTAGAGTACTGTAAGTTATGTTCGAGTGAGGGAACACATCTGGCAGTATCGACTGGACAGTACCATCACGTGATGCGAATAAATGATTTGGGGAGAAATTAAGGACTCCTTGTGACAGTGGAGACCATTGTATAGTCGGCGTCATCTTACTTTAAGGTTATTTATGCGTTCGAAGTGAAATGCCATGTCCTGTGGTTCGGATTCCACGTAAAACGGAGGTCCCGTGGCTCATGATCTCAAGATTAACGGTCACGTTAAACTAGAAGCTTCCTTTTTATTTATGCGTGACAATCTGCCGTAAAATCAAATATAATTTTATTTCTTATTAAATTCCTCAGGATTTACATCACCCACAGATATACTGCAATATATGACTTCTTTTCAATTTAAAGGATATTCAAAATGAATTCATGTTAAGTTTTCTTTAAAAATCTTCATGGGTTTTGAATTTATTAAACGTTCAAATCATGGTTTTGATAATTTTTCTTCATCATTTATTTTATAATATAATCATTGCTATTGGCAGAGATCACTCACCTTCAGACTCTCGTCTACATGCCACAGCGTTGGAACGGAAACCGGAGGGGAGAAATCATCTGTGCTGCTGAGGGGAACGAAGTCTATTCCCTTTTCCAAGACATTGATCAGCGATTTTTGTGATTTGATTCCACCAACACTATTTATGATACGACTAAATTTCATGAAGATATTTGCTTAGAATACCATCTTCTATCGCCAGTGAATCGGACTTCACGTATACCAATTACACCCTGTATATGATGTAGGATTATTTGCCAGCAGATGAATAGACTATTATAATTGTTGCTCATTATACCAACCTACATTTCTAAGGCTTGTTTAAGACACGAGAAATAACTCTTTGCGACATAACTCACAGGATAAAGAAACGCTGAAAGGACAGTTAGGTGCCCTCGACGAGGGTACGCGTCCCTCCCGGGAAGCTAGAGGAGGTACGAGTTCCATGGAGAACTGGAGACCTAGAGGAGCACTCGCTGCCGCAGTCGACATCCAGCACTCGAGTAAGTACAACCTCCACATAAATTGGCACTTCTACTGGGCTACTTCTTTCATTTCACACCCCTGATCCGATTCTTGAGATCTCGCCAATGTCCGCAAGGTGGGCGAAGTCGCTCCCTTGCCGCTGTTGCGTCCTACAGCCATTCCTTTCGCTGAAAGGAAACAACAAACTAAGCAACAACACTAAGGATAAAGAGCCCTTGATGCGTTGTTGTCAATCCATAAATAAATTATTTGAGTCTATTTACTTAGCCTACGTCGACCGGCAGCGGTAGCTATGCTCGCTAAAGCGCAGTGCTAGGCCATGGGACCAAGCTCTCTGTTGACTCGGTAGACGTGGGTTCAAGCCCCACCGTCGACCGTCCTTGAAATGTTTTTTCCGTGGTTTCCCCATTTTCAACTCCAGGCCAGGACGGTACCTTCTGACAGGCCACGGCCGCTTCCTTCCACATCCTTGCCCAGTTTCAATCATCTTCATTCATTTCATCTCTCATTAACTCCTCTTATGAGGTAGGGATCAGGAAGGGCATCCGGTCGTAAAAAACATCCGCCACATAAAATTTCATCGCATCCCATCCCTGACCCCGTTGAAAACTGGAATAATAAGGGGTAGACATACACATACAGTACTCACACTTAGCCTACGTCGAACTAAGGAAGAAATTGGGATGGTAACTTTGAGTTTTGCATTTTAAGAAAGTATTTAAATAGCAATTTATTCGTAGACTAACTCCAAGTACCTAGTCGAATTGTCCCCTATGCTAACCGTGTAATGTTTAACACAGATCAAGAATTAGTGCCACAATACTTTTCTAAGTAATGTAACTCAGGAGTAGTATGCCCAGTTCACCCCTTCTATTAACAAAGTAATTCCTACTCAATATAAGATGTGGTAACTATTTTATGATGACTGACTTCTAATAACTTAAGACTGGTTTTATGAGCTTCTTTACTTCATGGGAAATGTAAATTTGCTGATAAATTTTTGCAAGGGACTACCGTAAATATTCAATTTCTGCCATCCTGGTTTGAACCCGAAAGCTAGTACATATTTGTCTTCAGCATCCATGTGAAGCTTAATATAGGGTTCGAGGTGTAATCTGATATTCAGGTTAAGTATATGGCAGCTAATCAGTCTGTGATATCGGTTTTTAATAGATTCGAAAGGTCACACTCAATCAGTCTGATCAATTCCATTACAAGGTAAATTGTATTAGCCGTTCGTAATTTGTCACAATCAGGTGCTGAAAATAGATTCGCTTAATGTTCACCCCTCTGGGCACAGCCACAAACACAGCAGCAAAATGAGGATATTTATTGTACAGGGATTGAATCGGATATGACTGTCGTCATCTTATTTCATACGGAAATTCTATGACAAAATTAGAAAACACTTCGCCGTGACAAAGGACACTCTTTCCTGAATTCTCGACGAGCAGCGCGAGAGGAACACTGGCGCATGTGCTGAGTGCCAAAGCAAAGAGAAAAGCAGCAGATTGGCGTGTTCATTTGAGTGCAAACCAGAAAGACAGAAAGATGTGTACTTGAAACTTGGTCGATAATGGAAGAGCGTGCTGTCGCCCGCTTTGCATCATGTACAACTAATGGTTGAGCGTTTTTGTTCAATGTTTAGTGAAGGAAGGTAGGGTGTGGAAGATGAAGAGTGGTCTGGACGTCTCTCTACGTCCACGCTTACAACGAACGTTGACAGAATTAGAGAGACAGTGGCTGTTTTAACGCACTAACCTGTGTGCGCTTATTGATATCTCGCGAACCATTTATCGTAGATACTTGCATGAGATGTCAAATAACTCGTAACGGACCAAGCATCTTACCAACTACTGGATTATTATTATTATTATTATTAGTTAATTATTGATTGGTTGTGATTGCTAGCGCGAGAGAGATAACTTACGTTTCCCTAGGCGGGAAGGAGGGTTATTGTTTAATGGGTTGGTGAATTCAGGATGGTTAACCGCTTATTTGATATTATTATTATTAAAGTGGAATTTTATTAATGACAGACGTGCGTAACACGCATGGCTATGGAGGGATGTGTGAGTGGTGTAGTTTCCTTATTTACGGGTAACCTATTAATGAATAGCACATAGTTGTTTAATGAATTGGTAAATGAAACAAATAGGCCTACTGTATATTGTTAGGCGAGCCAGCCTCTGGTGATAGACAGCCAGTCTGTCATAAATAAAATCCCACCCATTAAACAATATCCCTCCATCCCGCCTAGGGAAACACATCTCTCTCGCGCTAGCAATCACTACCAATCAATCAATAATTGTCCGGCTCTGTGGCTAAATAGTTAGTGCGCAAGGCTTTGGCCCAAAGTGCCACGGGTTCGATTCCCGGCCGAGCCATCAGGGATTTTAATCTCCTGAGGTTAATTCCCATGGCTCGGGGACTGGGTGTATGTGCCGTCTTCATCATTACTTCATCCTCATTACGACGCGCAGGTCGCCTACGGGCGTCAACTAGAAAGACCTGCACTAGGCCTCTCCGGAGGCCACACGATCATTATTATTTTTAATCAATATTTAACTAATAATAATCCAGTAGTTACGGTGGGTGATCCATGGGAAAGCGGGGTTCGTTACGAGTCATTTGACACCTCATGCAAGTCTCTATGATAAATGGTTCGCGACATATCGCTAAGCGCTGCCTACAGACACTACAACAACACAGGTTAGTGCGTTTCAACTGCCACTGTCTCTCTATTAACAGAGTACAGGTAATGGTCTTAGCCGACAGACGCGTAACCGTGTCGTCTCCTCCATATTGGGTGCTGACCGTGCTCCAGTCCACCGCATGATTCATGAAGAGTTGGGATATTGGAAGGTGTTGGCAAGGTTGGTGAGGAGAAAGCTCGCCCCTGATCAGTAGGGCTCGGATTTTTAGGTGCTAAAAATCGGGGAAATATTTATTTTTTATGTATTAAAAATACCTGAAATATGTGACAAAAAAGTAGAAATATTTAATTATAATTTAGTTTACAATATGCAGTTCTCACGAATGCAATTTATTCTATGTCTCACTGACTGCTGAAGCATTACAATACACAACGAGATACATCTTCATTTTGTCCATCACAAATGACCGACGATTATCGCGAAACACTTGTTCTGAAGGCGCCTAACTGCGGCAATATGTTTCTTGTCCTTGAGGTGTCCTTGAGATCACTGTTCAGCCTTGATTGCTTTCCCTTATGGTTGGCAGAACAGAACGCCCCCATCAGAAGTACACTTATATTTTAAATTCTGCAACAGACAATAACTTGTAGTTTTTTTTACTTTAGGCATCATAGAACTGCCTTACACTTCACAGTGCCAGAAATGAACTGCATGTGATTGACACTGGTTCCAGGTAGATGGGAAAGGGGGAGGTCTTGCACGTGGTGCAATATGGCTATGGACAAGGAAATCCCCGGCTTCCACAATGAGTGGCACGGGGCGACAAGTTAAGAATAACACAGTTGCAAGCTGACATACGCTCTGCATGAGGATTAAATAGCTCACATGTTCTTCCCCGTTGAAGTAACACAGAACAAAAAGGCAATAAATTTAAAGATATAGCATACTGATTTTTAAACATGTAAATATTATGTATTTTATGTGCTAATAAGTGAAAAGCAGAAATTTATGTATTTATGTAAAAAAAATGCTTAAAATAAGTATTTACATAAGAAAATAATTATTTACCTAAAACTCCGAGCCCTACTGATCACAAGTGTGCAAGAATGGCAATTAGCTTCGAGAAATTGTTACGGTACGAGTACGAGTGCAATGACTTCCTTTTCAGGACCACCACTGTGGATGAGACAAGGGTGCACCACTTTACTCCGAAAACCAAGGCCGCTTAATGACACGGAAGAACCCCAGCTCACTCGTCCGGAACTTGCAGAAATCGCTGGGCACCAAATAATACCAGGATGGTGAAGGATATTGATTTCACGGTACGACAAATGTGTCAATGTTGGTGGTGGCTATGTGGACAAATAGCTGGTTTGTCTTTTGTCACACATTGTGCTTTCTCGCTTTGTAACACAGCTTCCATGTGAAACAGAATTTCATATGCTCCATCGTATTGATGCAGTGATGTAGTTAGTTAGTTATTGTTGTTTTAAGGGGCGGAACTACGAGGTCATCTGCCCAGCAGTGATGTAAGTGATGATGATGATGATTTGTTTAACTCCTAGCACTGAAGGTCATCAAATTGAACATTTGCGAACATGAGTCTTTAATTAAATGTCTCTTCTATAATTGAAAGCCTTAAACGTGTCTCTATGTTCATAAATAATCATTTGATAGTCATTCAAAGTGTTCGTACATTTTTTTGAGACACCCATGAGTTGGGGTTGCTTTCGGTGGTGGAATGAATATTTGTCCTCTTTAATAAATATGACTTTTATTTCTGTTTATTGCCTTGTATCCTATCAATGCCATGGTTGCTTTCTTACAATTGACTGCCGACAACGCTGCGTTATGAACTTTCTGAAACCACGGCCGACTGGATGCTGCTCTCCAAGGAGCTTACAAAAGTAGTCCATACATAGAGGGCGCTCATAGCTGCACATTAGCAGCTAACATTTCTAATGTAGTGTGTATTTCCAATTGAAAATATTATACAGTATGTATACTTATAACAACTCATATTTCAACATTCGAATACGGCGATTAATATTCGTTGGCCTTGATCCGTGGTAGAGACTATTGTTGTTGTTGTAGTTTTTTGTTATTGATTCTTTAGGGGTTTTGCGGCATCATGGTCTTGTAGCCCCGTTTACTTGGGTGTGTGTAGAAGTTGTCTGATAACCTGTGTAGCTGTGATGTCTGTAGATTTACTAGTGTGTGTTCTTTTATACGAAGAAGGATTTAGGTAGGAAGCTGTTGTTGTTTCATTTGAGATGCATGGACATCATGGTCATTTAGCCCTGTGTACTTGGGTGAGTGTTGAATTTTGTCTCATAACCTGTGTTATTGTGATGGCTGTATTAGTGTGAGTATATACAGTATAATTCAAGTGAGGATTCAATCAATCAATGTTTAATATCCGTATAGCACGTTGTATTTCAACAAGCTACTACAACCAACATTCAATTATACTCCTTGAAAAGGACAAACAGTTATAACTATACCCATGCATTTGGGAGAAAGTAGGCCATATGTTCTTTACCGAACATCTTGTTATTATAACCTTGATATTCCACTCCTTGAACAAGAATCACCACCATAATTTTAGCATTTGCTACCTTCTGAATTATAAGTCTTATTTAGGTTGGTAATTTGGCATTTGGTTGGGTCGTGAGGTGAAAACTAGATAATTTGATCATAGGCAAGGGTGAAACAAGGAGGTGGACGAAAGGCAATTTCTTGAGCACAAAGCTAACTCAGTTTGTAGGAGTCTGAGAACTTACAGTGCTTGTAAGGCCAGAGGCAAGCATGGCGCTATTACCGGCATGTCCTCCAGCTCAATAGCGATGTAAGCCCATGTCACACCTCTCGGGCTCTAAACTCAACAAACTTCAACAATATACCACCGTTATGCTATGTTGTCGTTCTGTTGAATACCCCCTCTGTTTGTTCACAGTGGTCGGAATGAGTGGTTTCATATTCACACAACGGTCTTTGAGAAAGACCTTAATGCTCGAATGGAAATTAATCTTAAATTCGTTTGGTAAAGAAGTGATGAGAAAATATTATGCAGGAATTAACAGAAAGGTAGCAATGTAATAGTGTTCAACTAGTGATAGAAAACGCCGTTGTGAATAATTGTACTGGTAACATTTTCACTTATCTACCGTAGTGTATATAGGCCTAGACATGTTCATACTATCTTGATACAGACATATGTTGGTCCTTTTTCAGACGTTGTGCCTTTCAATGTTCGGCCCGCAAACATATGTGTGCCTCCATGATCGCCTGTTGTAGTCAGTATTGTAACTTCCTCACCATCAAATCACGTACTTCAAAATCGCTTAAAACGAATCCAATTATCCGTTTTAAGGTTTATCCCGACGTCTCTTGCTCTGTACTGAAGAGTATATTCCATGATTTGATTCCATGTTTTATCCCAAAGTTGGCATTATATTTTCATTACGAGTGATTGTCTGTCACTGTTTCCACCTTCATGTGTATTACTTGCAACTCAAGTAGGCCTATGAAGTAACCCGTGTCCTCTAGAACTATCTATACTTACAAAGTTAAAAGTTTTTTCTCTACATTGCTTAGAATCAATAAAGTATATGCTTTTTACGCAGTTCATGTCAAAGGGTTGTAGAGGCTGCATTGGTACACTTCTTGTCTGCACGTTTGTATGTATGCATGTGGAAATTTGATGCCATTCCTTTATCAGTGTTGCCTATACAAATTATCTTTTTCTGCTTTTCAGTTGGTCAACACGATTGTGCCCGATGAATTGGGAGGGGGAAAAGTTATTAATATGTAAACACACTCCTGGAAAAAATTACATGTATTGCCCATTTAAGTGTGATAACTAATACATGTAATACATGTAGGGGCATTCGACTCATTACTGTCGACCGTCAACATCCACCAATAATGATTAAGGCCCTAAAATACTGCCACCGAGGAGTGCCTCAATAAATGCTCAATTATTCGCCCCATCGCATTTAAGAGTGCCTCATGGTTCGTGGCGATCGGTGTGCCTGGTATATTTCCTGGACATGACCTTTGTTTGAATTGCCTTACCCTACATGGCCTAACCATTTTGTTACCATTGAGGAACTGACAGCAACTTCTGTCCAAGAGATAGACAAGGGTGTGATTCTCCAATGCTAAGCATGCCTCTCCGTGTCCAAGCATTCCTCAGGGCCCGAGGATTTATTCGTGTTCAAACAGCAATATTACGTTTGTTTTTTTCTTTTGTTTCTGATTCACCAGCTTCATTTCGTTTTCCTCTTTGTGTGTACACTCGGTTACGTATTTTATTCTCGAGGCTTAGCCGTGCTTATTAAATCGTGCTCACGACCGCGAGGTCAGCTGCAGCAAGTCCGGAGAATGTAGGTTCGAATCCCGACGCTGACAGTGGCTATTCTGAGAGTATTTTCCCCCGAGATTTTCCACACTCCCTCCAGGCAAATGCCGAGATATTATTTTACTGAAAGTCCCGAAGCACTTACCCCATCCCTGTCCCTAATACAGTTACACACATTACTACAATCATCACAGCAATACTGGTTATTAGACGATTTCGACACAGACCCAACTATACAGGGCTAATGACAAAAATGTCCCAATCCCCTCAAATGAATAAGCAACAAACAAAAACTAAAACTTGTTTTATTAGATACATAAATTACAAGATAACTTGCATTAATCAAACTAAGAGCCACTTCCCGTTCTACCAGGCTCAAAGATATTCTGCACATTCCACACACTAAACATTCTATAATCCAAAGATCCTTCCAAAACCGCATATCATCCCTGTACAATAGTATTGCAAGTAAACGCGAACTGGAAATATCCACAAACAAGAGGACGTTTCTGAAGCAGGTGAATGAGAACTTAAACTGTATTTAGAACTGTCATCTTGGCCATTGACGACACGGCTACGAACAAGGACATTCTACCGGCTATTGATCTGGACTTGTTTTGTTTGGTGATTGGTTGAATTTTATTTTATATTTTACTTTTGCTACTTGGTTGTTATTTGTACAAGCGTGAAGGGCTTGCATAGCTGTAGTTTGTGCTTTGATAATAAATACAAAAATAGAAAATAAACAAAACCTTCTGGAACACTGCATATTCTAGTTAAGTATCAGTAGTAATGTGTTTGTAGATCGTCCATGACAGGAAGCGTAAGAGCGTGTTTTAGGTTAGAAAGCAATTTCCCCAGTAATAGCCCGGCTGGAGTTCCTCATTATAACTTGGTGATGAGACTTCTGGTCTTACATGGGCAGCATAATGACCACTAGTGAAACCCCATTAGTTTATCTCCTTTATGGAAAGGGCACAGGCTGGTATTTGTATTTGCAAAATTAATAATGTCGTGAGAACCGGCGGAATGTGGCAATCGAACATACAACAGATAGAAGTAAAATCATCCCTGTCTACGTGATTATCAACGCTTTCAGGGAAAGAAAAATAATTTTCTGAATATTAATGTCATGCAAACATTTTACGTAGCCACGGACAATGTATTGATAACTAAATAATGCTGTTATGATCACTGAAGGAGGTGACAAATGGAAAAATTGATTTTAAAACTAGTCTGCTTAATTTTCAGAAAAGTGTTCTTAAATCTGATGGTGAAATATTCCTGTGTGAGGAAGAAATGACAACCGCAGCGTGGTTTCTGAAACTCCGGGTTGCCATAACGCTCAAGATAACAACATAACTTGTGCTGAAATATTATAAGGATACGTGTTTCTGCTTGCAGCAATAAAACTCTGTGATGAGCAAACAGTTCACAGAATGGTTTGTTGTACTGTAGTAATAATGCATTATGAAATGTTGTTGTTGTTGTTGTTGATTCTTGAGAGACATTGCGACGTCGTGGTAATATAGCCCCGTGTACTTGGGTAATCTGTGTTATTGCGATGCCTGTACTAGTGTGTTTATTTGGAATTGAGGTAGGATTTGGTTAGGAAGCGGCCGTGGCCTTAAGTAAGGTACCATCCCACCATTTTCCTGAGTAGAAGTGGGAAACCACGAAAAACCACTTCCAGGGTGGCTGAGGTAGGAATCGAACCCACTTCTTCTCAGTTTTGCTTCACGACGCTGAGTGTACCTCTTTCTAACCCTCAGACCTGAATTAAATATCTTGTCAAAGCCGGGAATAGAACCCGGACCTCCGCGGTGACAGCCAAGAGTGCTAGCCACTACGCTACGAGGCGGACCTACAGTATATATATGAAATGAAAATGAACTAGGACTGAGTTACACTTTCATTTGTTTCCTAAGGAGTTGACTCTACCGCCTTAAATCTCTCTCTCTTCACTGATCAAAGGGTTGCCATTTTGTTTCCGACATATTCTGCCACAACAAGCCACCTCTAGAAAGCCGTAAATGACAATTATTGTGACGGAGTTAATTCCATTATTCCATCGTAATGAGCAATTTATACTTTCTGGTCAAGTATTGAATGAATACAATTCTTTATTTAGATGTTATATAAGGATCCAACCAGCCTTCGGGCTGACTACCTTACAGACAGACATTTATTCATAATTGATAACAATTGCAATAATTAACCAACATGTGATCGCACCACATGAGTCATCGATTCTCAAGATGGTGGTCGTCCTGGGCACCATCTATGTCAATACAGGCTTGCTGACGCAAAGCAAAATTTCACCGAAACATAATTGTACTCCTGAACAATCACCACTCGAAGATGTTGCACACTGTCAATGGTATTAGTGTACACCTTGACTTTCAGGTAACCACAAAGGACAACGTCTGGTGAGGTTATGTCAGGTAATCGGGCTGGCCACTCCATAGGCAATCGACGGTCAATCCAACGTTGAGCGAAAACTTCTTGCAGGAACGCCCAAACAATGGTGGCCAAGTGAGAAGGAGGCACCATCTTTGTGCCACCACAGTTCATCAAAGTTCTGTCTCCTCTGATTCTCTGGGATGACAGAGAGACAGACAGACAGACCCAGCGACGTGAGCCGTCTTCACGCGCGTTTATATTAAGGCTAAATGTCCCGACACATTGGTAAGAATATATTTCAACAGATGGCAGCACAAGCGAAGCTAAATTTATTTATTTATTTTTGTATCGAAGGGGAGCTCCGATCTGCGATCTGAAAACTGCTATGCATTCTGTCTAGTAGCAGAATTGATATTAATTCATCGCTTACTTTTTAATTTCAAAACCAGAAAAGTTGCTGTTTGTTTTTCAAATATCTGATCAAAATTCGAAAGAAAACTGGTAATACGAAAGTTGAGTTTTACTCACTGATTCCAAAGCCGCATCGAAAACCTAAATCGGTTGAATAGAACCGTCGGGATCACTTTGGGAAGTTTGTGAATAAAACTGTTACTGTATTTGCAACAAGGCGCGGCAGTAGAACAAGGTCATGGAGAGCAGGTTGGTGGAGGTTGGGAGGGGGGGGGGGGGGTGAGTGGAGCTAGAGTTATTTGAGAGAGCGACAACCTTGCCAGACGGTATGGAATTCCCGAGCATCTTGTCCAATGTTGCGATCGACTGTGCTGGTTAGTTCTGAATTATTGTCAAGGTCTGGATATTTCTGAGTGATCCTTTGATATTTTACCAGTTCCTAGTTACGACTTCTTGTTTTTAGTTCATCGATTTCATTAATTACTTTTTGTTTAATTTATGTTACCTGCAACAGTATTATTTTTTAATGCCCGTTAGGGGTTCTATTTTCGGCACTTTATTTTTTGGACAGTATTTCTGGTAGAACAGATTTTTTCTTTTAGTCAATTTTACCCTCCAGGTTGGTGGTTCCCATGGACTCATCGAGGGAACTCACCACTACCGCCTTTCCAGGCAGTGTCCTAGAGCTGGGAACCCTTGGTCGGATTGGATACAACTGGGGAATTGTGATCAGCACTTCACCCAAGCGGTGCCACCTGCAAAGCGAACATTGGCCTCATGAGGGATGGGATGGGAAAGGAAGATTGGGATGGTTATGAAAGGAAGAGGGAAGGAGGCGGCCGTGGCCTTACAGTAGGTACCATCCAGGCATTTGCCCGAAGACGAAGTGAGGAATTACGGAAAACCACTTCGAGGATGGCTGAGGTGGGAATCAACCCCATCTACTCATTTGTACTACCCAAGGCTGAGTAGACCCCGTTCCAGTCCTTATACCACTTTTCAAATTTCGTGGCAGAGCTGGGATTCGAACCCAGGACCTCCGGGGCGGCAGCGAACCATGCTTACCGCTACGCTAGGCTACGATTGGTGGAGTTATTTTTTCGTTTTTGTTGAAAAATGGAGCCACCACCAAAACCGATTCAAGGGTGTTCCACTAGATCCCAGAGGAGATTGCGACTAAGTACCAAGAAAAGGAAGCCAAGCCTTAAAAAAAATAAAAAAATAAGTAAAATAAACACCTATTCACACCCATAAGTTTTTTTCCTAGTTTATATTTGAAATTATATAATTCTTTATGCTTGCATTAGAGAATCTGTAATGCTCTGAGCAGTTATGATTTCACTTATATTTTACCTGTAGCCTACAAGTTGGATGACTAAACATCACCCCGAAATCTGCAGGCTATATGGCTGAACAGCACAGTGGTTGCTTGGTAGGCCCAGGCCCTTCATGGGCTGTCGCGCCAAGGGTGTAGTTTGTTTTTTACTTCCAATACATTAAGTATAGGAGTACAAAATTACGAACTATTCAGTGTCAACTTTTTTCAGAGAAGCAAGTTCGACTTCAAATGAAAACAATGCGTTGTGTGGAAAAATAAAGGCGTAGCGAATGCGAAAATGGAAAATTGGTTTCCGGAAATACTGGATTGGATTGGGGTCCATAAAGACTGCAAACAGTACTTTTGAACTACCAGCGGGCAAGGTGAAGACAAACAGCTAACTGCAAACAAACTTATGCGTTATTGCTTGCAGCCCCTAATTGCAAAAAGTTCCCAGCTAGTATTGAACACCACCAGCAATGCTGCCGAAAATTATATGTCCCTTGTTGCAAAATTCACGGGAGGTAAGCAGATCAGTCGAGGGAAACGAGGTTCCTTCACTCATAGAACCAAAGCTGCCGGACTGGTCTTTCAGTTTGGGCCACCCTGGCACTATAAAACAATGAAATCCGTTTAGAAAAAAACTGCCACAATAGTGAAGGACACTGAACTCAGCTGAAAGAGAAGAAGAGCAGCTTTCTGAAAAAGTTTATTTGCGTCGCGAGAAGGGAAAAGAATGTCCCGACAACAGTGTAAAGAAATGAAACGTATTGTCTCACGTGATTATAGAAACCGATCAATGCAGTTTGATTTCGAAGAGGTACTGTTAGGAGAGTTTAGTGATGAGAAGGTCAAGCAACTAACGGATAGTGAAGGCCATATACAAAAACTGGAAAAGGAAACAAGGGGCCAAAGGGAAAATGAAAAGTGGCACACAGCTAGAAAGGACAGACTTACGGCATCCAATTTTGGATATGTATGCAAGAGGAAACCTACTTCGAAATGGGCTCCATTAGCCAAAAACATTCTGTACGGCGTATTTCACTCAAAAGCAATGCAGTATGACTGTGGTAATGAGCGAATTGCAAAACGAAAATTAGAGGACAAATCGTTAGAAAAGTCGAAGAATGTGGTATTTTCGTACATAAAACTTATGAGTTTTTAGGTGCCTCCCCAGACGGATTAATAGGAGACGACGCTGTAGTCGAAGTCAAGTGCCCTTATTCTGCACGGAATATGACCATACTGGAAGCCTGCAAAAAGCTAAAGGGATTTTGTTTGGCAGAAAATAAGCGAAAAAGAAAGCCAGAGAATGTCAAGAACAGTGGCTTTCAGAAGAGAACAGATTGATAAATCTCTAACACTCACATGGTTTTTATTTCCACAACCAGGGTCAGTTGGAAATAACATAGTGGGAAATATGTTATTTTGTGGTATGGACGCCTAAGGACATTCACATAGAAACAATAAAGAGGGACGAAAAGTTCTGGAGACAAAAAATGCTTATGTAACTGATATGCTGTTGCGAGAAAATCTTGTTGCCTGAGATAATTGATACCAGGATGTCCAGATCAATGGATATAAGAGAACCTGAGGTGAAGTAAAATAGATAGATAGATAGATAGATTTATTTTGTCTGGCAAGATTAGGGCCATTGGGCCCTCTCTTCCATCTAACCAGATTTTACAATTAATACATTATTACATTATTTGCAAAACTTAACAATGGTACTTAAATCTAACAGGAATACATTTCAGATTTGATCACAATACATATAATGGCAGGTAAGCATGGCGTAGGAAAAATTATTGTAATTAGTTAATTATAGCTAAAGTAAGGAAATAATAGGGAAACACAAACACTAATAAAACAGAACCTGATGATGATATGATGATGTTGATGATGATGATAAGCATCATGGATGAGTTATTACTATAGCCTAATATTGATTTTGCAATGCGCATTTAAAAGGATGTAAGAAAACATTTAGGTTACTAAACAGAAAATAAATAAAACGTAAATTAGAAACACGAATATAACTCAGCATAAGGATTCAAATATTTGGCGTGTTGAGTTCAGGTTTCATTTCTTTTGTGATATGTACAGCTGGCATTGCTGCCTGAAGCTAGACGGGGTTGCTCCTCTGACAGAGCGCGGCAGGTTGTTCCACAGTCACTGAGTGTGTGTAAAACATGAAACGCTATCTTTGATATGGAAAAAATTGAGCATTGATTTCAAGAAGAGGAAGTAATTAGGTATAATATTTTTGTTTGTTTATAGTACGCCTGGCAGATGAGAATATCTTAGGAACTTTATTTCTATTATGTACATAATAATTTTTCTCTTGTTATGCATTTTCAAAATTTGTTTATTGTAATAAAATGTCCTGCATAAATGAACTTTTATTATTACCTCCATGAAAATTGAAGTAAGTTATAGTGATTGGTCACACGGAGTCGTTTCAAAAAAAAAGGGAATTAGAGTCAAAAGAACCAAAGAACCATACGAATCACCAAAATAAATGTATGTTTGTATGTATGTAGGTAGGTATATGTGCGTGCGCATTTGGCCTCTTATAAATCGATAATAGCTGGCTCCATTGATTAGAATATGTCACTGTTTGTGGTCTTGTTTGTTATATCTAGAAGACGATACCTAGAGTTGAAGGTCAGCATCGGATGGTTTTTAGAATAGATATTCCCAATAAACCTGAACACGAACATTGTCCATCTTTTTTCTAAAATATCAAGAACGTGCTAACTACAAACCAGTAATATCTTTCTATACAGTATTCAATTTCGCATCGAGTGAACCCAGTCGCTGCTCTGTGCGGTAAGAATTAAGCCCTACAAAGTATTACTAATGTCGGAACAATATGTTTTTTGTTCGGGAGTTTATCCTAAAATAACTCTAAAACAGTTATCTAGAAGGGAATCCAACGCTGTCAGCATCTATCCTGAGTGTGTTTTAACCGTTTTTTCCACAATCCCGCCAGGCAAATGCCGAGATAGTACCGTACGTGAAGTTTCAGGGCACCTGTCCCATCCCTGACTCCAATACAGTTACACACATAATCAACTACACGGGACTGATGATGATAATAATAATAATAATAATAATAATAATAATAATAATAACGTTATTGGTTTTACATCCCTTTTAACTACTGCGGCTTTTGGAGACGCCGGGGTGCCTGAATTTTGCCCCGAAGGGGATCTTTAACGTTCCAATAAATCTAATGACAAGGCTCCCTCGCATTCACGCACCCTCAAATGCCAACTGGCTGCACCAGGAACCGATCCTGCAACCTTGGGAACAGCAAGTGAGAACGTTACCGCTGAGCCACGCAGCCAGCCAAAGGTACTGGGGACCAAGATGTCCCAAGCCCCTACAATGTATTATTGTCAAGAAGAATGTTAGAGGAAGAAAGAAAAGCATCTGTACGAACACATTGTGCCAACGTTACATATTGTGACACTACTACAGTATAATTTTATTGCTCAGATATTTTCCACGCCTAGGCACTTGTACACGTAACTCGTCGAACTGTAATATTTGTGACAAGAGGAAGACAACTCCTTCCTGTCGTCAAATTGTTCCCTTCTCCCTCCGCCCTGTCACCGTGTTCATCATTTTCCTTGCGCAAGAAATCTTGAGGAGCCGCGCCGCCTACCACCCTTTTCAAAACAATTCCCGAACTAATGCTGTCGATTCCATTCACCCGATTTTAATTCTGAAATATGCATTTGAAACAGGAAATACATCTCCATTTTCGTATTACCAGGTTTTTTTCATATTTTAAGCAGAGATATAAAAAACTGTAAGTAACTTTTTTGTTTTTCACATTTTGGGAAATGCATCGAATTAATATCAATTCAATTGCAGTTTAGTATACTTAGTGGTTTTCAGATCGCAAATACGAGCTTTCGTTCAAGAGAAAACTGAAAAAAGAAATTGTCTCACTTTGGTGCTGCTACGTGGTGTCAGAATTACAAACTTAAAAAATGGGACATTTAGCCTTAAGCCTTTCAGCCCTGGGGCATTGAGAGCTCTATCTGAATACCGTAAGACCTGACAGCATTTGTTAAGGGGATTGGGTGATTACCTGTTGTGCTGAGCTGGCCAGAGTGTGGCCTATTGCTCAGGGGTACTTTATAGTTTTAGAAGAGTGAAGTTTGAGTTTGATTTAAAGCGCCAAGGGAGGCTGTAGAGTTAGGTTAAAAGAAAGAGAGAGTAGGAATTTCAATTAATAGCCGGGGTCGCTTATGGCGGGCCCCAATGGCTTGGTAATCACCCAACGAGTTGATAAGTCGGCTGGGGTTAGAGGTAACTTTCTTATAGAAGTTTGTGGCCTGCTTCTTAATGCGGGCCGGAATCTGTTCTAGATTATACTCCTGGTGGAGTGTGCTATTCCGCTCGTACCATTGGGCGCCGGTAAGCGAGCGGAGTGCTTTATTTTGAATAACTTGCAATTTCTTAATTGAGGGGCTGCATAGCCCCATATAGTGCTGGCATATTCCATCGCAGGGCGTACAAGAGTACGGTATGATAATAATTTGCTTTTGATATTCAGTGCACTCTCAGCCTTCATAATAGGCTGGAGTTGCGCTAGGATCGATTTCGCTACGTTTGCACGTTGAATAACTTCCTGAGCGAAAGTTAATTTTCGATCTAGCGAGATACCTAGGTATTTGGTTGTTGGCTGCCATCTGATCACCTCGTCGAAGAAATCAAGATCGTTTACGGCAGTGAATTTGACTCGTTTGGTGAACAGAGTGGCAGAGCACTTAGTTACGTTTATTTTAACACGCCAGTCTGCCATCCAAGGTTGTAATTTATTTAAGGCGTCTTGTAAATGACGTTCAACTATATATCCTCTCCCGGAAGTCGAGGAGATAGCGGTGTCATCCGCATATAAGTGGAGATTGGTATTATCTGTTCGGGGCATGTCAGAGACATAATGATTGAAGAGGGTGGGCGAGATAATACTGCCCTGCGGTACTCCGGCTTTGATTTGCCTCAGTGAGGATTGGGCTTTCTCCACTTGGACATAGAATTGACGTTTCCTAATGTAGCAATTTATTAATTTGAGCAAATAACGGGGGGGGGGGGGTACCTTTGTGCTTAAGCTTGTACAGCAGTCCACTGTGCCATACTTTGTCAAAAGCACGACTGATATCAAGAAAGCAAACTCCAGTCATACGTTTTTCATTGAAGGCGCGTGTTATTATTTCTGTTAATCTTAGTAATTGGTGGACCGTGGAGTGGCCTTTGCGAAAACCGAACTGCTCGTCATTTAATGTATCTTGAATAACGAAGTTAAGCCTGGAATGAAGTGTCATCTCGAATAACTTCGAGAGAATGGAGAGAAGACTAATGGGCGTATAATTTTGAGGGAAGGTGCCATCAGTGTTAGGTTTTCCTATCATTATTACCTTGGCAATTTTCCAGGCTGTGGGGATGTGACCAAATCTAAAAATAGCATTAAACAGCTTTGTGATGCAAGTGAGGACGTTCTTAGGGACATTTTTTGAGAAAGTTAGCTGATAAACCGTCCAGCCCGGGGGCCTTGCGATTTTTAAGCTTCTTAATAAGATCGAGCAGTTCTCTAGGAGTCACGAAGCGGAAATCTGGCGGGCATTCTTCCTGGAAGCCATCACGAAGATCGCGGTGGACTTCTTCAATGAAATCCTCGTTGCAAGGTTCCTGATTAGGCTCACAGGCTTTTTAGAAAGTGTCCGCCAATGCTTCCGCTTTATCGAAATTAGTGAAGACCATTCCGCGTTGTCCGTGCAATGGTGGAATGCCAGGTCTTTTGCGAAGGAGTTTCCTTGCCATGCCGTAGAAGTGATTTCAGTTATCATTTAATGAGGCTACTTTGTCTTGCCATGCCTTATTGCGTATTTCCAGCATAGCTGAGTGAATTTGCCTTTTTAGGCGAAACCATTCTAATTTCTGTCTGGGGTCACGTGAGACCTGCCACCGCCACCGGAACATATTTTTCCTTTTAATGAGTGTAATAAGTGTTTGTGGTAAACAGGGGGAGGCTTGACTGCGTCTGTGTGTAGGGCCGATAGTGGCCGCGGTAGCTGCCTGTATGAGGGAGGTACGTTCCCCTCAGCAACTTAAATAGGTTTTCCCCGTGACGCCATCTTCAAGTAAGAGTGGACCGATCAGTCATTCATACGACACGCCACCCCACACCATCACTCCCGGACATTGGAAATCATATTGAATAGTAGCACTGGGGAGGTCAACAAAAGGTGCTGTCCCATTTTACCGTGTGTTGTTGGATTGATTGGTTTATTAATTATCAAGAATTTCCTAACTGAGTCTGACCCACCCTTCAGTGTAACCTCTTTCGCTATTAATTAACAAAATGCAGGTTTCATCAAATTATTGCTTGCACATTGCTTGATATGAATATAACTGTTTAAACTGATGTATCTCGGTTTCGACGTCGTTGTGACTATAATTCTCTGCTTTCACTCTTCCATAAAATCGCATTGAGAACACAACGGCTTACGTGAGTTTCTACTGCTATGAATGTGAGACATTTCTCACTCGGGTGGAAGGAAAATTAATTTCAGGGCCCTTGCTCTGCTTGACTGATGAAATACAGTATACCTAATGCTACACTGTTTGAGGTTAATAATAGTGCAAAACAGAGTCCAATGCACTTACTCACAATGAGCAATGATACAATGTTCCTCCACTCTGGACAGAGCTGGGATTTTAACCCGTTATTCAAGGGATGCCAGCCGTTGCTAGTTGCGATGGTTATGGGAATATTACAACTTACAAAATTATTTGCAACTATATTACCAAGGAGTAATATGTTACTTTGGGATGTTAGTGAGGGGGAGGTGCATCCTCCTTGGACTCCCCCCCTGACTCAGGATCTCTGATTACGATGAAAGCTAATTCTCTGCACCCGGAAGAAGCGCCAGTTAAAGTACTGCATGAACGAGCCACAGTAGAACCGAATTAAAACTTTATCAGGCGACTGCAGTGGCCTGAGGGCTCTTGTCAGGCGTGAAGATTGTGGGAGGATCGACACTGACAGCGTCATTGCTCATTTTGAAGAGGCGCTCTCGTTAATGAGGCATGTAACAGACAGGCTGGAGCGTGTTTGAGGTAATAGGCTACAGTTTGCAAGAAAGGGACACATAACCTTCTTTCTTTGAAATTCAAGATTTCATTTTTTTGTCTTCTGATCTCATTGAACAGTAATATTTAGTGCAATCGGGATGGTAAAATGTATTCGTCATACACCAACATCACGCTGGGAAAAGTAATATGCAAGTAATATTGCAATAGGCATCGAGTCTCTTATACGAACCTACATCTTCCCAAGCTTTGTACTTGTAATTCTATCAGATGCTAACTTAGTATTTGGTATATAAATTTTATGTATTCAACATGACAGCTATGTACAATTTTCAATATGACAATTTTGCAGCTCAGATAAGCAATATATCTTTTATGCGACTCTTCAATTGTGAAGCATTGTGAAACTTTTGGACTTACATTTTGAGTTATCTATTTAATATTTTAAGAGTACACCATCGTGAATGTTCGAAGTCAATACTCGTATATTTTCAGTTGAGGAAATATCTTAGAAATTTCTACCTTTTTGCACAGTCTCGATATTCTGAGTTTGTTAGATGGTGAATAAGCGACTTTAGTATTTTATATATTCAACTAGGTGGTTTTGCTCGTAATATTTACTATGATTACGTCGTAACTCGGGCAACTCATATTCAATATATGGAGATTTCAGAATGCCATTTTGGTTGAGCATTGATCTCTTGGACAGTAAGTTATTGAATTCAATTACAAGATAAATTTCTAATATCACAGTTTGATTCCCATTATAGGACAGTTCATGAGACTCGAATTCAGTGAAGATATAATAATTATTGGTTCAGCTGGTAGTTAACTTAGGCAATGACCAGTCAGTTGGCCATGATTTTGGATTCCCTGAGACGGTGGCAACATAAAAATTGCTTTTAAGGTACACGGCAGGAGAGCTGCCTTTGTAGAAAATTTCATTCGGTTGATTTATACCTTAAGAAATTTGGTAGGAGGGACATACACATTAACAGACGGCCACATGCACACAGACATACAGACATACACAGAAAGACTGCGAGTGGTCCCATAAGACTATTTATTGTTTATGTACTAAGCAGACTTAAACCATTACATATATGTTGCATTTACAAAGAAATGGATCACGGCATGTGAATACAGGGTACACTACTTCCTCTTCTGCGTGGATAACAAAAGGAAATCCCGCAAATGTGATTTCCGATCTTGTTGACTCTTGGGTCTCATCTAGATCACACGCCAAGAAAATCGTGCAGTTTGGTACTTCCTCCCAAAATTAACTCGGCCATCTCTAGAGAGGGAGAACCTTAATTAATTGGAAACTCTGTTAGCTGAAAGCACTGAGCTCACTTGTCATTTCCGAACAATCGCTCGGCTACCTCCACTTTCCTCAGCCATCGCCCTCACAATTGCACACGATGATCAGTTTCATATAGGTTTTTTATTATTATTTTTATAAATACTGCAAATGAATTCTCACGTAGGCTTGACCCTCGTTTTCATGGATATTGGACTGTTACCAAGTTTGTTTCTTTGGTGCCTCGTGTGGTAAAAAACTACTCCAGAAAAAAATCATTTTACATACGACGCCGCAGTTGAAACCTGCCTGAAGCCTTGGGTTCAATGTACATTTTGTGTTTCAACGTCAATGATGAGATAGTTAGTTATTTTAATGGCTGAAATTTATATTCTTATATGCATTTTAGGCTGCATTTTTGAAAATTATGTTCCTTCAAATGTTCTTTATTTCCTATTTGACTGTTGTTTAATTTGTTTGTATATTAGGTTTGGCATTTTCCTGTCCACTTTAAGGTATTTTGAAAGGGTAATATAGAATTTCGTTTCGGTACAGTGTTTTTTCCATTGAGTGGTCTTTCGAAGTCACTGTCAAGATTGTTTATCAGGATGAGTAGTTGCTTTGGGTTCCAATTGTGTGGGAAAAAATATACAAAATATTAAAAATCAATAAACGATTATCACTTAAAACTTACAGATCTGAAACTTGGCAGTAAGTTAGAGTCGCATCGGATATTCAATTTGTATGTAGAGGTATCAAATCCATTACATCAATTGATTGAAGATGCCAGTCAAACGTACTGTTGAAACATTAATAGCGATGATGCCAAATGTAAGTGAGAAATCTTCAAGAAACTTGGCACAATAAAAATCCCGTACCTGAGTCATTAGACTTTTATGTTGAAAATTACACATATATATGAATGAGTTATATATAATAGTAAAATTACATAGTCAGCACCTAATAAAGCTACAAGTATCAAAATTGACAAGGTACTATGTTCGTATAAGAGACTTGGCAAAAGTTGCGTCTCGTCCACGGATATGAAATATAAGTGCACATTACGTTTTGCAGTTCTCTTGGTACTGTATATGACGCTGAAATTGGACCACTTAATTGTTCGTAATCATACTTCTCAATGAGAACCACAGATAACAAGTAGTTCCGTGAAGAACTAAAGCCTATTTTCATACATCCTACTTATGTTAATTGCCACTATCAACATACAAAATTTCAGTTTGATTGCTGAAATAGATTCGTAGATACTGAGAACCGACTAAATATTCCGGATAGTCGCCATGTTGGATTAGTATATATTGTGCCCGATTGAGAAGGTGATCGGGATATCATGTATCGCTAATGATCGACCCGTCCCCCTTAACCATCAGACCCACAAGCTGAGAGGATGGGATGTGTCCTCAGACCAGCTCCGGCATAAGACCGATTATCTCAGTCATCTGGGCAAAGCGTGGATTAGTCATAGACAGGCTAAGGAATCACATCCCTCAATAACAAAACAAAAATGAAAAGTCCAGGCCTGGATAAAACTCGTTAAGATATTTATTCAATTTAATAAACCCCTAGCCTAATTTGGAGGGTTAAAATATCGGCTAGTCCGTGAGAAAAAATAAATGAATAAAAATCCCTCTCATAGTCCTACTACAACAAAGTGAAAATCAAAATCAAACTAGGAACGTGACACGTAAGAATGACCCCTAAGCAATTGCAGAAGGCATTTAAAAATACGAGTAGTTACATGCGTTGCTTCTACGTCAGGGAAAGACATTTAACTTGTT
Source organism: Meconema thalassinum (assembly GCA_946902985.2). Taxonomy (NCBI): domain Eukaryota; kingdom Metazoa; phylum Arthropoda; class Insecta; order Orthoptera; family Tettigoniidae; genus Meconema; species Meconema thalassinum. The sequence goes on along the minus strand of OX336389.2, from coordinate 247,546,599 downwards.
CACAAGGCTAGCAGAAATTACATTTACTGCACCAAGTAATCATAAGCTACGCTATGATGGTATCACTTCCAACATTTACTTTACAGTTAAGTCGATAGGTAAGTCCTACTTGAAGTTACAAAACACTCGATGAGAAGCATCGGTGAATAATAAAACAATGCTAAAATAAGCAACCAGTCTAACCTGAAGATTAAAATTTTAAAAATAAAAAGACAACTGCAAAGCTAAATTGATTATACACATGATACAATTTTGTAAATAAATCACACTCAATAACGTTTATTAACACTGCAAAACCCGTCTTGCACAGATATGTTAGCTCTTTGCAACGTTCATGATCTAAATGCGTGTAGGAAATCATAAGAAAGCATGCCTTGTCAAAGGGACTTGCCTCTTAATGTTCACAGATCACCACTAGATCCTGACATTCAGTGGTAACGCAACTCGTCGTCTGGAAAAATCCTGTCAGCTGTTCTTATGTATGAGCACACTCGTATAATGTTCCCAGTGTCGGTCATGATAAATGCTGTTATTATTATAATAGATCAAATTATTAGCAAAGTTCGTATCAGTTTAATTTAATCATATATTATTTAATATCGTCGATTTAAGATAGTTACGCTTCTTATTTATGCATTCTTTTAAATTCCGTAATTGTTATTATTATTCCCTAAATTTTTATTTAGATTTACCTAATGACCTTCTCGACATGGAACTGTGACAGCAAAATGCACTGCCCATCCGTTGGCTATTCCAGAAATATGCTCCAATAGCAATCAATGCAGCCAAAAAGCATAAAGAAATACCTCGGTCGATGAGACAAAAACTATCTCCGTCGCCGGAAATACACATTTAAACACCTGTGGCTGCTCTCGGCATCACCACGTCAGACTTCGCAGACACAACAAATAACACTCTCCGGTAAATCTATACATAAATACTGGTCATCTAGAAATGAACAAGGGAGGTCTCCTCCAAGGAGTAATTCATGGAAGCATTGCTCACTATCGTAAGCCGAAAACAAGCTTAAATATATCCTCTCGTTTCTCTGCATAATAATCATAACATAGCATTAAGTGTGATCTGCATTCCGATACAAATGTACAAGTAGTCGCTCAATACAGCTTGTTAAAGTCTAATAAAGTCGTCTCCCTCAGTTGCGTACAGAAACATGGGTTAAGTAATCAAATGTAACCTTCGACATAGTCCGTCAAGGACATCCACATTACATGTGCACTGCGCATGCGCGCTCCAGTCTCGCTCCACAACGTAATCATCTTTCAAAGTGAGTAGTTAAACTTGTAAAACAGTATCTTTCTCCTGCTCGGAATAGTTCATTACCATTCACGCTTCACTCCAATATCACTGTCCTATTAGTGTGCTTGTTATAAAGCCAATACGCTTTAACCAAAGAAAAAAGTCAAACACTAAAGTCGCAGACATTCCCTCTCAACAGTGGAATGTCGCCTTTCGTTTCAAAGATCTGAGAACCCACAGATATTCCCACTACACTGTCTTCGCTCAAACACTTCATACAATCAATTTTTATTAGCCTACTTTTCATATTTTGCAAAAATGAGGAAACAGTAGACTTATGAGATCGGGCAAATGTGTGTCTGTCTGTCTGTCTGTCCTTCTGTCTGTCTGTCTGTCTGGCTGTGTGTGTGTCCCCTATCAACTCCTAAACGGCTGCAGCAATCGAAACAAAATCTGGTAGGAGTAAAGACCTATACCTGAACATCTCACGGCCATATTTGAAAATAATGTCAGTGCTACCAACTGCTGAAAAATCGCAATTGAAATTTGAGCTCCTTGTTGGATATCTTGGAAGGTATGAATGGGAGCTATTTCAAAATTGGTGCACGTATAGATAATAATATTGCAGTTGAATTTCCAGGAGGCCATACATGGCAGTGTTGCCAAATTGATTATAAGCCTGCTGATAAGTCCAAATTTTAAATGCATATAACTTCTACACTATCAATTGGATTTCAACCAAATTTCGTATGTGCTATGTGTACATAAACAGATATGACTGAGCGTATTCTTAAGAGCAACCAGGGCTGCCAACTGTTAATAAATGCTCTCAATTTTGTTTTTATCGAAATAACCATTTATCAGAAAGTATGCTAGCTGACAGCTTTAAACTATGCACACGTATAGTACCTGACATTCTATATTAATTTGGAGTAACTTATATACGTCAGTGCTACCAACATGATTCTAAGCCTGCTGAGATGTCCAACTTTAAATACATGTAACGTCTATACTATCATTTGGATTTCAACCAAATTTCGTGTGTGCTATGTGTACCATAACAGATATGACTATGCCGATTCTTAAGAGTAACCAGGGCTGCCAACTGTTAATAAATACTGTCTCTATTTTGTTACCCTAATATCAATTTATCAGAAAGTATGCAAGCCAATAGCTCTAAACTTTGCACACGTATAGTACATGCAATTCTAGATTAATTTGGCGTAACTAATATAGGCCTACGCCAGTACTGCCAACATGATTCTAAGCCTGATGATAGGTCAAATTTTAAAATGCATGTAACTTCTATACTAACTAATGGATTTCATTCAAAATTGACACAACAATAGATCATAATATTTTAGATTATTTCTGACCAATACATGTATGTCATTGTTGCCAACATGATTTTACGAGCGCTGTTAGATCCAATGTTTAACTGCATGTAACGTCCATGCTACCCATTGGACTTCAACCAAATTTGGTATTCTGTACCTTAAGAGATGGAACTAAGAATATATTCAGTCACCAGGGCTGCCAACTGTAGTTCTCTATTAGGCTACATTATGCCAGGTATACAGTATTTCGAACTAATTAGAAATTTCGATATTACCAACTTAATTTCGTCATTATTCTAGATAGATCCGTATAGATTAATCATTGGCATGATTCTTACATTTTAAGAAAAGTAGGCTTTTTAGTTCGTCGCGGAACTTCTTGTTACATTGACATGACCATCTCGTGTCATTATAATACAGTATCATAAACCAAAATATAACGGTATGAACCCTTACCATTAACTGATACGCTAAAAATCTATCTTTTTTTTATAAGTGGTTTTATTTACATAGTAATAACTTTACTCACACAGAAAGGAATTGTCAGTGCACAATGTGAATAGGCAATACAGAAAATAAAAGTCACTGCACCATTGTTTGTAAAGCAACACAGAAACAAATTGTCACTGCACCTTGGTAAAGGTCAACACAGAAAGTAATCGTCATTGCACCATTTTAAAAGTCAAAAGCACTTATAAGCATTAAACACTCCAGGCTGACGATAAGAACTCGTGGCTGTCCAATTCAAAACATACATAACAGCCGTCCAAACGCTGCAGTCAGTGTTCCATGTTTGGCGGTTTTCCATCTCTCCCTGCGGAGGTGGTCCAAGAACCCCACCAGTGTGTGGTCCCGAGACCTGTGGCGGGAGAGGTTATAATGAATCTCTCCCGCAGTGAACCAGAGGATGGCGTTACGCTTTTCCCCAGTGGAATGTTGTACTGCAAAACGTTGCACCTTCATGCCATCGGACACGTCCAGCGGCCGTCCGCAGATTCCAGATACTGCCTGGAGGGTCCAAGTCCAGACGACTGGCGCATTCCCACACGTAGTGACCCGATGGTCTAATGTATCAGTGCGACCACAGGCGTCACACAGGTCGACATCACTCTGCTCATGCCGAGACAGTTTTTCTCTGGTCGGCACAATTTCATTGAGGTACTCATACAATGTCGATCGCCATTCCAGTGGAATCCAGGGATTCCACAGGTTCTCCCAAATAGTCGACCAGGCTCGCGTAGGATATTTCATCTGTATATAGGGGGTGAAGAGCCTTTCGGTGATCAGAAATCTATAAAGCACCTTGGTAGGGAGGGCGGTGAAGGGTGTGGAGACACTGGATTTCAGACGGTTAAGAATTGCGAGTTCCTTCTTGAAAACATTGCCTGGGATGAGCATCTGGGGATTCGCACCTGGGACAAGTGACTGTATGCAGACAGAGTCAAAGGGGTCCCTCATATGGTGTTGCGTTCTAAAAAGCTGTGCGGCCAGCAAGGCGGCACATTTGTGTTCAACTGCCACAAGTTGCAGTCCGCCTCTGCGAAGTGGCAGGTTCATTTGATCTCGACGAATCCGATAGCGGTATCCAGACCAGAGGAAATACCCGATGGCCATTTCCATTCGTTGGCAGAGAACGTGCGGAGCTGGGATTGCTTGTGCCAGAAACCATACTTTGGACAGAGCAAAGGTATTAATAAACCACACTTTCTGTATCAGGTTCAATCTTCTCGTCAGTTCTTCCTTTAATTGAAATCTCAGCGTATTTAGCCGCCGGTTCCAGTTGTAGCTGACAGTTTCTGCAAAATCGGGGAAGAAAGTTTTCCCCAAGATTGTACACCTGTCAACTATGGGAATGGCTAGGTCGTGCGGAGTCCTGATTGTTGTAGGCAAGCAGATGGGCATGAGTGGTGACTTCGCAGCATTGATGCGTGCACCTGATGCTAGGGCGTAGGTGTCCATGATGATATTCGTAGACGTAAGTTCTGACTCATCCGTAATAAAGACGGTCACGTCATCGGCATATGCCCGCAGGGTGATATGGGCACCATGCAGATCGATACCTTGGAGTTTCTCGACCAGACTGCGGATCAGGGGTTCAATAGCCAAAACAAAGAGCACCATCGACAATGGGCAGCCCTGCCTGATGGATTTATGGACGGGAATTGGACGGGATAAAAATCCATTTATCAACTCTCTGGATGAAGCGGATGCATAGAGTCGTTGGAGGCAGTGTATGACGCCCAAAGGAATGTGAAAGTGACGCAATGTTTGCCAAAGATATGCGTGGGCGACCCTATCAAAGGCTTTGTTCAGGTCAATATTCAGCAAGGCAGCCGCGTGATTTCCATTACCTGAAGCATAAAGAATGAGGTCTCGGATAGCAAGAATGCTATGCAGAATGGACTTCTGGGGTACCGTGCAGGTTTGACCAGGGCCTATCAAGCTGTGCAGCACACTTTTTAGCCGAAGTGCTAGGACTTTGGCCAGCAACTTGTAATCCGTGTTGGGAATAGTTATTGGTCTGTAGTCAGCAATACCCCGCACACCATTAAGCTTGGGAATCAAAAGGATAACGCCTTCCGTAAAGCCGTGGGGTACTTCATGTGTGAATAGGTAGTTGAGTACTTGGGTGACCTCATCCCCAACGAGGTGCCAGAAGTGTTTGTACCATTCATACGGCAGAGCATCCATTCCCCGAGTCTTGTTATTAGCTGTGTTTCGGAGAGCATAGTCGATCTCAGCCTTCATGATTGGGGCGCCAAGTTGACGCATGCAGTCGTTGTTCAGGTGCCGGTCCGTAGACGTCAAGAGTTGGTTACCTGCCAATTCCGAGACAGGTTCCTCAGCCAGCATCTCCCGAAAATAGCGCTCACCTTCTGCAAGTAGTTCCTCACGGGTCGTTAATATGCCCCCATCCGGTCCCGTCCACTGACGAATACACTGACGCCCTTGCGAGCGTCGGAGACGGCCAAGCTGATAAACAGACATCTTTTCCCTGTCAATCAAGGAATATTTCTTGACATGCTGCTGCAGGGTGGCTAAATTGCTTTCTCGGACATGGCAGATGGTTGTCTTAATCGTGCGTAGTGCCACCGACACATTTTCCCCAAGTTGTTCTCGATGGTGGAGGTCCTGTAACACGGTGTCATAGAAGTCCAGTTTCCGATATAAACGTTGATTACGTTCAAAGGTTATGGCTTTGGCGACTGCCCTAATGGCCGGCTTCACCTTTTCTAACCACCAGTCAGCCACATTGTTGTAACGGTGTTTCAGCCGTTGACACTGCCGATACACAGCCTCAAAACGCTGTGAATCCCCTTCCCTTTCAAAGCAGTTGGTATTCATTTTCCACGTGCCTCGCCCTTGTATTTTGTGTGCAGGGGCGGCACTTCGCGCCGTAAATAAAAAGCCATTGTGGTCACTAAAGGCGACAGGGATTATCCGACAGCCGCGTACACGTGAGGCGAGCGTACTGGACATATAAGCCCGATCAATCCTGGATTTAGAGGCCCCACGGCAAATTGTATATTGGATCTGGTTGCCATGTATGTGTGGCCATATATCTATTAGTTGCATGCCTGTGTGGCCATATATCTATTAGTTGCATGCTCTGGGTGAGTCCCTGTAACCCAGAACAGAAATTGAAGGAACCCGTCTGATCCTGGGGGCGTAAAGTGCAGTTGAAATCCCCCATCAATAGAATGGGGAGATTCGTTACCAGGTGGGGTAAGATGTCTTGCCTAAATAAAACGTTTCTCTCAGATTTATAATTGGAGCCAGATGGACTGTAAATATTTATGATCCTGACACCATGTACTGTTGCTGACGTTATACGCCCGGAAGGATCCATCACCACATCAGTTACTAGGGTGCCTTTACGGTAGATAATGGCCGTACTCCTAGCATTGGTGCCCATGTTAACTATATAGTCATGGTCATACAGGAAGCCAATGTTGCATTCGCTGACTTCTTGCAGAAAAAGAATGTCAACATCATATTCACGCAGAAAACGGCGTAACAGCCCCTGAGTGGCCGGATTCCTCAAGCCAGGAACATTTACTGTGGCATAGGTCCTCAAATGTGAATTATGGTCCATAGTTGATATCGGTTAAGAGGGGCGCTAACTGTAGATCCAAATCCTGCAGTGCCTCCCGGGACTGCTCACTATATTTAGCCCGCATCTTGCTAACGAACTCGGGGACTCCATCATGCTGACCCATTTGAGCGCACTTGCGTAGAAGTGAAATAATGGGTCCGGGGCTAGGAAGGGTTGCCATATGACACAGGTCCGACATCATTTGCTGAACCTCAAGGGCTTCGCCGGTAGTAAGGCTTGCCGCAGGTGAGGCCTCTGTTGGACAACTTCTGGGGGTTCCTGCACTCGGAAACGGGGGTCTATCTCACTGACACGTATTTCACCTTTCTTCAGCTGCTTAGGCTGGTTCTGTGCTCTACGGGTTTTAACAAGTTCGGGGGCGAGCGAAGCATAGGATTCATCGGAAGTAGGGTTAACCTTGCGCTTAGGTTTACGATTTTTCACGACAGGGGTTGCGAGCGAAGCATCTGAGTCATCAGAAGTAGGCCCACGGCCCCTAGCATGCTTTCCTCAATGTCCTCAGACCAGGTGGTCGTTTTGCGTATCCCCGAAGTTTCCTGTGCCGAGCCTTCTCCGTGGGGAGAACTATGGGTAGGTTTGGCGACTGGAGGGGGTGACCGGTCAGCATCCAAGGGTTGCTGTGAAGATTCTTCCTGGTGCAAGACCACGGACTCTGGATACATGTCAGGCACACCTATGCTGCCAGCCAGGGTGACAGGCTCCGTCTCCATTGGAGGCGTGCAGTCTAGCGGGGGAAAGGCTGTATCGTAGCGTGCTTGAGTATCGCCTGGGCTGTGAAGCGGGGAGTCGTCTACACGGCGGCTGGAACTAGGGGTGACCATAGCCGCATGGCTACTTGTCCGTGTGTCGCGTTCAAGGCGCGTCATGGCCGAGTATCGGCGCGGACAATCGACACGGAGATGGTCCATAGCTTGACATATGGCACATGTTTTAACTTGCCCTTCATAGCTAACCTGTCCACGATGCCCATCAATCATGAGAAAGGACGGAATTTGCTTTTGTAAATCAATGTGTATTTGTCGGATACCATTTGCAACTGGTAACTTGTAATAATGGGACCAACTTTCATTTGTGATGGATTTGACGGTACCATATTTTGCGAAATGGGTGCGTATTGTATCATTTGATAATTCAGGCGGAATATTAAAGAGCCTTACCCGCGTGGCTTCCATGCCGGCAGCGGCAATCTCTACCGAAACAGACTCCCCATTAAACAAAGTAAGCCTGTGTGTTCCCGCAAATTTACTCAACAGTTTGTCCATAATAGATTGAGAGATTACCTTGATAAATACAGAGTTGGACGGTGCGTCAAGTTGCAGGGTCTCCAGTTGGTCGACCGTGAGTTTCAGCATCTCCGCCACAAAGGTGTGAATTTCCGCTGCCAACGGACGCGTGGTGTTCCGTTGGAAGGAGCATTTCAACGTATTTTTCCTGATGATTTGCATTTTCTTCCTGGGGTTCTATCCAATTGACAAATAGCCTGTACTAAGCCTAGGCGAAGCTATCCGGCGCACTTAACTGTTGTGTGTTGGCTGCACGCTCACTGCTCAGATGCACCAGACATGCGGGACCTCACTCGTTCGTGGCTAGAGCCACACTGTAAATTTGCGTTCTTTCATCGTGAGTCCGGCGCGCTAACCACTGAACCACTGCGACATTCTCGTGCCTCCTGCACGTCTATCAATGCTCATCTTGAACAGGTTACCTCTCTCATATTACAATATTCTTTAACAGAAAACGACGGCTTCAGAGCCTGCCTAACAGCTGTTTCCTTAAAGTGGCAGTGTCTAACCTCTACACTATGCCAAACGATACGAATATCTATTAATACATCCGATACCTGTTGCACGTTCTAACTTCAACTAAAAGTGGTAAATGAAGGTTGTACGTTGAATCACAGTGGCGTACACGTTCATAAGGGGTATCATTAACTTGTGACTATCTGTGTTCTGTTTCAAGACATGAGTAGCACAATGCCTGCTACCAAATAAGTATCTCATTAACCTTCTTTATCTCACCTCGTGGTTATCCACAATTAACACTTGACTAAAGTCAATCACGTTTTCACTGGATTACTAAATCGTGAAATATCAAATACTTTCACCAATTAAACATTTCAAACTTGTAGTATGCAATTCACAAACTTATCCGCTTATTATTTCACTCGCAATTTATATAAACTTGCGTGTCTTTCAGAGAAGATACGAACACGTGTGCCTCCCTCGGGCAATCAGAAAAATCTCTTGTGTCTGCCTTCATCATGCAGATGAAGTTTACGGAAAACTGCGCTGGTCATTTAGCGACTTACCACCTCTTCAAATATTGCATTCATGCTCGTACGATTAGTACTTCCAACCAATATTCTCAAAATTCCTCAAATAAATTGATGTGATTCAGGCAATCATTAGATCTCTTATATAAATCAGTGGCGTAAAGTTCAATCACAAAATGGGGTTTTATTGTGGTCAATATATTTCAAGGGTTGTGACAACTCAAGTCAAATCATAGTAAGGCTCGGCCTGGTCCATCTAACGTAATACCGACTTCTGATTTCTAAAAGATATTGCCATCATGAGCTACTCGGGCTCAATATGAAGGTCCTAGAGTTATGTATTGTTACATGAAGATTATTGTGTACGTGTAGTATTCAAACTTCAATCGCATGATTAGGACACAGGAAGTAAAAACGAGGTTTTAAAATTTCGCACAGCTGCCATCTTGTGGTTATGGAAGCAATTGAAATGAATTAGATGCCAGTGGATTAACATTTGTAGCCTATAAACATTTACTGAACCAAGTTTCACTGCACTCGGATCGTTAAATTGCGAGAAACGTCCATTTAAATATCTATACTTCGCGTCGCCGCCATGTTGGATTTGTGACCACCAGGTTATTGAAAGTCCTATAGGTGAACGTATGTCCATAGCCCCTATGAACATTAAAAATCAGTTTGAATGCTGTAATAGATTCGTAGATATTGATAACCGTCTAAATATTTCGGATGGTCGCCATGTTGGATTGTTATATGTATTGGCCATAGAGTTATGTACCATTAAAGGAAGATTATTGCGTAGGTTCTTTATTCAAACTTTCACTTCGATCGCACGATTACGACACAATAAATAAAAACTTAACTTCAAAATCCGCACAGCCACTATCTTGAGGTTATGTTAACAATTGAACTAAATTAGATACCAGTGCATTACAGTGTGTATAAACATTTGCTGTACCAAGTTTCTTTGCGTTTGGATCATTAAATCGCGAGAAAAGTCTATTTATAACTTTCAACTTCGCTTGGCCGCCATGTTTGTTTTATATTTAACAGGTTTTTTAAAGTCTCATAGATGAACTTCCAGTTGTGCCCTTTACCTCCGTACAAACTTTCATGGTGATATCCGTAATAGTTTCGGAGATATACAGGGTCTTTCACTCAAGGTGCGGCCAGCCCAGCGCTCCAGGTAGAACGTGGGGCTATAAAGGTCAGACGAGCATATCGCAGCGCGCTGCTGTCACAGCATATGTCATAATTAAGATAAGGAAGAAGTGCTGTTGGATTGATGTTTCGAAGCAACGCGGGACTTCGCAGTTGCAATGCAGGGTTTACCGAGTAAAGTTGACTTTGTTATTTCGTTTATAGCCTATTTAATGTTATAAGTGTTATAAGTTTATAACGTATGTACGTGTTAGTGGTTATTGATTAATTGTTATTATGTTCCAAAATTTTATAACGTGTTATTGCTAAGTGTTAAAGCCTATTGGTTCAATAATGCCTCAACCTGCGTACACATTAGAACAAAAGATTTTCATGTACGACACTTATATATTGACGAATTCCTGTAGAGAAGTTAGAAGGCGGTATATAGGAAAATTCCCAGATGCGACCATTCCAAATAGAGAAACTGTTAGAAGACTTGTCAACAAATTTAGAAGTACAGGTTCGATTCTGGTTGGAAAACGAAGAGTAAAAAAGCGAGTGCTTACTGAGGAGAAATTAGGCGAGGTAGGGGAAATGTTACAACGTACTCCTACAAAATCGCTCAAAAAACTTTCGCAGCAAACAAAAATTTCGATAACCGCAGCGTGGCGGGCTACAAAAATGTTAAAATTGAAACCATACAGGATTACTGTTGTTCAAGAGTTGCTTCCACGTGATAATGAGAGAAGGGTAAATTTTTGTAACTGGTTTTGTAACTGGTTAATTTCATACATCAAACACCCCTACATGATGTGAAAATGGGAGTGTGGGCGGCAGTAACTGCAGACAGGATAATAGGGCCTATATTTTTTGAAACTACAATCACTGGGCAGAGATATAGGGATGACATTCTCGTGCCATTTTTTGAACAATTGACGGACACTGAATGCCAATCTGGATATTTCCAGCAGGACTCTGCAACTGCGCATACGGCAAACGAGTCATTAGATTTAATTGAGGAAATTTTCGACAACAGGGTAATTAGTAAACCATTGTGGCCCGCAAGATCCCCAGATCTTACGGTTTGCGATTTTTATTTATGGGGAAAACTGAAAAATAAGGTTTATGCAACAAACCCTCACACTCTAGATGAACTCAAACAGAATATAACCAAAGAAATTGAGGCTATCTCGGTAGACGAACTGAAGCGTGTAAATGAAAATTTCCTTAGACGATGCCAGAAATGTGTAGATGCAGGTGGAGGACATTTTCAACATCTTCTGTGACAAGGTGGGTAATTATTTTACTTTGATTATGTGTTATTATGTGTACTCGTTATTTGCATGTGATTCGTACGAGTGCTCTCTCGACCCTAAGCTCAGCGAGCTGCCTCTACGCGCCGCCGGCAGCTCGCTGAGCTTAGAGTCGAGAGTCCGAAGCATCAATCCACAGCACTTCCTTCCTTATCTTAATTATGACATATGCTCTGACAGCAGCGCGCTGCGATATGCTCGTCTGACCTTTATAGCTGCACGTTCTACCTAGAGCTCTGGGCTGGCCGCACCTTGAGTGAAAGACCCTGTAGAATGCCGCTGAATTATTTCGAACAGCCGCCATCTTGAGGTTATAAAAACAATTGAACAAAGTTAGATGTCGGTGCATTACAATGTGTGTAAACATATACTGTACCAAGTTTCATTGCGTTTGGTTAATTAAATCGCGAGAAACGTCTATTTAAAAGTCACAACTTCGCTTGACCGCCATGTTGAATTTGTAATTACCAAGTTTTCAAAAATCACATAGGTGAACGTCCAGTAGTTCCCTTTATCACCGTACAAAATGCCAGGGTGATATCATTAATAGTTTCGGAGATATTGAATGCTGGTGAACTATTTCGCACAGCCACCATGTTGGATTGGTGAAACGTAAAAAAAAATGAGGGGCATGGTCGGGGTCGGCCAAAATGGTGCTATGACCTTACCGAGTTTCATTGAAATGGCTCCAGCCGTTTAGAAGTTATTACAGGGCGACACACACACATCCACACAGACACACATACGTATATACACACACACACGGACAAAAGGTGATGTCATAAGCCTAGTTTTTCATAAAATGAAAATAGGTTAAAAATGAAATCTAGAATTTCAAAGAAAATAGGCTATGAGTTTTTACGGAACATCATGTTTTAAATGTTAAGCTAATCTGCTAAATTTATGACTTGGAGAATAGAGCTGCCCTTTCTTGCATACGGTAAAATGCCGTGAGTAGGTATTCGTTATGTTGAGCTGTTGAATGAATTGAATTATACTGTACCTTAGTTAAACTGGACTGCTGCCTTTTAATTTTGTCCATCTAATTTTGTTTTGAACTAGGGTCACCTTTTTGCTGGTAATTGGAGGGTGGTCGAAGTTTTGGATTTGTACTGCGGCTATCGGATTTTGGTAACCGAATGAATGGTTTATTGATCACATCACAGTTATTATAGTCGTTGATTACCTGTTTAATTGGTGACATTTTAAGAGTGGAAATATCCACCTGTTTTCCACCTTGTTGTGGAGGCGTGCTTATGTTGAAATAATTACTTATTTTTGTCGATACGAAACCGCTGCCTGATTATGGATCAGAAAATTTGTTAAGAATCGTTAGATCTGCTTTTTTTAAGTAAAATATTTCCTTGAATGTTTTACGTTTGTGTATTCTAATCTCTCTGTAGGGACCCACGCTTAGATCAGGCGACTGGCTGCTTGGCGTAGTGCTAACAATATTGCCTGCTGTGTCCAAGGTTGCAGAATGGAATCCTGGCACTCTCAGTTGGCATTTGAGGGTGCGCAAATGCGAGGGAACCGTGTCAGTGGATTAATTGGCGCGTTAAAGAACCTCTTCAGCACAAAATTCCAGCACCCTGGTGTCTCTAAAAGCCGTAGTCGTTAAAAGGGACGTAAAACCAACAGCATTATTATAAGGTCAGGCTCGTACCCTCTATTCTTGAAGAGTTCAGTTACCTTAGGAATTAGTCCAGTGGCTGGTGGATGCTACGGTGGTACTGTAGTAATACAGAACAATACCCATCGTATGATGATGATGATGATGATGATGATGATAATTGATGTTTTAAGGGGCCTAACATCTAGGTTATCGGCCCCTAATGGTTTGGGTGATCGTGAAGATAATAATGAAATGTAAACTATAACTAAAACTAACACCTAACGTATATACTAGAAGAAGAAATGGAAAAAAGAGGATAAGGCAAATAAAGGACAGGAGGGATAGAAATGCCCTCAAACCTCGAAGAATGCGGGTTGAGGGACTTGGAAGGAAGGAGAGGCATGAAAGGCAGATAGCAAAGTGGAAGAGGAGAGGGTCCGCCCCAGAGGTAATGGTAAAAAGGGGGGAAACCGGACCCAGCTCAGGAATCCCTCGGGGTCGCCAACTCCCGAACCCACCAGCCGTGAGCCCCTGAAGGAGTAGCAATATCCAGGGTATACCAGAAGTGATGGGGCTACATACACCCGGCCTCCTTGAGGACCTTGTGTCGAAAGCAGGAGATAACATGGAACGAAAAAAAGGCTGAACCCTCGCAGAATGAGGGTATCAGAAAAGATAAGACAAGGGCCAATTAAGGCGGGAAAGGAAGAGACTCCCTAGGCCTCGGATACCCTAATACCGTCGGGGTCGGTGACAGGAAAGAAGACAGAGAGGAGCCCGACACAAGTAAGTGGAAGCAATGCCGGACTCAGCTGGGGCCCCGTGGTCGCCAACCCACGTCCCACTAGATGTGAGCCCCTGGGGGTCCCATCGTATGAGTTAAGACCCTCAAAGTGATCTTCTACAGTATCCACAACATGATTTCAGCTATATGAGAGGCGCCAAATACGATTTGCCTCACATCCTTCTGAACCATGTCTGAATGGGGTCGTCTATTGCCACAAAGAATGTGGCATGTCCTATGGTATCTTAGATCGTCTAAACGTAACCAGGTAAACGTTTGTATGCGGTCGTGTGTTATCGTGAATAATGATTGCATTGTCCAGGATATTTAGAAGTTTCTTCCTGTTGTAAACTGTTGTCACTGCTGTGCCATGAGGAACTAATGGACAGTCAAATACTCCCCTGAGATCATACGTGATAATCGCCTTCAACTACATTTGGGAAGGATTTTGTACGAAATATTTTCCGACATTATTCACGTTTCCAAAGAACGGCTATATTGATTTACACATGCTGTTGAAATCTTGTCACCTCCATTGCTCACGGTAGTCGACTTACAACTGTTTTACCAGGGCTCTCTTTGTACCAACTAAAGCTGACAGTCCCATTTAATGACATGGACACTTACTATGTTACGTAGGCCATCTCGTCGTGCAGTAAAATCGTTTCTGAGTCATGTGCCACAACCCTCGTATTAATAATTAAAATGTATTCATTGTATTGATATTTTGTGTGAAGAAAAGTTAGTTAGTTTGAATTGAGGACAATTCGAAGCTTTTTTTTTTTTTTGCCTTTCCGTGAGAGTTCGAAAAAAAAAGAGTCAGCCTGTAATGACAAATTAAAATTCAATTTTTATTTCGCTAGGATAAATCTTCACTTGGTCTCAGTGAAATCTCGAGCAGTCCTTGGGTGGTGCTGATTGAAGTTGGTAGAATATCCCTCGTTCCTGTCGTACTTACTTGAAAACTGCTTCCGCCACGCCTCTTTGAAGACCTAGATTCCTGTCCTACTTTCCATGTTGTGCGAATCTGGCCATGTAGCTGCCTTTTTGTTTACCGATATGTGGACGTGTCATGACATCTTTAAGAGGACGTGCCGATATACGAATTCCTGTCACGTTGGTTTGTTTCCATCCGTTTTATTTTTACACCTGCAACAAAGAAAAGATAAAATCACTGATGGTGTGGTAGGATATCACTTTGTATAACAGGCGATTTTAGAAAGGAAGGAAGCTTGTAATTTTACGTGACCATTATTTTCGTGAACATAAGCAACGGGACCTCCTTTTTACGTGTAATCTTAACCACCAGGCGTGGCATTTCACCTCGAAGATCCCACATACATAAACCGGGAATCGAACCCAAGCCCGTCTTGGTAATAGGCAAGCAGGTTGACCACTGCGTCTTCACGCAGAAATGTGATGTGGTAATATGATCAAAAATAAAACACAGAAAAAAATCACACGGATAAAGTTCTGATGGGAGGTGGGAATCACTCTATTGTCAGCGCCGGGATATGGACTCCGATCTTCAGACTTCCAGCTCTTGTGTGACATAACGAGCACGGCCATGTTGCAAATTGAAATGATTCGAATGTTAAACGAGTGCAACTGATCAGGGATAATAGGTGGCCTGCATGCAATACAGTCATGTAGAAGGGGTTGCCTAACCTTCAACAGGAAGAAAGTAAAGCCCTGCGCATATGCGGATATAGTTTGCATGGCTGTGTGGATAGCGGATAAGCTGCAGATAATGTTCGGAGTAAATTTTCGGATAGTTTTTAGAATACAATCCGAACTTGTTGACTATTATTACTAGGACCCGGGTGTTTATGACATATCATATTTTTCTGTTATGTTTTTTTTTTCACGACGAATGTACAGTACGATGATTATTTACGCTAATCTCATTCAAATTATGTCATTGAGCATAATTAACACTCCGAACTGGGAAGGGTTGCAATTCTGGCTGGATAACATTAATTTTAAACAGAGCACATGGCATGCATAGCCTGAGGGAACGACTTTCTCCTCAAATATCTAAATTTGTTGCTTTAATATTTTATCTAATAGAAAATACTGTATTAGGCCTATTGTAATGCCAGTAGATTCGGATAACAAACGTGCAGATGCGGATAAAAGTCGTGCGGATGCGGGGTGGATGCGGATAACAGCTGTGGGGATGCGGGGCGGATGCGGATAACGTTTTGTTTATCCGCACTGGGATAAGAAACTGCCCACTGAACAATATAAATTTAAACAACTTTATGAATGAACTTGTCAAGAAATTCCTGTATTTGGGAAGTATGTTTATGAAATATCTAGGCCTTACCAGACAGAGAGATATGGTAGATATGATAGAGAGAATGATAACCCTTTCAAGCAGAGATGGTCTTACGCTACGATAGTTAATAGTAAAAGGTTAAGTCCAGTGAGTGCTGGTGTAAGAAGTAGAGAGACATGGACTGGCAGGATTAGTTTCAGACAATATTTTCAATCATTAGATAATGTATGTGTGTGATTAACAAAGCCTCAGTGGCTTAGGCGGTATCACGCCAGCCTCTCACCGCTGGGTCCGTGGTTCAAATCCCGGTCACTCCATGTGAGATCTCTGCTGGACAAAACGGAGGCAGACAGGTTTTTCTCCGGGTGCTCCGGTTTCCCTGTCAAAATTTCATTCCAGCAGCACTCTCCACTGTCATTCATTTAATCATTGCCCCAGAGGAGTGCGTCAGGCCTCGGCAGCCGGCACGGTTCATATCCTCGCCGCTGACCCGGTCGGAGACTGGAAGCAGGCTGTGGATTCTCTTTATTTTTTCTGATAATGTGGTTAACAATAAGAGTTCTTAGGATGTTCTAGATGGACCACTAACACGCAGTGTGTATTGTACCCGATTGAGTGTCTCTAGGCCTAAATAATAATAATAATAATAATAATAATAATAATAATAATAGTAATAATAATAATAATAATCTCGGGTGCTGTACGTTCGTTAGGTGATCACTAATGGCCTAGGTCAACAGGAAACAGTTTCGCTAAAGCTACTAAAATGGCGTACACTAGTTAACTGGAAAAATCTAATTTATTCAACTAAAATTCCGGTCAGAAAGTTCATTGACTCAAAAAGAACAAATATAAATGCAACAGCAAAACAAATTACAGTACGTTACAAATTTAACCCCAAAGAAAATCAAACAAAAGCAAACAATTAAATTTAAAATAACGAAATCAAATAAATAAACAAAACACGGTTCTCCCAGAGCTCATCATCGGCCTCAATACAGCCTAAAATAAAACGCAATAAAATACATGAATTTAATCCAGCTGTGAGCAAGCAAAAATTTACACCACCACGTTAACAGCTGACTGCCAGGGGTGGCAAAAATACTACGGTGAATGTCAAATGCTACGACAAATTCAGGGTCTCAAACAAAATGCAGTTGCCCTTAAAATACTTAAATAAAATGGTCTGATTCCTCATACTGGCACACACATCTGTGAATATACTTGGACATATTGAACCCGCTGAGCTAAGGTTCATGTGATATTTTTTTATAACAGCACATTTATGATGGGATGTAGTACCTTTGAACACACCCAGAAAGCCACGTGGAGCTGAGATCTCACGCTACACTCTTTGAAGTAGCGGTGAATTGCACTTTTGACTTTGGTGAAGTCTGCTAATTATTTATCTGAGGTCTTATTAATTAATTTTATCTTTCCATGAGACTCAGAATATTCCATTTCGTCATGCTGCATTATTAAAACATTATGGAGAATGTTTATTTCGCTTAAGGTAAGGTAATACCCTTGCAGATACGCAAACAGGAATGTAAGTAGTCGCTCAACGACTTCGGTTTGACGACCTACTTCCTAGAGGAACTCAGTGCCTTGCACTACGTCTGGAGAATCCGCCCCGTGTAGGCGTGAAATTGCATCCGTCCTATAAGACGTAGAAAATATCCGCTGTTTAGCGTGGAAGTTATTATCAGGTGCCATCGTGCACGAATATACTGCAAATCACTGTTATTTATGCACAGTGAGCAACAAGAAGCATATTGGGAAATAATTGGCAAGTATAGTGAATTTTATGACATTACCGTAACACCACATTTTTGTACCCACGTGTTTGTGGAGGGCCGAGTGCCTGGTGAAAAATATAGAGGTAAACGTGTTAGAACTACTTTGAATAAGTATGATTATGAAAGGATAATATATTTGAATTGCCTCAGTGAATTTTTCAATTCCAAAACGACGCACATTTCACGGATGCTACGTGATGTAAAAGTGGCGTCAGCACACGTGAAGAACCACAGAACAGTGCTTGCCCACGTATTAATTCATATCTGCGAAGTAAAGGCTGTGTTATCTATTGCAATTAAAGCCTGTAACATTTACTACGAACATTGTGATTTTGAAGTGAAGGAATGAACTACTACACGATTTACTCCATCACCCACGTGATCAGACTATTCTACACCATGTTTGAGACCGACATCATGGGCTAATACCATCATGGTATGAGGGTGATGTTTCTATTGGAACCAGCATTATGGTGGAACTTCCAGAACAGCGAACGAGGAGGAAGGAAACCAGGATGCCATTCCCAGGCAGATCCAGTACATCCACGAGGTTATCGACAGGGACAGATCGAACCCTGGTCTTTGGAGGAGTCCAGATGGGAATCCTGATGAGGACGATACCGTTCCGGAGAGCCAGGGATGAATTTGTACAACCCTTGTCGTTGAACAGAGGGCTGAGTGAGAGCTCTTCCATTTCGTGAGTTTTTGTACACCCTTTCCCGTTCTAGTTTCTGGTGGTATAGTAGGTTTAATGCAGTTTTTGAACCAACCGAACTCAGTGTCAGCCATTTTTATAGGTAGGGAATGTAACTAGTCTAATTAGATGTCATTTATTTCAGTTAGAGTGAGACACCCTTGGGTCAGACATTTTGGTCAACCCTGGTGCAGCTTAATGAACGTCGTAGAACGTCAATGCCTATCTTTTGCTAAATGTGACCGTAGTCATTTGAGGCTACTTTGTTTAACCCTATTTGGGGTGATTTTTCAAGTCTTTGCTGACTTTAGTTATGGCAATCAGATGCCATGGATATTTCTTTAACTGCATTCTTTGCAGCCAGTCTTTGTTACACCCCTGACTTCGTTAGAACAGTCGTATCAGTTAGGTAATCGACTGTAATTACCAGTTTTGTAACTGCATTATATTTCATTTGAAATGAGCTCAGAAGCCATTCTTGGTCAAGTGTGGACCTAATAAGTAGAAGGAATGTTTCGCTGTCTAGCATCGAACCCAGTTCCCAACGAATCATTAAGCAGATCCAGAGTGTGGAATCTGCGTCACAATTATTATTTTGTTAGTGTCATGTGAAGACACGTATTTATTTGATGTTGTACAAGCAACAAACTGAATTATATCTTTGTAAGCAAAGAGCTCCAGCAGTGTCACATTGCTATCATTTAGACGTCTTTGTTTTGAAAGACGGAATTATATTATTGTATTCAGATTTATAGCGTGTTTTTATACACGTATTCTTCGAGGTTTATAACCTATGGTAAAGA
Organism: Meconema thalassinum; assembly: GCA_946902985.2. Classification (NCBI taxonomy): domain Eukaryota; kingdom Metazoa; phylum Arthropoda; class Insecta; order Orthoptera; family Tettigoniidae; genus Meconema; species Meconema thalassinum. The sequence goes on along the minus strand of OX336389.2, from coordinate 247,527,184 downwards.
TTTTATGATGAGGCCAGATGTACAGTTTTTATTTTTGTTTAAATCGCCGGCTTTGATAGTTAGTGTGTTGTGTCAGATGAGCGCAGGAATGTTGTAGCCTGCCAGCGACATAAACTGGTTTGTGACCCAGTGCCCTTGAGAGCACGATTGTATTGTGAGACAGAATTACTTTAACAAGAGACAGAATGCGTGTTGTATTCGCTTTTCCTTTCATTGCAATTTAGCTCATGGAACCCAGTGTCCATTCTTGTATCTGATCACATGTTTTTATAGATTGTTTTTTGTTAGTTAAACGCACTGTTGCGTGTACCGTCGTTTGACGTGTACAGTTATGTCAGGTTTTCTATAGCATGTTGTAGGCTACCCTGTTATAGGAGGAATTTATTGTATAAAGGTAATTTGTGTGTACCTTGTCCGGGATTGTTCCCGTTGACCAGATGTTATTGGAGGGTTACTGAGTGTGCAGGTCCATCCCAGAGTTATTGAACGCGAGCTGTGCGCCGCTGGTAACTTGTGTTATTGTGTGTCCGAGTTGTTATTGCTCGTTGATTATATTCCGACTTTTGAGTCGAGGCTTTTTGGTGGAGATTGATCTCAGTGGAGACACTCCGTGCCCAGGCTATTGTCAGTATTATTCGCCATAAACCAACGATAAACCTAAACCGACATCTTAATAATAAAACGCATAATTTTGGTAAAACAAAATCTAACTAACGAATTCTTTCTATCTAACTTTGTTCTTTTGCATTTGGAACCTGCTGACATGGCCGTGCAGATGAAGGTATTTCCATTCGAGGGAATGACTAGGACAGCTGATACTTTTGAAGCGACCTGAAGCATGCTCGAACCTTGAGTTCGTAGCTTGTGGAGCGCAGGCCATGCGATGTTAGACGTAGTCTTTACTACGCAGTCGTCACCGTAACTACACACTTTAGATGACTATGGCTTACAAAGAGTAAACCAAGGTGCAGGCAGGCATTTTAATAAAACTATTGTCTCTTTCACTACTTATTTATGATGTACAAGTGTATGAATCCTACATGTTACCTTATTGTGTGCTGTTAGCACGTAGTTTCTAAGAATAATTAAATGTTTTTTTTTACATGGCTGTTCACTTAGCTTTCAATGTAATTGTTTTCTGTTACGGACGTCATCGCCGTAAATTTTGTTATTAATTGATAGGACGTAGCTAGATGAATTAACGTTAAATGCAAATGTGGAGATGGTATCATCCTAACTTAGATTTGTTTTGCTACCCTGTTAAATGTAAATTCTGATATTAGCTTGATCTTGTAACTTGACCTAGGGATTTGCGTCGTACCATTTTCCTAGCGTTGCTGTTGTTGCTTTATTATTGTGAGATAGATCTTTCGCGAGGGTTTTCCGTAACTTCTCATGTAGGGACCTGGTCTTTATTTTTGTTTGTTTATTAGCTTGCGGACTAGCCTATCGAAACCCTCCGAACTAGGATAGGGGCTTGTGAATTTTTACAATAAATTTTCACGGTGTTTTACATAAGTCTGGATGTTTATTTTCTCAGTCTAGTTTTTAAGGTGAACCTTTCCTTAGGCAGTCTATGACCATCGTCACCATGTACCACGATCCCTGTGGACTACAGTTTCTCGTGCCGCTTTGGCCTGTTTGGAAGTTCACCTGATCCTCACGGCAATTATATGTCCGACGGATGAGATGTTAGGGAAGTCATTCCGGTTGTTGGCTATCCTGACAGCTCCACCGACGGTCTCAATATTGTGAGAGTATTCTTTCTGATAGGCATCTGACATTTGGTCGTTCAGCCTATCGGGTAGACAATAATATAGAAATATCGGGGCAAACGAGATAACAGAATTTAACAGGGGCGTAACTACACAAAATACAACACAAAAACATTCTGGGTTCGAACCAGAAATTTACACTAAGAAAATAGCCCAACAAAATGGCTCACATAAACAGTGAAAATGCCAGCATGCTTAACTACAATAAACAAACCCCCTCTCCTGTCTGAAATCTACCTTCATTCTTCTAAACGACCTTGACCAACCAGCCGGGGAGACACTCCCCATGGGTAGCGAGTACGCTTCCTCAAAACAGCTGGGACAGATAACTTCACATTCTAAAAAAGTGGTCTCTTACTAATAACGCCTTAGTGGCAATGCTACGATTTGTGACATTTGCAGGGTGTTAAATAAATTTTACATCAGACCACGGTTGCGCATCGGAAACCAGTGACGTCAGCACTCGTCCAGCCTGTGGGAAAAAGTACACATCGCGCGTGTGTGTGTACACAAAACAAACACGATGAACCAAAACGTACTGTGCGTACATAGTAATTACTTCGGACTATGCTGTCCGGAAACACTTACCTCGGAATACCATCCAGAAACACTTACATCAGAAATACAATCCGGAAACTCTCTCATCGGAAATACAATCCGGAAACACTTACCTGGGACTACCATCTGGAAAAACTTACATCGAAAATACAATCCGAGAACACTTATGGGGCTCAAATTACGGCCGGTATGCACACATATACAACCTCGCAGCTCCTTGCCGGAAAAAAATGGAAGCACACACACACATAAAAAAATATAAATGACGGACATCGTCCTGCCTGCTGCTCCTGGAAATTCACTGGTTATTTCGCAACCGGTCTGGGTAAAGAAAATGGGCATGGGTCACTCACATCCTCACCTACAATCCATAAGGTGGCAAAACAGGTCCAATCTGTCTGGGCGGTAAAAAATGTCACAGGAAAAATGTCTTACCCTCTCCACTTGTCAGGTCGTAAACGTAACTTACACCTCATCTTACATGAATATATAGCCACAACAAGTCCAACCTATACACACGGCCATTTAACTTATGATGTCTTTGGCGAATAGAAATTACAGTCACTTCCATCATCCACCAACAAACATGCATTACACTTAAGGACTGACGGACAAAACAAAATAAAAAGCACTGGCATGCTGATTTAAAAAAAAAAAAACAAGTCGCCCCCGTCTAAACGAATAATTGACATCAAAAGTCAAAACAAAGCTAATCCTACTCTACAAATATCTCGTCCCCTTTTCTACATTACGTCCCCAAATATGAAAAGTTTAATACTCATCACTTGTTCCTGGAGCAGACAGGCCCATGATGGCTGCTGGGCCGCCGCTTTGACACCCTGACGTAAGGCCCTCAGCCCATCCTCAATCCGGCGTCCCTCAACTGGCTCATCATACAACACGATGACATACACACAAATACACTGTTGACACTAATCGATGCCCTTATTTTACACAACCTATCACCCAAAAAAAAAAAACTTTTTACACTTGTATTCTCGGGCTTCATTCGCCGCGAAGCGTTGTGCTATGTGGCTGGCGGTTTACTGCGAATCGGGCTCGTGGATCCTCATTAGGCCGACATACACCTAACCCGTACAGTCCTAGATTGGTGTTTTTCTACGAGTTCCTAGGCCATCAACACAAGATGAATACAGGCCTATAGGGTCAGCGATCTCGCTTGCAACTCGTTAGCTCATCACAATGTTCCCTGCTCAAGTCCCGAATGCGCTGATGGCGCCCGCGTGCTTTCAGCTGCGTGCGGCGTGGCGTTACGTTTTTTTAATGGACGTGGGTGGGAACCCCGTCTGGATAGATCTGTATAAAATAATGTTTTCCTTCGATAACTATCGTGACCGCTGTGGATCTTTAGCCACAAATTGAATGATTGGCGGTAATGTTTATCACACTAAAATGTTTCTCACTCGGCTACGCGAGTAGTTAGGTCCGACACGGGACTTGTCGAAAAATCGCTACATCAAAATTCCGAGCAGCGTGGACCCTGTCCTGCGTGGCTGCGAACTGACTTTATGCAAAGTTTATCATACTAAAATGTTTCTCACCCGGCTACGCGAGTAGTTAGGACCGACACGGGACTTGTTGAAAGATCGCTCCACAAAAACTCCCGAGTAGCGTGGATTCTGTCCTGCGTGGCCGCGAACTTACTGACTAGTGTCCGCGCTCAGTCCCCTATATTCACCCTCAACTCTGGAACAATGGACTTATCACCTCTGTCAAGTGCGCTCCCATGGCAGTCGTCACACGGCAATACATTTATGTTCAGCTTGTAGGTCTAGATGAGGACGGCAATATTCGTATGATTAATTTCGAAATCGATCAGTGGGAACGTCTTGAAATCAAATAGCGTAATGATGCTACAGGACAGATCCTCGCTTCGCGCCATGTCTTGAGTGTCGTGGAGGGGGGGATACTCCTCCGCGCCTAGCTCAGTAATATCCCTGTAACTCTGACAATTTTTGGACTTGGGCCATGATCAAAATTCTGAAATGCATTTCTCGGCTTCTTCTCAGATCGGACCTTTTCTTATTCAATTATTCCATATGCGGATCTCGAATTAGCATCTCGGTGATACTTTACATTGTCTGATTCCGAGAACTCTAGTACTGGAGGATTATTGAGGCTTGGCTATCGTAAATCCAGCCCTTCACTCGCACAATAAGTGAGTTGGCTAAACAATAGCCGCTCTGGTCCACGAGCTTCTCGGAAATACGAGCCTTATCCTGCCAGGCTCGTTATTATCATCCTTCTCGTATGCTAAATCTCCGTGTTTTTCTTCGTGCTATTGGCAACAGAGTTATTATTATTCTTAACATCGTATTGGATTGGCAACGTCGATGTCGTATTTATATATTTCGATTCAGGCACTATCATATTCCTTGTATATGGCTCCACCAAAATTTCGGCACTGAGAACACCGCAAATTATGCGGGCTCAGTATGCGATCTATCCTGTGGTCACAGTATGTATACCCCATATTATTCCCGTTTTCAACGGGGTCGGAGATGAGATGCGATGAAATTCTACGGTGTATCTGGCAGATGATTTTTACGGCCAGATGCCCTTCCTGACGCCAACCTAATGAGAGGAGTTAATAGGAATTGAAATGAATGAATGTGAATTAAACAGGGCAATATGTGGAAGGAAGTGGCCGTGGCCTGTCAGAACGTACCCTCCCAGCATTTGCCTCGAGTTGAAAATGGGGAAACCACGGAAAGCCATTTCAAGGACGGCCGACGTCCGCAGAGAGTCCGCAGAGATCTTGGCCCTATGACCTAGTACTGTGCTTTAGCGAGCGTAGCTACTGCTGTCGGTTGGACATTTAACAAGCAGTGAAATGCGATAAACCGAAAGCTGGTAATTTTGCATGTAAGATCATTTTGTATGATTGTCATGAGATAATAACAATGTTATTAGTTCTTTAAACTACTGCGGCTTTTGGAGATGCTGAGGTGCCGTAATTTTGCCCCAAATGCGACTGTGCGAAATATTTCACCGGCATTCTATATCTCCGAAACTATTGCTCATATCACCCTGAAATGGTGTACGGTGATAAACGGCACTACTAGACGTTCACCTATTTGACCTTCAAAAACCTGTTAACTACAAAACGAGCATGGCGGCCAAGTGAATTGTAAATATTTAAATAGACTTTTCTCGCGCTTTAACCTTCCGAACGCAGTGAAGCTTGGTACAGCAAATGACTATACAAATTGCAATAAACTGACATCTACTGTAGTTCAATTGTTTACCTAACCTCAAGATGGCGGCTGTGCGAAATTTTAGAATTAAGTTTCTATACCTTGTGTCCTAATCATGCGATCAAAATAACGTTTAAATAATGAACGTATACAATAATCCACATCTAATAGTACATAACTCTATGGCCTTGATATATATAAATTCAACATGGTGACCACCCGAAATATTTAGACGGTTCCCAATATCTATTAATCTATGACAGCAATCAAACTGAAATCTTGTATGCGTGTAGAGGCTATAACCATGCGTTCACCTATGGGACGTTTAACAACCTGGTGAACACAAATCCAACATGGCGACGATGCGAAATTAACATATTCAAATCAATGTTTCTCGCGATTTAACCATCCAAGCGCAGTGAAACTTGGTATGGTATATGCTAATATAAATTTCAATCCATTCATTCATTCATTCATTCATTTAAATTATTTTCATAACCACAAAATGGTGCCTGAGCGAAATTTTAAAATTTCGTTTCTGTTTCTTGTGTCCTAATCATGCGAATTAATTTTGAATAAAATACCTACTCAATAATATTCATGCAATAGTACATAACTCTAAGACCTGTATATAAAAATTCAACATGGCGACCGTCCAAAATATTTACACGGTTCTCAATATCTACGAATCTATTACAGCAAACTGAAATTTTGTATATTGATAGAGGCAATTAACATAAATAGGATATATCAAAATAGGCTATATAGTTCTTCACGAAACTACTTGTTTAGTTTGCCTGGAGATCTATTATGTCTCTGGAAAGAGGAAAAAGAAGAAAATCATCACAAATCATGTTTTTTGTGGCCATTTTTCCCTTTCAATTGGGATTTAACTTTTAGCTACTTTCATTTCAGCTAAGGTCGCAAGTAGCGCACCTCAGCCATGATATACCGGGTGAATCGGCTGCCTCTAAAAATATTGTTTTATGCAGCCTAAATAGCGCGTGTTATCAGGAAGGTTGATATTTCTCTGCTTGCATCCCGTATGGTACTAATGCACTGCAAGCATATCCCGCAAACGATACTCAACACTAGTGCTTTTCCCTCGTATTAGTCTGTAGTCACATCGAGGGAAAAATAACAGTATTCAGTATCGTTTGCAGGATATGCTTGCAGTGTATTAGTACCATACGGGATGCAAGCAGAGAATTATCGACCTTCCTATCATTATGGGTTAGTTGGGTTGCAGCAAACAATATTGGAAGGGGCTGCTGAATCACCCGGTATAGGCAACAGGCAACTCTTACAGTACTAGACTGTGTAACAAACCTCCGGTGTCATTGTCAATTAGTGACTGGCGTCTCTCGGTCATTTGCTGTTTAGGAAACATAGGACAGTTCCCAACGAGTTTTGGTTTACATGGTTAGACTTACATTGTCATAAAAACTATGTAGAACAGTTATGTTTGGTTCAATTCGTATTTCTGGACGTTACCTGGCAATAATAGTTGTTGTTGATTAATTTAGGGGCTTTGTGACATCGTAGTCCCGTGTACCTGGGTGTGTGTGGAATTGTCTGATAACCTGAGTTATTGTGATGGCTGTATTAGTGTGTGTATTCGACAATCAGATGATTGGGAAGGAGACGAACGTGGCCTTAATTTAGGAACCATTTCGGCATTCGCCTGGACTACAAAAATACTTACAGGATGACTGAGGTGGGAATTGAACCCGTCTCTTAGTTTTGCCTCACGAGGCAAACCAGAATTTAATTTCTTGACAATGCCGGGAATCTTACCCGGGCCTCCGTGGTGACAGCAAAGAGTGCTAGCCGCTACGCAACGAGGCGGAGTGTGATAATAGTGATCAGTATTGAACCACGGAGTTACTGGTAGATTTAAATAAAACAAAGAATATGTATTAAAATTCTTAAATCAATTACATAATTCATCTACGCCCGTAGAATAACAACAGTGTAATAACTGGCCCTGATCCAGTTATGGAACTGATAAGGCAAATTGTAGTACACAAAATACTTGTTTTACACAAATTTGATATGTTTTACTCTTTGGCAGAGTGAATGAATGAGGCTGCGTGGTGGCGCAGCGGTCGATCTATTCGCCTCTCACCAAGGTGGACCACGTTCGATTCCCGGTCAATGCATGTGAGATTTTCGAAGTGAAATGCCATGTCCTGAATTAAGTGCTGAATGAGCAGAAATGGTCAGGAAACTGAATGAACATTGTAAATTCATTAAATTGTAGAAGGATATAATATGATCACAGGTTCGTATCCTGGCGCAGTCAGCTGGCATTTGAGGGTGCGCAAATGCGAGGGAGCCGTGTCAGTAGATTTACTGACACATTAAAGATCCCCTTCGGGGGAAAATTCTGGCATCCCGGAGTCTCTAAAAGCCAGATTAGTAAACCAATTACATTATTTATTAATACGATCACACATCACCAGCAGTGTCAGATAGGGAATCACACCACATACATACACATCACTATTGCATCGTCCACAGTGCAGTTAGTCCATATGCAGGATATTCTCTGCTGTGGTTACATCTTGGTTCGAGCATTGTGCACTGTCTCCATTGAAGATACTTTCTGCTTATGACAGATGACGGGACACACAATACATTGCTATTTACAGAGCGCTATTCACTTTCTGTGCGTCATGGAGAACTTTCTGTCTGTTATAAAATAGCAAAGATTCTCGTATGTTATTATGACGTACAGAATGACCTTCATTAAGACAAATGTTTTGTATTAGTACATTGAACCTTACTTTTTCAACGTCATCAGTTTCAATAAGAACTCTTGGGTATTGTTTAGAGAATACGTCCTTAAACTTCGCCTGTGCACACATTGGATTGGATCCGCTTCGTTGCGTAGTGCCTAAAATTCTTGGCTGTCACCGTGGAGGCCCGGGTTCGATTCCCGGCTCCTCCAAGAAATTCAATTCCGGTTTGAGGGCTGTAACAAGGTACATGCAGCCTCGTGAGGCAAAACTGAGAAGAGGTGGGTGCCATCCTGAAGTGGTTATCCGTGGTATCCCACTTCTACACGCGGCAAATGTCGGGATGGTACCAAAATTAAAACCACGGCCCCTTCCTACCCAAACCCTACCTCAATTACAATTACATACACCAGTACAGATATCACAGCGACACAAGTTATCAGACAAATTCTACACACACCCAAGCACACGTTTGGTTGCACTGTAGTCTGTCCTGCTACTCTCATTTTCAACATCGCTCCCGGATTAGTTGTAAGCACAGGTGTGTCCCCAGGAATGTGGATATTTCCAAGAAGTGAGGATTGAACAAAATCGAGACTTTAGTCTTCAGATCGACAATGAATTCTGGAAATTACCAATTCTCCGCATACATTCTCACTTAACGTTCTGATAATATCCAATACTATACACAAAAATGCATAAAAATTCTTACAAATATGAGAAATATGAGTGCAACCATACGTGTGTTGAGTGATTTTGCGTTATCAAGTGTACTTAAAATATCGAATTTAAAACCATTTACGGCTGCTCATGTCAAACAAATAATTTTGGAATTTTGCGAGGATATTTTTTCTACCAATGGTGGTAATAATGATCATGATAATTGTTGTTTTAAGGGGCCTACAACTAGGTTGTCGGCCCCTACCAATGGTGAAATTCTTTTCAGCAAAATATGTAATTAAGTGAAAGTTTGTGTTTGCATTTCTTTGAGTGTTGAAATTATGTGAGCGACATAAATATGGCCTATATCATTTCATTGAGTAAATTCATTGATAAATTTCATTCGAATTTACAGGAATGTTTGAAGTTTTCGGGTCATTTTATTTTTACAGTCGTTCCATAGCTCATTTTTTAAATACTTTGGGTCATTAAAATCTGGGTACTGTTTATAACAAACATGCTCTCCCTCTGAAGATTCTCATTCATGAAGTGACAGTAATCAAACATATGGGCTCTCTCTAGCCATGTACAGTACAGTACATATCATATAGATACTTTTATTCCTCTCTGTCAAAACCTCAAACAATAGTTACGTTAAGATGGAATGGTAATGACATAAGGTAAGTGTTGTACTTCATGCTTACATTTTGCTCACTAGGGTATTAATTTTAATTTGTCACTTACACCTTATCACTTACATAATAAATGTTGTGTTAATTGTAAGGTCTTAAACATGCAATTTTATAAAAATCCATATTTGTTTATGTATTCATTAATTAATTTAGGAGCAATTAATTAATTAATTAATTAATTAATTAAAATGAATGAATGATTAAATAAACAAATGCATTCATTTATTTATTTATTTATTTATAATTTTTTTATTAATTAATGTTCCATCCAAAAGTGATGTTTGAAGTCTTGTAACTCCACTACATATTTAAAAAAATTAAAATATACGAGCCTTACAGTAGTCGCATATGATGTGTAACATCTTACATGTTGTCCTACTGGTATACTACACTGCTTGGACATTCTTAAAATGTTAATTTACACTCCATTTTCATACTGGTACTATGATGAATGTATAGATTGAATTGGAGGTATGCTACTGTCACATTTGTGGCGCAGCGGTCAAGCTGTTAGTCTCTCACCAAGGTAGACCGGTTTTGATTCCCGGTCAATACATGTGAGATTTCCGAATTGAAATGCCATGTCCTGTGGTTCGCATTCCACGTAAAAGGGAGGTACCGTGGATCATGATCGTGAGATTAACGGACACGCAAAACTACAAGCTTCCTTCCTTTTACATTAATAATTCATAATAACAAAGTGGCACACAACGTCGACAGTTCTCTCAAATACTGTGAGCACATTCCTCAGTAACTATAACATTCATTATTCTCAAGGCTCTCATACAGTTCGTCGTAAACAATCAAAACATGGCTTCCTACAATCATGAAATGACTTAGTCTCACATATGATGAAAATACAGCTTTTATTCCACTCATATAACAACATTCTGTTATGCATTTAATATTTGACTACTCACCCACAGCTTGACAATAATGCCGCTTACTTAAATGTCATTTGTCGTCTTTGTCCTACCCCATGTGATATTCAACCTTGAACGTGAAGCATCATTTACTGCTCAATGACAAATGAAAGTCGGTGAAACATTTGCCACTGTGCTCGTCAAACCAGTGCCTGCTAAATGCACTGCCTACTGTATTGCCATAACATTCTCGCGCTACAGAGCACACACAGCCTTGTTTCCAATACACACATTTTCAATTGTACATCCAGCTGGCAGTGCGTCTTCACTTTCAGTAGAGAGGCAGGGAGGGTTCTGCTTCAAATACCGTTATTTATGCAAATGAGGGGGGCGTGGCAAGGTCAATGACCTTGAGGTAGGTCATGGTCAATGACCTTGAGGTAGGTCATTGACCCCCAAGGTCGCCGGGACCCCGGAAGGTAAACAAACCTTGGAGGGTCCAGGAACCGGTTTGAGGGGGTGTGGGTGGAGGGGGAGGAGTGGGGGTGGGGAGGGAGGGTGGGGGAGGTAGGGGGAGGGAAGGGTGGGGTGGGGGACGAGGGGGAAGGATGGAAGAGGCTCTGCACGAGACCCTCCTCGACCCAGTCTCTCTCTTGGACTGAGCGCCTTCTCTGATATTATCCTGGGCTATATAGCTTTGCTTTGAGCCCGATGAGATCCGAGTGTTGCCGAAGGTTTCCGAATCTTTGTCGGTGAATGAATCGTCAGATTTGAACGGTCAACTGGCGTGTGTGTGACGTCACAGCAGATTACGGGATGTGAGGTAGGTCATGGACGGGAGTGTTTTGAATGGAAAACATGAATGGCGGTGGATGGCGGCGGTTGTTGAACCCTGACGTGCTAGGTTGGCGGGTAAACAAACGTGAATGAAGATGAAACTGTGAATGGAGGTTGGGACGTCACAGGCAGAATGTAGTGTAGGTCATGGATGGGATTGTTTTTTTTCTAATACTTAACGGTAAACAAATTGTTAATGGGTGGGGGATACAAAACGCATGGCATGTCGGTTCAGCCAGCTCGACATGAAATAAAAACAAGATGGTGTAATGTCTATTGATGACATTGGAATATTCCATCTAGTTGTGAAGATATGAACTGTGCCGACTGTCGAAGCCTATCGCACTCCTCTGAGTCAGCGATTGAATAAATGACTGATAAAATTAAATGATGGTGGAGAGTGTTGGTAGAATGAAAGTTTGTTTGGAAAACTAGGGTACCCGGAGAAAAACCAGTCTGCTTCTGTTTTGTCCAGCACAGATTTTACATGGAGTAACTGGGATTTGAAACACAGACCCAGCGGTGAGAGGTTGGCATGCTTCTCCCTAAGCCATGGAGGCATAATCACAGAGACCTAGTGCAGCCGAAGGATTTTCATTTATGCTGACTTGGGAGATTTGAATTTATGTGTTATGGAGCTGAGGATATGGAAGGCGTGCTAGATGGTTAATGGACATGGATGGGTGTTAGAATGAATAATCTGATTTGAACGGTCAACCGATGTGTGATGTCACAGGAGTGAATTTCTGAGATTGACACATGACATGTTGGCTCGCTCAGCTTCATATAAAAAAAATGGGAATGATAGACAAATAAATCAATCAAAACAAGAATATTTTTTATTATTATTTTTTTTTCTTTTTTGTTACATTTATTTTTTTATTTTTTGTGGCTTCTTCTTCCTCTTCCTCTTCATTTGCACTGTCATTTTCATTTTCACTTTCGTTTTCTGCCTCGGCCTCCATCATTAACATCATCTGCATGAAAAACTCTGCGATGACGCGGTCATTCGAAAAACTATAAAATAGAAAAAATGTCTATCAATGTCATTAGAATACCCAATCTAGCGGCGAGGATATAAACTGTCTTGATGTTTGTGTCAGGGAAAATTAAAGTACACAGAAGAAAACCTCCTAAGTTATGGAGGCATACTCCTTGCACTTCTCTGCATCAATGATTAAATGACAGGCAGAAGGTAGGAAATAATGGGAAAAGAAGACTGGCCTCTTGCAGAAGGAGGGAATCAGAAAAGATGTGGCAAGGGCCTTGGATACTCTAATACTGTTGGAGTTGGAAGAGAACAAGAGTTGACCAAGCGAGGTTGATAGGAAAGAAGACAGAGAGGAGCTTGACACAAGTAAGTGGAAGCAATGCTGAACTCGGCTGTCACCTCTGTAGTTGTAAAATCCGCGTTCTGCTATATGTAAGCTTTTGGAAGCTGAGTTTAAAAAATGTTTTGCAAGAAGAGAATAATACTGTTAATTTTGTTATCCTTAATTCAACCTTCTTGATTACTCATGCTTCAAAGATCCTGTCCAGAATGATTTACAAGAGGATTGAAAGCCAAATAGAAACAGAGTTGGGTGAAGATCAGTTTGGTTTCAGGAGAAATGTAGGAACAAGGGAAGCTGTACTAAGTCTTAGGCTGATTTTAGAAGATAGAATAAGGAAAGACAAGAGAACGTTCATGGCTTTTGTAGATTTAGAAAATGCTTTTGATAAAGTTGATTGGACTAAATTGTTTGACATTTTGAAATCATAAATCAGAAACCTCTATGGAGATCAAATTGACAGGTGAAAAGCTGAAGGAAGTAGGAGACTTCTGTTACTTAGGAAGCAGAATAACCAGTGATGGACGAAGCAAGTAGGTTGGCTCAGACAAAGAAAGCATTTCTACAAAAAAAGGAATCTGCTGACATCGAATATAGATTTAGGTAGGAAGTCATTTTTGAAAGCCTTTGTCTGGAGCGTGGCGCTCTATGGAAGTGAAACTTGGACTATTGGTGCAGTAGAAAAGAGGAGAATAGAAGCATTTGAAATGTGGTGTTACAGGAGAATGATGAAGATCAGATGGGTAGATAGGGTTACAAACAAAGAGGTATTAAGACGAGTGGGAGAGGAGAGATGTTTCTGGCGACTGCTAATGAAGAGAAGAGATAGGTTGGTAGGACACATACTAAGACACCCAGGAATAGCAAGCTTAGTTATGGAAGGAAGGGTCGAGGACAAGAACTGTAGGGGTAGACCAAGGTTAGAATATGTTAAACAGATTGCCTCCGATGTAGGGATGTTGGAGCTATGTAGAGATGAAACGATTAGCTCAGGACAGGGAGACATGGAGAGCTGCATCAAACCAGTCAAAAGACTGAAGACTCAAACAACAACAATTCAACTTTTGCGGTACCATACACAGATCTCACATGAAGTAAGTGAGATTTAAACTGCAGATCAACGGTGAGAGCCGGTATACTACTGCTAATTTACATAACAGCCCAACACAATTTTAATGATACTGTCACAATTCTAAGATATTGAAAGCCTGTTTGACATTAGACTGGTATCAAGATTGAGGATGTAGGCTATTAACTTTTATTTTTGTTAAAGCAGTATGTCTTGGCAATAAATTTAACAGGTCTTCAACCGGTAATACAATTTGCATTAAATTACAATAAATTAGTCATGTTTCTTAAGTGGGACTGGGAGAAAAAAAAAAGAAAGTTTTTTTTTCAACTAGTCTGTAGCGCAACATTAGGTCACGGTGCAAGCTCTCTGCTGACCCGGTAGACGCGTGGGTTCGAGCCCCACCGTCGGCCGTCCTTGAAATGGTTTTCCGTGGTTTCCCATTTTCAACACCAGGCAAATGCTGGGACGGTACCTTCTGATAGGCCGCGGCCGATTCCTTCCACATGCAAATGCTGGGACGGTACCTTCTGATAGGCCACGGCCGATTCCTTCCACATTTTTGCCCAGTTTCATCTTCAGCCACTCCATACCGACGCGCAGCTCGCCCACGGACGTCGAATAGAAAGACCTGCACTCCACACGACAAAAAAACTAGCCATGAAATTCAATTAAAAGCTTGGTAGGAGGGACTCGGTAGACGCGTGGGTTCGAGTCCCACCGTCGGCCGTCCTTGAAATGGTTTTCCGTGGTTTCCCATTTTCAACACCAGGCAAATGCTGGGACGGTACCTTCTGATAGGCCGCGGCCGATTCCTTCCACATGCAAATGCTGGGACGGTACCTTCTGATAGGCCACGGCCGATTCCTTCCACATTTTTGCCCAGTTTCATCTTCAGCCACTCCATACCGACGCGCAGCTCGCCCACGGACGTCGAATAGAAAGACCTGCACTCGGCCTCTGAGTAGGTCACACGACAAAAAAACTAGCTATGAAATTCAATTAAAAGCTTGTCAGGACGGACTCGGTAGACGCGTGGGTTCAAGCCCCACCGTCGGCCGTCCTTGAAATGGTTTTCCGTGGTTTCCCATTTTCAACACCAGGCAAATGCTGGGACGGTACCTTCTGATAGGCCGCGGCCGATTCCTTCCACATGCAAATGCTGGGACGGTACCTTCTGATAGGCCACGGCCGATTCCTTCCACATTTTTGCCCAGTTTCATCTTCAGCCACTCCATACCGACGCGCAGCTCGCCCACGGACGTCGAATAGAAAGACCTGCACTCGGCCTCTGAGTAGGTCACACGACAAAAAAAACTAGCTATGAAATTCAATTAAAAGCTTGTCAGGACGGACTCGGTAGACGCGTGGGTTCAAGCCCCACCGTCGGCCGTCCTTGAAATGGTTTTCCGTGGTTTCCCATTTTCAACACCAGGCAAATGCTGGGACGGTACCTTCTGATAGGCCGCGGCCGATTCCTTCCACATGCAAATGCTGGGACGGTACCTTCTGATAGGCCACGGCTGATTCCTTCCACATTTTTGCCCAGTTTCATCTTCATATACTCCATAGCGACGCGCAGGTCACCCACGGACGTCGAATAGAAAGACCTGCACTCGGCCTCTGAGTAGGTCACACGACAAAAAAAACTAGCTATGAAATTCAATTAAAAGCTTGTCAGGACGAACTCGGTAGACGCGTGGGTTCAAGCCCCACCGTCAGCCGTCCTTGAAATGGTTTTCCGTGGTTTCCCATTTTCAACACCAGGCAAATGCTGGGACGGTACCTTCTGATAGGCCGCGGCCGATTCCTTCCACATGCAAATGCTGGGACGGTACCTTCTGATAGGCCACGGCCGATTCCTTCCACATTTTTGCCCAGTTTCATCTTCATATACTCCATAGCGACGCGCAGGTCACCCACGGACGTCGAATAGAAAGACCTGCACTCGGCCTCTGAGTAGGTCACACGACAAAAAACTAGCTATGAAATTCAATTAAAAGCTTGTCAGGACGGACTCGGTAGACGCGTGGGTTCAAGCCCCACCGTCGGCCGTCCTTGGGCTACACCCGGCTAAGTATATAAAACCTTAACACCTATCTAAGTGTTCAAAGCTACTTGACCACAATTTGACAAACGCTATTAACATTAACAGCAATAGTGTTAGCCAAGCTTGACATTGCATTTAAACAATAGTGTAATAATTAACTTGACTGTTTATTGCGAGACAAGATACAACTATGTGTTTAGCTGTGTGGCTCAACTATACTGTTCTTGACTGCTGTTAGCCTCTAAACTGGAGGGTCCTGGGTTAGACTTTTGGGAGGTCTGTGGGGATTGTATTTTCTGGTGATTAATTCCCCTGGCTTGGGGACTGGGTGTTTGTATTGTCTTAATTAAAAATATATTCCGGTCCCATGGTTAATTGGTTAGCGTTCTAGGCTTTGATTTAATTTTTTTAGCCTGGTATCAATTTAAAAAAAATGAATATTACTTACATGAAAATGTCTAAAGATGAATCCCAATTTGCGGATTCTTCTTCTTCTTCATCCCCATGATGGGTGTTTTCATGATCCGACATAGCACCAGTGAATGACAATTCTTTGTAAAGTAGCAGGTTCATTTATACTAAATATGGAGGTCATCCAGTTACTGAGAAAGCGGACACTAAATATGGAGGTCATCCAGTTACTGAGAAAGCGGACAAACCGGCGTGTTGCCTCTGATTGTAAGGGTATATAAGCCCTGACATTATTGTTGCTAGCCAGAGAAGTCCACGAGTTGGTAGTATACACATCGCTTTGCTGCAAAGATCTTCTATCAGGTAATATTGAACACAGTACCTTTAGTTTCTCTAACTGTCGATGGTTATACAGTTGACCTTAAATATTTATCAAGTGGATAATAATAATATCAAATGGGTATATAAAACTATTATTGCAACTAACAGTCATTACCAGGCTTGACGTCAGTCAAAAGAGATATTACCTTATCTCGCTCTATCCGACTGATTTACTGGGACTGAGCGCTGTTAGAGACTCCTCGTCTTCGCAAATAAGTTTTGTATACACATTTGATGGTTTAGTCTAGAGGTTTGGATGGGGATGCAGGACACACTACTCAAGTGGATATATGAAACTATTATTGCAACTAACAGTCATTACCAGGCTTGACGTCAGTCAAAAGAGATATTACCTTATCTCGCTCTATCCGACTGATTTACTGGGACTGAGCGCTGTTAGAGACTCCTCGTCTTCGCAAATAAGTTTTGTATACACATTTGATGGTTTAGTCTATAGATCAGGGTTTGAGTTAATGTGCTAATAAATAAAGGTGGAGGGTACCTGAACCTTTTTAATAGTTTACCTAAACACTTTATAATTACCTTTCAGAACCAATATGTCTGCTATAACAGTTGCGAATCTCATTGGCAGAGCAACCGGTCTGGAGACTAAACGTTTACAGGACCTGCCAGTTAACGAGTCCTATTTGGTGACAGCTGTTCGCAAAGTAAACACGAAATATGGCAGAAGAATTGTTTGCGAACTAGAAGATTTCGCTGTCTTCTTACCTGCGAGGTTCATGGAACTCAACGACGAAGCTGTAAATGACCTCAACAAAGGAACCATCTACCTTAAATATTTGGGAGTAGAAAATAAAAGATGTTTGGTAGAATTTATTGAAGAATCAAATAAAATTTAAAATTTGTTAATGTTAAAACAGAATTTGCAGAGACAATAAACTTTGTTTGTTTTCATTCTCTGCAAACTGTTCAGTGATTTGCTGTTTTTGTAGTAAATGTAATTACTGTAAGTGTCATGATGTCAGCATCAGAACTTAGTTGGCAGAACGTGGATAGTTGTTTTAATAATAAGTTATGTAGCTTAAAAATTAATAATGATGCTAAATTTTTAGACCCAAATGAATTTTTAAACGCTAGCTACAACATTTTTCAAAATAAAATGCAAGACTGTTTAAGAGAACATGTAGCGTTAAAGATTAACGCTGAGTTATTATGTGATTTTGTTATTTTAAAACAAGGTGTTGAAATAACCAAACCGATTTATTTACATACGAAAATGTGCGAATTGTACCGCACTGATAATATACACAGTTGGTATAGTAAAAACATTGTCGATAAGCTCATGACGCGCTTTGCCGAGTTTCAAGAATTGGAAAGTGGCAAATCGCTGGAAGCTATCAACCATTTTAAAATTAATGTATGCACCTTTGATCCCATAAATAGTGGTTCATCTCATGTCAATTTGCCTAAACAGTTGGAAAACCGTCACGCAGTTATCAATGTGGATAATAATGATGTTTTCTGCTTTGTGTGGTCCTTGGCTGCTGGGTTAAGTCCTGCAACTGAAAATGTTCACAGAATGGGAAAATATCACCAGAAATTTATGGAATTAATGATCAGTCTAAATTTAGCAGACATAGAATTCCCAATGGATCTCAACGCCATTTCTCGTTTTGAATCTAAAAATCTGCTTTACTCCATTAATGTATACGGAGTTGAAGGGGGCAAAGTTATTGGGCCACTCTATGTGACAAAGGAAAAAAAAGAAAAGCATTTTAATTTATTGTACATTGAAGGGGAATTGTGCAACCATTATTGTTATATCAAAGATCTTTCTAGACTAGTTCGTTCACAAGTTACAAAAAAAAAATACGGTACATATATGTGATCGCTGTTTGCAATATTTTACTAGCAATCAAAAGTTGACAGCACATACTATTGATTGCATCACACAACCAGCGGTAAAAATTATATTTCCAGAAAAGGATAAAGCCAGTATGAAATTTCAAAATGTGTCTCGTCAAGAACCGCTTCCATTTACAGTATATGCAGATTTTGAATGTTTAACCACACCCATTGACACATGTAAACCGGATCCAGCACGCCCGTACACTCAACAAGTACAGCAACATGTGCCATTCAGTTGTGCTCTAAACGTGATTTGTTCATATGACCCTTCACTTTCATACTTCAAATCTTATCGCGATGCAAATGCTGCTGCTTGGTTTTTAAATGAATTGGACGCCTTGGCAGATCGGGTGTACAATATCCTGGAAAACCCAATTCCGCTTCAAATGTTGGATGCAGACGAGGTGGCTTTTGCAACAGCAACCACTTGCCACATTTGTCAAAAACCAATAGCACCTTGTGACACACCAGTGAGAGACCATAATCGGTACACTGGCAAATTTAGAGGAGCGGCTCATAGTGTATGTAATTTGGCGTATAAAAGAGCACGCTATATTTCTTGTTTCTTACACAACATGTCTCGGTATGACAGCCATTTAATTATTAAGGAATTTGTTAACCTTGAAAACCAAAAGTTTTCTTTAATTCCACAAAATCATGAAAATTTTATTTCGTTTTCGAAATGGCGAAATGGAATCAGTATACGATTTTTAGATTCGTATAGATTCCTCGCATCATCATTGGATGCGCTTGTTCAAGGGCTTCACCCAAACAATTTGCATTTTGTACGTCAACACTTTACTGATGCCAAACAATTTGAATTATGCATTCGAAAAGGGGTGTTTCCCTATAATTATGTAAACAATTGGGCATGTTTACAGGAAACTGCACTCCCTTCAAAGGACAAATTTTACAATGACTTAACAAAAAGTCATATTTCTGAAGAAGACTATTTACACGCCCAAAAAGTATGGGACGTGTTCAAGATATCAACTTTGGGCGAGTATGCTGATTTATACCTCAAAATTGATACACTACTTTTGACAGACGTGTTTGAACACTTTCGCAAACTGTGTCTTGAAATCTACAATCTAGATCCAGCCCATTACTACACCCTTGCCGGATATAGTTGGGACTGTATGTTGAAGGTGACTGACATAGAACTGGAACTATTAACAGACATCGACATGTTACTCTTTTTTGAACGTGGAATACGTGGTGGTCTTGTTTCGCTTGTGCAAAAGCACGCCAAAGCAAATAATCCATATATGGATACATACAAACCAAACCAACCTACAACATACCTCACCTACCTAGATTGTAACAATTTATACGGATATGCTATGGAAAAACCTCTTCCATATCAAAATTTTCGATGGTTGACTTCAGATGAAGTTTCAAATTTTAATTTAAAAGATGTGTTGAGCAATGACACGCGTGGCTACGTTCTAGAGGTCGACTTATTATATCCCTGTGAGATACACAATGATCATTCTGATCTACCATTTGTGTTGAAAAATTACAACCTCCCAGTTCACGTTCCAACAATAAAAAGTTGCTGGCAACGTTAAATTCAAAAAATCGGTACGTCATACACATTGAAAATTTAATGCAATGTTTGAAACATGGTTTGAAACTGCAATCCATTCACCGCATTATTTGCTTTGACCAAAAACCATGGTTACAACCGTACATGCAATTGAATACTCATCATCGGCAGCACGCCAAGACCACATTTGAATCAAATTTTTATAAATTAATGAACAATGCGTGCTACGGTAAATCAATGGAAAATATTCGAAAGCATAGAACTATTCATTTGGTAAACCACTGGGACGGTCGATATGGCGCACGAAAATATATAGCTATGCCTAATTTCCATTCTGTACGAGTTATTGAAACTGATTTAGTAACCATTGAATTGTCAAAGACAGAAATCATGTATAACAAACCAATTTACTTTGGAATGGTAATACTTGACTTTTCAAAATTTGTAATGTATCAATTTCATTATGAGTTTGCCAAACAAAAGTTTGGAGATGTAAAATTACTGTATATGGATACAGACAGTCTTATTTATCAAACCAATACGATAGATGTTTACTCAGTGATGAGAGAACATCCAAATTACTTTGATACCTCAAACTATGAGGTTAACAATATGTTTGGCATAATTCCCATGAATAAAAAAAAATAGGTCTATTTAAGGATGAGTGCGCCGGTGATGTTATGACAGAATTTGTGGCTTTGGCGCCGAAAATGTACGCATTTTCAACACAAAAGAATAAAGGTCAATGCAAAGCGAAGGGCGTTCTTCGTAGCGTCACACAATTCCTCAATGTTGAGGAATATCGATGTGTACTCTACGCAAACACCTCTCGCTTATACCAGCAAACACGCATTCTTTCAAAGAACCATAATATTTTTACAGTAAATCAAAATAAAACATCGCTGACAGCATATGACAATAAACGTCTGTGGGATGGTGTAAATAGCTTGCCTTTTGGACATTTCCACACCTAGTAAAAAAAAGAACACACTTTCATTTTCAATTCTTTTTATTAAAATTGTATGTTTTTACAAGAAGAAAACTAAACCATATTTTGTGTATACTATGAACTGGTGGACTGACTCTCAAATAAATACTTCACAATATTTGATTCATGTTTATTACTTTGTCCTTTTCCTCACTAATCCACCACCAATCAATAGCTTTGACTTCATCGCTCCTGCTACAATCAAGGCTGCAATCTTCTCACCAATAGAAGCAGTAGATGACATCACACGCTGCATGGCCTTTCTTAGAAGAATGCGGTCTGCAACTCGACGTACTTCTATATTCTTGTTGTTGTAAGCAATGTCATGATCTCTACACGCTGCATCCAATATGTTGATTCCAGAGTTCCCTTGTGCTAGACGTTGGCTTAGTTTAGTTCCAGGTCCACAAAATTGATAGCCAGGAATATGCAGTTCAATGGGAAGTAGATCAATGGCCTTGTTAACTAGACCATGACCAGCAAAGGTCTGGCATATCTTTTTCAAGCGTTGTCTTACTTTTTGGTGCTGGCGATACTGCCGCTGCTGTCTCTTCTTCCTCTTCTTCATCGCAACCATGGAATGATGAAGCAAAGTCTTTACAGGACGGTATATTTGTATGGCCGTGGTACAATTTGATGAGCTGACACGTTCCACACTGTCTAATGGATGGCATTTTAGTAATAGACACTTGCTGGTGATGACTAAAGTCAGTGCATGGTTGTAGTTCACGCAGACCAGGATCTCTGCTCCATTCACTAGGTACACTGTGCCAAATATTTTTCACCGCGTTTGAAGCAACATAAAAAGGAACGCCTTGGGCAAAGCGTTCAATTCCTCATCTGTGAAACTGTCAAGCTTTTTTTTACAGGCAAAAAACTTGACAATAGCTCGCTCTGTGGGGTTTGAGTCCAAACCTTCAATTGCTGCCATATTACTACACGTCCACACTGATCACTGGTATGTCTCACACTGAAGCTGACGTTACAACGCCTTGCACTCAACATGCAAGTTTTGACATGCTCTGCGAGCTAGCCAATCAAAAATCTTCCAAACATTTTGAAGTGTTTTATTTTGTAGAGGTTCATCAGGCACGGACAGGTTGTACAGTGCAGGACATCCCAGATCATGAAGGTCAACAAGTTGACATGTTGAATTAACATACTGACGCAACCATTCCTTTTTTTCACTTCCCTTTACAAATACAAGGTCAGCACCAAACAAGTGAGCTTTCAGAACAAGTGATAGATGCTGGTAAGGAATGTCGCCTTCTTTCCAGACTAGTCCCAAATTGCGTTGCAACCACTCTGTTTGTCTTCTGTCCTCGTCTGACTGCAAATGCAATGGAAACGGTGGTTCAAAGACAAAACTGGTTACTCTTGGTGCCCACATGGTTGTGCAGTCAATAATTCCTACTTCTTTAAATACAAACTTGTTTCCGTTCACCTTGAAACCCTGCACGTCGACAATCAATGTTTTCGGCATGGCGACGGATATCACACCTTCCACCACCGCTGCTTCTTAACAACTAACTGATTGGATAGGAGCGGGAAAATAATATACACACGAAGAATCAATTACACAATTTTATTCATAAAGTTATCAGTACATCGCTTACAATTTTTTATCATAGGATTTGGACCATCCCAATCACAGTGAGAATCTCCTCGATGCATAAAGTGTCTACGACAAGGACGGCAGGCTGCAACATCCGCCGACATACGGAGGTGTAATGGTAGCTTATCCCAATTAAGGTCAATGTCGTGTGCACCGTACGCGGTCAGAAATCCAGCTGGTAAATAGGCAATCAGATGCTGCGGCATTTCACGAAGAAATTGTGCTTTATGGTAGGCGCGTATTGCTAAACTCACCAGGGTGCGATAAATCTCAAATGCTGCATCAGCGTCTCGACTTGTTGAGCAACGATCGCATTTGCAGTCCATACAATCTACCCGCTCTCCAACATGACAAGATGAAGCTTTGGCAACGCCATCGTCCACATTATTTGTTTGATTAGCGATGGGCTTGTTGTTGTAGCCCCTGTCATGAATACCAAACGTAGACATGAATCCATCCGGTAAATAGTGAACCAGATGCGGCGGCATTCTAAGCACAGTATGATTCTTGTGATAGGCAGTTATAGCTTCACTCACTAGGGCGCGATAAATGGTAAACCTTGAATCTTCATCTGAACCTGGTGAATCACTTTCACATTTGCAGACCCACCTCGCAGAGGGGGTTGTGACTTCATCGTAGCTTTCCATGACTGTGAAGGACAATGGAGGAAGACATGCTATTTATACTCTGGTCACCATATTGGACAGCGGTTGATAAAACACTTGCGCCTCGTGAACAATAAGGCAATAGGCTGTTGTTTTTTCTGGAATAACTGTCGATGTTTCAAATTCTAGTCTGATATCAATTGTTGTTTCCTTCATCGACTCCTCCAAATACGAACAGTCCATCACCACCAGAGGCGCCTTGGACTTGAAGTCTTGTGGTGATAATAGCGGACATGCCTCTTTCTGATAATAGGAAGACTGAAAGTTTACAAACATGTCATAGAGCTTACCATATTTGTTCTTGTTAAAGTTTAAATCCATTCCCTCATAGGGAAAGGTAACTCCGTTCAAAAAAAGTCGTATATTTCGTAATTGGATGTGGTCAAATTTTGATGCATCTTTATTCTGTTGATATTTGCGATCTGTTTGAAATCCAACCAGGACGTAGAGTGGCCGCTCTGTATACCGTGAGGTTTTTATAGACCAAGTATGTGTATCGGAGAGTGGTAATACAGGGTATTCATGCAGCTCCCAGCTTCTAAATTGAATGGGTAAAGCTGTATCCTTCTCCACAATCTTGAGCAGACTCAATTTTTTCTGATCTGATAGAGTAACGTGCGGTACTTTCCATAGAATTCGTTGCAGTAGAATTTTTGTATCTATTGGCGCTGTATCAGCTCCCTTTAGCGCATTATAATCACTCCTGTCTCGTACAAGAATCAGATCCTGTCTTGCGTTCACAACAATGCGCTTATGATCCTCTGCAAAGCCTAGTATTAATTTTAGAGGTAAATGTCCAGTAAATGTACCATCATCGTTAATCATCCAGTCGTTGGTTGAGTTGGGACACCAACCAGCCATACAAAAAGCTTTACTCTCTTCGCTTCCATACGAGGGATAAAGTTTCATGACACTTGTTATGCCAACATTTCGAGTAGTATCCACTTCAATACCGTTGATCACGTAGCGAACCTCAGAAAACAAAAAGGCCAAAGCATTGTTGGCCAACTTTGACGTTGTTGGAATGGTACCATCCAATTTGGTGAGTTGCCCTTCAATCTGGATGTAACTTTCATGTGGAAGCGTGTAGATATCTTGTTGGTTAATAGTAATGCGAATCTCATCATTATTATTTAGTCCCTGAGTATACGGTTGGTAGGAATGGTGTTCAATTCTTACAATACACTCCTGTACTTCGACAGGGTTTGTCACGTCTAGAATCGAATTCATGACGTAAGGTGTAACCAAGTTGTTGTAGGATCTGCTTGTTGACACGTGTTAACCTGTACACGCGTTGAGCACAACTAACACCTGCTCTTGACAGCGTTGCCGCTTTATACACTTGTTTCATGCTGGTTTCAAATACAGTTTGTAGGTCACAGGTGTATGAGGGTCTAATCGGATGAGACGTTGGTTTCTATTCACCAGTCTTAAGGTAATATTCCTGATGTTGGTCACACTCACAGGATGATAGAGCACCACCGACGGGTTTTCGCGGATGATATAACCACCAGGTGAAGTAACAATAAAATCATAAAGCGAATGCGAGGGATCTTGATTGGTGTAGACGTCTGTAATAATATTACACGTGACAGATACGTGATGATCTTCAATTATTTTCACCGGTTGGTCAGACTTGTGTATCACGTTCGGTACTAACACTTGTGGTGAATAGCCTAACAATGACCCAATCGAATCTGGTTGAGATTTAAAATCAATCCTAAAAGAAGAAAGAATACTGCAGCGATGTGTCACGATGTTGGCTATGAGTTCAAACTTGCGTGTCCCGTCCAGAAATGCTTTTAGACTAAATTCCTTGGTGAGAGTTGTGTAGATGTGATCGTGAATATCATCTACGGTGTAGCTGCCAGACGGTAGAGTTAACACATAGTCATCGTAGTAGAACTTATCATTGACGTCTTCAATTATGTTGCAGATTCTATTATAGCCTTCAAACGAAACAAGTCCCAGCACGTAGGGTCGTCGTCCCAATTCAATAGGAGGATAAAAGTCAACAGTTACTTCCGCACCTTGTCCGTGCACTGTAAACGTTCTACTTTCTGTTGTCATAATGACCACGTCACCCGCCGTGCTCGGTCTTATATAGAAAAGTCAAACATAGACGACCGCACTGTTGCGTGTTAAAATTTTGCACTCGTTTCACATTATAGTGTATTGTTGCACTGCTTCCAAAATAGCGAACAAGCTCTGTCGGAGGAGGAAGATTTCCAAAACTGTCAAAGTACCACACGGTTCGCCCATGCTTTATGTAGGCCACATAATGCGTTCCCGGTCCATGACTGTCATCCAAATTGACAACTGCACTTTCATGGCTCCGTGGTCGAGACGGTAGTTGGTTGCGCATAAACACGCCTCGAAAGTGGGAGATCTTAAGCTGTTTTGCATATCTTATAACTTCCTCATGCGTCATGGCTCGTTGTGGCAGTGCATCGATTAACCGTTTTTTGGCGACATGTAAATGCCGAGTCCTTTCTTGTAGGGTGCTAGCTTCATGTTCACACCTTTACCGCGCAGTGCTATGGCCTCCATAGTTTTATTATGCCTTTCACTTTCCTTCAACTGTTGCTTCGCCTCCTCAACAGCTTTCACCGTTCGTGCTACCGCACTTGCTCCTCCAAGAAGTGAACCCAGGGCTGCTAGTCCAGCAAACAGTGCAGGTAAAAATCCACCACGTTTCGGCACAGGAATAACTCGGGCACGTTTTCTAAAACGTAGTTTACTTTTGGGATTCGCATGCAATCGTGCTGCTCGGAGTGCTTTCTTAATAGCCAACTCACTATTTGTTTCTCCGCGCGAAGCTTGACGTGCCGCATGAAGAATAGCTTTAAAGCCCCCCTTTCTTGACAACTTCTTCCTCTTCTTCACCACATATCTCTGTTTCACCATCGCGACCAAAGAACAAGACAACCTCACACCGCAAAGTATAGAACACAACTAACGCTCCTCAGGAAGGGAACCTGTAGTTATTTATTCAATGGTGGCTGTATATTCAAGTTCTATATACAGAGGAAAATCGTTCATCGTTTTCTCCGCCTCTTTTTCTTCAGACGAGAGTTTCAAGTGAAAGAATAATTTGTCTCCGGCTTTCACCGGTTGATCAATAAGTGGTTGAACACTACCGTTTAATCGTACCTCTAAATGTTTCAAATCTGGTGCATACTCAATTACACGAATGGCACCATCATACATTAAACGGTAATTGTCATACCCCGAACGTAGTATGTAGGCGAGGTTATTGGGATCTTTTACCGGTTGTTGGTTTACAATGTGAAGCAGAAATATAGAGGGTATTGATTTAATAAAAAGCGATAACCGTTGTTCCAAAAATCGTTTGGTTGTCACGTCGTGAGGTTGCACAGGATCAGCAACTTCTGCTATTCGTCTTCGCTTCATCTGTAGAGCGTTCTCCTTAATTTCCCACACCTTTTCCATTTCAGAGTTTAAAAACCGTTTTGTACAAACATCTTGATCATCTTCAGGATCGGCCACATGCACAAGGCGTGCATTATTTGCTGTATAGCCCTTTGCAGTTAGGGTGGGCACAATACTGAGCACCTGTTTCACCTTGTTATCTACATAGTCCTTTCGAGCAGCGTCCGTGTTGTTTGTTGGAAGAGCCAGCTGAGTGATTCGACGTTGGTGTACGTCATAGTCCTTTGCTTCTGTTAACACCACAGCATTGGTTAACACATAGGCTTTGGTGCACACATCTTGATCGTTCACAGGATCTGCAACGCCTGTAATACGTTTATTCTGAGCCTCATAATCTCCTTTGATACGTCGTAATCGGTAATAATCTACATACTTTTTTGAACATGCGTCCGAGGGTAATACGGGTTCTGTTATATTGGTCAATCGCTTTCCATTAAAGTCGTAATTGCCATCTGTAGTGCGTGACAATACATTAGCATCGACATATCGTTTAGTAGCCGGATCTGTATCATGTTTTGGATCGTTTGTCAAAGCAAATCGTTCATTTGTTTTGAGAGTTCTTCCAAAGGCGTCCATGGTTACACTGGAACTGAAACACCCGTTTGCCTCATGTATATAGAGACCAGCTCTTCCCCTTTCACATTTAGTTGATATGCAGATTATTAAGCAACAACATTCACTTCCGGTGGGAGACTTGGTTTCACACCTCTTCTCAACATCGTCCGAACAACGTCATGGATCACTCTTCCCATCCTCCATTCGCTGTCTCATCGCCGGCCCGTCGGGATGTGGAAAAACCAATCTTCTGCTTACCCTCATCACCTCCTTAAACGGAGTGCGCTTTCAAAATATCTATATTTTTGCCAAATCGCTGTATCAACCGCTGTATGTGTTCTTGGAACAGGTCATGTCAGGTCTGCGCAACATGGGCTACTTCACATTCGCAGCACACGAAGATGTCATTTCTCCAGACAATGTTCGCCCCCATTCGCTTATGATTTTTGACGATGTGGCCACAGAACGACAGGGTATTATTCAGGCTTACTTTAGCATGGGACGTCATAAATATATTGATTGTTTTTATCTCGCTCAAACCTATTCGCGAATACCAAAACAGTTAATTCGTGACAATGCCAACGTGATTGTTCTCTTCCGACAGGATGAGCGCAACATGCATCACGTCTACGATGATCACGTGAACCCAGACATGACCTTTCAAGCCTTTACACAGTTGTGTGCCATGTGTTGGAACGCTCATCACCACAGTTGTCTTGTTATTGATAAGCAGAGCAACATCAACAATGGACGCTACCGCATGGGATTTGACCATTTCATTCGTATTTAAGTAGCTGCATTGCTTTTCTGAACATCATTTGTTCAGATGTCATGGCGACAACAGGGAGTCAATTAAAAAAGCACATAATCCGTGCACGAAATAGCATTCGACAAAAGTTTCGCTATCTAAAACGTGCACATGCCGACAGTGAACTGTTTGTCGAAAAACATTTGAAGTCACCTCTGGAAGCTGTGTTGAAAGGAACATCAAAACCTAGTACACGATCAAAAGAAACACAAACAATTGAAGAGGAGGAGGAAGAAAATGATGAAGAACCTGAGGATGTTTTTTCTCCATTGCTTCCGTCTTCTAGCTCCAAAGAATCACCGCTGCCCCAGTTTTTGAAAACATCAATAATTGCTGAAACACCCACTAGAGCCAAAGAAAAGCAGCCTACTCTTAAAGAAATATTAAATACGCCCGAACAATATGTGCGGTTAAAATCCATTTTACTACAAAATTATGGTGCGTTGGTTACCCCCTTCCTTGAAGATCTTTTTACTAAGAAAACTGATACTACTTATGGTGTTCGCTATGAAAACAATAGATTTCGAATTGGCGATTCACCAATCAAGATAAGTGACAATGTTTTGATTGTTAAAACAGTTCGTTATAAATTGACGCCAGGTCTTTTAGAACTTTTATTTTCACGTACACCTTCTACCGAGGAGTATGATAAAGAAGATCTTGAAAAGTATAAAGACATCTTGATGGCTACAAATGGTTTTAGACGTAATTATAAACGTTCTGAAGCAGTAAATGCTAATAAGAGCTTCAAATATAAAACCATCATATCAAAATTGTTTCCCACCTATGCAAGTGTTCGCCGTGCAAATTCAGCGTCCGGTATCACGTTTAATACTTTGAAACCATTCATCGATTTCGCCTATTGGAACAATCCAAATAAGTTGGTTAAACGTCTGCAACTGTTGCGTGCATCAGAACAGGCTGGTCATACCGGACACGAGGCGGAAGTTTTAGAAATAGAAGAGGAGCTTCGTCATGCTGGCATTATTGTCTAATGAGTCAACGTGTTCATACACCCTCGCCTGTTAAGGCTGGCATTGCTCGCGAGTTGCATAGACCAGCTCGTCGTCTCTACCATCGTCGTCATGTCATCACACGGGGCGTTGACGATCTTTGGCAAGCTGATCTGGTTGAAATGATTCCCTATGCCAAAGCTAACAACGGGGTCAACTATCTGCTCACCGTCATCGACGTTTATTCCAAAATGGCCTTTGTTGAACCTGTTCGGAATAAATCTGCACAACTGGTCACCGCTGCATTCAAGACCATCGTTCAGCGGTCAAGACGACAACCTCGTTTGCTTCAAACAGATCAAGGCAAAGAATTTTTCAACAAGACTTTTTCCGCTTATCTCAAATCACTTGACATCCATCACTATTCCACTTTTAGCAATCTAAAGGCAAGTGTTGTAGAACGTTTCAACCGCACACTCAAGACGCGCATGTGGGAACAATTTACAGCAAGAGGATCCTATCGCTGGCTTGAACTTGTAGGCGACCTGGTGACACGTTACAACAACACTAAACATAGAACCATCAAAATGAAACCACGCCTTGTAACCAAGAACATTGCGC
Organism: Meconema thalassinum; assembly: GCA_946902985.2. Classification (NCBI taxonomy): domain Eukaryota; kingdom Metazoa; phylum Arthropoda; class Insecta; order Orthoptera; family Tettigoniidae; genus Meconema; species Meconema thalassinum. The sequence continues at coordinate 247,497,522 of OX336389.2, read as the reverse complement.
AATTGGATCGCATTCATCACAAAATCAAAACAGTAGATCCGCGACGTCATCAATTACGTATTGGTGATTATGTGCGCATCAGTAAACATAAAACAATCTTCGCCAAAGGATACACACCAAACTGGAGCACAGAAATATTTCGTATTCGCAAGGTAAAACTTTCTAATCCAGTTGTTTATTTACTTGATGACCTCAACAAGCAGCCAATCCAAGGAGGATTCTACATGGAGGAACTGCAAAGGACGCAATATCCCAAGCATTATCTTGTTGAAAAAATTGTACAAAAACGTGGCAATAAACTTTCTGTTAAGTGGCTAGGTTTTAATGCCACATATAATTCATGGATTAATAAATCAGATCTGGTGTACACCTTCTTGTTTTTATTTCATGTCGAGCTGGCCGAGTCAACATGCCATGCGATTTGTATCCTACCCCCACCCTACCATTTACAGGAAATACTACTCCAGATTCATTGACGTTTGTTTACCATTGAGCACATTCAACAACCAGTTCATTCCCCCTCTCTCTCTCAATTCCATTCACTACTCCCGATACCATTGATGTTTGTTTACCATTGAGCGCTTTCAACCCCATCTTGTTTGTCTCTCAGACCCATTCACACCTAACCAACCTACCACGTCAGGGTTCAACAACCGCCGCCATCCACCGCCATTCATGTTTTCCATTCAAAACACTCCCGCCCATGACCTACCTCACATCCCGTAATCTGCTGTGACGTCACACACACCAGTTGACCGTTCAATTCTCTGACGAATCATTCACAACCAAGGATTCGGAAACCTTCGGCAACACTCGGATCTCATCGGGCTCAAAGCAAAGCTATATAGCCCAGGATAATATCAGAGAAGGCGCTCAGTCCAAGAGAGAGACTGGGTCGAGGAGGGTCTCGTGCAGAGCCTCTTCCATCCTTCCCCCTCGTCCCCCACCCCACCCTTCCCTCCCCCTCCCTCCCCCACCCTCCCTCCCCACCCCCACTCCTCCCCCTCCACCCACACCCCCTCAAACCGGTTCCTGGACCCTCCAAGGTTTGTTTACCTTCCGGGGTCCCGGCGACCTTGGGGGTCAATGACCTACCTCAAGGTCATTGACCATGACCTACCTCAAGGTCATTGACCTTGCCACGCCCCCCTCATTTGCATAAATAACGGTATTTGAAGCAGAACCCTCCCTGCCTCTCTACTACTTTCGTCCGATCCACTTCCGTACGACCCACTTCCGCCCGATTCACTTCCGTCCCATTTTTCTGGCAGTGCGTCTTCACTTCCGTCCGATCCACTTCCGTTCGATCCACTTCCGCCCGATTCACTTCCGTCCCCAATTTTCAAAATCACTCCCACAAAACTATCCAGCAACCGAGCGGAAAGATGTTACACATCAAAAGGAAGCTTGTAGTTTAACGTGACCGTTAATCTCGAGATCATGAGCCACGGGACCTCCTTTTTACGTGGAATACGAACCACAGGACATGGCATTTCACTTCGAAAATCTCACATGCAATGGCCGGGAATCGAACCAGGACCGCCTTGGTGAGAGGCATACAGCTAGACCGCTGAGCCACCACGCATCCCCCCCCCCCACGATATATTAGCGGCAAAGGGGACACCAAGAGTCCGCTGACGAGCCAGCCTGGTGTCCTAGGCGAAACCCCACACAAGACACGGCACAAACCTAGACAAATTGCTAAGTTTTATGATATTCTATTTAGACTCAAATGTTCCAAAAACCATGGTCTGCAAATGAGGTACCCTAATTTCGAAACATCATGTACAAATGTATTCAACAACAAAAACAACAAGATCGTCCACGGAAATAAAAATATGATGACATGAAGATAACCGCTAAGTTATTGGCTGTAGTTCATTTAGAGTCTTGGACATAGTTGTCATCAACTTAGGTGTCTGTGGAACTCGTCTGAAAACCAGAGTTATTGTAGTGTCTTTATTAATGTGCGTATTTGTAATTAAGGCTAGGATTCAGAAGGAGGCGCCCGTTCCTTAAGTTAGGAACCATCCCATCATTTGACTAGAGTAGAAGCAAGAAACCACGGAAAACCACTTCTAAGATGGCTGAGGATGGAATCGAACTCACCTTTTCTCAGTTTTTCATCACGAGGCTTAGTGTATCCCGCTTAAACCCTAATACTAGAATTAAATTACTTGACAGGGCCAGGGATCATACTCAGACTTCAGGATTGAAAACCACTGCGCCACGTGGTGGCGAACCGGAGTCTCAAGACGGTGAGAACTACTAATCGGAATGTGCAATTCATCGCGGTCTCTCCTCTCGAAGCAATGTTTGGAGTATCTTAGGAGTTCATCGAATTCATTTATGCACAAGCATTTGTCACTCTAAAAAGAAGCTCGGCTTTTCTATGCAAATAATTCATAGACTGATTGTGAAACTAATGTAAAATACCTGTTAATGGAAGGCAAATCGAGGTCATTACGTGCGCAAGCAGCTATTGCAGTGCCAGAGCATCGGCGGAATATATTTAAATCAAAACAATCTACACTTTACGTTGTTAGAACAAAATCAGGAAATAAAAGAGATTGCAAGGCGATATCATATTAATTCCGAGACGTAGTTCAGGTTACTTCTTAAGAACTTATTCAAGCGTACTTTAAAAGTATGGTTGTTGTTAAATATCTGTAGGGATTGGTACTTTTTGGTCATCATCCCCGTGCACTTCAGTGTGTGTTGAAATTTTGTTTGATAAAAACCTGATAACCTGTGTTTCAATGATGAATGTGGTAGTGTGTGTAATCTTATTAATTAGAGTTAGAGATTGAGGTAGGTGCCCCAGGACTTGGAATAAGGTAGCCAACTATCCCGAAACTTCCCTGGAGGTAGTGCGGACGAACTCGGGGAAAAATCACATTCAGAATAGCCACTGTCAGTGCCGGGATTCGAACCCTTGATCTCCGGACTTGCTGCACCTCCTCATCATGGTCTCGATTCGCGTTTCAACGTGCACAGCTACGCCATAGGGTTACCGAGTTTGGAATATGGCTCATAGCTTGAGTATTAGTACCAAGTGAGGTGATTATAGGCTATATCTCTTATCCAAGCCTCTCTTGCTCGTGCTCATTGGATGAAGGCGCCAACTAACAGCTCAGGGTTTGGCTCCGAACTGACCCCATCACATGACTTCCCTGTCTCATCACGTGATACAGGCTTGCTCTGATGGCTCGTCTAATCTCTCCACCATAATATATTATACCCGGATCGTTCACACGTCCGTGACATTGTTGACATTCTTATTTTGGAAAGAGGAGTTGTTAGTTGAAGAGGTTGAAGGAATGGATGATTTGAATAACGCGTGGAGGAGACTCAAGAGTGCTGAGGGAAGCATACATCGCAGGGGCGAGTGACGCGAGATTATGACGTGGAGCCTGTATACGTCATGAGAAATAATTTTTTAGAATTACCTTAAGGAGAAGAGATGGACGCTTGGAAATTAGCACACTTTTCTGGCTATAACAAGAGGAGGATTTTGAGCTATCAAGCATTAAAATCGGTCCAGTAGAAGCCGAGATACGACATGGAATGTTCTCGAACAATATCTCGCTGAACAATAAAAGGCCACGTTGCTGAGCAGAGAGTCATCATATCTTCAAAGCATTTGCTTATGTTCGGATCTACGCTACGTGAAAGTGACAGTATACACGCCGAGATTCTGACGGTCGGAGGACTTAGTCGTCGTACCAGTGGTCAGCACGAGTTAGTTTTTGTTCAAGTGAACGAACTTAACTTTTGGTAGCGAATGGACTTAGAATATTCACTGACTTTCAGGTCACTTATTCTATAGTCAGGTGATGGTAGTGTCGAAACCATTCACAGAAGTTAGCCTACAGAACGATGTATTTCTTGTGGTGACTATACATCAGGCACTTCGAATTCATCAGGAGAAGTTTATTTCATTTTGTTCGTGTATGCAGCTAATAGGTGTTCCTATCTTAGCGTGCAAACGTAACCGCATTATTGGAACATGAGATTTATTCTCGAATCTACAGGAGTACTGTACCAGTCTATGACTGAGCAACGTTTTGTCATGTTACACGGTACTAGTGATAACGGGAGTTATTTCGAACGGATGACTGCAAACATCATCATGCGCCGCTAAAACTACTCGTAGGACTGGAAGGACATGGAGACGAACGAGGTATTTGGATACGGCAGATGGCCATGGGAAGACACTGTGGGAATAGTGAACACCGCAGGACACGCCCGTCATCTACATCAAGAGTGAAGTAAGACAACCATTTCATGTACTATCCACTAACCAGCAGTATTAGAGAATTCCATATTATTGAACAGTCACGATCAGAAATCAACACACATTTTTCACCATAGCTAGATATTAGCTAGACCTTCGATTGTATTTGTCTGGATGACAAATGGAACTGCTGTCTGAAAATTTATTTTTCGATCTAAGATTTTTGTTAGGACAGGCATTAGTTCATGTTTCGACATGAAATATTTCGATTATTCCAAGGGATATAAATATTTTTCGTTAATTCTGATTATGAGAACAGAAGTAATTGAGGCTTGGATTATTTAAATAATTTGATTTATTTAATAATAATAATAATAATAATAGAGTGTGAAGTGAATAAGTTAATAATAATATAATAATAATAATCGTGAAGTGAATAAGTTAATATTAGGCATAAATAATAACAACACTATTTAAAGTTATAAATAATTAGGGAGTGATAATACCGAACATTAGGAATTAAATTAAATTTTGTTAATTGTTTATTGTGATTAAATAATTAATGCATTAAATAAAAATTAATAGGAGACGTTGATAATAATAATTCACAGATGAGACTTAAATATTTATTTATTTAAAAGAATAGGGCGATAATAATCATTTGACATTGATGATGCTTAAATATTTTTGTGGTGATAATAATAATAATTTGTGGATGAATTAAATTAGTTGGAAGGAATTAAATTAAATAACTTTGTTTGGAAGTTTAAATAAATTTAAATGAGTTTATGGATGAAGAGAATGAAGTATTAGATTTTTGAGCTCAGATTTTCTTTTTTCAAAAGGACTTAAAAAAAAGAAAGAAAAGAAAATATTCAGATAAAAAAGAAGGGAACGGCAGGTATTTAATGCATCAAATAGGGAGAATTCATGTAAATGGGAGGCAAGGAGATATTTACCAGAATTTGACAGAATATTACAAGAAAAAAATATAATATGAAAAAAATATATATATAATAGTAATAATATGATGCTGTGTGCCGAATATTCTGGTGATGATTTTAGTGTGCGTTTGGTGACACTTAAAGTTGTGGAGGCCTAGGGGGTCATCCAAAAGTGGGTTTTATTCCCGTAGTTGTGGGCACAGAAGGATGTGCGGATGTTTGAAGGAGCCTGTGGGCTATATTTATAAAAGAAGGGTTAGGCGATGTGGACCGCCCCATATTCTTGTCAGATTTCACTATTCTGTTAATCCAAATATTAGATAATTTTTTTCTGGATCAACTCAAAATTCAAATGGAATGCCTAAATAAATAGTTGAAGAACTTTAATTTAGATTTGTTGACCCTGACCGAGGAGAAAAAAAATAAGAAGATGAAAAGTGCAAATGAATTAAAATAAATAATTAATGATTTTTATTTTTGAATAACAATAATAATAACATTGGAAATGAGCAATTAAAATATTAATCATGTGAGAGGTTGAGAAAACTTGTTATAAATAAAGTGAAGGGAAAGTTTGAAATTAATTTATTAATAATAATATTTTTTTTATTAAAAAAAATTGTGAGATTATACGAAAAGTTTGGTGATAGAAAATTTTGTTAACATAAAAATTTGGTGAAGAGTTAGATGATTTAATCCGCTGATGGTGGATAGAAATAACAACATTGTTTACAACAATGTTTGTGTAATGTTAATAACGTATGAGAATAATTTAAAATCGTTTATGACATTTAAACAAATGAAAGTGATAAAAGAAGAAAGTTGAATTTTCAAAATATTATGAAAGTTTTTGAACAAATTTTGTTTTTTTGAATTTGAAAATCTTTATGAACAATTATTAACATTCGACTTTATGTCAGTCGAGTATTGATATTGTTATGAAACAACGAATCAGTGATATGATAATTTTCCAAATAAGTTTAATTTTGGAATAACACCGAATGAATCAAGTGACTATTTATTTTGAGAAATTTTTGCTACGAATATTTGATAAAATCAAATTGCAATCATTGTAAAGTGAACTACGAACGTGTAAATAGTAGGGATCACTCAGAACTCTTTATTGAACAGTGATTACCGAGTGTAAATATTCTTTTTGAATTTTTTTATGGATATCAGAATGGACTAAATAATTTTTTCTGATTATCACATCTACGACAATTCTAATAATATTATAGGGACCGTTGATTTCTTATGTGTGATGTGTTTTTATCTTTGTTGAGTGTTTTTACCAGTTGAATCATATTTTTTATTTATAAATAAATTGAGAATTTTAAGGAATGCGCTAGTTCAAAAAAATTTCTCACCATACCTTACTTGTGAATTACCGAGATCAGGGATGCCAGATTAAACCCAAGTATTCACCTAGATAGACCCTGAGGTATATTTTATCGTGCTGATCTGATTTCGGTATTTTACAAAATGTGGTCGTTGGATTACAAAATGTGGTCGTTGGATCTCGGTCCAAATGGGCACAATATATCTCACACCGGGAGTGTGATAGCGCTGTCACGAAGCTGCTTGCCTCCCAACAAGGTAGACCGTGTTCGATTACTGGTTAATGATATAAGATTTTTGAGGTAAAATGTCACGTCTTGTGGCTCAGATTCAACGTCAAAAAAGAATATTGAGAGTCAACTAAATCTACAAGTTTCCTTACTTTGCTTCTCTCACGCCGAGCAATTGTTTTAGTTACTCGCTGTATAAGAGCCCCAAGCCAGATAGTGGACATTTCAGTTCGAGAGACATGCCCTATCACAGCATTTTCTAGAAATGAAATGATAAATAAGTAAAACCACTTTTAAGATGACAGTAAAGAGAATAAGCAATCTTCTAAGATATCCCCATGAAAGTCATCAAGAACATGTCAGCCCTCAAACCAAAATCGAATCCTTGTACTCACGGTATGAGAACTTCAATTGAGCAAGATTTCATTGTCCCTGAGTATCAAACCAAGAACAATTATATCATGGTTGCATTGGACAATGCCCGTTGCTGTACAGTCAGACTTACGAATTTTCAGCCCGTTCATCAGTCAATCAGTCAAATCGTACTCAGCCCCGTCGCTAGCACGCTGCGAACAGATTTCTAGCTGATTGCGGGTGGGTAGGCAACCCATTTTACAGTTCCGTGTTGAATCGGAACAGCCTGTACAATACATTACAGGTTTCCACCTATGGGGCTGATATTAGTAAACTCTTTAATAAAGTACACTTCAACAACAGTATGCTATGAGATATAAATGTTAACGAGATATCACTCTAGCAACTGGATAGCTGACTTGTGTTGCATCATTCATTGTTGTGTGTGTGTCTATGCGGCAAATCAGCTTTTGAGCCTGCCCATATCGTGTGCAAATAGGTTCACGCACGTTGCATTCCTCTCACCATTCCACCTACTGTGAAACAGGGCCGTGTGATTACTGACGAGCAGTCCTAGCCAAGACCCGACAGTCTGTTGGAATCGCGATCTGGCTGAACTTGGCTCATTAAAGTTACCAAGGGACCCCGTGTTTACAGTGAGCCCGCAGCAACTACAGTGAAAGGATGGAATAACACAGGAAGGCTAAAGGATTGATTGTATTGGCTATATTGGATACATAAGGCTTCGATCGCATTGGAGGCACGCTTGTGCAAGTAATTTGGTGGCGAGCGCGTGCGCAAGCGTGCACATATAAATAGGCTTGCCATACGTCCCGGTTTGACCGGGACAGTCCCGGTATTTTCCTCTTGTCCCGGTGTCCCGCCCGATTTTATCAATGTCCCGGAAAACGGCTGTAAGATGTAAAAAGTAATGAATTTATGTGTTTAAGAATCTTTTATGAATCGGTTACTTTGAAATCAAAGATTGACGTTGTTAACTCATTAATTATTTGCTTTTTTTGTTTGACAAAAAACGTTTTTTTGTAATTGTTTTTGTTGTTAGACAAAAAGTTGTAGTTTTTCAAAAAATAATAAGACTTAGTAATTGTTCAATTAAACAATTTTATGAAGTATTTTAAATTGTATTTTATTAACACTTCTTTCTAGATGGTAGACCAGAAAAATAAAAAAAGAATTTTTGCTACATAAAAATATTTTTTTCCTTTTTAAAAGGTGTGTAGAACTAACAATTTAGGATGCCAGATTCCCCCCTCCCTAGGGCGCATGGTGGTTCAGCGGTCTAGCTGTATGCCTCTCACCAAGGCGATCCGGGTTCGATTCCCGGTCAATGCATGTGAGATTTTCGAAGTGAAATGCCATGTCCTGTGGTTCGGATTCCACGTAAAAAAGGAGGTCCCGTGGCTCATGATCTCGATATTAACGGTCATGTTAAACTACAAGCTTCCTTTTTCCCCCCCTCCCGTCACTTGCGAGGCTTAAAAAAAGCATAAAACTCACCATTTTGCTTCTACTGGGGGATATTCCATAGCCCCCAGTAAGGCCATCCCATTTTAATGTGTCCCGGTTTCACTCACCAAAAATATGGCAAGCCTACATATAAACTAAGTCTGTAGGAGAGCGACAGAAACAAGTGGTGACGTGTCCATCGCCGTTCACACTGCCCGCCACAAGCATGTGCACGCTTGCTCAAGCTTGATCCGACTCCACTTCGAAACAAAAATATTTGTTTTGTAGTTGCACGCGTGCGTGATCTCAGTTCCATCGAGGCAGTGACAGTCTAGTGTTGATTTCATGTAATAAGGTTTTTTGACCAAGCATATTAAAACGAGTGTTTTATTTTCCAAACCTGTTATCCAGGTTATTTTCATAAACTATTCACTGAAACTATATTCAATCGGCTATAATTAATACTCTACATTAACGTTTTTGGGAGAGAAAGGCCTACAACATTTTTAATATTGGCAAATTGAATATCATTTTTATATTCATCAAAAGCATATTTTAAAGTAAATACCGTAGTTAATAAATCTTCAAGTTTTACCTCAAAGTCACCATCAGCTTCTCTTCAGGTGATAGGCCTACACACTTTCGGAAATTAGATTGCCTCCTTATTGTATGTGTGATTTTGTCCAGTATACAGTATAGTAGAAAGTGGCTGGTATCATTCTGAAGTATTCAAAAACCTCATCAGGCAGTCTAAGCAAATCGTTGAATATTCGTGCATACCGAGAACAGTTAGACGTAATAAATGAAAAGACTGAGCAATGGGGATTGAAGATAAATGTGGAGAAGAGTAAAACAGTGGTGATGAGTAGAGATAAGAAAGAAGGAAAAGGAGTAATCAAAGTAGGAGATAAGGAATTGGAAGTAGTGAAACACTTCAAATACTTGGGAAGTGAACTGGCTGAAGATGAAAGACTAGATTTGGGAATTAGCAGAAGAATACAACTCGGGAGTCCTTTCTACTAACAGGTACCGCGACTAGTATGGAACAAGGATATACCAATTAAGGCTAAAGAAGTTATGTACAAAGCATATTATGCAGCAGAAACTTGGACAATGACTAAGAGGGATGAGAGCAGTGTACAAGCAGATGAGGTGAGATTCCTGAGAAGTATGGTCCAGAAAACGAGGAGGAACAGAGTGAGAAATGAATATATACGGAAAGTACTGGGAGTACAGAAACTAAAGCAAAACAGATTGAGATAGTTTGGACATGTCAAACGGATGAATGAAGTAAGGCTACCAAGACGAGCACTGGAACGACGGATGTCAGGGAAGAGAGGACGAGGAAGACCAAGAATGTGTTGGATGGACTCGGTGGAGAATAATATTAGGAAACGGAACCTGAATTGGAACACTGCGTAGGAAGAGGAATGGTGGAACGACAGAACAAAGTGTAGAGGAACCATATTTGCCCCCACCCAGTGTCAACTGGAAAAGGGGAAATGAAAATGATGATGATGATGATGACCCTCCATCTTACTCTCTGTCCAAAAAATACTCGTTCACCCTCTCTCCCCTGATTTCCTGCTTATCCAAAAATAGAAACTTTAAAACACCATTTTCCAAAACAATGTCCTTATCGTCTGACATCTCCATTTCGACTGACCTGTTTATAATAATTAAATTGCACCTGCTTGCATTTAGTGTGAGCACATTGCTGTTCACGCCAGCTTGCGCACGCGCGCGCCACCAATTTACTTGCACAAGCATGCCTCCAATGTGATCGAAGCCTAATGCACAATGATTTAAAACATTCACCGAGAATTGCCGACTTTATTCAGGTATACAACGCGTATACAAATCAACCAGCATGGGGTGAGCTTAGCAAACGTATGGAAAAGCCTACTTACATGGGTAGGAGCGATCACCCTTTCAAAGTTAAGGGCCGACCACAGCGAACAAATTATGGTAAATATTATTTCGTAAACCGTGCCATTGATAATTGGAACTCTCTACCTGCCGCAGTCTTAGAGCCTTTTCCCAAACATATAGGTGTGTTTAAGAAAAGACTGACTATTTGTGTAAATACTCCGGTTTAATTGTTAGTGAATTGTTAAGTACAATTATTTATTTATTATGTATATCTAATTTGCCACCGGGGGACACACCCCCAATTGCAAATAAACGAATGAATGAATAAACATAGGCCTAGCGAGTGTGACCGCCGGGAAACCTAGAATGAAAAGTAGCATAATGCCTACTCTTAAAGGAGGGTTTCGAACCTCACGCCCTCAAGGACATTTAATAATTATAATAATCTTATGTATTAAAATAATTGGGAATATTGATTTCACCAAGGTCATTCTTCTGGGCAAGTTGTGTGCCGGCCGTAGTGAGGGAAGGAGCAGTCAAGCCACACGCATGCGGTCAGGGGCCAGATGGCCTGCCCCTCTGCAACTGCACGCGCTGACTGGCTGGCATTTTGTTTCAGCATTCGTTCTTAGACGTTATGAGTGTGGGGAATCCACCTTTCTGTGGAGCAACACGGTTCTTTTAGTAATAATAATGATAAATAGCTTGCTACGGTGGGTGAGTGGTCAACGTGTCGGTCTACTAACCCCAAGCTTGCAGGTTCGCTCCTGGCCGTGGTAAGTGATTTTTGAAAGGCGGAAATAATTACGACACCATGTCATACGATGTTGGCATGTCAAAGAACCCATTTGAATTCAGTAGGCCGTGTTCATAATGGCAAAATTAATCTCGGGAGTTTCCGCCAACACAAAGTTCCTCATTTCTCCACTAGAAAGCGTTATAGTGTTCAAGGAGCTTAGATATCTAACCTCCTTGACTTTCATAGGGCTTTAAGGAACAACGAAATTCGGCATGCAAGCTACCCTTTGGGTGTCAAATAACAAAGCTTACACCCGGCACCCGAGGCCATACGGTATTATTATTATTATTATTATTATTATTATTAATTATTATTATTATTATAATGATAAATGTTCGAGATTCCTAGCTGTGAGGCACATTTAAAATTGCTTTTGTTCCATGTAGGAGCTTGGACATCTTATTCATCAGTTCCGTAGATTTGGGTGTACTGTATGACGAATTTCTCAAATAAACTATATTACTGGTAGTTAAACGTGACTCCCAAACTTTCGGTCATAAGCCACGTGACCTACTATGGAATTCGAACTCCTGGACGTTATTTCACAGGTTCGAAACCCTCTCATGTATTAATCAGGAATCAATCTCGGTTCACTATTGTGAGGGGCAAGCAGCTTAACCACTACACTATCATTCCCCAAACCTGTGTTATTGTCATGGCTGTAGCAGTTCGCAAAATAGTAACTATATTAGGGATTAAGATCGGGGTTGGTGCCCTAGAACTCGAAATTAGATAACATTCCAGTATTTGCCTGAATTGAGAAGAAGGAAACCAGAGGAGAACCACACTTGGAGTGACCGGAATCAGCACCAAGATTGGAAGGAAAAGGAAGTAGCCTTGTAGTTTTACGTGACCGTTAATCATACGATCCTGAGCCACGGGACCTCCTTTTACGTGGAATTCAAACCACAGGACATGGCATTTCACTTTGAAAGTCTCACATGTATTGACCGGGAATCAAACCCGGTCTACCTTGGTGAGAGGCCAACAGCTTGACCGCTGCGCCACCACGCCCCCTAACAAAGATTTGGACCTGGAAACAAAACTATCATTGATTTCTCTCTAGAAAATATTTTATGTTCGACACTGGCGAAATGTAAATATTTATGTCAGAAAACTGTACTATAATGAGGCTCATTATAGTACAAGTTTTCATTATGATACAGTTTCTCCCACCAATCAGAACTCAAGAAACAGTTGTGTGGCCAATTAGGTGAGGATAGCATCGCATCTGCGCTCAGTTCCATGGCCCCCTATTTTAAATTTCACTGCGTGGCGAGTATCATAGTGAGGTATTCCAGGAGGCCATGGTCAAGTACAAGGTATTCTCTGCGTCCCATGCGCTCTTTCAGTACATAAAACTGGTGAAATCTCGACAGATAGACTATTTATGAATATTTATGTTCGAACATAAAATAGTTATAATTATCGTCGAACATAAACAGTCGTATGCAACTCGCTTATAATGGCAATTAAGACACTCGTATGGATACTCGTGTCTTAATTATTGCCATTATAGGCTCGTTGCATAATGTACTAATATTATGCTGCAGTGGATTTTTTTATTTTCAGAACAATACTGAAAACGCCTTTAATCGAAGTGATACTTACTTTATAGTTCCTTATTATTATTTTAAGTAGCCTACCCTACCTTGTGAAAACATGAAACGTTGTCTTTTATTTTAAGGGCAAGATGAAAGTTGCCTGAGATTGCTGACCATCTTCCTTGCCATTATAAATGCAGGGCAGTCCAGGCCGGTCAGGAGCACTCTTTTCGTTCTTTACTTATTTTACACGTCATTCTGTTTATTTCTGGACAAACATCCAGTCCCCGAGCCATAGAAAATTTACTATAGGAGATTGAAATATCCTCAGCCCAACCAGGAATCGAACCCGGGACCCTTCGTTCCTAAGTCTAATATGCTAACCAATATTTATTTTTTTACTTGTTTCTGTTTATATTAGTCTATTTGTTTCCAGTGTTTGGTTTCTTTGTACAGGAAGACGTCACAAACACCAGGTCCTCGAGCCAGAGGGATTACCACAGGAGATTAAATTCGCCATGGCCCGGCCGGGAATCGATCCCGGGATCCTTCGGGCCAAAGCCTCCTAGCATGTTAACATTTTAGCCACGGAGCCGGACAAGTGAGGACGGGACTGGTAACGTCCAGGCATGCCAGCGTGTGTTTTGTAGTCTGTTATCCACACGTAAGGTGAGGTGTGTAGACGAAGTGAAGGGGAGAACTACTTCGGCTATAACCAATATTTCTAAATTGAACAGTGTCTTTAATTTCTTCATATCAATAGTCAAAGCTGGCATTCCTTCACTAAGGCAGTTTGCCAAATCCGACATTCTAAATCAGCTCAATGTACTCGACCTGAGAAGCCGCTTACAATTTACTGACCTGTGATTCCTACATAAAGTTATGAATGGTTACACAAAATGTAACATGCTCTTAAGCTACTTCCCACTGCATGTTCCCTCCCGTTCAACACGTCAGAACCATTTGCACCACATTCCCCGCCCACGACTTGAAGTACAGAAGCGCTCTATATTCCACCGTCTACCTACCCTTAGTAACTCCCTTCCAAACATCGGCATATTCTCTCCCTATAGAACATTCAAACATAACATTAGAAGATCCCTTTCATCCTCGATTCCTACCCCCTCACCATCCTAATCACCCACTACCCCAATCACTCCCTGCATCTTTCCCGAGATTTGTCCCTTGCTGCCATCACTGCCTATTGTTACCTGTTATTGTTGTTATTGTTGTTATTTTTGTTAATATTATTCGAAATTGTTAAAATATTAGTGTAAAAATGACCTATCATGATTGTATCTAATAATTATTAAATAAATAAATAAATAAAAAAGAACTGTTGCCATGACAACAATAAGCCGAGTTGCAATGTACTTACGGACAGCCGCGAGCAAATGGCTTGTCGCAGTGTCCTTGTGTGTCGTGAATTGTCATGGTTTCTATTCCCGTGTATCTATTTCCTTATTCTTTCACAAAGCAGAATTAATGCTACCACATTCTGTTTGCTGGGGACTTTTTTTGTAATTACAGTTCATTGATACTTAATTAATTTCATTCCCATCGTCGTGTTTTAATTTTCGTTTTGTAAGAATGACACCGGTACGTTATCGCGGAAGGCCCAGAATCCATTATCCGCGACAAAGATAAACTTATGAAGATACGCATGTGGTTCCAGGGACGTTTCCTAAGGCGTATTAGGCGCCACAATTCTTACCCGTATAGTTTTTGGATATCTTTAACGATACAGGCAAAGTAGACAAAGAAAGTATTCACGAAGCTTAATTTTCTTCAAGTTGTTTCTTAGAAACAAACACTGTTCGGCTACCTTTTATCACAGTTCGACATTTAATGAACGAGAACCGTCTTGGGAATATCTTATAAAAACCGCATAAAATCGGCCGAATGGTTATCGTGTTATATGCTCATATAGCCCCCAGGGGCTCACATCTAGTGGGACGTGGGTTGGCGACCACGGGACCCCAGCTGAGTCCGGAATTGCTTCCACTTACTTGTGCCGGGCTCCTCTCCGTCTTCATTCCTGTCGACCTCTCTTGGTCAACTCTTGTTCTCTTCCGACCCCAACGGTATTAGGGCACCCGATGCCTAGGGGGTCTCTTTCCTTCCCGCCTTAATTGGCCCTTCTCTCATCTTTCCTGATCCCTCATTCTTCGAGAGATCACCCTTCTTTTTCAAATTACCTTTTGCGAGTATTTTCAATCTGCGTTGAATTGTGTAAGTATTTTCGATCTAAACTCCATTTTGTACTTATTTTCAACCTAAATTCCATTTTGTAAGTATTTTGGAGCGGGAGCTGATATATTGTGAGTATTTTGAATCTAAATTACATTTTGTAAGTATTTTCAATTTCAATTACATGGTGTATATATTTTGAATTTCAATTGCATTTTGTGAGTATTTTGGATCTGATACGGCATTTTCAGTCTACATTGCATTGTGTATTTTCAATTCCAATTGCTTTTTGTAAGTATTTGGAATTTCAACTGCACTTTCTGAGTATTTCGAATCTACATTGCATTTTGTAAGTATTTTGAACCTCAAATACATTCAGTGCGTATTTTTCAATCTAACTTGCTTTTCTGAATATTTTCCAACTAAATTACCTTTTGGAAGTATTTCCCACTACCATTTTGTGAGTCTTTTCAATCTAAGTTCCATTTTTGTATGAATTTTCAATCTACCTTGGTTTTCGTTATGGTTTCAATTTCATTGTCATTTTCGCTATCGCCCAGACCATTAGGGGCCGACAACCTAGATGTTAGGCCCCTTAAAAATACAATTATCATCATCATCATCATCATCATCATCGTATGGCCATACAGTAACGGATGTTGACTTAATCAGGCACAGTGGCAACGCGGTATTTCCCCACGTGCTGGCTTTGACAGCTGTCAGCGTTCTTCTCTCATAACATGCATTAGTTACTGGTGTCTTGAAATCCAAACCAACTTATTTACAGTTATGGACGGGAGCGAAAGTCACTTTTCCAACCTCCGATGTGTGTTTGCTTCATGATGTTATCACATTGTATGTCTACCCTTTATTACTCCCGCTTTCAGCGGGATCGGGGATGGGATGCGAGGAAAGTCTATGTGTCGGACAAATTTTATGGCCGGATGCCCTTCCTGACACCAAACTCATGAGAGGAGTAAATGAGAGATGAAATGAATGAAGGTGAATGAAACTGGGCAAGGATGTGAAAGGAAGCGGCCGTGGCCTGACAGACGGTACCGTCCCAGCATTTGCCTGGAGTTGAAAACCACGGAAATCCATTTCAAGGACGGCCGACAGTGGGGCTCGAACCCACGTCTACCGAGTCCACAGAGAGATTGGTCCCATCGCCTAGCGCTACGCGTTAGCGAGCGTAGCTACCGCTGTTGGTTTGATGATATCACATTAGCCTTGCTTATTAGCCAAGGCGTCTGGCTCTGTGGCTAAATGGTTAGCGCGCTAGTCTTTGGCCCGATGTGGTTCAGGTTCAATTCCCGGCCGAGCCATCAGGGATTTTAATCTTCTGGGGTTAATTCCCGTGGCTCGGGGACTCGATGTATATGCCGTCTTCATCATCACCTCATCCTCATAAGGGTGCACAGGTCAACCAAGGGCGTCACCTAGAAAGACCTGCACTCAGCCTCTCAGGAGGCCACACGATCATCCATTCATTAACCAAGGCCATTTCAGAATCAGAAGATACAGCGTCCCTTAAAATTACATAATAATGATAATTAATCAAGGCAATATACTCAGATTATGCTGTGGGAGCATGGTAGGATGTATCAACATTGGAGTCTGTATGTTCTAATATTGAATCAACTACTAATAGTACATTATGCAACGAGCCTATAATGGCAATAATTAAGACACGAGTATGTTTATAAAGCGAGCGTAGCGAGTTTTATAATTTCCAAACGAGTGTCTTAATTACCATAATAGGCGAGTTGCATACGACTGTTTATGTTCGACGATAATTATAACTTTATTAAATGTTTTAACATACATATTCATAAATATCTGTCGGATTCATTCACTTCAGTTAGTGAACAGAGCGCGCTGGTTTTGCTTACTGAACAGAGCGCATGCGTGTGTCAAAGCTCTTTGGAAGCAGAGACAATTTACATTGATTGGCAATGCTATTGTTTACAGCCTGCATGATGTCTAGTGCCGATCAAGACTAGCATTCACTAATATTGTCACCGAAGTCGTTTGAAAGAAATGCGCTGTGTTTAAATTGGAGTTAGGGATATTAAGGTACCGTGCTATTTCTTGTCTCATATTCGCCAGTTTGCTAAATTCCTAAATTTCTTGCATATTTCATAGAATTTTCCTGTTACCGTAAAGGTTCGTTCTGGTTTAGTCTTTGTAAAAGGAAGATTGTAGTTTAACGTGACCGTTAATCTCGAGATCATAAGCCACGGGACCTCCTTTTTACGTGGAATCCGAACCACAGGATATGGCATTTCACTTTGAAAATCTCACATACATTGACCGGGAATCGATCCCGGTCCGCCGTGGTGAGAGGCCAACAGCTTAACCGCTGCGCCACCACGCCCCCGATTTTGTCTTTGTGTTTGGCATTGTAACTACAATGGTTGATCCAATATAGGCTACATTGTCAATTTTCATATCATGTAATTCATGTCTGACATGTTGGATTTTGAGCTCTGATTGGCTGGAGAAACTGTCTCTTAATGAAAAACAGTACTATATTGACCCCCATTAAAGTACAGTTTTCTGACATATAATATTTACATTTCGAATCGTGAAACATAAAATATATTATGTTATAGTGCAACAATCTCTTAAATATAGTAATATGAAGTAAGTGAATATAAACCTAAGAATGCTAAAGCTTCCCAGTGAGAGATACAAATGTCGGCGTATAAACTGACAGGTGTGTAGGGTTTAATGCTATAATCGCATTTTCCCATTTTTCTGTTCTAAGAATGTGGAGTCAAAGCATTACATTCCAAAACTACTTGCATTATATTCTTCTTTCATCACCTTGAATCCAACAAGGAAACGTATCCCCAAAATATCGATACCTTCAAACACTACTGACAAATTTCAAAACTCCTTTCATCATCCCCAGTCAAACAAATAGCCACATGACACAAGTCCTCGTGAAACATAAAGAAGCCCATACAATATTGACTGGGCTGATAACCTAGATGTTAGGCCCCTTAAAACAAGAATTATCATCATATATTAAAATGTTGACAGACAAGCTGCTGAAACATTCGAAGACTGCCTTCATCACATGGTTCCTACCTGTTTGCTGTCTGACAATAGCTTATATATAATATAAATAACAATGATAATAATAATAATAATAATATGTTTTGATATGAAATTAACTCTCTCTAAAACAAATTGGTCCTTATTGACAGAATTCAATTGAAATCTTATGGTATTAAACAAAACCAATAATTTGTTTTGAAATCTTGATAGCAACACAGTATTTTTTAAGTTTTGTAGAAGACAATTTAATTAAAATCATATATATTTACTTCATACTTCAATTATTTTCATAAAATTTCATTCCAGTTGTTGAAAATATTTTTGGTTAAACAACTTTGTAATGATCTGATTTCGATAGTATTGGAATATTTAAAGAGCATCACAAAAATACAATATAATTATTTTCGTAGTTTTAGTACAATTTTTACATACAAATCTTGTAGAGTTTTGAAATTATTAAGTTTATCTTGAGACACAGAACAAATTTGATGCTGACCAACAGCATAAGCCAATAGAAATAATCAATAATCAATTACTCGCAACTTTACTTTTTAATGGTTTCTTACGAAAACTTGCAAAGATTGTTGATGTTGACCATACTGTGGTCGAAACTAGTCCTTGAGTTACGTTTGTCGCTTAACACTCTTCTTTAGTGATGTACTAAGAAGTTGTTGCTACTGCTGTTAAGTCAGTAGGTCTCGTGGTTCTTACTTCTGATGAGTATTATCTGATTTCTATGAATGAGAACTCGTTGGTTAGTTTGTAGATGTATTTATTAACTTGTCGACAATTCAATATATACAAGTGAACACCAGTCAGACAACCTGTTTAGTTGCTGCTGCAGTTGGAAGAGACCTTTGCTTCTGAGCCCAGGTCTTTTACACAAATCCCTTCATAACAATGTGCGTCACAGTAGAGGGGCGCACTATATAACATGTGTGTGGAAATATACATCTTACAAGATATGGACTCATGTTTTCGATAACAGTTCTGTGAATTTGATCACTCATAGCTGTTGGAGTCAACACATTTGAAATAACATATTGAATAATCATATGAGGAAATGTACAGGGTCATTTCCTTAGTTCCTTGTGGGAAGTATTTGACAAATAACAATTTACAGATAGTGAAGTAATTACGTTGACAATGACATGTTGTGAAAGAAGTATGCAACGTCATTTCCTTGGTTCCAAGAATGAACATTCATCAAGTAAACACTTTGTTAATAGCATATTGAGGGATACATTGGGCAATGATGTTCCTTCTATAGGAAGAATGACCATAACCTATAGTTTAGAATGGTGTTTGGGGTTCGAGCCTGGACGGGATACATAAATCCTCCACCCTTTTTTGCTCGTTATCGTCCTCGATAACAATTTTCTTAATTCTATTCTTTACAGATTTAATACATTGATATATTCATGTTCTATATATTAACATGATAACACAGAAAATAAGTATTATAATACTTGTGTTCACAGACACAAAAGTTTTCATTTTAGTATTGTATTCTGGAATGGGTTTTAAATCTAACTTCATTCTTTTCACATCGAGGTGGGATGAATGGAAATTTATTTCGGTTTTAACATATGGATCATTTGGAGTGGACAGGAGTGGAAACAGGTGCACATAATTTGTAGGTTGCTGTTGCAAAGTTATACCCATACTTGTAATAGGGCAAGACTCATTTGAGTAGATAACATATGATCCTGCTAATTTTATAGTTCTCTGAGATTCTGGGCAGGTTTGCAAGATTATTTGAGGGTTTTTACTAGAGAAAAGGCTATGCTCCTTATTTAGTGGCTGAAATAGTTGTACCTCGTTTTTGACAGTGGCAAATTGGCATCTGGTAGTGTCCGTTAAATTACATGAAGTTATTCTAGTATTAAAGAGTATACATGCGTAATATTGAGTAATTTTTATACAAGGTGCGTTAGACCATCTTAAGGTAGGTCCTTGCAAGTAATATTTTCCGGAGGGATTAATATTAGATTATTGCTAGGTACAGGAGAAATTTTATACAATGTAAAAGTTTTAGCATCAGTGATTGGCATATATAATATTACAACCATTTCTTCGTTCATCATGAGAACTTGCGTTTTTGACAGTTTAAGGTTCTCAAATTGATGATACTGGTCAGAATGAATTATAGTTTTTGTTGTGTAGATTAGTTGTAAATGTTTTACAACATTTGTTAAATCTTTTTGGAGAACATCTTGATATTTGTCATTTCATTAAATGACAAGCTAATAGTATCTTGCATCACTTGTATGATTTTATCTAATTTGTTCGTACACAAGAGCACATATTGTTGATGTTCCAGAATGTTAATCTTGAAGTCTTCTTCTTGTAAAATACCTTTAATTACCTTCATATTATAGTTTACATGGTTCATTTCATTATAGAACGTTTGAGCAATGGAGTTACTGAATGATACTAATTTATTAATATGTTTAATTTTCTTGGCGTTACTTAGTTTTAATGCTTCTAATTGTTCTTGTAGGTTGTCTAGATCATCTTGGTCTAGATTACCTGACATGAATTTAATTATACTACCTAAACCATTTATAAGACCTCTCTTACTTCTAGGTGTAGCATGTAGCAACTTATTTAATTCCTTTTTTGTTTCTTTAATTGATTCTCTTAATTCTGATATTAGATAAGGAAAAGTATTATTGCTTCGTGATACGAGACTCGAGATCGTGTCTTGAATATTATTATAAGATTATTTTAAACTCGTTAAATTGAAATGAAACATGAACCGGCGATAATCGTTAATTATGAAGGCTGGTCCTAATGAGTCGGCATAGAATCCTTGTGTCTGGATGGGCTGTGTGATGATGGTGCCATATCCGGGGAGGAATCAGGAATAAGAAATTTTCTTTTTGGTTTAATGTCCCGAAAATTCCTTACATGAGTTTTACCGTTTCTCATTTTACAGTATACCCTGTTTTCTTCAATTTTGGTAATGATACCTTCGTTGTACAGGTTTTTTGATTTCTTGTTTCTGGTGAGGGGATCTAATACGTAGACAGTTTCATTAATTTGGCAATTATGATTGAAAGTGTCGGTGTAAGGTTTATTATGCCTCTCTTTTACAATTTTCAACTAATTTCCTTGTCTTTCAATGTATTAATTGATTTTGGGACATGGCGAGAAGACGTGGTCTAAAGCCTTATAGTATGGTCCATATAGAACGTTGAAAGGAGGTTGTTTAGTAGTGGAATGGATTGAGGAATTGTAATATGTGATTATGGTGGTCATGAGCTCTGAGAGCGGAGTGAACTTATCGTGATATCTGGAGATACGAAGTTTCTCTAGAAGGGTCGAATTCAGTCTTTCTGCTGGAGAATTAGATGAAGAATTCAAAGGGGCAGTAGCGTGATATTCGATGTTCGTGGCTTTACAAAATTCTTTTATGACATTGTTTTCGAACTCTCCTGCTTGGTTATGTGTGATTTTCCTTGGGAATCCATGGTGGGAAATGTAAATTTGTAATTGGCTTAGTGTGGCCAGACCTGTACCATTTGGTAAAATGAAGGCTTGTCCATACTTTGAGTAAATGTCAATTATAGTTAATATGCAACTTTGCTCGAAGTGAAACGTGTCGATGTGAATTTGAGAGAAAGGGTGATCGGGGGTGATGGGACCTTGGTTCGATACCTCGTTAGGGTGTCTCTCGTATTTGTTTCTCTGACAAAGGTTACATTGATTGATGATTGTCCTAATTTGTTCTCTTAAATGAGGCCAGTAGTATTTGGTCTTAAGATGTTCGTAAGTTTCAACTATGCCATTGAGGTTTTCAGAATGATAGTGTGAAATCAGCTGTCTCTGAGTTTCGGGGCTTTCAATGTCTTCCAAGAATTTGGATGACCTGATGATGATAAGTTCAGAAGTAAATAGCTTCTGGCATGCCCTGATGAATGGGATCTCGAGAGTGATATCGTCAAAATAAGTAGCGTACTTGTTTGAGGTTACTATTATTTTGAGGAGGTGATTTGCTAAATCTTCCTGAAGATTTTTCTTTGTGATAATCATTATGTGTCTGGTACATTTTTTAAACAGGTTTTGTTTAAGTACCTTGGGGTAATTACCATATTTTACAATAATCTGATTGCGGTTTTGGTTTAAGTTCCGTTCAGATATTTTCAATGTGAATATGGGGTCTGCCTGATTTGAATGGATAGTTTCATTATCCATATCATCTTGGTAGGTGTCATCTCCGGGGATGGCAATGATTGAGACTGTTTCATCAGCCATGTTAATCTCTACTCTAGAGAGTGCGTCTGTGACATAGTTGGTTTTGCCTTTGACGTATTTGATGTCAAAGTCGAACTCTCCAAGCTTTATCTTCCAACGGTAAAGTCTCGAACTAGGATCCTTTAGCGTGAAGAGCCACTGTAACGGGCGCTGATCACAATCTACTTGAAAGTGTCGTCCCCATGAGTAAGGCTTGCAATGTTTGCAGCTTTCTACAATTCCTAATAGTTCTCTCTCTATTGTGGAGTAGTTTTTCTCTGCCGGGTTTAGAGTCCCGGAGTAGTATGCGATGGGGTGTCCCTTCTGTGATAGGATGCTTCCCAGAGAAAAATTTGAACTGTCCGTGGTTAACGTGAATGCTTCTTCGAAGTTTGGATAAACTAGCACAGGAGCATTTATTAAAAGGGTCTTAAGGTTCATAAAAGTGGACTTGTATTCAGTATTTTCTATATCGACTTTGGATCCTTTCTTTAAGCAGCGAACCATGGGTTGTGCTACTTTTGCGAAATCTTTGATGAATTTTCTGTAAAATCCAGCAAGGCCAAGAAATTGTTTGATTTCCTTGGTAGACTTCGGAATAGGATAGTCCTTGACTACTCGGATCTTTTCGGGGTTTGGTTTGACTCCGTCTTGTGATACAATGTGACCAAGAAAAGCAACTTCTTTGTGAAGAAACTCTGTCTTGTCTAGTTGTATTTTGAGATTTACTTCTCTCAATTTCTGTAGCACAAGGGTTAAATGTTGTACATGTTCGCTTAGCGACTTGCTGAAGATTATTATGTCGTCAATGTACACAAAACAGAACTTGTATAGATAAGGACGCAAGACATAGTCCATTACACGTTGAAAAGTGGCTGGTGCATTTTTTAGGCCGAAGGGCATTCTTTTGAACATTAGGTGTCTATTGTCGATTTTAAAGGCTGTTTTCTCGATAGACCAGGGGTCCATCTCAATTTGGTGAAATTCCTGAGCCAGATCTAAAGTACTGAAATACTGACATCGACCGAGATTATCTAAGATCTCTGTTATTCTAGGCAGGGGGTATTTATCCTCAATAGTTTTCTTGTTCAACTGTCTGAAATCTATGACTAGTCTCCATTTCTTTTGTCCTGAAGCGTCAAGCTTCTTGGGGACAATCCAGACTGCGTTGAAGTATGGAGATTCGCTATGCGTGACTATTCCCTGGTCCAAAAGTTTCTCTACTTTGTTGTTTAATATTTGCTTTAGAGGTGGTGGGTACCGATAATTTCCTTGGTGTACTGGGTTTTCATCTGTAGTGCGAATAAAATGCTTTACTGCACTTGAAAATGTCAGGTCACATCCTGGGTAATAGAAGACATCTGAGAATTCCGAGCATATGTCTTGAATAGCACTGTTTTCTAGATCGTTCAAGTGTTGTGTTCGGAGGTGTTAATGAATGTTTCTTTCAGAAATGGAATTTATTTCCAGTGGTTGGATTGTTACATTCTCTAAAGGTTCAACTAGTATGGGCTCGGTGAATTCTTGTTTCAACTGAGTGTTTGTGGGATATAGAACCTGGTAGTTCTCTGCATGAAGAATAGCATCTGGAAAACATATTCCTTCGTATTTGAATTTGGAAATATACACGTCTCCATGTTGTATGTTGACAGGTATAGCTAGATGATATGCATTTAATGCAGGTTGAAAGCTTTCTTGCTTATGAGGGGAATGAAAGTGAAACGGTATGTCCGTATTGTTGAGAGTGACTAGGATCGAGGCGTAGTCAATCTTTGCACCTAGTTGAGCAAAAGCTGCGCTACCAATTAATGCGTCGACGTAATTATGCCATTGCATAACTCTGAATGTTATAGATGAATCTATGTTGTATTCTGAAAAGATAGGGAATTGAATATTATCTTCTCCTATCGTTTGTGAGTGGATTGATTGAATAAAAAATGGTTATTTAAACATATACTCTGCGAACAATGAGTGTGCGAATTCAGGGTTCATAATTGAATTGCAAGCACCGCTATCAATTAAGATCTTTAGTCCAAACAGTGTGATGAATGGTAGTTTGGGAGCATTACCCAAGTTATTTAAGTCTTCGATTTTGATGGCTGGGTCAAGCGAAAATCCTGAGACTGTTCCTCTGCATCGCACTCGTATTCATAGTACTGAGTGTCGTACTCTTGTGGGTAGTTCTGTATGTTGTACTCATTTACAAACTCTTGTGATTGCTGTATGGGACCTAAAACTTTCTGTTCGACGTCTTCTGAAGGTTCTAAGTGAGCATTCAGATTACCTCTAATGGTTGAAACACCTGACATCGGCTGTGGAAATCTTTGCTGGTTAGTGGGTATGAAACGTCGGCCAATATTATTGGGAGTTGGGTAAGGACGATTCATGGGGTTTGGTGGCTTGAAAGGCTGAGTGTTCGGAGCTTGAGTGTGTCCGAAAATTGGTTGTGGTTTATCTTTAGAGAAGGGTCTGTAGGTTTGATTTTGCAAGAAAGGTTGATTAAATGGGTTCCTTGGTGGAGCGGGGTTAAAATTCGAGAATGGAATTTGTGCTGAGTGCGAGCTGTTGGAAACTTGCTAGGAGGTAGTTTTCCTCTCAGTTGGTCCATGTAATCTTCATGGGCGCGATCGTTATCATAAGACCTGCATAACCTGAGGCAATGATTCAGGTCTGTCATCTGTCCATATCTTAAGTATGAACGGTAGGGTTCCAAAACTCCTGCTTTAAATGTATTTAGGCTTAACTCATCAAGTTCACTTAATTTCAATTCCAAAATTTGGTTTTGGTAATTGAGTTTGCATAAGCTTTTGCATTGCAAAGTCAATCCTTCCAATTTATCATGGTAGTCATTGTATGATTCGTTTCTTTTCTGGAAGCAATTAGAGATCTCCTGGATGAGAAGTCTCTCGTCTTTGACGTTACCGTATTTTCTTATGAGTTTATCTTTAAATTTTTCATAAGTGCTGTTGGCTTCTAAGTCAAGAATGCTACATGCATCACCTTTTAGTTTTGGCTTTATGACTTTAAAGAGGAAATCATTTATTAATACTGAGTTTGTAGCTGACGCTATTATCTTATGCGTGTTTAGAAACGATTCTGTTCTTGCTAAGAAATAGTCAAGACTGCAAGAATTAGTGCCGTTAAATTCAGGCAAAAGCTGTATCTGAGCATATTCGAACTATGAAAGGAGCTCGATTTCAGGCATTTTGTTTGAATTTATAAAGACGGTTTCAAAATGTCATTTATAATAAATATTTAATTATTTGATTACTTTCTTTAATAGTGACAAGCGAAAGACCAGTATGGGCTGCACTAATTCATTTTTATTAAGAAATGATGTTACTTTATTATTATTATTATTATTATTATTATTATTATTATTATTATTATTATTGCTCTTCCTAGTTTGCTACTTGAAATATTGAACCATGCTTTACTAATAATACTCTAGTTCACAAATAAGGTATTATTTGGAGTTTGACTTACAGACAAGAAAAGATGATCAGTGTTGGCTGCATCCTCTTGGAACTGCGGAGTCGGTTGCTTCTCTTGTGTCGTCGTGTGGTCGGAAAGCGCTTCTGGAGCCTTGTCGGCACGTACGGCGATGTCGGTTGGTTGTTGCGAAAGGCGTTACTTGGAGCGTGAGCTTCTTGGAACGTTTGTCGGCGAACTTCCTTCCTTCAAGCTGGCGAAGTTAGTTGTGGATGAAAGGCCTCCGTGTGAAGTTGTCAGTTCCACTCCTGGCTTGCTGGCTGGTTCATAGAATCGATGACTGCATCTGGTGCTGAAGATAGGTACCGTGGTGTCGCTAGTATAGTGACGAAAGGCCTCCTTGTGAGGTTTGTCAGAACACTGTACCAACTTACTCGTAGATTATCTGGCAAGGATAATCGTTACCTATCCCGGAAAGGGCCCCCAGTTAAGTTTGTCGCTTAACAGTCATTTTTAGTGATGTACTAAGAAGTTGTTGCTACTGCTGTTAAGTCAGTATGTCTCGTGGTTCTTACTTCTGATGAGTAGTATCTGATTTCTATGAATGAGAACTCGTTGGTTAGTTTGTAGATGTATATATTAACTTGTCGACAATGCAATATATACAAGTGAACACCAGTCAGACAACCTGTTTAATTGCTGCTGCTGTTGGAAGAGACCTTTGCTTCTGAGCCCAGGTCTTTTATACAAATCCCTTCATAACAATGTGCGTCAGAGTAGAGGGGCGCACCAAATAACATGTGTGTGGAAATATACATCTTACAAGATATGGACTCATGTTTTCGATAACAGTTCTGTGAATTTGATCACTCATAGCTGTTGGAGTCAACACATTTGAAATAACATATTGAATAATCATATGAGGAAATGTACAGGGTCATTTCCTTAGTTCCTTGTAGGAAGTATTTGACAAATAACAATTTACAGATAGTGAAGTAATTACGTTGACAATGACAGGTTGTGAAAGAAGTATGCAACGTCATTTCCTTGGTTCCAAGAACGAACATTCACCATGTAATACTTTGTTAATAGCATATTGAGGGATACATTGGGCAATGATGTTCCTTCTATAGGAAGAATGACCATAACCTATAGTTTAGAATGGGGTTTGGGGTTCGAGCATGGATGGGATACATAACTCTTGTACATTAAACAACTAATAATAATGTATATATATTGACTATTGGTAATTTTGTTTAATACCATTTAGATTTCAATCAAATAATAATAACAATAATACTAATAGTAAATATGTTTTTCTAAGCAATGTGATATCGCGATCAGTCAAATATTAAATAGATAACAAATCTTTTGGTGTGGCCACCTCACGGTGAACAGATGAATCAAGCAGCGAGTATGGCAATAATTGGATAGGCTAGCCAGACACACGTCATATCTTCTCGCCCAGGAATGTTACTAATAAAAGTTCAAAACTGGCATCACCACTTACCTTTCATCATTCTGACTTCAACAAGGTGTCACTCGACACCTCAATAATCAACCATTTTTCTTTCTTAAACAAACATCTAAAATTTTGGCACACTAGCCGCCACTGACAAATTAAAATCGTGTGTAAACCGCCATCGTTTGCAAGGGGTTGCGGAAATCTCTTTGGTGATGTCAATCACTAGTACTTCGTTTAGAAAGTATAGGTAAAGGAATCCCCTACAATTCTTAGAGGTGCGGTAGTGGTTGGGTAATCTCTGAAGACAGGAAAGTAGTTAATATGGGAACCCGTCCCTATCAAGTTGGTCACGATAGGAGACATGGCATCGTCAAGTTGGCAGGTCTGTTATGCATTCATTTGTATTTCGCAGCGCGATCTGAATTTGCATTTTAGCTGATATCCGCGTATATAGCAGCCGCCCAATGATTATCACCCTCTTACATAGCATACAGAGAACGATTGGAAAATGAAAGGGAGGAGCTTGTTGCAAGTAAGTCGAAGCAATGCCAAGGTAATCATCGGTCCCGTGATTGCAAATCCGCGTCCACTAAATATGTGTCCTGGGAGGGGTTGTAATAGTAAAATGCACCTTAACTAGGTTAGTTCTACAAGCTTCAAGTGTACCTAGGCTACTACCCTTCTTGGCATCTTGAATTGCTTATATATTTCTCACAGAAGACCACAGTTTCACGTAGTTGATCCCGTTGAGAGCGGCTAACGTAATGTATGCAATACACTTGGAGTCCGTTTCAGAAGGCGAGTTGCGCTAGAAGCTGTCTAAATATCTCATGCATAGTAATCTGTATTTATAAGCTTGAGGTAGGGAGTTGCTTGCAGTTTGTTGAGGTATGTTGGCGAGGACGTAATTTGTAAGTCTTTCACGAGTAGTAGTCTATTGGTTAGTTTTATATCTGGTAATTATTTCAGTATTATTTAGAATACTTTTCATAGCTAGATGACTCAGTTCTATTAAAGTCAAGAACTCTGAGATGAATGAAGCCTAAAGAGTATCCATCTAGCAAGTTATTGGATTTGCAGACATTCGGTTACATGCTGATTCTGACGTAAGTTACTTCAATGACCAGGTGATTAGCGTGACTAGCGTGACTACGAAAATGCATGCCTTTGTTGATGCCGGAATGTCTGAATGAATACATATATTTTGTGAAACAATCGTCAATCTAAGACTTATGTTTTGTTAATTAGCATGTGAGGGAAGCTCTGATGCAAATTATCTTGACATCTGTGGCTGGTGTCTGTTGGACATTTCAGGCAATGTTTCTTTCAATGGGTTTCGTAGATAGAGCGAGATATCCCGTAGTCCATTACGGGAATATGCGCACTACACATTACTTAACAATACATTGATGCCTCAATCAGCAGCAGGGGTACCTATTTTGCAATTTTATCGTCGCTAGATCTAGTGTCTTTAATGCATAATATATTAGTGAAGAAATATTTGAAAATGTCAATAGTGTAAGTAGGAATTCTGGGTGTGTTTGAAACTCCTTTCACTCAAAATACCCCATTAGATATTTATTTATTAAGTACCTTAATAATCTGGCAACTTTTCAGTTAACATGGCGATCTTCAGTCAAGTTGAGCAGGTGACATTGGGCAGCACTACAATGCTGTAATACGCAAACTTATCTGATTGTGGATTGCTTCTGAATCTGTACTACCTGCAGTAATCCTGCCACTGACTGAATAAATGCGCGCTTAAGTTGCTGTTTATACTGTATAATATGACCTTGGCATCAGTGTGCCTCGTTTTGGAACCTAATGCGGCGCCATCTATTGTTGGCTAATTGAACCTTCAACACTTAGACTTTTGACAGAAGAGCATGTTTACATGGCCTACAACCATAAGCTTACCTGAACCTTCAACACCTGGACTCTTCTCAGCAGAAAATATTAACATACAACCATACTTGAAGCTTCAACACCTGGGCTCTCGACAGAAGAACATGTTTACATACAACCATACTTGAACCTTCAACACCTGGACTTTTGGCAGAAGAAAATGTTCACATACAACTATACTTGAAGCTTCAACACCTGGGCTCTCGACAGAAGAACATGTTTACATACAACCATACTTGAAGCTTCAACACCTCGGCTCTCGACAATATAACATGTTTTCATTCAACCATACTTGAAGCTTCAACACCTGGGCTCTCGACAATATAACATGTTTACATACAACCATACATGAAGCTTCAACACCTGGGCTCTCGACAATACGGTAGAACATGTTTACTTACAAGCATACTTGAACCATCAACACCTGGGCTCTCGACAGAAGAACATGTTTATATGCAACCATACTTAAAGCTTCAACGCAGCCATTACTTCCTTGGACTACTGGGAACCAAGAAATAATATTATTTAAAGCCAGCGAAAGAAGTTACTGTTTTTTTTAATGAACAGCATAGTCTCAGAAATTATTGGTTGAATAGGGAAATCACTCCATTGACATGTGAAGTGATATGATATCATTTGCTGGTGAAAATTTCATTCAATGTCACACAGAACTAGGATCACGCGTCTTTTAAAACGAGAAACCGAAGATACGTGCAACTATATCAGTGTATCCCTGGCCCCAACATGAGGAAGAATATGGAATTTCATGGGATTCATACAGATCTTCTAAATTTCTCTTAGCATTGTCTGTAGATTCCTTGGCCTTATTTTGCTGTTCCTGAGCTACTCTCCCTTCTTGGTCTCACCTGCATCGTGCCATTAATACAGTACAATTCCTTCTTATTTTCCAGTCCTAGCACTCTTAATAACAGATACGAGTATTTGGCAATATTTTCCTTCATGTTGGCAGTTTATCGCCAGAACTAGAATTTCAATTTCTTGTTTTATACCGGCAAATGTGCCTCTAAGGAATGTGATATTAAATAACGCTGCTCGCAGATTCATTGTGGTCCTGGGTTTTTTCATTAGGGTAGGTGACTTCTCTAACACCAGAGGGCTAGAGTTGATTCATTTCCTCCATGCTGGAAACAGGAAAATGTGTGTGATTGAAATGACAATTCCTTCTTCTTTTTTATTTTTTGTTTCAGCCTAACTAGCATAGTAAATGCTGACGATTTTCATTGATGATAACACGTGAAAATAAATTACGCATTTTACCTTTGGAATGTTTCAATTCCTCATATCCTTAAATAAACTACTGATTATTGGCATTATAAACTTCAGTTATTATGCATGCTGAAATAATTAATGCAAAAATCACACCAAAAACAGCAACTCTAAAGTAGTAACTATAGAAATGACCATCATGGAATAAACAATGAATGAACAAATGACAATCTAGATTAAAAATACAAGATGTTCACTAAAGAACATATAGCCTACTTTCTCCTAAATTTGTGTGTATAGTAAGTTATAACTCTTTGTCCTTATCAAGCAGTTAAATTGAATCTTCTTGTGATGAACGTTATCAGTTGTACCCTATGACAGACACCTCGTTTGCTAAGTTTCATTGTAATTCTGCACTTGCATACAGAGAAATTAATTTTAAGATTTAAAAAAGTACCTCCATCCACCTTCTTGAACGTAAGGAATCATTTATCTTGTGCCTTCTGCAGAGAACCTCTCTTGTGTGAGACTACGTACATGTTGAGTTTTGTCATTGTAACTGTAATAAATAGTGTATTATCGATATTAATGTCATATATTCAAGATGGCGGCTGCGTGCTGTATGCAATGTGATAGTTATATAACAAATGCTAGTGAAGTCTCTCATGTGACACTCCTTTCTTACAAAGTTTCCTGCTAAATGCGTAGTTGCATCTAACGTTATTTATTTTGAAGCTTTATTAGTAAGATGTGCCATCATCTGAAATAATATGACGAGGTTGTTATTTTGCCTTGGGCATAAAAAGCCCATGTACGGTTCCACTTAAACTGATTTTAGGTAATATCTCTCCAAAATATTTATAGTTATATTCACTGCTTTTCTTTTCAGGGGGAACGCGGGGGTACGCGTACCACTTAACCATTTGAAAACTGTCCAAGAAAAAATATTGGTACATTTGTATTGAGACCGTCGGTGGAGCTGTCAGGATAGCCAACAACCGCAATGACTTCCCTAACATCTCATCCGTCGGACATAATTGCCGTGAGGATCAGGTGAACTTCCTAATAGGCCAAAGCGGAACGAGAATCTGTAGTCCACAGGGATCGTGGTACATCGTGACGATGGTCATCGACTGCCTAAGGAAAGGTTCACCTTAAAAACTAGACTGAGAAAATAAACATCCAGACTTATGTAAAACACCGTGAAAATTTATTGTTAAAATTCACAAGCCCCTAGCCTAGTTCGGAGGGTTTCAATCGGCTAATCCGAATGCTAATAAACAATCAAAAATAAAGAGCAGGTCCCTACCTGAGAAGTTACGGAAAACCCTCGCGAAAGATCTATCTCACAATTATAAAGCAACAACAGCAACACTAGGAAAAATGGTACGACGCAAATCCCTAGGTCAAGTTACAAGATCAAGCTAATATCAGAATTTACATTTAACAGGGTAGCAAAACAAATCTAAGTTAGGATGATACCATCTCCAGATTTACATTTAACGTTAATTCGTTTAGCTAAGTCCTATCAATTAATAACAAAATTTACGGCGATGCCGTCCGTAACAGAAAACAATTACATTCAAATCTAAGTGAACAGCCATATAAAAATAACTTTTAATTATTCTTAGTAACTAGGTGCTAACAGCACACAAGAAGGTAACATGTAGGATTCATACACTTGTACATCATAAATAATTAATGAAAGAGACAACAGTTTTATTAAAATTCCTGCCTGCACCTTGGTTTACTCTTTGTAAGCCATAGTCATCTAAAGTGTGTAGTTACGGTGACGACTGCGTAGTAAAGACTACGTCTAACATCGCATGGCCTGCGCTCCACAAGCTACGAAAACAAAGTTCGAGCAAGCTTCAGGTCGCTTCAAAAGTGTCAGCTGTCCTAGTCATTCCCTCAAAAGGAAATACCTTCATTAGCACGGCCATGTCAGCAGGTTCCAAATGCAATAGAACAAAGTTAGATAGAAAGAATTCGTTAGTTAGCTTTTGTTTTACCAAAATTATGCGATTTATTATTAAGATGTCGGTTTAGGTTTATCGTTGGATTATGGCGAATAATACTGACAATAGCCTGGGCACGGAGTGTCTCCACTGATATCAATCTCCACCAAAAAGCCTCGACTCAAAAGTCGGAATACAATCAACGAGCAATAACAACTCAGACACACAATAACACAAGTTACCAGCGGCGCACAGCTCGCGTTCAATAACTCTGGGATGGGCCTGCACATTCAGTCACCCTCCATAACATCTGGTCAACGGGAACAATCCCAGACAAGGTACACACAAATACCTTCATACAATAAATTCCTCCCATAACAGGGTCGCCTACAACGTACTATAGAAAACCTGACATAACTGTACACGTCAAACGACGGTACACGCAAAAGTGCGCTTAACTAACAAAAAACAATCTATAAAAACATGTGATCAGATACAAGGTTGGACACTGGGTTCAATGAGCTAAGTAGCAATGACAGGAAGAGCGAATACAACAAGCATTCTGTCCTTCGTCAAAGTAATTCTGTCTCATAATACAAGCGTGCTCTCAAGGGCACTGGGTCACAAACCAGTTTGTGTCGCTGCAAGCTACAACATTCCTGCGCTCATCTACACAACACACACTAACTATCAAGGCCGGCGATTTAAACAAAAATAAAAACTGTACAACTGGCCTCATTATAAAACCTTTACCATAGGTTATAAACCTCGAAGAATACGTGTATAAAAAACACGCTATAAATCTGAATACAATAATATAATTCCGTCTTTCAAGCCAAAGACGTCTAAATGATAGCAATGTCACATTGCTGGAGCTCTTTGCTCTCAAAGATATAATACTTCAGCAGTTGCTTGTACAACATTAAATAAATACGTGTCTTCACATGACACTAACAAAATAATAAATGTGGCGCAGATTCCACACTCTGGATCTGCTTAATGATACGTTGGGAACTGGGTTCGATGCTAGACAACGAAACATCCCTTTTACTTATAAGGTCCACACTTGACCAGATGGATTCTGAGCAACATCTGAAATGAAATATAATGCAGTTACAAAACTGGTAATTACAGTCGATAACCTAAATGATACGACTGCTCTAACGAAGTCAGGGGTGTAACAAAATCTGGTTGCAAAGAATGCAGTTAAAGAAATATCACCGTGGCATCTGATTGCCATAACTAAAGTCAGCAAAGACTTGAAAAATCACCCCAGATAGGGTTAAACAAAGTAGCCCCAAATGACTACGGTCACGTTCAGCAAAAGATAGGCACTGACGTTCTACGACGTCCATCAAGCTGCACCAGGGTTGACCAAAATGTCTGACCCAAGGGTGTCTCACTCTAACTGAAATAAATGACATCTAATTAGACTAGTTACATTCCCTACCTATAAAAATGGCTGACACTGAGTTCGGTTGGTTCACAAACTACATTACACCTACTATACCACCAGAAACTAGAACGAGAAAGGGTGTACAAAATCTCACGAAATGGAGGAGCTCTCACTCAGCCCTCTGTTCAACGACAAGGGTTGTACAAATTCACCACTGGCTTTCCGGAACGGTATCGTCCTCATCAGGATTCCCATCTGGACTCTCCCAAAGACCAGGGTTTGATCTGTCCCTGTCGACAACTTCGTGGATGTACTGGACCTGCCTGGGAAAGGCATCCTGGTTTCCTTCCTCCTCGTTCGCTGTTCTGGAAGTTCCACCATCATGCCGGTTCCAATAGAAACATCACCCTCATACCATGATGGTATTAGCCCATGATGTTATTCTCAAACATGGTGTAGAATAATTTGATCACGTGGGTGATGGAATAAATCGTGTAGTAGTTCATTCTTTCACTTCAAAAATCACAATGTTCGTAGAAAATGTTACAGGCTTTAATATAATTGATAACACAGCCTTTACTTCGCAGATATCGAATTAATACGTGAGCAAGCACTGTTCTATGGTTCTTCACGTGTACTGACGCCACTTTTACATCACGTAGCATCCGTGAAATGTGCGTCGTTTGGTAATTGAAAAATTCACTGTGGCAATTCAAATATATAGTACTTTCATAATCACAATTATTTAAAGTAGTTATAACACGTTTACCTCTATATTTTTCACCAGGCACTCGGCCCTCCACAAACACGTGGGTACAAAAATGTGGTGTTACGGTAATGTTATAAAATTCACTATACTTGCCAATTATATCACAATATGCTTCCTGTTGTTCACTGTGCATAAATAACAGTGATTTATAGAATATTCGTGCTCGATGGCACACGATGATAACTTCCACGCTAAACAGCGGATATTTTCTACGTCTTACAGGACGGATGCAATTTCACGCCTACACGGGGCGGATTCTCCAGACGTAGTGCAAGGCACTGAGTTCCTCTAGGAAGTAGGTCGTCAAACCGAAGTCATTGAGCGACTACTTACATTCCTGTTTGCATATCTGCAAGGGTATTACCTTACCTTAAGCGAAAATAACATTTTCCAAAATGTTTTAATAATGCTGAATGACGAAATGGAGTATTCTGAGTCTCATGGAAAGATAAAATTAATTAATAAGACCTCAGATAAATAATTAGCAGACTTCACCAAAGTCAAAAGTGCGATTCACCGCTACTTCAAAGAGTATAGCGTGAGCTCTCAGCTCCACGTGGCTTTCTAGGTGTGTTCAAAGGTACTACATCCCATCATAAATGTGCTGTTATAAAAATTATCACATGAACCTTAGCTCAGTGGGTTCAGTATCTAGTCCGGCAAATATAACTTCCGAATTGAAAGTTAATCGATCAGCTGGCGTCAATGCGCTGTTCACAACAGCTGGAGGAGATTTCGAGTAATCCTCGATTTAAATCGATTTATCGAATCAGTTTCTTTTGGTCGGCATCTCGGCACTCCGTTCTTATCAGCACGCAGGCTAGTGTTTGGAGGTGGGGTAGGTTGTTACTTTGTGCGTGTGGTTAGTTTTGAAGGATGACGAAAGTAACATAACTATTTAACATCCACCCAGGCATCGAAGAAGCTGAAAGTTAATGATTCGAACACAAACAATGACCGGACTTTGCAAATTGCCGAAAATTGTTAGATCGTGATGTTTTGTCGACTACAACTGAGAGTACCCCTTAATTTCTTTTTAGAAAAAAATGCACTGGTTATATTTATCATCATCATCATCATCATCTTCATTTCCCCTTTTCCAGTTGACACTGGGTGGGGGCAAATATGGTTCCTCTCCACTTTGTTCTGTCGTTCCACTATTCCTCTTCCGACACAGTGTTCCAATCCAGGTTCCGTTTTCTTATACTATTCTCCACCGAGTCCATCCAACGCATTCTTGGTCTTCCTCGTCCTCTCTTCCCTGTCATCCGTCGTTCCAGGGCTCGTCTTGGTAGCCTTACTTCATTCATCCGTTTGATATGTCCAAACCATCTCAATCTGATTTGCTCCAGTTTGTCATTTAGTTTCTGTACTCCCAGTTCTTTCCGTATATCTTCATTTCTCACTCTGTCCCTCCTCGTTTTCTGGAACATACTTCTCAGGAATCTCATCTCTGCTGCTTGTACTCTGCTCTCATCCCTCTAAGTCATTGTCCAAGTTTTTGCTGCGTATGTCATTATAGGAACTTAATATGCTTAACTTCTTTAGCCTTAATTGGTATATCCTTGTTCCATACTAGTCCCCGTACCTGTTGGTAGAAAGCGCTCCCGAGTTGTATTCTTCTGCTAATTTCCAAATCTAGTCTTCCATCTTCAGTCAGTTTCACCACTTCCAATTCCTTATCTCCTACTTTGATTATTCCTTTTCTTTCTTTCTTTCTTTCTTTCTTTATTTCTTTCTTATCTCTACTCATCACCACTGTTTTACTCTTCTCCACATTTATCTTCAATCCCCATTGCTCAATCTTTTCATTTATTACGTCTAACTGTTCTTGTACCTCCATCTCATCCTCGCCCCAGATCACAACGTCGTCTGCGAACATTACCTTCATATTTGCCCTACTATATTCTTTCATTGCTGCCTTCATGATGGCATCCATCACCATTACGAACAATAATGGTGACAACACACTTCTTTGCTTTAGTCCAGTGTCAATTTTAAACCAGTCCGATGTGCCAACTCTAGTCTTCACACTACTGTAGCTCTCCATGCACATTCCTTTTATCATGTCTCTCAGTTCCTTGCCTATCCCCCTATTTGTTAAGCTTTCCCAAACGTTTGTTCTAGGTATGCTATCATAGGCCTTTTCTAGATCAATAAAAGGCATTACCATATCCTTCCCATATTCCCAACTCTTTTCAATGTTCTGTCTCAGAATGAAGATGGGTTCCACTGTTGACCTGCCCCCTCTAAATCCAAACTGCTCCTTCTCTATTTGGCTTTCTACCTTTACTCTAATTCTTTTTTCTAGGATTCTTTCCATTACTTTGGCAACATGCGAGATGATGGTGATTCTTCGGTAGTTACCACACATCTTCCTGTCTCCATTCTTGAATATTGGCAATATTATTCCCTTTTTCCAGGCTTCAGGTACTTTCTTCTCTCTCCACACACTCCTGAGAAGTCTGTATGTCCACTGCAGTCCCACTGGTCCTGCCGCTTTGATAATTTATATTGCCACTTCGTCTATTCCCACAGCTTTTCCCATCTTCATCTTACTAACTGCCCATTCCACTTCTGCCATAGTAATGTCCGGTTCTTCTTCTGTTTCTTCCTCCACCGTTTTGGCTGTTCGAGTAACTTCTCCGCATGCCTGGCGTCTCACCTTCAACAGCTCGCTGAAATATTCTTTCCATCTGTCCGTTATCTCTTCTGGTTTTGTCAATATTTCACCTTCTTTGTCTTTCACAAACCCAGTGTTCACCTTTTCATTCCTTCTGCTTTTTATAATTCCAAACAGCAATTTCTTTCCGCAATGTAAATCATTCCTTATTTCCTGAGTGAAATCTTCCCAGCTTTTCTTCTTTTCCTCTGCAATTCCTTTCTTGCAATCTCTGTTTGCTTCTATATATTTTACTCTACTTTCTTCAGTCTTTCTTGTTTTCCATTCCTTCCAAGTTTTCTTCTTCTCTCTTACCTTTTCTTTCACTCTATCATTCCACCATTTTGTCGCCTTTTCCCGTACCTTTCCTGATGTTCTACCACATGTTTTCTCTGCACTGCTTACAAATGCACTCTTAAAGTTTCCCCATTCTTGTTCCACATGGGTAATATCCGTCCTTGGTATCTGTTCTTTCAATTCTCTCTTAAACTCTTCTGCAACCTCCTTTTCCTTTAGTCTCCAGACCTTAATCCTTCTTTCCCTTTTTTCTGGTAATCTCATGACCTTTCCTACTTTTAATTTTGCTACCACTGCCCTATGGTCTCCTTCAAAGGCTTCCTCTGGCATGGCTGTGACATCCATTAGCTCTTTCCGATGTCCTTTTTCGACTAATACATAGTCTATCAGAGTTTTCGTTCTTCTATCTCCCCATCCATACCTCGTTATCTTCTGACTATTTTTCTTTCTGAACCACGTGTTCCCTATAATTAATTCGTTCAAATTTCAAGATGGCCACTGAGCGCTATATTCAGTGTGATACTCTTATGAGTAATGATAGCGAGGTCTTTTATGTGGGACTCTTCACTCACCAAATTTCACGTTAATTGTTCAATTATATCATAAGTTAGTAATATTAACGTTTTAAGATACATCCAACCACCATCGTGAATAAGGAGTCATTGACTTAGTCACAGGAAGCCAATTACGAGTTTCTAGATTTCTACTTATATTCGTTACTGTAGATTCAAAACACTTTGTGTTATTCATTAGCATATTCTATGTTTTCAAGGTGGCCACCGCGCGGTGTATTCATCGTGTTATTCTTGGGACTTATTTCAGCAAAGTCCCTTGTATGGTACATCTTTCTTACCGAGTTTCGTTTCAAATGCGCAATTACATTCTGAATGACCCATTATTGCGTTTAACTATTACGCCAATCACTGGCCCCGTGGTGTGTGGGTGGCGCACCTGCCTCTCACCCGGAGGCCCCGGGTTCTATTCCCGGCTCCGTCAGAGATTTTAAAAACTGACGAGAGGGCTGGAACGGGGTGCACTCAGCCTCGTGAGGACAATTGATTAGCTATTTGACAGTGAGGCAGCGCCCCGATCACGAAAACCAAGATTAACGGCCGAGGGGACCCGATGCGCTGATCACGTGTCACCCTTATATCTGCAGGCCAATTCGCTGGGCAGCGGTCGCTTGGTAGGCCTAGGCTCTTAATGGGCTGTAGTGCCACGGGTTATTATTTATTTATTACGCCAATCCGCTATCCTTAAAATTTAGATTTGTTATTTTGCTCTGAGCATACGATATGTACCTTATCAGTATTTCTCGTTACTGTGGCTCTGAAATATAGTAAGTTAATTATTTCAAAATTATGAAATTTCAGGATGGCCACTGCGTGCTATATTCAGTGTGAGAAATGTATCACTAACGCCACTGAGGCCTCCTATAGGCTATAACACTCTTATCCTACTAAATTTCGTCTCAATTGTGCAATTCCTTCTTGAACTGTTAATTCGTATATTTTAATAATACGCCTAGACGACATCTTGGAAATATGGGTCACTGTGCTTTTGCTTTTGTAAGTCGAAATGGCTTAAAATGTTCTACCGTATTGCTAATTTCATTATTATAGCTCTATCTTTCTGATAGTTATTAATATATTTAGCAATTTTAAATTGGCCACTGTGCGTTATTTTCGGTGTGATAATATTTTGACTAACGCAAGTGAAAACCCTCATCTCTTTAAAAGATTCGACTTAATAACGCTGTCATATTCTGAGTTGTCGATTTTAACTGTATGTAACATTCATACTAACAAATGAATTTCTTCCAAAATTGGCACAAAAATAGATCATAGCGTTTGAAATTGATTTTGAACGATCCATATATAGCAGTGTTGTCAACATGATTCTACACTTCCGGATGGGTGCATGTAACGACCATACTATCTATAGAATTTCAATCATATTACGCATGTACTTTCTGTACCTAAAAACATGAAACTAGATATATATTCAGAGTCGCCAGGGCTACTAAATGTTGGTAAAATGCTCTCTATAAATGTGAAACCTAGTCTCAATATATCTGAAAGGATACAGGCCAACAGTTCTAAATTTTTCACACGTTTAGAACATAAAATATATTGCAGATTAATTTTGAGTATTCCTTACATGACAGTGTTGTAAAACCTATTCTAAGCGCGTTGATACTTTCAATGGTTAACTGCATGTAACTTCCATACTAACGAATGGATTTCATCCAAATGTGTTTTTATTTGTGGAATGTAAGATTTATAACACATAACTGTGCTTATTATAAGAGTCACCAGGGCTACAAACTGTGTATTAATGATCGCAAGACGTTTGAGCCCTACTGTCAATATCTCTGGATAAGTGAAAAGAAAAAAAGGACTTCAAACTTAGCATACTGGATGTCAAAGCTGTTTTAAACATATTAAGAGTAAATCATCAAAGTTAGTGCTACCAACATAATTCAATGTAAGCGTATAGTATTCAATATTCAACTGAATTTAACTAGTATACTAAATTATGGATTTGTACATAATTTTGCACGTTCAATGTGTGTCTTAGCAGACACAAATAAGCCTATTTGCAGAGTCCACATGATTATCAACTGTCTAGTAACATTCTGTGAACATTTGAGCCCTAGACTCAATATCGCAGAATTTGTTCATGAAAATCTATACACTTTAATGTCTCAATATTTCATATGAATTTTGATCAACACGTACAGTAGATATATATCAGTGTTACCAAACTAATTCTACGTACGTTTATATGTTCTATGTTGAACTGCATGTAATTCCCATAACAGTCAGTGGATTTATACCAAATAATGTTGTATATATTGTACAGTGTCTGCCATAAGGGATATTTGTGCTCATTCTCAGTCCTAGCAACCACATAAAAACGTTCCCTGGGCTTTTGATCCATAGTCTCTCAATATCTCGGAAGCCATGCAAGGAAACAATTTTGAACATGTTCTATTAGGCCATGATATTTCACTTATTTTTTGAGCAAATCTTATAATTCTAGTGCTACCAGCATCCTAAACTGGTCTAATTAGATACATATGGATTGCATCTTAAATTTTAAGAAAAGTAGGCTGTTTAGTTCGACACGGAACTACTTCTTAGAAAGGTTTATATTTCTTTGCAACCGCTAAATAAGGAACACATCCCCTTCTTCAGCAATAAATCTAAATTAATTTTACAGACACATCCGAAATTCCAAAAACTATGAAATTAGCAGGAACATATAACATAGGCTATGCAAGTATGGACATAGCTCTACAACAACCGACGAATTATGCGCATTCATTTCCACTCCTATGAAACGAAAATAAACCGTATGTACGAAAAAGAAATAAATCCTCATTATTCCCACCTTAATGCAAAAAAAAAAGAAATTGATTTGAAATCCATTCCAGAAAATATCACCAACATAAATAACTTTGTGCCGGTGAACACAACTATTACTGTAATATTATCCTCTTGATTCTCTTGATAATCTTTAGACGGGAATTGTATCAATGTTTCAACTCTGTAAACCCAAAGATTAAGTAAATCATTATCGAGGAAGATTCGTTGAAATAAGGGTGAAGGATTCACGTATTCCGCCAGGAAACCCATCAGCACATAAAATCAAGCCTTTGGCTTTTAGAAATCTAATTTTATCATTATTCTTCACTAGCTTAAAGATTGCAACATCATGTATATTTTTTATTTCAAACTCAACAAAGTTTCTTTGCCTGAATTCTCAGAATATTGCGCTAGAACATAACCCGGTTCTCAATAAAAATTAGCCTTACTTTTGACGCTTGGATGAATTTCAAACTCAGGACCTGTCTTGCTGAGTGAATCATTTACTCATATCTTAATATTTCCGTACGGAAATCTCGATGACAATGTATCCCCACTCTCATGTCCCACACTTAATGCTGTGAATTATATAACCTTTGCTCAAGTAAATAACCAATCGGAAGTCTGTAAATCGCACTCCTCAATATTGACACATTACAGCCTGAATTCAAATATAAAATAGCTTCTTAACCGATACTCATATACCTATGTTATCCAAACACTGATGATGCTTGGTAAAACGCGAAGTATTCAGACAGCGCTAAGCCTCAAAAGGTGTCTCGTGTCATTGTAGTTGACAAACAGCATGTCGGAGGCGGCGGTAGCTCTGGTTGGCCGCCACGTGAGGGTGGGGGAGGGAAACTTCAGAGTTCCCACGAATAAAAAGAAGAAAGATAATGCACTTCTAAAATCGGCAAATAATCAGTTGACTAGCAGCAAGGTGGCACATATCATCTTCGATCGTTGTCAAAGTAGCTAGCATGTAGAAATCTCACTTTGAAACTTGTAAATATATTCGTAACGAACGGCTAAGAAATATTCACTACCAACTGACTTCTTCTTTGAATCGGACACGTACTCATTTTGGAAATGAACTTCGAGACCTACTAATTTAACACTAGTGGTAGGAACCTCATCTCAGTTCAGCAGAGGACTTTCAAGCGAATATCGTTGGACATTAATTCTTTAATATGTTAACATCCCATAACCTCCTGTTGTGATGTGTCCAGAAATCTTGATTGGGACTATTTACGAGTGAGCTGGTGCAATTGCGATGCTCTGTTGGAAGGAGACGTGATTGTAGTATTCCTGAGAAAATTCATAGATGTACTTGTACTGGTATCTTATTATCTGCACCCTAATTCTGCTAGAGTGAAGTTAGGACTTGGAGACTATCGCCGTGAGATGGATTGGACAGTGTGATTGATGCGGTGAGCGGGGTGAAGGTACAGATATTAACTCAGTCTGCCACGATGGAGAATGTATTATAGTGGATGTGCAGCGGACTTGATTAGAAGCACAATCATGGCGGCTGAAATTGTTGTAGTGGGGATACGGAGCACTAAAAAAACTATGGAGAAAGTATTATAATGGATGCGCAAAAAGTAGTGGTTTTGGGAGAGTTTCGCACCCTCCTACGGCTTTCCTCTTACAACATGGCAGCTGCGTGAGTCCAACCACTTACATGGCGAGCTTTTTTGAACTCATAGTTGGATTTTGACAAATGAGGTGTGAAATTACTCGGGCGGACACCCCCTATTCCCACCCCAAAATAAAACCTACCCCTACTAGGGGGTGAAAGAGTAATTTGTGTAGTAAACGTGGCTTTGCACATGCAACATGCATGCAGTTTAATGCTATGATGAAATTAAACGTTGTTCCACATGAAACGCATGTGAAGAGCCGATTGCTACTATGAATTAACATTTTTGTTTTTTGTTTTTACGCATGAGCACTTAGAGTGTTTGTAAGAGGGTGGGCTTTTTGAATAATGATTTATAGATGATTTGTTTTAAATTGAACCAAAAGCTCCAAAACTAATAGGTCATGCGCTTTTTAATGTCCTGTGAACCAAAAAGGCTAGTGACTTGTATGAGGGGTCGTAGGACTTGGGGCGACGCCCCGTTTTTGAATGTATTATTCATTTTTGTTAAAAGGGCCTAAGCACAATTTTGTTAATATTTTGCAAACCAATAAGGCTAGGGACTTGTATGAGGGGTCGTTGGACTTGGGGTGACACTCTGTTTTTGAATGTGTTATTCATTTTTGTCAAAAGGGCCTAACTGCACTTTTGTTAATATCTCGCTAACTAATAATCAGAGAGGGTCAAGTGAGGAGTCATGGGACTCATGATGGCCAACCCGTTTCCATGGCCAACGAATTTACCCAAAAGACCCAAAACAATAAGGTCATTGACCTAAGATTTTATAAACTAATCATCAGAGAGGGTCACGTGTGGTGTCCTAGGACTCAGGATGGTTAACCCTTTTCCATGATTAAGGAATCAAGACCCAAAATGTCAAGATCATCGACCTGAGATTTTATAAACTCATAACCAGATATCGACATGTGAGGTATGAAATAACTTGATGTAGTATTTATTTTTTCAAAAGTTCTGAGAAAGGGTCTAACTATACATTTGGAAAATTTTGATTTATTGACTTTCTAATTTTATTTAATATTTAATGTATTATTTATATAATTTTGTATTACCATTTATTTTTATTTGTATTTATTTTTTGTTAAAAGGGCCTAACTACACTTTCGTTGATATTTCCTGAACCTATGATTGGATTTGGACGTGCGAGGTCTTAAATTACTAGAGATGAAGCCCCCTTTCCCATGACCAATGAATTTAACCAAATGACTCAAAACGACAAGGTCATCGACCTGAGATTTTATAAAATAATAATCGGATAGGGTCACATAAGGTCTTATATAACTCAGGATGGTCAACCCTTTTCCATGGTCCCGTGGCTCATAATCTACAGATTAACGGTCACGTTAAACTACAAGCTTCCTTCCTTTTTCCTTTTCCATGGTCAATGGATTTCTCCAACACACCCAAAATAG
This sequence comes from Meconema thalassinum, assembly GCA_946902985.2. NCBI lineage: Eukaryota > Metazoa > Arthropoda > Insecta > Orthoptera > Tettigoniidae > Meconema > Meconema thalassinum. The sequence continues at coordinate 247,453,688 of OX336389.2, read as the reverse complement.
CAAGGTCATCGACCTGTGTTTTTTTAAACTAATAATTGGAGAGACTTGTGCGAGGGCTCATTTTACTCATGATTACGCCCTCTTTACTGTGGATTATTTAATGTTTCAAATTTTAGTAAACTTAAGGCCATTGACCTGAGATTTCTCGAACCAATATTGTTAGAGACTTAAGGAAGAATTTAAATTAATAAATGTAATATTTTTTATTTTTATGATTTTTTTTTAGATTTTATCAAAGGATTCAACTACTAGGTTATAGACCTGAGATTTCTAGAACCATTAATGGTCGAGACTTGAGCAAGGATTTTTATTTTGTTTATGTAATATTTTATCTTGGTCAATTCTTGTTCTCTTTAGACCTGGACCGCGTTAGGATAACCCAGGCCTAGGGTATTAATACTATTTCTACATTTAGGGTTTCCTAACACGCTGTTGTGTTATGGAAAATGAGTGTTTACACAAACGCGACACTGAACTGAAGCAGAGGTTGTGGGAATCTTTATCAGCAGAAATTAAATTCCTTTTTGCTACCACTCAGACTACATACAGCCTCTGGCGAGCTAATTATATCTTTGGACACTCTTGGCACTAAAATCCATACGCTAAATAAATAATAATAATAATAGTGTATGATAAAAGATATAGAGACCTTTTGTTTAAGGTAACGTACAATTCTATAATTTCTAGTTAAAAATATAGCCTACTTTTCAAATAAAATAAATATCTCAAAAATCTAAAAGTACAATGTTTTGTTTTAGGAATAAAGGACAGAGAGACATTTTGTTCAATCCATTATACTCTTTTCTAGGATTTGTAGTTTACATGTTAACTTAACCAGACCTATGAAGTGTGATCAAAAAGTTTCAAAATAGTAGCCACTTTTCCGCTTTCTCAAATGCTATACGTAAACAAACCTTATGAGCATACATACAGATAGCGAGTTTGCTATATAGTTTAAACAATAAATACCTTATAATATGTCCTTACAGGTAGCTGAGTATGCAGGAGAATCATTAACAACAGAAGCATTTCTACTGAAAAGAAATAATTGATAATAAATATGGATGTAGGTGCTAGAAACTATTTTTAAATCCCTTGTATGGAGTTTTATGGAAGTGAAACGGGGCTTTTTAACGCCTTGTATGAGGAGAATTCAAGTTTTGAAAATGTGGTGTTACAAGAGAATGATGCATATTAGATTGGTACGTGTGGTAACAAATAAAGAGGAATGAAAAGGTGTTTTTGAAGTCTGCTAACTTAGAAAAGAGATAGGTTGGTACGACACTTACTAGGACGTCTACGAATAGGAAGAAGGTCAAGAACTGTAGAGGTAGACAAAGGTTAGAATACGTTAAACAAATTACCTTGAATATAAGGACATACGGGTAGTGTGATTTAATTTAACAACAATAAAGATCTTGTCACATGTTGATAAGGTAGCTGAGTAGCGGAAGAGAATGGAATATGGACTGTTAAATCACAATGGGTTATTTAACACGTATGAACATACAGGTAACTTAGTGAGATTTACTTTAACAAGAAGAAAGATCTTATCACATATTGTTACAGGTAGCTGAGTGGCGTAAGGGAATGGAATATTGACTATTAAATCACAGGGGTTATATAACATGTATGAACATACAGCTAACTTAGTGGGATTTACTGTAACAAGAAGAAAGATCTTGTCACATATTGTTACAGGTAGCTGAGAGGTGCAAGAGAATGGAATATGGATTCTTAAATCACAAGGGGTTATTTAACACACATGGACATACAGGTAGTGGGATTTACATTAACAACAAAAAAGATCTCGTCGTAAGTTGTTACAAGTAGCTGAGTAGTGTAAAAGAATGGAATATGGACTTTATTGGGTTTGGAATATGGACTATTAAATCACAAGGGTTTATTTAACACGCATGAACATACAGGTAACTTAGTGGGATTTCCTTTAACATAATATCCATCGATTGCTATTATTGATCGATCGAATGGCTAGAAAATGATTTTTTGTGAGGCTACGCTTAAAAATAGAGAGCATTTATCACTCAGAGTAATTTTTTACAGGGGGTGTACAGGGAGGTAAGCCAAGCAGATTGGATGTTAATAAAAGACAAGGTTTATACTAAATCAGATTTATTATCCCAAGATTTTTTTTTTGGTAGAGTTAAACCCCAACCATTTTACAAAGAGTTTTTTTTTCATATGTTTTAACCACTTTCTTCCACCAGGAAGTGTTTTGGAAACGCAGTCTTTTGTAATTCTTGAACGTAGAAACCTCCTTGTATAGGTTGTCATGAGTTGTCTTGGAGTAAATAGGTGACTGGATTGTGAAGTTTTAAATTTTATATATGAAAAATCTCTGTGCTTTAGTTGAGTGTGTATCTATTGTTGAAAACAGTCTCAGGAGATGGGGTGTTGCTACGTTGACCCATCACACAATAATACCAGCATTACGAAGTTCATATTCTATTTCTAATAGCTCTTCCTCATAACAAATATGACCAGCCTGTTTAGAAGCATGCAAGAGCTGTGGGCGTTGGACTAATATATTAGGATCGTTCCAATAGGTATTATTAATGAGTAGTTTCCGACGGTGAGCAGTGACTATTGTTTTCAAAAACTGGGAATGTGGTGATGGTTTTATAGGTGTAAAAACTTTATCATCATCATCATCATCATTATCTTCAAGTTGTGGAAATCAATCGGTTCTATATCCTCCACCTCCACATTCCTCCACACAAGATGGCGGCGGCGCTGTATCTCTCGAACGCATGACAAATGAGGTGTCATTGAACTCAGGGTGATACCCTCTTTCCTATAGACAACATATTTCCACTCCAAAATAAAACCTACCCCTACCAGGGGGTGAAATTGTAATTTCTTTTTGAAAATCTCGCTTTTCAAGTGCAACATGTGAGAGTTTGAATGCTAATATGAAATTAAACGTTGTTCCGCAAACCAATAATCAAAGAGGGGCATGTTAGGCCTTGAGGCGAGAGCCCCTGTTATTGTTGACAAGCCCCTGCTGTCGGGCCCCTGTTGATGGGTTATTGTTGACGGGTCATTGTTGGCGGGTCAATGTTGACGAGTCCCTGTGGACGAGTCCTTGTTGACAGGTCTTTGTGGACGAGTCCTTGTGGACGAGTCCTTTTTGACGGGTCCTTGTTGACGAGTCCTTGTTGACGGGTCCTTGTTGACGGGTCCTTGTTGACAGGTCCTTGTGGACGAGTCCTTGTGGATGAGTCCCTTTGGACCGGTCCCTTTGGACTGGTTCCTACGGACTAGCCCATGAATTTATTTAAATTATGTCAAAGGGCCTAACTACATTTTGCGTGTAAAGCGGTGTGTGTTGAACTGACGTTGTTCACTAATCCCCCACTACTATAATGTGATAACGATATGAAAGGAAATTGACGAAATACATGTGAACATACAAGGGATCTAACTTGGTGGATGGATGTGTTCTAACGAGTCATTTGTAGTTGAAAGAGAATAATACATGTTCTTAAGATGTTAAAACTGTGGAGATGGTACGTGCATTAAGACGTCTTGTTATTTCCTGTGTCATATTACAGACATGGCAGAGAGCGCGCAGATCTGTTGCTATGACAAACGCTGCAGTAATTTGAAACCCCAGGTGTTGATCAAGACAATGGGTGATGATCATGCAATGTCAGCAGTAATTGGATACCACACAGATGTTCCTAGTGTACTTTGGACCCTCAGCTGTATTGGGAAAGGAATTGCAATGATCTGAAAAAAACTGCTGACACGAACGATGAGTTTATATAAGAGAGGTGTCATATATTTCCCTACTGTTAGTCTTTATTAATCGCTTTGAGTGAACAGTGCTCTATTACTGCTCAAGAGTTGTAAAAAAGCGTAGTCTTTTATTACTAATTGATGTTGAATTTATTGATTGGAATGTATTTATTGATTGATTGATTAATTGATTTGTTTACAGATAATTGGGTACCTGTAGGTTACCAGATTCCTACAATCTGTTCATTCAGTGGCATCAGCTGATAAATTATAAAAAGGTAAGTGCCCCTCTAATAACTCTTAAACAGTTAGAGTGATATTTTCCAATGTTCACCACTACATGTCAGTGAAAATGGAATATTTGGCAGTCAAAAGTTGGAACTACTTGACCATGGTGTGTAAAGCTAATTTTTAGGTTAGAATTTGATTACCGCTCTATTAAGTCTGAATGTTCATTGCTAGGTGTCAGTGACAGAGGGAATATTTAATGACTTAACCTCAGTTCACCTAACATAACCTAACTTTACCTAACTTAACCTTGTCACGTGACATGTTCTACAAGTTTAAACTTGTTTTAAGACTGGCTATGACGTCACACTTAGATCACTTAACTGGCAATCGCTGGCTTCTATCACGTGACATGTTCTACAAGTTTAGACTTGTTTTAAGACAGGCTATGACGTCACACTTAGCTCACTTAACTGGCGATCGCTGGTTTCTATCACGTGACATGTTCTACAAGTTTAGACTTGCTTTAAGACTGGCTATGACGTCACACCTAGCTCACTTAACTGGCGACCGCTGGTTTCTACCACTCTATCAAGTTCCAATGTTCACCGCTAGGTGTCAGTGACAGTGGTATATAGTAACCCCCAGTTCGAACTACATGAAGTTAGACTTGCTAGGAGTTCACAGATGATCGATTTATATACCCTGCTATAACCATTGACTGGAATATAATTAAACTATTTATATTGTACTTTGTTTTATCATTTATTAACATTTATGATTTCTTTCTTTTATAGGTAATTTCGAAAGTGATCATCATGTTCAAGTGTGGTGACTGTAAGTAACAGTTCTCAAGACCTGACAACCTTCAACGACACGCAAATGCTAAACATGACATTAAAATGTTTGTGTTCAGTCATTGTGCTATGGCATTTAACAGACAGGATAGTCTTGGACGGCATGTAAATTTAAAGCATGACAGTTCAGCACCTTTTTCATGTTCAGTTTGTGATCTTGGTTTTTCTGCTGTAAAGCGATATCAATCCCACATGGTTGAAGTGCATGGGGAACAACAGGAATTGAAATCTGTAAAACCATCAACTAGCACGGAAACTTTAAACGAATGTGATGCTCAAAAGCGTAAACGTTCTCAAGATTGTGAAAATAGTTGTGCAACAAAAAGAAAGAAGAATGGTGAACCTTCGATAACACATTGTGATGTATGTAATATTGATATACCTTCTTCAATCATTCATGGACATTTACGCAGTATTCAACATAAAAATAACGCTTGCCATGAAAGAAATTCTGGAAATATTCAACAAATTGGTACTGCATTTAAAAGTCGAATTGCTAGTTATAGACTTTATAGTAAAGAAAAAACTCAAAGTATTGAATCATTTTTAAAAAACGTTCAACCTACTGTGTTTGGCTTGGTAGGTAATGTTTTATTAGAGCATAAAACAATAAAAATGATATTTGAACTTTTTGGACTCTATGTAAAAACTGGGAGTGAAGGTGAAATTACGGATATCAAATCTTTTAACACAAAAACATAATGGTTAGCGAATCAACTAATATTAGTGATATATACCAAAATATTTCAAGTGCTATCATTGTGAAGAGTGAAGAGTTCCAGGAAAGGGAGTCAGGCTGGGCGTTGGTTGAAGTACTTTATTTAGAAACCAACATGAATAAATATAACCCCCTTCGAGCATCATCATACATTGATTTGACAGGATGGATCAAACGAAAGAAAGCTGTTGTGAACGTTTTGAATAATGATGACGCATGTTTTGCGTGGGCTGTAACTTCAGCTCTCCATCCAGCAGTGGAGAATACGGATAGATCATCATCTTATCCTCACTATTCTTCAGTGTTAGATTTAAAAGAAATGGAATTTCCTATGGCGATAAAAGACATTCAACGTTTTGAAGAGCTGAACAATGTAAGTATTAATGTTTATGGAATTGAAAATAAGAGTATAGTAGGTCCTCTATATTATACTCAGGAAAAAAAGGATGCTCATGTTAATTTGTTATACATAACTAAAGGTGAAAATGCCCACTATTGTTGGATAAAACATTTACGTAGACTTGTTGGCAGTCAACTATCAAAAGGTGAATCTAAGAAGTGGTTGTGTGATAGCTGTTTCCTATATTTTAAGAAAGAGGACCAACTAATTCAACACCAAAAATGGGGGTGTAATCATGTTTGTACGGTATTACCTACTCCTAAAAATAACATTCTAAAATTTAAGGATTATGAGAAACAGCTTCGAGTACCATTTGTTATATATGCTGATTTCAAGGCTTTGCTAAAACCATTTAATACATATTCATCGAATCCAACCCAACCTTTCACCAACACTACTCACATTCATGAACCTTTTAGCTTTACATATTATATTAAATGTAGTTATGATGACTCTTTAAATAAGTTTGAGCTATATCGAGGACCTGATGCACCTAAAGTTTTTATGGAAAGACTTGAGAAAGATGCCATGCGTATATCCTCTATTTTAAATACAATCATTCCAATGGAGCCACTAACTTCATCACAGAAAATGGGTTTTGATACTGAAACTTATTGTTTTATATGTGGTGAATGTTTATACACAGACAGGGTTCGCGATCATGACCATTTAACAGGAAAATATCGTGGTGCTGCTCACCAAGAATGTAATTTAAATTATAGAGTAAGTAAATTCATTCCGGTCAATCTACATAACGGTAACAAATACGATAACCACTTTATCGTTAAAGAATTTGGAGCTTCAGATGTGAAAATTGATGTGATTGCAAATAATAAGGAACAATACATATCGTTCACAAAATACATCAAAACTATCAATAAAAAATAAAAAACTGCGATTTTTAGATTAATTCCGCTTTATGCCGAGTAGTCTTGATAAGCTGGCTAGTAATTTAAAATCAGATCAGTTTCATGAAATTTAACGTGTCTTTCCTAAAGAAGATGATTTTAATTTGATTCGTCAAAAGGGTATATTCCATTATGAATATATTAACTGTGTGGAACGTCTTGAGGAGTGTTCTTTACCACCGAAAGATGCATTTTACAGTTCCTTAAACACAAGTCATATCAGTGATCAGGAATATTTACATGCACAACGTGTATGGACACAGTTCGACATTTAAACTTTAGGAGAATTTTCAGGACATATATTTGAAGACAGATGTGTTATTATTAGCAGATGTTTTTGACAATTTCGGAATGTTTGTATGAAAACTTATGACCTTGATCCTTCACTGCTCCTGGGTTAAGTTTCAGTTCAATGTTGAAAAAAACGATAGTAAATTTAGAATTAATGACTGATATAGACATGATCAATTTTATAAAATCATTAATTCGAGGTGGATTAAGCCAATGTAGTGGACGGTACTCTAAAGCGAATAATAAATACATGCCTAGCTACAACCCTTGTGAAGAGTAAAAGTATATTGTCTACCTCGATGCAAATAACCAATATGCTTGGGCTATGAGTCAATATCTACCACTGAAAGATTTTCTCTGGCTGACACAACCTGAAATTGATGTCTTACATGTTGACACTCTTAATGATAACGATGATAAAGGATATATTTTAGAGGTAAATCTTGAGTACCCTAAAGCGTTACATGATGATCATAATGATTTACCATTTTGTCCTGAGAATATGAAATCTCCATACATCACATCACGAACAAAAATGCTAATTGCTAATGTAAATGATAAAGTAAATATGTAATACATTATCAAAACTTGAAACAGTGTCTACAGCATGGATTGAAATTAACTAAAATTCATCGCGTATTACAATTTCATCAAGTCAGCATGGCTCAAACCGTATATTGATCTAAACAATAATTTGAGAACACAGTCAACAAACGCGTTTGAAAAAGATTTTTATAAACTCATGAATAATAGTGTTTTTGGAAAGACTATGGAGAATATTGATAAACGAGTTGATGTAAAGCTGATAACAAAGTGGGAGAATGATGGTAAAAGGTATGGTGCGAGCAACTTAATAAGCAAGCCTAACTTTCATAGCTGTTCAATTATTCATGAGGATTTAGTTGTAATACAAATGAATCGCCTTAAAGTAACTTACAACAAACCCATATATGTGGGTTACACCATTCTGGAATTGTCAAAAACACTTATGTATGAATTTCACTACGATTATGTCAAGAAAAACTATCTTGATAATGCTAAATTACTCTACACTGACACAGATTCTTTTATTTATGAGTTTAAAACTGATGATTTTATGAGGATATCAAAACTGAGCTAAATAGGTTTGATACAAGTGACTATCCCGAGGATAATATTTACCATTTACCTCTAGTGAACAAAAAGGTTCTTGGGAAATTTAAGGATGAATGTGCTGGTGTTATTATAGACACCTTTGTAGGCACAAAATCTAAATCATACAGCTATATGACAATTGATGATGTAGTAGTAAAAAAATTAAAAGGAGTGAAAAAGAATGTTGTTAGTAAAAGTTAGATATAAGTGATTATAAAAACTGTATAGTTAGTAACCCACCTGTATTATGTAAGAAAATGTGAGTATTTAGAAGAAAAAATCATCAGCTACATACCAATTTGCTGAACAAAGTTGCTTTAAGTAATGAAGACAACAAACGATTCATTATACCCAACACATTTGATACTCTTGCTTGGGGAAACAGTCGCATTGACGACTATTACTTTACTTAAGTCTAATGATCACTATATTGCAATATTTGTAGTGTGTTTTATATTGTAATATTTTTTGTAAAAACTGTAAGTAGAATGCATAATGTTAGGCTACTGTAGTTTAGTAAAAATAAGATAAGTAATACATTTTAGTGTAAAATGTTTGCTTTTGTATAATACGAAAAATATTTTAAAAATGTACAGAATGTGTGAACTAAACAAGGGGAATGTAAAAAATGTAAAGTGGAAATTGTAAATATCCATGTGTGAAAAAGTGAAATGGCTATCACCATTTTAAAATTAAAAGACATTGTGATCTGGTAAACCTTGTTTTTATTTCACAACAACAAAAATTTGCAGAATGTGTAAACTAAACAAGGGGAATGTAAAAAAATGAAAAGTGGAAATAGTAAATATCTATGTGTGAAAAAAATGAAATGGCTATCACCATTTTTAAAAATTAAAAGAAATAGTGATCTGGTGAACCTTATTTTTATTTCACAACAAAAAATGTACAGAATGTGTGAACTAAACAAGGGGAATGTAAAAAAATGTAAAGTGGAAATTGTAAATATTCATGTGTGAAAAAATGAAAATGAAGAAAAGGCTATCACCATTTTTAGAATTAAAAGACATTGTGATCTTGTAAACCTTGTTTTTATTTCACAACAAAAAATGCACAGAATGTGTGAACTAAACAAGGGGAATGTAAAAAAGGGGAAGTGGAAATTGTAAATATTCATGTGTGAAAAAATGAAAATTAAGAAATGGCTATCACCATTTTTAAAATTAAAAGACATTGTGATCTTGTAAACCTTGTTTTTATTTCACAACAAATTGAGCTTTACAAAAATAGAATACAAAAAAATACCAATTCCTCAATCCTTTTCATATGTCCACTCATCATTAACTTTCCTTATATAGCACTAATCACAATGAGGGCTGCCAACCTCTCTCCCACTGAGACATCACAGGATGTCAAACGTTGTTTAGCCTTTCAACGATATTTTATCCGCTACACGTCTTAATGCAGGATGACTGTAGTGATAAGAAAGGTGCATGCTTGATCCAAAGGATTAACAGGTATATCACCACGCTGCAAAGGTTCTTCAAGACAAGTTCCAGGACTACACAAATAATAACCAGGTAGGTAGATTTCGAAAGTTAAGTATTGAATTACTTTGTCAATGACGCCATTGCCAGTACAGGTCTGGCATATCCTTTTCCATAGATGGTAAAGAGGTTTGATTTTTCTCTTGCTCCTCTGTAGACGATGTTGTTGTTGTTGCTTCTTTCTCGCCATCACACACGTGGTATGAGGAAACAAAGTCTTTACACTGACTTTTATGACCGTGATACAGTTTGACCAGCTGGCAAGTAGCACACTGTCGCATAGAGGATATTTTTGCCATAGCCACTTGCTTATGGTGATCATAATCCGTACATGGTTGCAATTCACTTAACACAGGGTCTTGATTCCATGATTTTGGTACATGTTGCCAGATTTCTTTCACGGCATTTGCTGCGACATAATAAATGAATGATTTTGGAAGAGCCAATAATTCTTCTTGGTAAAACTGTCTAGTTTCTTTTTGCACACAAAGAACTTTCCAATCGCTTTATCGGTAGCATCCCCTTTCTCCAAGGTATTACATCGATGTTTACACGTCGCTTGTAGAAATCTCACTGGTGTCATCCACAGGTAAACCTTCAGTTTTAATTTTATTTAACAACTCCCAGCAGGCATTGGTGGTTAGCCAATGAAAGAGATGCCACACCTGTGCCAGGGCTTTATAGGTAATGTTGTCACAGGGGTAGAGGTCCATGAGTGTTAGCAGCGAGGGACAGCCCATGTCCATTAAATCGATACATTGACAGTAAGACGTCAAAAATGATTGTAACCATTGACGTTTTTCACAACCTTTCACAAATACTACATGGGCAGAAGACAAGTGGGCTTTCATGACCATGTCCAGGTGCTTATATGAAATGGTTCCTTGATTCCAGTCTAGTTGCATATGAGTTTCAGTCCACTGTGTTTGTTTACGGTCTTTATCACACAACAAATCAAACGCATAAGGTGGTTTAAACACCAAATGGGTAGCTTGCGATATCCAAAAATTGGAACAATCGATAATGGCCACTTCTTTAATATAAATTTGTTATCTCCAATTTTTAACCCTTGACAGTCGACGATTAGTGTACGCAACATGTTCATCTTGTCTGGATCAAGTCCAACTGACCACAGACTGACAATTGTTCATCAAAGTGTACTCATGTCATAAACATTGAGTAGTCACTATGGAGGTTAGGATATGACAGGGGGGGGGGCATAAGAAATAATAATATAACAACAACAACCAATTTTTATTACATTATTTTATTAGCATAACAAGTTTTACATTCTTTTTTCATTCTAGGATAGAGGCGGTACCAACTCATACAACAAAAAAGTATTTTGTGTTTATGGTGTCCATAACACCGATGATATCCCAATGTCTCTAAACTGGGTGTTTTTGACTGTGAGCTGCTCACTGAAGCACTGTTAACACCATAAAGTCCACACGTATCATTTTTTTTCATCACTCAGAGGCACGAGTGAGGGGTAACTTGAATGACAGGGTATATTACCCACCTCCATTCTGCACAGGTAAGGGCAGGCAGGTGAGCAGCGCTGATGTTCCTGCATGGGTTCATCGCTCTCTTGCCATTGGTCTAAGATGATGGGACAAAACACACATTTCACTTCATCTCTTGTTTTTAAATAGTAGAATCCAGCGGCCGCTAAGGCTTGAGGGTTTATAAAAGGCACCGGCCACGTCGCAAAGGTCTTGAAACGTTGTTCCTCAGATTTTAAATTCATGGATGTAACTTCTCTTGAGGCTTGAAAGCAAGACATGACTGACCGGTTTGATGTGGGTTGACCTGCTATTTAAACACTTGTCACTTGGTTGGACAGTGGATAATAGTTGACTTGTTTGTGATGAATAATCAAACAGTAGGCCGTGGTATTGCCTGGAACATTGTCATGCGTTTCAAAATCTAGTCGAATGTCAATATTGGATGGTTTGACAGACTCTTCCAAGTAGGAACAGTCAAAGGCAATCAGTGGCGCCCTTGTCTTAAAAGCTTGGGGTGACAACATAGGACAATTCTCTTTTTGATAATACGACCATCTAAATTTACAAAACAAGTCGTACAGGGGGCGAAACTTATTTTTTGAAAAATCTAAATCCAGTCCTTCATAGGGAAACACAGCACCGTTGAGGAAAAGACGTGCATTTCTCAATTGCAGGTGATCAAATTGCGTGGCATCTTTGGTTTGTTGATACTTGCGATTCGTTTGAAAACCCACGATCATGTAGAGAGGTCTATATGTATAGCGGGCTGTTTTTATAGATCAACTGTGTGTGTTGGTGGTGGGCAATAGCGGGTACTCATGGAGTGCCCAGCTTCTAAATTACATGGGTAGAGGTATATCTCTCTTTACCATCTTGAGTATGTCCAGTTTTTTGCTATCGTTAAGGGCCACATGAGGCACTTGCCATAGCAAGTGTTGCAGTTGAATTTTTGAATCAATGGGGGCATTGTCGGCTCCCTTGAGTGCATTATTTTCACTCCTGTCTCTCACCAGATAAAGCACTTGCCTTGCGTTGACCACAATGCGCTGGTGATCTTCAGCAAAGCCTAAAATCAGTTTAAGAGGTAAATATCCAGTAAAGGTGCCATCGGTGTGTACCATCCAGTCATTGATCGAGTCAGGGCACCAACCCGCCATGCAAAGCGTTTTAGCTTCTTCCTCACTATAAGAGGGATATAGTTTCATGACACTGGAAATACCCACATTTCGAGTGCTATCCACCACGATATCGTTAATCACGTAACGCACTTCAGGAAACAGAAAGGCGAAAGCATGGTTGGCTAACTTCGATGTGGTGGATGTAGAGCCATCGGCTTTGGTGAGCCGACCTTCAATCTGAATAACATTTTCATGCGGTAGAGTGTAAATATCTTGATTGTTGTTAACAAATTGAATTTCATCATTGTTATTGAGTCCAGGTGTTTGAGCTTGATAAGAATGGAGATCAATTCTTACCACTCCTGGCTGCTCCTCGATGTGGTTCGCAACCTCTAGGATAGAATTCATCACGGGGGTTGACGTGGTAACCCAAATGCTGTAAAATCTGCTTGTCCTGAGATGTTAACGTGTATTCACGTGGTAAACAACTAACACCATTCCTAGACGGTGTTGTTGCTTTATACACAAACTTCATAGTGGCTTTAGCACCAACTTGTAAGTCACTGGTGTGGTAGAATCTAGATCAATGAGTTGTTGCTCTCTATTGATCAGTCTTAATGTTGTATTACTAATACCATCGACAGCCACAGAATGAAAAAGCACCACTGGAGGGTTTTCACGAATAATATAGCCATTGGGTGAAGTTACAATAAAGTCATAAAGCGAATGCGATGGTTCTTGATTGGTGTACACTTGGCTAATAATATTACACATCACCGACACATGACGGTCCTCAATGAATTTCACTTCATGGTCTGATTCATGTTTTTTGTTGGGCTCCAACACGCGTGGTTTAAATCCTAGTAATGGACCAATGGAATCGGGGTGTGTTTTAAAGTCAATTTTGAATGTTGAAAAAATACTGCAGCGATGAGTGTTGGTATTTCCTACAAGTTCAAACTTGCGCGTTCCATCGAGAAATGACTTTAAACCATATTCATTGATCAACACCACATAAATGTGTTCATAAATGTCATCTATCGTGTATCCACCAGGGTTCAGGGTGAGCACAGAATCATCATAGGCACCGTGCGTTCTGCAGGGTGCTGCTGCGGGTGGATACTACGTGAACTACACACGGTCTTGTTTATCAACAGCTGATCGTAAGACGATGCAATAAGAGTGAATTTTTACATGTGTTTATTCAATATTTTATAGTGTTGTCTTCAGATTATTATTTAAAAAATGTCAAAACGTTCTGGCAATGTTATGTGCTGTGTTGTTGGCTGCAATAATAGATACTGCAATGCAGAGCAAAGTGTGAAATTTTATAGTTTTCCATCACGAGCTCACGAAATGGATTTGAAAAGACAGTGGATTTTAGCAGTAAATCGCAAGAAGTAAGTAACGGGGAATTTCAATATTTTAATTAATACTAAATTACACAGTTCAGAACCTACACTAACCATGACTTTTACAAATAGGTTAACAGTAACAACCAAAATAATTACAGTAATGCTATACTTCCAAGGTAAGGTCCGCACCAGTAGGCCATATTTTTAAAGCACAAACATCATAATAGAGATATTCTATCACACAGTAGTCTTAATGATAGCCTTAATAATTAAATAACAGATACCTTAATACCGAGCAAAGTGTGAATTTTTTTAGATTTCCTCCCCGACCTCACGAAGTGGATTCCAAAGGCTAGTGGATTAATATTATACTTACAGAAATAGGCCCTGGTACATGACAAAAAATAGGAACAAAATATTAATAGCCTACAGAAATATATTAGAAGTGTGTAGTTATACATAAACATTAAATAAAAAGCATTACAGTATTTTAAATAGTCCTACAAACATATTATTATGAAACCAGATAGTCACAAAATAATTTGAACTCATTACAATAGAAATTCAAATAAATATAGGCCTAATACAGATCCAAGGCAAATTTTACAAAATGTGTTCAAAATAATATTTGCATTTACAGATTGCCCATACTTTAAAAGGTATGTTTACATAAATTTGCCACATTTACACAATTTGTTTTATAGGGCAGATGGTACTTTGTGGACACCTTCAAAATCATCTAGAATCTGCAGTACACATTTCATAGGAGGGTGTAAATCTCAACATCCTGCTAGTCCAGCATATGTACCAAGTATCTTTCCTGAATGTTACAGAAGAAAGTCAACAGGAACAGGCTATCTCAGCAGATTTATGTGATTGAAGAAGAGAAGTGTAAATAGAAATCTAGTCATTTCAACACCTGATATATTAGATCTGCAAACTCATGAGCCTGCTCTAGTGTCCATGAAAGCTGATGCCCAAACTCAGACAAACAAACATTGTGATGTAGAAAGCAATTTTGAATTCAGTTGTGTTTTGGATGGAAACAGTGTCAGCACAGAAGCAAATATATCATCCCTTCACACATTACATGCTAAACCTAGACATGTTAGTAAATTGTCTGGGCCTGACTTCCCATATGAAGAAAGAGGATTTTTTGGTTATAGTTCAGTTTCTGATGAATCACAATTAAATGTTCTGGCTGGTGTCAACAAAGAAATTTTTAATATATTTTTAAACTTGCTGCCAGACACTAATACACGCAAAATTAGTAAAGAAAATAGACTCTTGGTATTCTTAATGAAAATGAAGTTAGCCTTACCATTTGCTGCCCTTGCTGTTATTTTCAATATTCACCGTAGTAATATTTCTAGGATATTTCAATCTGTTTTACCTGTACTGGCACAAGCAACAAAAAAGTGGGTTTTCTGGCCTAGCAAGGATACTGTTAATGCTACATTGCCTTCTGTTTTTAAAGATAACTATCCAAATTGTAGAGCTATTATAGACTGCACTGAAATTAAAACAGAACAGCCTCCTGAGATCAGCCAGCGTGTGTATATGTACTCTAATTATAAGTCTACATATACTGCTAAAGTCCTTATTGCAATTGCACCTTGTGGTACGGTGACAATTGTTTCCAAATGTTATGGTGGTCGAGCTAGTGACAGTTTTATCACAAATGACTGTGGAATTTTGAAATTGATAGAATCAGGAGATCAAATAATGGCTGATAAAGGTTTCCCTGGTATAAAAACTATATTGGAGGACAGCAATGCAAATTTAGTAATGCCACCCTTCATGCATGAAGGTCATTTGACACCTGAAGAAGTTGATGACACTTACAATATTGCCAGTGTGCGAATTCATGTTGAACGGTGCATTCAAAGAGTGAAAGTATATAACATACTTCAAAAAATTCCAACTGAGCTATTATGTAGTGTTGATGACATTGTGCATATGTGTTGTGTTATGACAAATGTACAACCTCCCTTGATGTCTGAGGCTCATTATTAAATCTGCACGTTAGTTCCCTTAAATAGTGTGAGAAGAAAAACTGTTGCAACTTTTCAATACAGACCTTTAAGAACATATCATTTCTTTGAATTTCTAAAAGAATGGAACTATGGTTGTCTGTATAAATGAAAAAGTCACAAGCATCAAGCCCACAACAGTACATCAACAACTGGCATTAAGTGAAATATGCATGATTTGGTTTCAGTTCCTAATTTCCTTCTGAATTTCTTATAAGATAGGGCACATTAATCTCCTCATTTTCACCTATGATTGGTTTGTCTTTACGTGAAATAGGACACATAATTTCCAGTACCCTTTCTGGCTTCCCATTCACCATTACTATACCATCAGGACTAGCACACAACCAAGGATGGGTGAGATGAATTATGAGACCACTCTCAACAACTGTTTTACCACATAAATTTGTGTATTTGGCAAGTGCAGTTTTTTCTAACTTTTTTCCAAATGTGACATTTCTAAGACCCCTACCATTAAGACATTTAGGGTTCAAGAGTGTATTTACCGACTTCTCATGATCTTTTCTCCTAGTTTTAATTGAATGTGCCTTACTTGCAGAGATCCTTTTCTTCCTTTCTGAAAACCAGAGGTCAGACTTCGATTGATGTAAGGTTTTTACACAAATGTCAGCTGCTTGAGTCTTATTAATTACAACATGAGTGTTATAAAAATAACTTGCTAGTGCAGAATTGCTAACACTACACACATCAATTACCGTTATTACAGACGTAGTCTCCTGTTTCATTAATAATGTTGTTATTACATTTTTACATGCATTATTCTGAACCATAACTGTGACATCTGTTATTAAATTTCCTAGCAATTCATTGGCAACTTTTACTGATTCTGACTTTTTCTCCTCATTTAAAATTTTGGATAGTATACATGGGGTTTTCAAATCGGGAATTTCAGCTGGTTTTACATCAAGCCTCTGCCTTTTTGTGGGAAAAGGTTCTTCTAACCTCTTCCCCTTGTTATATTTCTCTTTCCCCGCGTTTGAGATTCGAGGTCTAGACCATTCACAGGGTTGATCGGTTCGCGAAGTTACATGCTCTGAATTAACTGCATGAATAACTGCTGAAATATGCTTGCACTTCTCTGACGATCCAGCTGGGCATTCACAGGAACATGCAATCGTCTCTCTAGTAGCATTAACCTACGATAACATTATATCGTATTAGAAATTGCGTGTACATGAACATTAATGCCGCTGTCACCCCAGTTAGTTAGTTATTGATGTTTTAAGGGGCGGAACTACGTGGTCATCCGCCCCTGCTGTCACCCATAACTAATGCATAAAATGAATAGATACGATACCTCTATTGTGACATGATAAGGTTTCTGGCGAACTGATGTTTCTCTTATCACATTAGCAGTTATTACACTGTTGGTATTTCCTGCAAACTGCTTTTCTACTAAATTTAAAACATGCCCACTTTCTGCAAGTAGACGGCCTTTCTTCGAAAAATTGGGCCGAATATTGTCAGATAAAATACCCTGAAATCCTACAGTTATTATCAAGTCTGCCATGGCAACACGCTGTGTGATGACAGCTGATATTTCTGCGGTCCGCGGTAAACCGCAACAGCTTACAATTCCGGCCACTCGTAGCGTGGCGGAGCATTTCTCCCTCTAACGCACGGAGCCTATAGTAAAACTTGTTGTTCACATTTTCACGTATATTGTATATTCTATTGTACGTTTCAAGTGAAACAAGTCCTAAACCATAAGGTGTTTCACTCAATTCGATAGGTGGGTAAAAGTCTAGGCTCACTTCAGGTCCACGTCCATGCAGTGTAAACGTCTTACTTTCCACCGACATACTGTTGACGTTTTTGCTTATGCTGCGTCTTATATAAAAAAAACACAAACGTCCACACTGTTGGCTGTTAAACGTTTGCTCACGTTTCACATTATAATATATCTTGATCCTGTTTCTAAAATAGGTCACTAGTTTCATGGGCGGGGGCAAATTCCCAAAACTGTCAAAGTACCATACAGTGGATCCCTCTTTGACATAAGCTACATAATGTATTCCAGGTCCTCGGTGACCATCCAAATTGACAACAGCTCATTGATGTTTCCAGGGTCGTGAGGGTAATTGGTTTCGCATAAACACACCTCGAAAATGAGAAAGCTTCAGTTGTTTTAGCATAGCTTTCCACTTGTTGATGCGTCAGGGCATGTCTTGCTATGGCTGAGGTTAAAGATGTTTTTTTTTATTTCGAAAAGGTGAAATTCCAAATCCTTGTTGATAAAAGGCTGGCTTCAAATTGAAATTTCTAGTCCCCATAGCAATGGCTTCCATCGTTTCATTGTGTCGCTGACTTTCTTTGAGTTGTTGCTTGCCCTGTGCGCGGCTTTAATAGTTTTTGCCATTGCACTGGCGCCGCCTAAAGGTGAACCTAGAGCAGCCAGACCAGCGAATAATGCAGGTAAAAATCCCGCTCGTTTGGGGACGGGAATCACTCGCCCTTGTTTTGAACCCTGTCGCTGACGTTTTGGAATAACATGTCTCTGTGCTGCTCGAAGAGCTTTCCTTATGGTCAACACATTATTTTTTCTTTTTTTTCTTTTGCAAGGGCTTGTCCACGAATGTCTTAAGCCCAGGCTTTGCCAAGGACAGGGTCATATTTTTAGTCTTTCTCACCACATATCTTTGTTTCACCATGATGATGATGATGGCCAGCCACCTTTCACAAGAAAGTTTAAGTCACAACTAACGTCAGATTGTTATTTCATGGCTGTATATTCCAATTCTACATAAAGTGGGAAA
The DNA here is from genome assembly GCA_946902985.2 of Meconema thalassinum. Classification (NCBI taxonomy): domain Eukaryota; kingdom Metazoa; phylum Arthropoda; class Insecta; order Orthoptera; family Tettigoniidae; genus Meconema; species Meconema thalassinum. Next base: position 247,435,094 of record OX336389.2, on the reverse strand, counting down.
TCGTTTATGGTTTTTCCAGCTTGCTTTTCATCCCATGTCAACATGAGATGAAAGGATAATTCGTCTCCTGCATTGACCATTACATGGTTATGGACGAACATCCTATGACCATTTATCTCTATTTGTGAATGGTTCTCATCAGGTATGGCATATTTGATGTGAATGGTTCCATCATAGTGTAATCGATAGTGGCTTAAACCCGAATCAAGCACATAGGTAAAGTGCTGGTCATGAACTAGCGGTATATGGTTTCTCTCATTCACAGGTTTTACATTTGTCAGATACACTAAAAAAGAAGATGGAATAAATTTATAAAGCTTTTTCATTTCATAGGTCACGTATCGCTTGGTACAGACATCATCATCTTCTTGTGGGTCTTCCACGTGAATGATGCGGTGATGATTAGCGCTATAGTCATCCACCGTAAGCTGAGGTACTTTATCATAAAACTCATACACCTTGTTATCCATATACATTTTTGTAGTAACGTCTGTAGACACTTGAGGATGATTTACATGGGTTAACCGCTTTCCTTTAAAGTCATAATCTCCTTGTTTTGTGCGTGGCACTACTGACCTATCCACATAGTGTGTATTAGTAGGATCTGTTTCTTGTTTAGGATCATGTATGGGAACAGACCTAGCTTTGACCATCAACGCACGTCCAAAGACATCCATCGTCAACCTGTAGTACGAGTCTACTGTTTCTATGACAAGGCTCGGTGCGATGTATATAGACAGCCTGCTTGCCTCTCTAAGCCTTAGTTGAAATGAAGATAATTAAGCAGCAAGAGTCATTCCTCGTGGGGGACTTGGTTTCCCATCTCTGTCCCACATCACGTGAACAACGCCATGGTTCACTGTTTCCATCTTCAATTCGCTGCATCATTGTGGGACCTTTCGGCTGTGGAAAGACCAATCTTTTGCTGACACTTATTACTGCGCCCAATGGTCTGTGTTTTCAAAATATTTATATTTTCGCAAAATCTCTCTACCAACCCCTCTACGTGTTTCTGGATCAAGTCATGTCTGGACTACAAAATGAGAATATGGGGTATTTTACATTTTCCCTGCAAGAAAATGTGATTTCACCGGATGAGGTAAAGCCTGATTCACTCATGATTTTCGATGATGTATCCACTGAACGACAAGGCATCATACAAAGCTATTTCAGCATGGGTCGACACAAACATATCAATTGCTTCTATCTTGGACAAACATATTCTAAAATGTCCAAACAGTTGATTCGTGACAATGCCAATGTCATTGTTTTATTTCGCCAGGATGAGAGGAACAGTCGTCACATTTATAATGAACATGTGAATCCGGATATGACCTTTCAAATGTTTACAGAATTGTGTGGCAAGTGCTGGAACACACAACGTCATGCCTGTTTAGTGATTGACTAACAAAGTGAACTCAACCAAGGGCGGTATCGCTTAGGGTTTGATCATTTTATTGCTATTTAAGGCACTGTATCATTCCCTCTGAAGTCATTTGTCACGACACCATGGCGTTAGCAGAGATTCAATTGAAAAAGCATATTATTAGAACAAAAAATACTATTCGCCAAAAGTTCCGTCAATTGAAACGACCACGTGCAGATCATGCTTTGTTTATTCAACAACATTTAGCCCCTCCGCTAAAAGCTATGTTGAAACCCTCTTTCAAGCCATCTGAAACGCTACCCATCGTTTCACAATCCACGCAGACGCTGCACGAGGACCCTGAGGAAGAGGAAGAGGAACATGAACAGGAAGATTTGACTAGTGTTAGCGAAGTTGAGGATGACGAGGAACAAGTGTTTACGCCTCAAAAAAAGACCGCATCCCTTGCAGAGTATTTGAGAAAAAAGAAATCCTTGGCCATGGTCGAAACACCTTGCCCTTCTAGATCGTCTCCGTTTTCACAAGTCTTGGCCACTCCTCAAAATAAAGCTCAACTGAAAAACATTTTAATAAAATATTATGGATCAACACTGGAACCCTATTTCACCAATCTATTTATTGGAAACACAGATACCACATATGGCGTTCGCTATGAGGATGATAGTTTTAAAATTGGTGATTCATCGATTAAATTTAGTCGTACTAAAGCTGTCATTAAAAAGATCAACTATAAATTAACACCAGGACTGTTAAAGCTACTATTCTCTCGGACTCCCTCATCCCAAGATTATACGCCAGAGGACCTTGGTAAATATAAATCCATTTTATTGGACACCCATGCCCACAAAATTCAGTATGATCCCACTCAACAAGTGAATGCCAGTATATCTCAAAAATATAAAACCATCATTGCAAAAATGTTCCCCACTAGTCAAAGTATTCGTCGTAAAGTGTCCGCTTCATGGGTGACATTTAAACCATTAAAACCCCTTGTGAATGTTACCTACTGGCACAATCCCAATAAACTCGTCCAGCGACTACGGCTGTTGCATGCTTCACGTCAAGCCGGCCATACTGGTCACGATTGGGAAATTCAAGAAATTGAGGAAGAACTTCGAAATGCCAAAATTATTGTTTAAGCCCTCGCCCATTAAAATGGGTATTGCTCACGAATTGCATCGTCCAGCTAGACGTCACTATCAGCGACTCAAGGTGATTTCACAGGGTGTGGATGAACTTAGGCAAGCAGACTTGGTTGAAATGATTCCCTATGCTAGCATTAACGATGGTGTACGCTATATGTTGACGGTCATTGATGTTTATTCCAAAATGGCGTTTGTTGAACCTGTGCGTCGCAAGTCTGGTCCACTAGTCACCAAGGTCTTTCAACATATTATTCAACAATCCAAACGTCAACCTCAGCTGCTACAAACCGATCAGGAAAAATAATTTTTCAACAAGGATTTCTCCAGTTTTCTCAAATCTAAGGATATTCACCACGTACAGCAATATCAAAGCCAGCGTGGTCGAGCGGTTCAACCGAACATTGAAAACCCATATGTGGAAAGCGTTTACCGCTCAGGGCACTTATTGCTGGTTGGACTTGTTACCTGAGCTAGTGTCACGTTACAATGACACCAAACACAGAACCATTGGGACCAAGTCACGACTTGTGACCAAAAATATTCCACAACTGGATAAACTGTTTAACCCAATAAAAACAGCAGACCCTAAACGTCATCGCCTTAACATTGGGGACCATGTCCGTGTGAGCAAATTCAAGTCCGTCTTCGACAAGGGCTACACACCAAATTGGGGGACTGAACTATTTCGAATTTGTCAAGTCAACCTGAACAGTCCAGTCACCTATTTACTCGAGGACCTCAACCATCAATCCATAAAAAGCAGGTTTTATCTTCAAGAACTCCAAAAGACAGCGTTTCCTAAACATTACCTTGTGGAAAAAGTGTTGAAACAAAAAGGAAATAAACTATATGTAAAATGGTTGGGATTTAGCTCAGCCTTTAATTCTTGGATTAATAAATTACATGTTGTGTGAGCCTGTGTGCCTTGTATTTATTTATTCACTCATGTTGTACTTAACCTACAGCCCTATGTACAGTCCTCAGCTCCACCTGTATTATGAGCAATACATATCTCTTTCTCTCTTCATCTGTGTTCTCTCTTACACCAACTCCCCCCTCTCCTTCCCTTCACCTCCCACCACTGTCAAAACAGGTTGTGACTTGTTGGCTCTTATCGTGCAGGTGCACAGGTGAACACCTGTGTGTTAGGTCATATTACACATGAACTTGCATTTTCTCACGTATGAACCAAAACAGGATGTGACTTGTTTCACAAGGAGGATGGTAATAATGACATCTCACACGTGTTCATATGTATTTCGTCACTTTCCTTTCATATCGTTATCACATTATAGTAGAGGGGGATTAGTGAACAACGTCAGTTCAACACACACCGCTTTACACGCAAAATGTAGTTAGGCCCTTTGACATAATTTAAATAAATTCATGGGCTAGTCCGTAGGAACCAGTCCAAAGGGACCGGTCCAAAGGGATCAGTCCAAAGGGACTCATCCACAAGGACTCGTACACAAGGACCTGTCAACAAGGACCCTGTCAACAAGGACCCTGTCAACAAGGACTCGTCAACAAAGGCCCGTCCACAAGGACTCGTCCACAAGGACCTGTCAACAAGGACTCGTCAACAAGGACTCTTCAACAATGACCCGCCAACAATGACCCGTCAACAATAACCCATCAACAGGGGCCCGACAGCAGGGGCTCGTCAACAATAACAGGGGCTCTCGCCTCAAGGCCTAACATGCCCCTCTTTGGTTATTGGTTTGCGGAACAACGTTTAATTTCATATTAGCATTCAAACTCTCACATGTTGCACTTGAAAAGCGAGATTTTCAAAAAGAAATTACAATTTCACCACCTGGTAGGTGTAGGATTTATTTTGGAGTGGAAATATGTTGTCCAGAGGAAAGAGGGTATCAGCCCGAGTTCAATGACACCTCATTTGTCAAAATCCGACCATGCGTTCGAGAGATATCGCGCCGCCGCAATCTTGTGTGGAGGAATGTGGAGGTGGAGGATATAGAACCGATTCATTTCCACTACTTCTTCATAATTTTCACCTCTGTTCACAGTCTCTTGAATGATTTGAGTTGCCTTTGATAATGTTGAAAACTTTTTATTGGATTTGCTGGAGTGTTTTAACATAGTTATGTCATTATTATTATTATTACCATTCTTTTCACTTTTACCCACCAACTCGTTGATGGTTTGTATTGCCGGAGACTACCGATAAACACCTATGTCCCCACGGCATTAGGGCCGCGCACGACACAGGTGTGTGCCGTGCGAACATGGGTGTTTATCGGGAGAGTAACCTTGAAAAGTAGCTGAAATTCGGAAGCCAAAAGCATAGCGTGACCCGTTTCTTACCTATATAAAACAATGACATGCTCCTTTCCCGCCAGCCACCCACCCCGATTCATCTGCATGGCAGTAGGTAAGTTACTGTCGACGTTAGGTAAAATTAGGTTATGTTAAATAAAGTTAGGTTAGGTTAGTTTAAGTAAGGTAAAGTTATGTTAGGTAAGTTAGGTTAGGTGAAGTTAGGTTAGGTTAGGTAAAGTTAGGTTGGGTTAGGTTATAACTATCACGCCCATTATAATTGCGACCATGTCAAATTGTGCCCACTATAATCACGTCCACGTTAAATTGCGCCCACTACTGTCATCATGCTCACTTGAAATCACACTCACTTTAAATTACACCTATGTCAAATTGCGCACACTATAATCATCATGCACTCTTTTAATTGCACCCACTATAATCGCTCCCACGTCAAATTGCGCCCACTATATTTCAACCCACGTCAAATCGCGCCCACTATCAACATGCTCTCTTCAAATCACTCCCTCTATAATCGCGCTCATGTCAAATCGCGCCCACTCTAATTACGCCCCAGTTAAAATGCGCTCACTATCATCATGCTCACTTGAAATCGCACTCACTTTAAATTGCACCCATGTCAAATTACGCACACTATCATCATCATGCTCTCTTCAAATTGCACCCACTATAATTGCACCCACGTCAAATTGCGACCACTATATTTGCGCACACGTCAAATCGCGCCCACTATCAACATGCTCTATTTAAATCGCGCCCACTATATCCGCGCCCACGTTAAATTGCGCCCACTATAATTGCGCCCATGTCAAATTGCGTCCACTGTAATTGCGCCCACGTCAAATCACGTCCACTATAATCGCGCCCATGTGAAATTGCGCCCACTATAATTACGCCCAAGTCAAATTGCGCCAACTATCATCATCATGCTCACTTGAAATCGCACTCACTTTAAATCGCACTCATGTCAAATTTCCCACACTAACGTCATCATGCTCTCTTGAAATGCACTCACTATAATTGCGCCCACGTCAAATTGCGACCACTATATTTGCACCCACGTCAAATTGCGCCCACTATCAACATGCTCTTTTTAATCACGCCCACTATAATCGCGCCTATGTCAAATTGCGCCCACTATAATTGCGCCCACTATCATCATGCTCACTTCAAATTGTGCTCTGGACAAACTCGATCATTCTTATTACAGCGTTAACTTTACTAGAGTTCAGTTCGTGCTTATCAATCGATATGAAAGTATCAACAACCAGCCATGCAAAGCCATGTGCTTACTATAAGGGATACTCATATATCATAAAAAGAACAAATAAAGACGGGGTTGTTATTTGGCGCTGTTCAAATCAACGATCGAAACAGTGTCGAGGAATGCTTAAGACAAAAGACTCCAACATACATTCTTCAAACAATCATCACTGTAAACTTTATAATAATGGTAGTCTAAAAGTAGAGAAAACCCAAACCAAAGCAAAAAACAAAGTCCAAGAAAAAGATACTGCTGCCCAAAATAATATTTACCTCAAGTTTAATACACTACAACGCACCAACGCACTTGTGCTCATAGCGAGTTCTTTGATAAGAAACCTTTAACACCTTCTCTAAAACCAATGTTGAGGCACTCACCCACGTCAGAAAAACCCTCAACTCTATCAGAGGCAACACAAACCATCAACGAGTCGGTGGGTAAAGGTGAAAAGAATGGTGATAATAATAATGACATAACTATGTTAAAACACTACAGCAACTCTAATAAAAAGCTTTCAACATTATCAAAAGCAACTCAAACCATTCAAGAGACTGTGGACAGAGGTGAAAATTATGAAGATGATGATGATGATGATGATGATGATGATGATGATAAAGGTTTTACACCTATAAAACCATCACAACTTTCCCAGTTTTTGAAAACACTAGTCACTGCTCACCGTGGGAAACCACTCATTAATAATACCTATTAGAACTATCCCAATATACGCCTTCAGCTCTTGCATGCTTCTAAAGAGGCTGGTCATATTGGTAATGAGGAAGAGCTATTGGAAATAGAAGATGAACTTCGTAATGCTGGTATTATTGTGTGATGGATCAACGAAGCAACATCCCATCCCCTGGGACTGTTTTCAACAATAGATACACACTCAACTAAGCAAAGAGATTTTTCATATATAAAAATTAAAACTTCACAATCCAGTCACCTATTTACTCCAATACAACTCATGACAACCTATACAAGGAGGCTTCTACGTTCACGAATTACAAAAGACTGCGTTTCCAAAACACTTCCTGGAGGAAGAAAGTGGTTAAAACATATGAAAAAACTCATTGTAAAATGGTTGAGGTTTAACTCTACCAAAAAAACGTTCTTGGACCAATAAATCTGATTTAGTATAAACCTTGTCATTTATTAATATTCTATCTGCTTGGCTTACCTCCCTGTCACTCCCTGTAAAAAATTACTCTAAGTGGTAAATGCTCTCTATTTTTAAGTGTAGCCAAATAAAAAAATATTTTTATTTTCTAGTCATTCGATCGATCAATATTAGCAATCGATGGATATTATGTTAAAGTAAATCCCACTAAGTTACCTGTATGTTCATGCGTGTTAAATAAACCCTTGTGATTCCCATTAAGTCCATATTCCATTCTTTTACACTACTCAGCTACTTGTAACAACATACGACGAGATCTTTTTTGTTGTTAATGTAAATCCCACTACCAGTATATCCATGTGTGGCAAATAACCCTGTGATTTAACAGTGCGTATACCATTCTCTTACACTAGTCTGCTACCTAAGACAATATGCGACAAGATACTTTTTGTGGTTAAAGTAAATCCCACTACTCTGCCTGTATGTTTATGAGTGTTATATAAACCCTTGCGTTTTAATAGTACATTTTCCATTTGTTTTTTTCATTCAGCTACTTGTAACAACATGCGACAAGATCTTTTTTTTATAAAGTAAATCCCACTACCTATAAGAATATGTGTCACCACTTGACTACTTGTAACAACATGCGACAAGATCTTTCTTGTTGGTAAAGTAAATCCCACTACCTATAAGTCCATGCGTGTTAAATAACCCCTTGTGATTTAATAAAGCATATTCCATTCTCTTTTAACGCTACTCAACTACTTGTAAGAACATGCGACAAGATCTTTCTTGTTTTTAAAGTAAATCCCACACTTGTATGTCCATTCGTGTTAAATAACCCCTTGTAATTTAACCGTCCATATTCTATTCTATTGCACCGCTCAGCTACCTGTAACAATATATGACAAGATCTATCTTGTTGATAAAATAAATCCCACTACCTGTAAGTCCATGCGTGTTAAATAACCCCCTGTGATTTAATAATTCCCTTTTAACACTCAACTACTTGTAACAACATCTGACAAGATCTTTCTTGTTGTTAAAGTAAATCACACTACCTGTATGTCCATGCGTGTTAAATACCCCTTGTACTTTAACAGTCCATATTCTATTCTCTTACACCTCTCAGCTACCTGTAGCAATATGTGACAAGATCTTTCTTGTTGATAAAATAAATCCCACTACCTGTAAGTCCATGCGTGTTAAATAACCCCCTGTGATTTAATAATTCCCTTTTAACACTCAACTACTTGTAACAACATCTGACAAGATCTTTCTTGTTGTTAAAGTAAATCACACTACCTGTATGTCCTTACATTCAAGGTAATTTGATTAACGTATTCTAACCTTTGTCTACCTCCACAGTTCATGACCTTCTTCCATAACAAAGTTTGCTATTCTCAGATGTCTTAGTAAGTGCCGTACCAACCTATCTCATTTCTAAGTTAGCAGACGCCAAAACACCTTTTCATTCCTCTTTATTTGTTACCACACGTACCCATCTAATATGCATCATTCTCTTGTAACACCACATTTTCAAAGCTTGAATTCTCTTCTCTTAAGGCATTAAAAGCCCCGTTTCACTTCCATAAAACTCCATACAAAGGCTTTAAAAATAATTTCTAATACCTAAATCCATATTTATTATCAATTATTTCTTTTCTGTAAAAAAGCTTTTGTTGTTAATGATTCTCCTGCATTACTCAGCTACCTGTAAGGACATATAATAAGGTATTTATTGTTTAAACGATATAGCAAACTCGCTATCTGTATGTATGCTCATAAGGTTTGTTTACGTATAGCATTTAAGAAAACGGAAAAGTGGCTACTATCTTGAATCTTTTTGATCACACCTCATAGGTCTGGTTAAGTTGACATTTAATCTATAAATCCTAGAAAAATGTATAACGGATTGAACAAAATGTCTCTCTGTCCTTTATTCCTAATTTAAGACCTTGCACGTCCAAATCCAATCATGGGTTCAGGAAATATCAACAAAGGTGCAGTTAGGCCCTTTTAACAAAAAATAAATAAAAATAAAAAATAAATGGTAATAAAAAATTATATAAATAATACATTAAATATTAAATAAAATTAAAAAGTCAATAAATCAAAATTTTCCAAATGTATAGTTAGGCCCTTTCTCAGAACTTTTGAAACAATAAATACTACATCAAAAGTGGGGGCGACACCTCAAGTTATTTCATACCTCACATGTCGATATCTCCTTATTAGTTTATAAAATCTCAGGTCGATGACCTTTACATTTTGGGTCTTGATTCCTTAGTCATGGAAAAGGGTTAACCATCCTAAGTTCTAGGACACCACACGTGACCCTCTCTGATGATTAGTTTATAAAATCCTAAGTCAATGACCTTGCTGTTTTGGGTCTTTTGGGTAAATTCGTTGGCCATGGAAAAGGGTTGGCCATCCTGAGTCCTATGACACCTCACTTGACCCTCTCTGATTATTAGTTAGCGAGATATTAACAAAAGTGCAGTTAGGCCCTTTTGACAAAAATGAATAATACATTCAAAACCAGAGTGTCACCCCAAGGCCAACGACCCCTCATACAAGTCCCTAACCTTATTAGTTCACAAGACATTAAAAAGCGCATGACCTATTAGTTTTGGATCTCTTGGTTAAATTTTAAAAAAATCATCTATAAATCATTATTCAAAAAGCCCACCCTCTTACAAAACCCTTAGTGCGCATGCATAAAAACAAAAAACAAAAATGTTAATTCATAGTAGTTGGGCCGATAACCTAGATGTTAGGCCCCTTAAGACAAAAATTATCATCATCATCATCATCATCATCAATTCATAGTAGCAATCGGCTCTTCACATGCGTTTCATGTGGAACAACGTTTAATTTCATCATAGCATTAAACTGCATGCATGTTGCATGTGCAAAGCCACTTTTACTAAAAAAAGAATACTCTTTCACCCCCTAGTAGGGGTAGGTTTTATTTTGGGGTGGGAATAAGTTGTCCATAGGAAAGGGTGTGTCCGCCCGAGTAATTTCACACCTCATGTGTCAAAATCCAACCATGGGTTCAAAAAAAAGCCCGCCATGTAAGTGGTTGGACTCACGCAGCCGCCATCTTGTAGTAGGAAAGCCGTAGGAGGGTGCGGAACTCTCCCAAAATCACTACTGCAACAGAAGCACAAAGATGGCTGATGCGACTTTGGCATTCTTGTATTGGTGATATGATGAACTATTGGAACATGATATTCAATCAAAGAGAGACTACTCTAATTGCTTATTCGGGGGAGAAGGTATACAACAAAAGGGGATATAAAAAACGACAAGTTTTCTGAGTTGAATTGGCGATATGTAAAAATCTTCTTGAATCGCTACGCGATTACTTGTTCCACATGTTCCTCTCTGAAAGATAAGTCTCACGACCAATGTCCAAGATTCTGATAAACGCATCCAGAATATGAACCTATATATAGAAACAATTCCTTCATTTGGGGATACTGGATTACCCAAGCAAAAGAAATGGTGTATAAAACACGAAGCCCTGGTGAGCAAATAACTGACCTTTCACAAGTTTATAGCCTATTTTAGTATTCATATGTTCATTGTCTTGTTTCAGGTCTTTTAACGATTTGCTTGTCGCACCATATTTTTTAATATTAAATTACAGTATATTGATCTTGCCTCTTATCTAATGTATTCTGGTTGGTGGTCATAACACACTGGGGCTCGAGAGAGAGAGAGAGAGAGAGATCTGATCTACCACATGTTATATGTTTATCATTCATAATTCATCAGCTTACGAACTGGCGCCCACGCAAGTATTATATTATAATACAACAAAGTAGTTTTAGATCTCTACCGAAACTTTTACATTTGGTCGTCCAACTTAGGGGCACAAACCATTACACTGTTACACAGCCGAGTTTGGTTAATGGATATTGAAACAGTCGTATCAAGATATCCTGTCGTCAAATTCATCGTATCCAAAACTTTTGCCATTGTCAAAGAAGCTGCAAATGACCACATTAGCACTGATCCAGGATAATCGATTTCCATCACTTGGGAAACCACTATATCATTAGGAAATGTCAACTTCAATTAGGCGGATTGATAGTGTTGCACATATTAGCTATTTAATAATTCTCTGTGTGTGGGGATTAAAGAGCATTTCAGCTCAGTACCACGTAATGTGAACTGGCGATTAGGCACCAATCTCCTGATTCCCACAATTGTGTCAGTGGAACATGTAATATGTATGTGGGGCTTGCCCTTTTTCACTAGGCCTTCCATACATCGTTTTATTTATGGTAAATAAATAAATAAATAAATAAATAAATAAATAATAATAACAATAATAATAAAGGTGAGACATAGAAGAGAAATTACTTAATAGATCTACACTGTGCAGCTTTTGCTTTCATTAATTATCAGGAGGATTTATAGCCTAACTAGAATAACCCTGCTGAGTAAATCTCGTTGGATTAAGGATCGAGTATATGTTTGTCCTTTCTGGGAACATATGAAAGCCCTACCATGATCCAAGTGATCAAGCTGGTATTAGTTTTATAATCACAACCTCATATAGGCCATTATATGTGATTATAGCTTGTCAGTGTAGTAAGAATGTCCTTGATAGTAATATTAATGGGGTAAGAAAACGTTAACCTTCAATCGAGGTTTAGGTTCGAGCCCCAACGTCAGCCGTCCTTGAAATGGTTTTCCGTGGTTTCCCATTTTCAACACCAGACGAATGCTTGGACGGTACCTTCTGACAGGCCACGGCCGCTTCCTTCTACAATCTTGCCCAGTTTCATTCATCTTCATCCATTCCATCTGTCATCCTGGCGCACAGGTCGCCCACGGGCGTTGACTAGAAAGATCTGCACTCGGCCTCTCAGGAGGCCACACGACCAAAATAAATTAAAAATAAAAAACTGTAAAAGTCAGGTAGTATTCACAAACTTCAATTTAGAATTATTTATTTCTTATAAATAAATAAGCTGTAAAACATGCCAGCCATGAACATCATATCCAGAGTGTTTGCCATCCAGTGTGGCATGGTATGCTAGAGCGTGCCTCTCCACTTCGCGTTGCCAGTAGTCTCCCCGGAGCAGCTAAGCTGTGGGTGAGCTAACTTTCTGCCGGTACGAGAGCGAAAGATAGGCCTACATTGTGGATGGAAGTTCATAACTGTGGAGCAAGCCCCCACCGCACTTGCCGAGAAAAGGCCGTCAGGCGCCTAGCACTGAGCCCTCAGTACACACCCTTGGCCATTGGCGTCGAGCTGCAGAGGCTAATGCTAACGTACCGTAAATATGGCTGCGGGTGCCACAGAATCATGAATAAGGAAGAATTGTTGAATTATTTTAGCCTATTTTCATCATATGCAAAAACAGGCTGATGAGATCACCTTTTGTCTGCGCGTGAGTGTGTGTGTGTGTGTGTGCGTGTGTGATCTGTATGTGTGTCCCCCTAATACAATCTAAATGCAATTATTGTCATAACCTTAAGAGGGCGGCTGTGCGAAATATTTAAATTTAGTTATTGTTTTCTCTGTCCTGATCATGCGATCGATGTGGACGTGTGTACAATGAATCAATGTAGTAACCTGCATCTACTGGTACATAACTCTATGGCGAAATCATTCATCGGTTCTCAATATCTACGAATACATTACAGCAAACAAACAGAAATTTTGTATCTTGATAGAGGCCATTAAAATAAGTTCACCTATGGAACTTTCAATAACCTGATAAGTACAAAACCAACATGACTGCGACAAAAAAAAAAACTTTTCTCACGACGTAATAATCGAAGAACTGTGAAACTTGGCACGCTATATCTTCATACAAGAATACAGGGTGTGACAAAAAGGTACGGCACAAATGGCAGGACATATTCCTCACACGTAGACGAAGAAATTATGTTATATGAAACGCTTTGTTTCCATGTTTTACCTCGTTGTTTCCAACTCATTTATCATGGGAAACATACAAGAAGAGAACGTACCAGAATACCACATGCAACTCTTGCTCACAGGAAATATTCAATATGCCCTCCGTGCGCATTGATACATTCATCAACCCACCGCCGCGCCGTAGTGAATCTCGGAAGCGCTGATGTATCCTTGGAGTACTGCGTATGGTGTCGTAGCCTTCCATAATACGGACACGGAGACTCTGAACATCTTGTACTGGGGTTCGATACACAAGAGCTTTCAAATGCCCTCACAAATAAAGTTCAGTGATTTTAGGTCCGGATAGCGTGGAGGCCAGTCAGTTGGTTCACCTCTACCTATCCATTTGTCACCAAATCTGTTATTTAGAAGCCGACGGACATTAGCACTAAAATGAGGAGGTGCTCCATCGTGCATGAAGTACATGTTTTGTCGCACAGCTAAAGGCACATCTGCTAAGTCACATGGCAACGGGACCATGTAAAACACACCACTGGCGGTGCACCTACGATAATGACAACGCAACCAGACGTAACCAAGAGTGAATGTTCCCCACGATTCTAACATTCTGTTCTTGTTTGATTCGCATGCGTAATGAGTTGGAGACAATGAGGTGTAACATGGAAACAAAGCGTTTCCGAACCCATGTTCATATAACAAAATTTCTTCGTCTACGTGTGAGGAATGTGTCCTGCAAGTTGTGCCGTACCTTTTTGTTACACCTGTATATTGGCGTCTAATAAAATTCAATTTTTATGGGAACTTTAAATGGTGGCCGTGCAATTTTCTTCAAATCACATCTTTATTTCTCATGTCCTATGCAAGCGATAGAAACGTATGTTGGTGTAACGAACCACCATTTTAACTTATATTAAACAATCCAACATGGCGTCCAAGCGATATATTCCATCGGTTCACAATATCTCCGAAACTATTCAAGCAATGAGCCTAGAATTTTGTGTTGAGATGAGGACTATTAAGTAAGTATATGTATATATCGTATACAGTATAATGTATATATATTTGTATGGTGATGGAGAATACTGTGATAAGTTGAACTATGCAATATTAAAAAACCTGTTAAGTACAAAACCAGCAAAATGGCCAAGCATCGTTAAAATGTTAAAATGTAATGATCCGAGTAATTTAATGTAATGGTTAGTGACAAACAAAAAAACAATATGGCAGCCATGTGATTTTCCAATGTATCAAATGACTCCCGGCGATTTAATCACCCGGGAGCACAGACACTAGCACAGCGAATCTTTATTCAGATCTTATTACAGAGACATCTCATGTTTCATTGCTTTCAAAAATTCAAGATGGCATCAGTTCGAAATTTTAAAACTTTAGTGTTTTCATTTCTCGTAGCCTATTCAAGCGATTGAAGAGAATATTCCTATGATGGGCTGTTAAGATAATCATTATTTAATGGCTCGAAGTTCTGTAGCCTACTTCTCGTAAATCATACAAGCTGAGCTTAAACGTATCTTAAAATACATCCCCGTGACTCGTTACCGGAAAGCTACCATCTCGAAGGAGGAGTCTAAATCACCTATACGGAAAGTTATATATTGTACTGTAGCACATAATTTCTCAATGTAATGGTATTGGTGGAGATTTTTTAGGGTAAAACACGCAGGTCATCTACCCGAATTTTCTATTGCAGGCATCGTAAGTTGTGGATTATTCTGGAAAGAACATTGCTGTGTTCTGTTGAATCTGTCTCTCGGAAAGTTGAAAAACCAGTAGCCTATACCCGTCCTTAGTGCAGTATTCGGGTATTGTAGATAAGACTCACCGTGTAACGTATTTTCCAGTGCTGGAGGTGAGCTGATGTGTGTTATCTTTAGTAACAATGAAAGGTTTGATTTATGACATGAACATGCACTTGTAGCATAGTAAGGCCAATTTCCATCCTTAAAATATCATATTTAGGCTACTTTTCACATTTTGCAAACAATTATGAAAAAGTGGACTTATAAGAACACGTGGGTAGATGTGTGTTTGTCTGTCCTTCTGTGTGTGTCTTCCCCTCTATCAATTCCTAAACGGCTGCAGCTATCGAAACCAAACTTGGCATGAGTGATGATTTACACCTGGACAACTCAAAGCCAAATTTGAAACTTACATTAATGCTACCAACTGATAGAAAAATAATAATTTAAATGTGAACTCTAAGTTGGTTATATCAGACGGTATGCGTCGAGCCGTTTCAAAATTGCCACATATAGCTTATATACGAGACAGGCCAAAATATGCGTGAATTAGGATGTGAGGTATCTGCCACCAAGTGTAAAGATGATTCCACGCACAGTGCAGGGCGGGTGGTCCTTAACATACAACATAACTGTCTCGAGCGTGAAACACACTGACAGTATTCGCCTTATTTTACGTAAACTATATAGATAAAATTTGAAATGTATGTTCACAGGTTATTGCACATGTACACGTGAATTGCAAAGAATGAATAAGGCTAGTTTAATTTGTATTCCCTTCAAATGGGTGTTCCACTGTCCTTGAGATGAACACAGTAATGAACTTTTACAAAAGTGATATATCTTCTCCAAAACCTGCCTATTGCGGCCGACTTGCAACTGTAGTTTGACTATGATTGAGTGTGCTTGAGAGTCTCGCTTCTGAAAACATTCCAGCACATTTAACCTCGTGATATGTTCCTCGAAGCAATGCGATTCTTTTAACAAGATTCTATTAATCTTTTATACGTTGGCAAACTCTTAGGAGCTCAAACTTTTAGCTTCAGTTTAACCACTCAACTGTTAACTTTTCACATCCGCTCATCGTCTTCGACGATGCACTTCTTTTTCCAGTCTACATAGTTCTCCTTGGATACGTTTGGAATTGCGTCACACTGTTAGATATCAGCTCAGCCCGCTTGAACTACACATATGATATCAGTTCTATTCATATAATAGGATGAAATCTGACTGGAATGAGAAGCATGAGAGATATAGCCTACTTTAACATTGTAGAAAATATATCCCCTACGTTAAAAAAAAAACGTAATTGTTGTAACAGAGTCTACAATTAAGTAAATAGGTATCAAAATAATTCAAAATGTAACAAATATGTAACATAGAATATACCACCAAACTTACAATGATTATACCACTCATATATTCTATTTGGACTAATGGCATGTTAGACGTTCAGTAATATAAGCCAATTATGGTGTTCGATTTTGTTAATTAAGCACCATACTAGTTATCGTTGAGTTCTTATCACACCTTCATTCTTTTAGTGCCGTCATCCTTTTGTTCACAAAGAACAAATGGTTTCATGCTCCGTTTTATTGAATCTTCACAGAGGTTGAAATGCTATTGCTGCTAGAGGCACTTACCCATTAGTGGCTGGTTCTGATTATGAAACGCCGCCATGATAAGAGGTTAAAGTGAGTTTGAGATTCTTAGCTGTTACTCAAACCAACTCATTTTAATGGGTGATCCTACTTCTTTGGTCTGGCTGTATACTATCCAAAGAGATTGGAAAACTGTTACTGCATAGTTGATTGTGATTGGTTTCAGAACATTGACCTCATGAGAGTTTATGCTATTCATGGACTCTTTGCAGCTTATTTCATAACAGTGGATTTAAATTTTGTACTACCCAACCAAGGAATTGTTACCGCTGGACGTGGAGCGGGCCTGTAGTATACATTACGTCATCTTGCCTCGTTATGGCTGCAGTGAGCGGCTGCGGGGTAAGAGGGGAATGCATGTACAGTCAAACAATGAGAACACACCGAACAGCGCACGGCCCAGCATGAATCATGCACACAAATGACATACGAAGAGGTTTCGCTGGCGACGACCGCACGTCTATCGCAGGCGTGTGGCTGGGCGAAGCGCATTAGTTCCGATTTCCGCCACTGGTAACAATTCGCTGGTAGAGTAGTACGCAATACTAGCACCAAGAACACATGTAGTAGATATAGTATTCCTGCCCCCATTGAAATTATTTATAAGCTTACGTAGCCTTCCATGTCAACAGAATCGTCGCTGCGAGACTCACACTGGACGAGTCCTGTATGAACCTTGAGACTGAGCTAAGTGCTGTGACACTGGCAAGTCCCAGTTCCGATGGGCCAGTACCAAACACAGTGCACTCGGCCGGACAAAGTGCTTCTCGGTGCTAGAAGTGCTTCAAGCTCGTATGAAGAGTAAGGTAAAGGCAGGTAAGATTGCGCAGACTTTAAGATTGCGCAGTGGCATTTTCTTACAGTTGGCAGCACTGGTGACCCAAGCCATTCTGTGGAGAAACGTGTATTGCTAAGTGCTCTTCGAAAGTGTGAACGAATTTGCTGATTCTACTTGTATAAAGAATTAAGAGGTAAGAATAATTAATCATCCTATTTGAAGTAATTTGTATTCTTCAGAAAATAAGCCTTAGAGCTCCTTTAAATTATGATTTAGTTGAAACAAATACTCCTCTCGCAATGGGAACTCCTAACAAAGACTGTGAGCGGCTCGAAGTGCGTATACGTAACTGCTTCTGCCATCTGTTAGAGAAAGTGTTGAACTACGCAGAAACCTGCAAGACCGCGCGCTCTGCGCAGTCTTGGAGGAACTGTGCGCCATCTTACAGGCACATTCTTGTTCTGTAGAAATCGTTCATATCTACGATATTCTTTCTTTCAGACGTCTATTTAACGGCAGTATGAGCTCAACATACTCAAGAAAATCAGAGAGGAAACTTATATTTACGACAGAAATCTTAGAGGAAGCCAGAAAGAGAATTGAAAATGGTGAAAGTCAAAGGAAAGTGGCTACTTCATTGGGTACTAAGGAATCCACTTTGAGAAATAGATTAAAATTGGTAAGGAAAAAAATAATTACGGTAGTTGGTTAATAATTGTTTATGGCAATTCATAATTAACTAAATTAAGTAAATTATATTTAAAAATTAAGTTCAATTAAAAATATTTAACAAATATTATAGGCCTACTACAGTACATAAATATATTCAACTCCAATGTTTAATATTTATTCCTCGAGTAGCCTACGTTATGTAATATATTTCTTCGTTAATTTACAGGGAACTGTACCAATTTCCTTGGGACGTCACAAACCTGTGTTCACGCCAGAACAGGAACAAAAATTGGCCGACCATTTGAGGGAACTGGACAAAAGTTTTATGGAATTACCAGAAAACAGCTGATGAGTTTAGCGTACGAATTTGCTGAGAGGAATGAGATTGAACATAGGTTCAATAAGAAAACTAGATTAGCAGGAAAGAACTGGGTTTTGGCCTTTTGTAAGAGGCAAAAGCTGTCATTACGCACACCAGAGAAGTGCAGCATAGGAAGAGCAATTGGATTCAATCGAGTCCAATGTGACCGATTCTATGATAATTTGGCCAGTGTGTATGATGATGAAATGTTCCCAGCTCATAGGAAATTTAATATGGATGAGTCCGGTATATCAACCGTGCCTAATACTGTTCCTAAAATTATATCTCCTAAGGGGAAGAAAATTGTCTGTAAGGTCACATCGGGAGAGAGAGGGCAGGCAGTTACCGTAGGCCTAGTGTGTTGTATGGGGCCTACAGGCATATTTGTTCCTCCAGCGATGATCTTTGCGAGGAAGAGAATGAAGCCAGATCTGTACATGGATGCTCCTGAAGGGACATTGCCAATGATATCCGACTCTGGCTATATGAACACTGAGCTCTTTGTAGAGTGGCTCAAACATTTCAAAAACTTTGTAAAGCCATCAAAAGAGGATCCAGTTCTCCTTATACTGGATAACCACATTTCCCACTGCAGCATTGATGCTGTTCTTTACTGCAGCCTCTGAAGAAAGCCTATTCTCAAGAAGCTGATACGTGGTTGGTGAATCATCCTGGCACTGCAATTACACAGGCCAACGTGGCCAGGATCTTCAAATCAGCCTACGAGAGAGCAGCAAAGATGGAGACAGCCGTTCAAGCTTTCATCAAAACTGGAATTCATCCGTTTAACCGGAATGTATTTTTGGATGACGACTTTGCTCCCTCGGAGGTAACATTCCGCCCATCTGTGCAGGAAATGAACCTGCTGTAGAGGAGCAAATTCAAAATGCAAAAGTTTACGAGCCACAGGTGTCACCTGCTAAGATATCTCCCCTACCAAAGGCAGCTCAAGCAACCAAACGCAAGAGAACTTGCAAAAGGTCTGAAGTTCTATCTTCCTCTCCTTATAAGAATGGCCTTCTTGCAACGAAGAACGAACAAGCAAAAAAACAGGGCAGGAAAACTCTTCACTTCGGAGTAAGTTCAGTAGCGTCAACTTCGTCAGCTGTCATAACTGCCGAAGAAGAGAAAATCGTGTGTCCTTGCGACGAAGAGTATGAGGAACCAATTATTGAAGACTGGGTGCAATGTAGTAGGTGCAAACAGTGGTGGCATGAAGGGTGTTCGAACTATGAAGGCATAGGACTCTTCAAATGCGAATTGTGCTAATGCGTATTCTTACAGGACGTCATGTGCATTCTTAAAGGACAGTGCCTTTAAGATTGCGCATTTGCAATTAATTAAAAAACATTTGTTTACATTTAATATACATTATTTTTCGTGTTCTTTGTATACGCATTGTGTTCGCAATTAATTGAAGTCTTGTTAATAAATTTTGTGTTAAATTGGTCACAAAAGTAGTTTATCTATGGACATAAATACACTAAGTGCGCAATCTTAAGTGCCATTACCTTAACGCTATTTTGTAGCATTGTTGCGTTCCCTATATCAGCCTCTAACGATTATTAGAGTGGCATAATTCATATTTCTATCAAATTATTGAAACGCATTTAAGTTTACAAATTAGTTCTACAGAACTTGAAAATCCACAGCCTGCTTCCAGTCGACCGACCGGATCAGGGAATGGAATGAATGAAGCCCCCATCTAGCGGCGAGGATATGAACTGTGCCGGTAGCCGAAGACTGTCGCACTCCCGTGGGGAAATGAGTGAATGAATGACAGATGAAATGAAATGATAGTGGAGAGTGTTGATGGAATTAAATTGTGACAGGGAAAACCGGAGTACCCGGAGAAAAACCTGTCTGCCTCCGCTTTGTCCAGCACAAATCTCACATGGAGTGACCGGGATTTGAACCACGGACCCAGCGGTGAGAGGCCGGCGTGCTGCTGCCTAAGCCACGGAAGCTCTTCTACAGAACTTACACAAATGAGATAAAAAATAAATAAACAAACTATAATGTTGTAAATTGATATGATAGAATTTGTCATGAAGATATTACAATTTTATTTTTGATATGAAAGATAGAAAGGTAGCCTAGGAATACGATTTTGGTGTATTTTGAGTGAATTTGTGATAGGAGTTTAACATGAGCGGATGAGTATTTTGAACATCTGTATATTTGATGGAATTGAAGTTCTCAAGAGAATAATCGCATTCAAGATCAGTTATGGAGCACATTTGATAATTTAGTGAAACATTACGCTGTGACCGTATGAATGGTATCGAAGCGTATTTAAACACGAACCTATCATTATATTTAATGGTTGTTTATATGAATGGTATCGAAGCGTATATAAACACGAACCTATCATTATATTTGTTGGTAGTTTACAGGAAGCGATGCAGAATGTTATGGAAAAATGCTGTATGAGGGGGATTGCTAAAAGTGTAACTGGAGATATATGAAGAACAATACAAGGCATAAAATGTGCATAAAATGTTCAAATAACTAAATAATTAAGTTTTTATGGTACTTGCTAGAAATAATAATAATCATAAATGAACGCCGATCTGATAATAAAATCCCGCTGTGACATAATTAGGTAAAATAATCTGGCGATTGAACTGGAGGTATGAGTATGTTAATAAATGTATAAATACATGTAGATTGTAATCAGTAGCAATGTTGAGTGGGGATTGAAGGAATTCTATGGTGATTAATCAATGAATACACGTTAGAGAGTGATGAATACTATTATACAAAATCATGTTATGAATAATTTGAGACTAAAATGCAGTCATATGGCAATTAAAAGGTAATCGCCAATGTATTATTGATTGTAAATGTTGAAACCGTACTTGACTTGTAAATAGTAGAATGTATGATTGAACTATTGAGACTAAGACTTTATTGATGGTAACATTGAGATGTCATGTAAATGTGATTAATATGGGAGGTAATGATCGTGTGGCCTACGGAGAGGCCGAGTGCAGGTCTTTCTAGTTGACGCCCATGGGCGACCTGCACGTCGTAATGAGGATGAAGTGATGATGAAGACGTCACATACACCCAATCCCCGAGCTACGTGAATTAATCCCAGGAGATTAAAATCCCTGATGGCTGGGCCGAGAATCGAACCCGGGGCCCTTCGGGCTAAAGCCTAGCGCGTTAACCATTTAGCCACAGAGCCAGACATATGGGAGGTTATTCATGCTGTGTAAAATTGGAGAAGAATATTTTTAGGTTAGGTGGAGATGATAAACTATTTCATTTTAAATTACTTCCATGATGATGTGATTTTAGGACGTTATCATAATGACGAGTGAAGTGTTCATGATAGATAGTTATGAATAGTTCGCATCATAGGCGTATAAGAAATTAAATAGCCTATGAACTTTGTGATAAAATTAAAATTAGAAATGTTTGATCATCACCCGACTTTTAGCCTATATTCATCATATGAATAAATAGGCTCATGAGATCGGTTTTTGTCCGTGTATGTGTGTGTGTCCCTAATAAAATCTAAACGACTGGAGTGATTTCAAAGAAACCCATTATCATATGGAAAATGCTTTTAATAGGGGGGAGAATTTTAAATGGAAGAGACCAGTAGAAAATATGAAAATAGGTTATATACTGTAGTTCTTCGCGGAACTACTTGTTATGCATTGAATCAGTCAGCTATATAAATGTTAAGGTAACACAACACTTTTGACCAGCTAAATGAAGTCATTACGCTCAACGTACAGTAGAGTACGGTAACTTCTTGTTGGTCATCCATGACAAGTTTTCTTTGTGGGCATTTGCAGGTTATCAGGTAATGTCTACAAACACCCAAGTACACAGAGTTTGTGACGTTCTTTCCCAAGTCCAAAATGCAACAAGAACGACAACAATGACATCCAATAATACATTTATAAGTAATATTTATAAATGCCGGCCGCGAGGTGAAGGGGTAGCACACTTAAAGAGGCCCCAGGTTCGATTCACAGGAATTTTAGAAGCTAATGAGGGGGCTGGAGCCGGGTGTATTCAGCCTCGTGAAGACAATTGAGTAGCTGTCTGATCTTAGAAGCAGCAATCCCAGTCGACGTGACACGTTGCGCTGATCACGCATCATCCCGAGATCTGCATATCATATTGCTGGGCAGGTGTCGCTTGGCAAGTTGAGGTCTTCAATGAACTGTTGAGCCAAGAAGTTTTCATACATTCTGAATATACGAGTACATTTAAAATATGTGTTACAAGCAAGAAAGTTGCCTCCGTAGCGTAGCGGTCAGCATGGTTAGCTGCCGCCCCGGAGTCCTGGGTTCGATTCCCGGCTCTGCCATGAAATTTGAAAAGTGGTATGAGGACTGGACCGGGGTCTACTCAGCCTCGGGTGGTCCAAATGAGTATAGGAGGTTCGATTCCCACCTCAGCCATCCTCGAAGTGGTTTTACGTGGTTTCCCACTTCGTATTCGGGCAAATGCCGGGATGGTGCCTACTCTAAGGCCACGGCCGCCTCCTTCCCTCTTCCTTGCCTATCCATCCCAATCTTCCCTTCCCTTCCCTTCCCATCCCTCATGAGGCCCCTGTTCGCTTTGCAGGTGAGGCCGCCTGGGCGAAGTGCTGATCACACCTCCCCAGTTGTATCCAATCGACAAAATGTTCCGAGCTCTAGGACACTGCCTGGAAAGGCGGTAGTGGTGAGTTCCCTCGCTGAGTCCGTGGGAACCAACCTGGAGGGTAAAATTGACTTTAAAAAAGTTACAAGCAAGATGCAACCTTATAAGATCTGTGCAATTATTATTATTATCCCTTCATCCACTGAGGTAGTTTTGTCAGTTTCCTTGGTATTCATTGTAAATTCAACAAATGAAGCATCACACTAAGGCAATCCCGGAATGGTCGAACTCCGCTAATTAGGTAAAACCCAAACAGTCCTGTCAGCTCACGCTAATGGGTTTGGGAAGAGAGTGGGGGTAGGCAACCTCTCCTGAAATAGGCTGTGCTACCGAAAAATAAAATATTTTTTAATTTTAATTTTGTCTTCTTAATCTGTTATATAGGTCTTCGGGACTTGTTATATGCCACTTTTGTAAAATATAGACTGCTCGTTTGTTCAGGGCATGGATTCAAAGAGTCTACTTTGAGGGTTAAAGGTACATACGTCACGACAAAACTAATAACAGGAGAATTTCGAAATTTCTGTACAATAACCCTTGTAATAATAGCTTCATTATGAACAATTTTTATTTCAAAATTCCACATATTTTATAAAAGCATAATATTTCAATAACCTTTTTTATTGTCAAAAAAATTGCTATAATAGCTTCAAATTTATTCAATTTGTAGAGGCTCTAATTCTGAGCAGTTCGAATATTTGATGAAAGAAACTGTTTAGTGATAAACCCGTGACGTATGTACCTTTGACTAGTCTTCAACTCGGCAGAACGGTAACTACACAGGCTACCCGCACTACCACTTGCAACAAGCTTCATTCCCCCACCCTACTACCTAGTACCGCACCGCACCTTCCGATGCGGGTAATTCCTTTCCTTACCCAGCATTCCATTCTACTTACCGTGGAGTGCAAAGAAAACAAAATAACTCGCCTTCTTCCAAAACTTTTTCCTGCGCGCTGAGTCGCGACACTTCAGTCTGACTAGACCTAATCTTGAGGAAGCAATAGAAGAATATATCTCGCCCCTTTCTCGTTTCATTTCCTAATTCTGCGTTTGTGTTTCGTGATTGAGTGATTGAGTGTTCCTATAACATTCACACTTTATTCTACAATGCCACGAAAGCATTCTCCATCAAGGAAACGTTCCAGAAGAGGCCGTGAAGCAAGGACTATGTGGGAGAAAAGAAAACAACAAGAAATCACCGTGAATGTTTCAAACGATTCTGCTCAATTTGAAGATTCCGAAGAAATATTCAACAGATTGTTAGTTGAAAGCACTTCCCCAATAGGCCACGATGCAAGTCGGTAAGTAAACTATTGTTACAATATATAAATAAATTATTAATTAATTAATTAATTAATTTGAAAGGACTTGTCATTTTTTTTATTAGATTACCTACTTGTAAAACGTGTTGTTGTTGCTTATTTTAGGGACTGAGACATCGCGGTCATATAGCCCCATGTATTTTGGGTGTGTATGGAATTTGTGTGATTACATATGTTAATGTGATGGCTGTACTATTGTGTGAATTTCTAAATTGGGGATAGGATTGCTTTTAGAGAGGAACCATCCCAGCATTTGCCTGGAGTTAGTTTTAATGCGTATTTGCTTTCTGTATGTTAATAATAATCAAGGTAATATTTTTTAACATTGTGTAATTTCAGGTATGAAGATCAAGATTATTCCATAAATTTTCCAAACGATTCAGGAAGTGATACAGACGATGACAATGAGTCTGATTGTGAAGTACCACCTATGGTAATTGAAAGGAATACTGAGGCCAACGAACTGCCTCCAATAGGGCGACGCATCGTTGATATTGGTCACGTTATGAAAGAAATAGAATTAGTAACGAGCATTCCAAACATTGCACCATGGGAAAATACAAATACAAAAAAGAAAAAAAAGATAGATTATATTGTACATGGATTTATTATTGTGATAACTGCGAAAACGAATATGATGTAACATCAGAGCCTGTTTACCAAAAAATGGAAGTGAACGATGCTCTGGTGTGGGGAGCTACGGCAGTAGGCATCGGGTTTTCTCAAGTCGAGGAAATGTTCAGTGTTTTGGACATACCGATCGTGGGCCACAACAAATACGCAAACCATGAAATACGAGTTGGCGATGTACGTGCTGTATATTGATCCATATTTCCTTTTGACCTATATATTATAAATAATTCTGAATAGGCCTAAGTGGTTTCAGTGAATTACGAATACTATTTTTTTGGTTCATTATTAGATGAAAATTATTCAAAGAAAAGCCTCTCTTCAAACATTTCTATATTAAGACAATTTTAAACATTTTATTCAAAACATATTTAAGATTTTAAAACAAATACATTCTGTAAATTATAATCCCGTCCAAGCAATCATTGCTATTGTTGTTATTAATATTATTATTTTCTTTCTAAAGGTTTGGGAAGTAGCTCTCATACGTAAAATGAAAGAAAATCCAGAAGAAGAAAGACTTATTGCCATTGAAAAGAACAACTATTTGAATGGCGTTCCGTACATATCTGTTATTGGCGACGGAGGCTGGGCGAAGAGGTCGTATGGACATGGGACGAGCTCGCTGAGTGGTGGTGTAAGCATTTGGGAAATATTAAAAGGATTTCACGTATTCCTTTCATTGCAAAATGGGCGATGTTTACTTTTGCTTAGCTAAGTCACACCACTGTGTCTACATGGCATCTTAGTCCCTGGAGAAAACTACATGGAAGCCCAGGTAGTATTTTCAAGGCGAAAATTGTCACCAGAGAGAAAAGACGATCTCGAAGGGCACTGTCATTTACTCAAAAACCGCCAGTAAAGAATAGACGAAAGTGTGATGAAAACTATGCCTGACGTTGAAGATGAAGTTCTTAAGACAAGAATGATCAACTTCTCGAAGAAAATGGCCGATGAGGTAACAAACGGTAGTCCTATTGAGGTATCAACTCTTGGACAACACACTAACCCCATGTGGCGCGACCAAAGAGTGAATCGCTTGACAGCTTCCAAGTTTGGGCTAGTCATAGCGTTTATCTCACACCCCTTGCCACAATCTTGTAAAATTAACTTTGTATCCCAAAAATCTCACCTCCGTTTCCGTCAAATTTGGAAGAGATAATGAGGACGCTGTGTTGAAAATGTACGAGGACAAAACTGGCAACATGGTCACCAAGTGTGGGTTCTTCGTAGATTAAGATCATTCATTTTTAGGAACCAGTCCTGATGGTTTGGATGCTTGTGATGGCCTCGTAGAAGTAAAATGCCTTGCGTCCGTCACTGAATCAGATTTGAGAGACGAGGTGACTAAAAAAAAAAAAGGTTTGTGCTTGGAACTGTCAGAAGGAAAATTGCAATTGAAACGAAGCTACAGCTACTTCTTCTAGGCAGTGGCGGATTCAGGCCTTGCGGGGCCCTGGGCGATATGATAAGGTGGGGCCCACAACAATAGGAAAAATAAAAATTTAAAGTTACGAGCCTTACAGTAGTCGCATATGATGTGTAACATCTGACATGTTATCCTACTATGAAATTGAAATGAAATATATGTGAAGTCATCTGACATGTTTTCCTACTCGTATACTACACAGCTTGGACATTCTTAAAATTCTTAATTTACGCTCCGTTTTCATACTGGTACTATGATGAATGTATAGATTGAATTGAAGATATGCTACTGTTTCACTTGTTTAAACAATCATCACATATTATATTGTAAATTAAGAGGAGGAATGAAACCATATTCTCTAGTCTATCTATATACTACTAGAAATAATGTTCAATACAATCAAATTTCCCAACTCCTGCTTGGTACAAAATATTGTAATAAACATTAGATAAATCGTAATTTCATGTATATTCTGTTAAAATGACGTATAATGTTATGATAAATATCGTTTAAAGCGATAATCTGGTAGCAAAAATCATTGACCGGACTGGGGTTCGAACCAGAGAACTTCATAATTCGCAGACCAACACACTATCCACGCAGCTATTACAAACACAGATATTTAGAGTACAAGACGGTTACTTAGCCTATTTTCACGCACCGCCATGAAAGGCTAGCCTAGTTCCCGTATTAAAACATCGATATATTATATTCATAACTGCATTACCGCAATGTGGGTTAATATCTGAAAAGCCATTGTGAAAAAACATAATACCGGCTTTGCTGACTAGTTACAATGTTTCATATTAAAGCATATCATCATTTAAATACTGATACGAAGACTGTCACCATGTGGTTTGTGTTTCAATCAGTTGACAACAGAGTTCGCATAACTTTGCATTGAAAAACACGTTACTCGGGGATTCGATGCCCAACACTTTTATCCAGAGATTGAAAAACAGACCCTTAATAAATCATACTTGTTTTCAGCAAATAAGATATAATGAATATTTTCACACAAAAGAACGACAACCTGAAGATGATTTATTGTAGGAATATCTGTAATGGGGCCTCCAAACATTGGAGTAAACCGTATGC
This sequence comes from Meconema thalassinum, assembly GCA_946902985.2. Lineage (NCBI taxonomy): Eukaryota > Metazoa > Arthropoda > Insecta > Orthoptera > Tettigoniidae > Meconema > Meconema thalassinum. The sequence goes on along the minus strand of OX336389.2, from coordinate 247,407,587 downwards.
GATAGTACGTCTTGTTACGAATTTCCGCCACTGCGTGTGCTCATTGTTTCCTGGTACACTTTTCCGTCAATCCCACTTCCGTCCCTTTTTTTTTTTCAAAATCAGTCCTATAAAATACCAACTCTCGGCACCAAAATCCATCCGCTAAATAAATAAATAAATCCAGCAACCGAGCGGAAAGATGTTACACATCAAAAAAATTGAATCAAATGGAAAATCGTTTTGTAATAATAATAAAATAAAGAATAGTTACAATATTTTGAATACACTACATTACATTTATTTAATAATATGAAAGAAACCTTTATGCCCTCTTGAAGAAGGTTATGTAAACTATGAAATATTAAAATATTAGGCCTACTTTGCGACTTTTTGCCCGGCTGAAGTCTTCTATCATTTCACTGAAATCTAAACTTGCTAAATGGTCACGGGAGGTCATAGCTGCACTGAAAAAAGAATATGAATTATACATTAGTTTGAAAAGTTTGAAAAGTATAATTACTAGGTAATTAATCAATTAAATTTTAAACAATTCATGGCGCGGGGCCCCCCAGACTGCGGGGCCCAGGGCGGCCGCCCTTCTCGCCCTCCCCTAGATCCGCCCCTGCTTCTAGGTCCAAGGTCAATTGAATATCACCAGGAGAAAATGGTGCGACAATGTAGTTTATACGAAGAAAGGAGAACTATTCGTAGAAAGGATAGAAAAGGATGAGATATTATGGCAAAGAAAAATGCTTCCAAACCTGGTACAATTTTATAAGGAGTGTATTTTGCCAGAAATTCTAGACAGTCGAGTTGTTCGAGGCATGAACATCCGAGATCCCTCATTTGTGCTAGAGGCACAACGACAAAAGCAGGCGACAAATAATACCAACAAACGAAAGAAGAGGAAACCACTGACACATTCACAGACAAGAAAAACATTAACCACCTGGGGGTATAGTGGCTAGCGTTCTTGGCTGACGCCCTGGAGGTCCGGGTTCGATTCCCGGCTCAGCCAGGAGATTTTAATACTGTTGTGAGGGCTGGAACGGCCTCGTGAGATAAAACTCAGAAGAGGAGGGTTCAATTCCTACCTCAGTCATCCTGGATGTGGTTTTCCGTGGTCGGGGTGGTTCCTAACTTAAGGCCACGGCCGCCTCTTTATGTTCTATCCCCAATTTACAACTGCACACAGTGGTACAGCCATCACAATAACACAGGTTACACACACCTAGATGCACGGGGCTATATGACCACGATGTCGCAGCCCTAAAATAAGCAACAACAAGAAGCTAATATTGTTGAATGATACTCGAACGTACTGTAAATTGTTCAGAATACGTAGCCTATTTTTTTTATCAGTTGCCTTGTAAGTTTCTTTGGTTTAGGAAGTGAATAATAAATTATTCTTTATTATTTAATGTGAAATGATTAATAACATAACAACTTTAACATACTTAAATATATCATTAGCTGCGTGTTATTGTGTTTTTCATGTTCTTGCTAGTGTGTCTATGCAGCCGATTGTCATTGAACTTGCTGATTACATTTTAAAAATAATTTTTGTTTGTTAATAGTGCATAATTTGGGTAATTTCTGAAAAAATTCCCGAGATGGTTTCTTATTTGGAAATGATGTTATAATTTAGTAGATTAACTTTCATTTACATATGTAGCAAATATTATGGGGTTTTCAGTGTTTTGGCTCTTAATTGTGAAAGTGTGTGTTTTGTTCACAGAATGTAAAATATGCATTGTACTTCACAAAATTCTGCATACGTGAACTTGAAATTTCAATACTGAATGAGCAGTCATTTTGTTTATATAAATCACCTTTTGTGGTTTACAGCGTTTTTTAAATAATATTTTGCATTCCATTGCAGTTTTGTCAGTGCGCAATAAAAAGGTCTATGATCCATCCAAACACTTCTTTTGTGTTTTAATTTCATAGTTATATCACTGATATGCAACCACTTCGCTACAGAAAAACTCTTCCCCCCTATGGGTAGTTACAAAGCCCATATGTAGTTTCGTTTCACGCGCGCAATTTTTTAAAAAAGAACTTTTTTGGAAATTATGAAAATGTCAAAATACTGAAACTGATATATATCTTTACATCAATTATACTATTATTATTGCGTTAAAGCTGGTGATTTACACAAATGGAATCCCTGAAATCTTATAAAATAACTGGCATTAAACATTATGAGCAAAGTATCCCTATTGTTTTCCTCTTGGTTAATATTGCAAAGAAACTAAATTAACTCAATATATTTCTACATTTGTATTAATTCCATTCCTTGAAACTGGTAGGTATATTTATTTTTTTAATGATAAACTTTGCCAATTTTGATGTTTTTTCGATTTTCTTTTCAAAATTACAAGAAAGGAAACCTGGCGTGCTACAGAAAATCTGAACACATGGCACTTTACTTAACAATAAGTAAGTTAATATTTCCCCTTGTAGCAGAAGAAAATTGAAATGCATAGTCCTATCAATCAAACGCCCCGACCCATTTTATCCGGCTGGAGGACAGATCTCAAGGTTGCAATAAGCTTAAGACTCGGAAACAGATCGCTGTGCGACTCGCAAGGAAGGCTTCAAGTGAGAGAGGGGAAGATAGTGTGAGATTGAGGAGTAATGGAAGGGAGGAGGGGAAGTCGCTATTCACATGCTGTTGCTCGCAAGGGACGGCAGTGCTGCCATCTCTTATCCAGTGCTTGTCAGCAGAACCAGTAGCACAGCCTTAAGCCATGAGTTCACTGACAGCCACATACACCTGGACCCCCTGGAGTTTCCGTAGATATAATCAGTGCAGCTAACATGTTATTCATGTAGACAGTCAAAGAGGTGGAGAATTGAAAATTACAGGAAACTATACATTTCATAAGTGTGAATTGTCAAAACGGGGCCAATAGTTGAGGCGTTCAAACAAGGAATGTTCTGCCCATTTATTTACAAATGGTGGTAACTTTCTGTTACGTGAGACTCACAATCACGAACCCTGTAGGCTAGGCCTACCACGATTAATCGATAATTTATTTCAAACACTGTAAAGAGAAAGGTACTTGGCGAGATATGTGAACGGCCATCAAAGTTGATGAGAAATGACATATTTGCTGCCCCTAAGCACTTGTCGAATAATTTACTATCAAATGACCTAAAATACTTGCTGAGAATAGCATACACTACTTTAGATTCAGATTACAGGCAAATTGTCACATCCAGAAAATATCACTTTTCACAATGAATGATGGATGGTTGAATGATTAATTTAATTTTTACGTGAAATTTGCACACAATGCAAGTAATTCTCTACTAATGTATCATTCTTTAGTGTTTACAATGAGGTTTGCTTCATTTGTACAATTCCTTCCATTACATTTTAATTTGATGGTTTTGCCGTTCAGCGTCCAGTCTGGTCTGCAAGATTCTGTTTGCGAACAAGTCACCTCCACGATCCCCTATTAGCAGTTAGCACTGTGGCCTCCTCTGCTTCTACACCTCTACATTAAAACTGTTCAACACTGAATCTAACCATCGCCTCCTAGGTTTCCCTCTGCTTCTCTTACCCTCTACAGCCGAAATTAATAACCATTTAGGTAATCTCTTCTCCCCTTTTCTCTTCACATGACCCCACCATCTGGGGCGGCTCATAAGAACAGCTTCATCTGATGTGTTTATTTCTAACTTAACTTTATGTCTTCATTACGAGTACATTCCTGCCATTGCTCCCATCTATTTGTCCCAGAAATCATTCTTGCTACCCTCATATCAGTCACCACAAGCTTATGTATCACATATCCTAAATCTACCCAGCTCTCACTTCCATACAGCAAGGTCGGGCTAAATTCTGTCCTCTCACCAAGGCGGTCCGGGTTCGATTCCCGGTCAATGCATGTGAGATTTTCGAAGTGAAATGCCATGTCCTGTGGTTCGGATTCCACGTAAAAAGGAGGTCCCGTGGCTCATAATCACAAGATTCACGGTCACGTAAAACTACAATCTTCCTTCCTTCCTTCCTTCCTTCTAAATTCTGTGTGATGTTTCGTCGCTGCACTAAATTCTTTCTTGCAGATTACTGCAGATCGCAACCGAGAACTCACTGGATTGGCTTTTCTACTCCTCGACTCTATTTCCTTCCCCATACTGTACTACCATCCTGAGAGAATACACCGCCAGTGCTCCCATTTAGTTCCTCCTACCTGCCATTATATTTTCTGGCGTTTCTTCGTTACCGACATAAGCTTCGTCTTTGAAATGCTGATCTTCATACCATACTCCCTACATTTCTCTTCGAGTTCAAATATATTGGCTTCTAAACTTTCGACGGTCCACCATTATGGACAGGTCATCACCATAGGCCAGGCTGCTTACCTGGTTTCCTCCTAATTGAATCCCACCCAGCCAGTTTATGTCCTTCAGAAAATGGTCCATATACTGGTTTTTTAGTTTTGGCACCTTAGTTATAACTGGATTAATAACTCACTTAGATGGTTCCAAGTTTCACAGGCCCTCGACGTAGGCCCCACCGTTGCGTACAACGTGTTCCCAGCGATGCGGAAGTCGTTGGATCCCGTTGGCACTGCCCAATCTATTGATGGTACGAAGAGAGCGCTCGGCAGCCTGCTCCCCGCGCATTGTCATTCTCATCTTCGGGATGAGATCATAGTCGCAGGGACTGATGTCGGGAGAATATGGGGGGGGGGGGGGGTGATAGAGGACCTCCCAGCCCCAGCGATCCAACAATGCCGACACAACGCCTGCTGTGTGTGCCCTAGCATTGTCATGCAGAACGATGGGCGGCGTACCATGTGGTGGCGCTGTTTCCTTCTCAGAGCTCCTCGGAGATGGTCTTGCAGAAACGAACAATAGTACGTCGCATTAACGGTTTGCCCTCGGGGAACAGTATGGCAGCGCTTCCGTACCATTGAAGACGTTAAGCAAGCTGCCGAGCGCACTCTTCGTACCATCAATAGATTGGGCAGTGCCAACGGGATCCAACGACTTCCGCATCGCTGGGAACACGTTGGACGCAACGGTGGGGACTACATCGAGGGCCTGTGAAACTTGGAACCAACTAAGAGAGTTATTAATCCAGTTATAACTAAGGTGCCAAAACTTAAAAAACCAACCCATGTATATACTTCTAGAAATAATGTTCAACACAATCAAATTTCCCAACTCCTGCTTGGTGCAAAATATTGTAATAAAAATTAGATAAATCGTAATTTCTTGTAGATTCTGTTAAAATGGCGCATAATGTTATGATAGTCACCTCCGTAGCGTAGCGGTCAGCATGATTAGCTGCCGTCCCGGAGGTCCTGGGTTCGATTCCCGGCTCTGCCATGAAATTTGAAAAGTGGTATGAGGACTGGAACGGGGTCTACTCAGCCTCGGGTGGCCCAAATGAGTAGAGGGGGTTCGATTCCCACCTCAGCCATTCTCGAAGTGGTTTTCCGTGGTTTCCCACTTCGTCTTCGGGCAAATGCCGGGATGGTACCTACTGTAAGGCCATGGCCGCCTCCTTCCCTCTTCCTAGCCTATCCATCCCAATCTTCCATCCCTTCCCCTCATTTTCTGAGGCCCCTATTCGCTTTGCAGGTGAGGCCGCCTGGGCGAAGTGCTGATCACACCTCCCCAGTTGTATCCCTCCCGACCAGATGTTCTAAGCTCCAGGACACTGCTCATAGAGGCGGTAGTGGTGAGTTCCCTCGCTGAGTCCGTGGGAACCACCAACCTAGAGGGTAAATTGACTAAATAAAAAAATAATAAAAAAATGTTATGATAAATATAATTTACATCGATAATCTGGTAGCAAAAGTAATTGACGGGACTGGGGTTCGAACCAGACACCTCAAAATTCGCAAACCAACACGCTATCCTCGCAGCTATTACGAGCACAGATATTTAGAGTACCAGACGGTTACTTAGCCTATTTTCACGTACCACCATGAAAGGCCAGCCTAGTTCCCGTATAAACACATCGATATATATTATATTCATAACTGCATTACCGCAATGTGGGTTAACATCTGAATAGCCATTGTGCAGAAACATAATACCGGCATTGCTGACTAGTTACAATGTTTCTTATTAAAGCATATCATCATTTAAATACTGATACGAAGGCTGTCACCATGTGGTTTGTGTTTCAATCAGTTGACACCAGAGTTCACATAACTTTGCATTGAAAACCTCGTTACTCGGGGAGTGGATGCCCATCACTTTTATCCAGAGATTGAAAAATAGACCCTTAATAAATCATAATTGTTTTCAGCAAATATGATATAATGAATATTTTCACACAAAAGAACGACAACCTGAAGATGATTTATTGTAGGAATAGCTGTAATGGGGCCTCCAAACATTGGAGTAAACCGTATGCGATAGTACGTCGTGTTACGAATTTCCGCCACTGCGTGTGCTCATTGTTTCCTGGTACACTTTTCCGTCAATCCCACTTCCGTCCCTTTTTTTTTTTTTTTTTTTTTTTTTTTTTTTCAAAATCACTCCCACAAAAATATCAACTCCCGGCACAAAAATCCATACGCTAAATAAATAAATCCAGCAACCGAGCGGAAAGATGTTACACATCAAAAAAATTAAATCAAATGGAAAATCGTTTTGTAATAATAATAAAATAAAGAATAGTTACAATATTTTGAATACACTACATTACATATTTTTAATGATATGAAAGAAACCTTTAAGTTCCCTTGAAGAAGATTATGTGAACTATGAAATATTAAAATATTAGGCCTACTTTGCGACTTTTTGCCCGGCTGAAGTCTTCTATCATTTCACTGAAATCTAAACTTGCTAAACGGTCACGGGAGGTCATAGCTGCACTGAAAAAAGAATATGAATTAAATTAGTTTGAAAAGTTTGAAAAGTATAATTAGGCTACTAGTTAATTAATCAATTACAGTTAAAACAATCCGGAACGCCCCCCCCCCCCCGGACCGCGGGGCCCTGGGCGGCCGCCCTCCTCGCCCTCCCCTAGATCCGCCCCTGAACAGCGTAACTATTTGAGATATATTTAAAAATGAATTCTTTATCATACATTTTACTTTGCTGTTGCTTATTTTAGGGGCTGCGAATTCGGGGTATAATAGCCCCGTGTATTTAGGCGAGTATTGAATTTGTAAGATAACATGAGTTATTGTAATGGCTGTACTAGTGTGTATTTTGTAATTCAGGTGAGGATTGGGAAGGAGGGGGCCGTGGCCTAAAGTTAGGACCCTTCCAGCATTTGCCTGGAGTAGAAGTGGGGGAAACCACAGAAAACCACTTCCTGGATGGCTGAGATAGGAATTGAACCCATCTCTTCGCAGTGTTTCCTCGCGAGGCTGAGCGTACCCCGTTCCAACCCATAGACCAGAATTAAATTTCTTGACAGAGCCGAGAATCAAACACGGACCTCCGTCAAAAAATAACGGAGAGCTCTCAGTATTAACGTTGTAGCCTGTTTTATAAGCTATGAATGATACAGACATAAACATTTTGGTTCTCATTATATTGCCACAAAATGTAGTTTAGTGGGGCTACCGGTGCGGTGACAAGTTTTAACCCCCACAAAAAAATGTAGCAGTTATTATATGAAATATTATTAGAATGAGTATTTTGGTTAGTTATTGGACTAATACAAGAGGTACATTTAAACACAATTCCCCCTCCCACCATGATCGTTTCACTATGATCCCCCAATTTACACATTTGCAGGCTTTAAGAAATCACCCTGTGGTGAAGGTATGGATGTTAATTTTATTCTTTTAAGACTTAAATGATGTGTCATAAAATTCCTACCTTCAATTTAGTTCTTATACCAGTACTTCGTCGTGATTGAATGAAAATACTAAGAAGATGAATTATTTTCATACCGTCAAAGTTTTAACGTTAACTCCACGAACTGTCAGAGAAAGTAAAGCTTTTGTCTGCAATTTCGAACCTTGTTTTGTAGCAGAATACATATAAGCATTTCGTTCCAACGAAAGCGTTTTAATGCTCATAGTACTAATTATAACTTTCATATGATAACATTTTTACGAAGCTACAACATACAAATTGGAATGTGCATATTGATCTGTATAAAAACTCTGAAACACAAAGAAAATTTTTACGAAGCTACAACGTACAAATTGAAATGTGCATATTGATCTGTATAGAAACTCTGAAACACAAAGAAAATTATTGCACTTGAGCTTTTAAGACAAATCTGGAATAACGCCTAAACTTTCTAATGAGTGGTATGGAATACGTGTTTGAGATAACAAGAGTAGATAGTGAAGATCAGCGCAGGTCGACACATTCTGGCAATATTTACTACCACGTCCAATTTGGAATGGGGGGCAGTGAAACACGCCTCAGGCAACTTCCCCAGTTATGATTTTCCTAATTGACCCCCGTGGAGAGAACCCATTAGCGGAGCTTGGTATCACCCCGCAATCCATGTAGCTTCATTTCCTTTATCCCATGTTAGAAAGTCTTTGTGCTGGGCGTCAGTGCTGCTATCTAGTGGATTGTACTATTTGGGAAGTGATAATTTGCCAGCTTGTGTAACTTCTAACCTATGTGACCAGATTGATGAATCATGGCACAGAAACATCCCCCCCCCCCTCAAAAAAAATCACATGAAAATCTGTGTGCACCAGAAATGTTAAAATGGAGCCACCATTGATAGAGATCGGGCCATTTAGGAAGACGGCTGGTGAGGGGAAATGTGCGAGTGAGAGAGCTGAACCGTGGGAGTGAGAACGCCGACTTCCCCTTCTCGCTCGGTGTTGTGGTGACGTACAGTCGACCCGAAATTTTTGTCATAGCGGACGTTTAACTCCGCAGATTTTCAGTTAGTGGAATTCCCTTCCAGCTGTAAATTACAGACATACCTAGCCGAAATGTATTTATTTAGAAGCGTTTTTTTTAGCGTATGGCTTTTAGTGCCGGGAGTGTCCGAGGACATGTTCGGCTCGCCAGTGTTGTAGCTGCTTCGAGACGGACACCCAATGGGTGAGCTACGAGTACCGTTGGGGAGGGAAGTTGGAAGGTAAGGACGAGGAGTTGGAAGGTATCGGCTGTGGCCTATAGTTAGGGACCAACCCCGGCATTTGCCTGGAAGGAAGATGGGAAACCACAGAAGACCATCTTCAAGGTTGCCGGCGGGGGGACTCGAACCTCCTCGCCTCCCGGATATGAGCGACTGCCAACAGACATGCCGTAACGCCCACGACTAACTCACCCGGTTGAGAAGCGTTACAGATGGTAGATAGATTAAGGAGTTAGAACATAATTTAAACACTTATTCTAGTAACTGTCAAAATATTTTTCGTGTATCAATTTGCATAGCCAAAGGTTTAAATTATAATTAGATGTAGAATTAACTTTACAACGCTGCAGATGTATAGTGTATAATATGGTTTGGCATAACAGCAGGCTTCGGGAGTCAATAATAATAAAAATAATAATAATAATTATTATTATTTTTATTATTTATGAATTATTTAAGAAAAGCGCAAAATGTGCATAATGGTACATAAATTATTCTTTACCTAGTCCTATTATTGAGTTTGTCCTGTTTGGGCAGTTTTGTGCATGATATCGCTCACAATGCTTATTGTACAATTTGCACACGCAGGATTCTTCCGGTTGAAGAAATCTTAGGTTCTGACATAGCTTGTGATGAAAGCCGTGCGTTGCAAATCTTGTCAGGATGTGTCTAAGTTCATAATTTGGCTGCTTCCATTCCGATGTTGTCATGGCGTCGGTTGAGTAAAATTCGGGCCATATGGCATTAGTTTTCACTTTTAACCGATGTAGTGTCTTTTCATAAGCCTTAGTACTTGATAGCCAGAATTGTGCTCTTATGTCCTCAACGAAGAAGGTTTCTTTTGTTAACACATATGTTAGACTCGATGGCGCTGACTTCCCTACTCCTAGAATCCGTTTTAGGTAACGGGCTTTGACCTTCTCAATTGTTGATAGATTTGTGGTTGTTAGTTTTTACCAGATGATGTTAATCCCATAGGTTGCTATTGGTGATATAGCAGTCTTGAACAGTGTTAATGCAGTGGCTATTGAGATTCGCTGTGGTTGTTGGATATGATACATGGCTTTTATTGCTGCAGTGGCTCGCTCTGTTACATGGAAGTTGAAGGATGGAAATGTTGTTTGTAAAGTACGGTAACTCCGAGGTATTTAAATTTTGAGACTACTTCTAAAGGTTTATTGTGTAGTGTTATTGTGTTTCTTGAAGCATGTTTCCCTCCTCTCATAAAAGTCATTTGTTTGGTTTTACTTTGGTTGATTTGTAGTTCATTTCTGTCTGCCCATGCGATGAGTCTGTTTAGGACATCTTGAAGCTCTTCCTTATCACTTGAACCAATTGCCATGTCGTCCACATATAGTATAAATGACGCTGATGTGTCTCTGATTATCTCCGTGACGTCTGCAGTCATGATATTGAACATTATTGGGCTTACTTTTGTTACTAGGCGAGAAAGCATCGTTAGACTCTATGAACGTATGTTTCTAGCTCCTTAATGCCAAGAGATATTTTTCCTCTTGTAAAATAAGTTACACCACGGGAAAATAGAAAGGCAGCGCGCACGTCTAAACAGCTGAGTATAATCTTATGCACTGAAGTGTCCTTGCAACACGAGCTCTGGAAGGCGGGACTACGCTGCGCTGGATCATCGTAAGTGCGCATGCGCGGCCAAACTCCTTCCTATAGCCGGTCGGATCTCAACGCATTCTCGTTAACAGGTTAAACATTATGAAACAAATGACGTCAGCTTAGTTTCATAACCTATATTACATGGAAGTTTACGCGAAAATATGGAGGCTTTCGAATTAGTGACCACGAGAACAGCGTTGCAGTTGTTGGTTCGTAGTAGAAATTAGAGATACCTCGGTCATCAGCTCTGTGTGCATAGGTGTTCCAGGGGGGGCACCCAAATAGTAGTCTAGATCATGGGTTCGCCAATAGGACCACAAGACCACAGGACCCCTGCTGAGTCAGGCATTGCTTCCATTCCCAGAGCCTGGCTCCTCTCCTTCATTTTTTTGTCAATCTTGCTTGGTTAACTCTTTTTGTCTTCCAAAACCGACGCTCTTAGGGTTACCGAGGCCTAGAGAGTCTTTCATTTCCTCTCCTTGATTGGCCCTATTGCATACTCCTTTGATACCCTCATCTTCAGGGAGGTGGGGGGATTGTAGACAACGCTACACTCTCAAGTACTCAAGGTCGGCGAGCTTGTGAAAAGGCGACCCCGGGGGATTCCTGAGCTGGGTCCGTTTCTTCAACCCTTTTCCCTTTGCCTCCGGAACGGACCCTCGCTCCTTTCTCTTTCCCATCTGCCTTTCGTGGCTCTACTTCATTATCTTCATTCTTCGAGGGTTTAGAGTATTTCCTTTCCTTGCATTTTTATTTCCGGTATCCCTCCCCCATCTCAAAGTTTTTGGTTATAAAGCGAAAGGTCAAAATTCTTGACCTGAATGAGCAGGATAGCAGAACTATTACAGAGGTACCATGCTATAAGAATTACCACATTTGTGCTGGTGATACGCATCATTGATTGGTTACTTTCCTGACGATAACGAACCACCTAGTTAGGCCTATATGGGTGTAAGTAGCCGTCGGCCTTGCCAAGGAAACATGATTATACAAGAGGTATTAGTTAAATTTGAACTATTCCCTGTACCAGATAACTTGGTGCTCGATCCAAACTTTCAAAATTGTAACATATGTAAGAAGGCGCTTTGTTTCTAGTCAGTTCGTGGAAGTCACATGGTTACCTCGTGAAACGAACCAATCACTGCAGGCCAAACTAAGGCGCATTTGATTTAATTGGCCGTCAAATTTCAAGGAACAGAGAACAAATGTTCAAACAATTGGAAATTCTTGGCATAAGGCTACCAAATACCCTCAAAGGAACAGGGCAACAGAACAGTAAGAAGTACCGTTCTTGAAAGTGTGTGGTGTTCATAAGCCGTCGTATGAATGCAAATACCAATGATTCGCATTATCGTCAACAGATAGCGTGTCGGTGAGAAATTGTGGAGGGATACGAATTACTAAGCGTAAGGACCGAGTTGTTGTTGGTTCATGACAGGGGTTTAGGACATCGTGGACATCAGCCTTGTGTACGTGGGCAGACTATCCTTCCAGGAGCTCACAACTAGTGGGGCATAGGTTTGCGTCCATGGGACTCAACTGAGTCGGCATTGCTTCATTTTACTTGTGCCGGGCTCCTCTCTTCGATCTTTTCTATCAATCTCCCTTGGTCGACTCTTGTTTTCTTCTGACCCCGACGGTATTAATTAAGATATCCGAAACCCAGCGTGTTAACTTCCCCGCCTTTATTGGCTCTTATCAACTCTTTCCTGACACCCACATTTATTGAGAAGTCAGGCTTCGTCTTGTTTTTCTTCAAATTGTGTGTGACCATAATGAAGGCAAGTTGTTTGTAGCCCCATCGTGGCGCTCCCTGGGTAGTGAGTAGAAAGGGGTCACGGCCACTGAATTCGGGAGTTAGGGACTCCGAGCTGAGTCTGTTTATTCCCAGTTTTCCATTGCCATTGGGGCGACTCCTGTATATTTCCTGTTTCCTATAACTTATGTCTTTCACGGCACTACTTCTTTCCAAGTCCCTCAATCCTCATTCTTTGAGGTTTGAGCGCATTCTATTTTTCCATTTTCTCTTTCTAGTGTATTGGATAGTTATAAGTCAGTAGCTGGTTTTAGTTCTCTATTCATTTTCACTGCCATCAATATAATCATGATGATGATTATGATAATTGTTTTTAGGGGGAAAACATCTAGGTTATCGGTCCCTTATGGTTTGGGTCATGGTGAAAGATGAGAATATAATAGAAACTATAACTAACCCTTTATAGGGCAAAAGATTGGGGGTATAAATAATTTTTGCACATTTGTAATTGGGGTAGATAGATGAGTAGGAATATGCAACAATTTTATGGGTGTGGATTCTATTTTATGAAATATGGGGTGGGAAAATATTATCCCACTTCCCACACCCGACAGTATGCTTTCTTAAATGAGCAATGGGGTAATAATCTCCCACCTCCAAATTATGATGATACTGTGTGTATCACTCAATAATGAGGTTTATTTAACAGGATATTATATATAAAAACACCCATCACGCTCTATAATTTAAAAAAACGTAACTCCCACACAACACAAGGTCAGTGGCCTATATCATCTTTGCCGAAAACTGCACGAAAAATATAAAAGTGATTTTGGAATGTTAAAAGTTAGTATATTCGATTATAATTCAATAATTTCAAAATAGTATTTACTAAAAACACAGAAAGTTAATTTTAAAAATCTTCTATTATATGGCAAACACCCTGAGCAGGATAATTATTTCCATTCTAGCTGAAATATATTTACTCAAGTGACCAAAACCATTATTAACATTGTATTTCAGTTATATACCAACGTTTAAAAATCTCTTATCTTCATTAAAAACACCTACTTCTGTAAAACAATGCATTTCTTTCACTCAACACAACCGAACTGGCGAGCACGTGCACTGTGGACACCACTGGGATATGCTTCCCACCTTTGGTTTCTGATGACAGTATACATCAAATTAATAGGTTTTCAATATTTCTCTGCATCTAGTTGTGGATGCATGTGGAACTGCTTGAAATGAAAGGGGTGGGAAGATTCTATCCAACACCGTTCTATAAATACATGGTGGGAAGATAGTATCCCAAGGACCTATAAAGGGCGAATACTAACTACAGACATACATACTAGAAGAAGAAATTGTAAACAAATAAAGAATGAGGCAAATAAAGAACAGGAAGAAAAGAAATGCCCTCAACCCTTGAAGAAGAAAGAGAAAAGAAAGAGGAGAGGGTCCGCCCCAAAGGCATTGGAAAAAGGGGAAAAAACGGACCCATCTCAGGAATCCCTCGGGGTCACCAACTCCCGAACTCACCTTGTGGGTGTAGCACAATCGAGGGTGCACCAGAAGTGGTGGGGCTAAATACACCCTGCCTTGAGCAGAAGGCAGGATATATCATGAAGAGAACAGAAGAGGTCTGACCCCTCGAAGAATGAGTTATCAGGAAAGATGAGACAAGGGCCAATTAAGTCGGGAAAGTAAAAGACCGTCGGGGTCGGAAAAGAACAAGAGTTGACCATGACAGACTGAGGGAAAGATGACCGAGAGGAGCCCAGCACAAGTAAGTGGCAGTAATGCCAACCCATGTCCAACTACTGTAGTTGTGAGGCCCGGGGGATCAATATAATCAGGGGCAGATGACCTAGTTGTTCTATCCCTTAAACAACAATCATCAATCACCACTCCGGTGCTTAATGCATTTGTCTGATAACCTGTGTTATACTGGTGCGTGTAGCAATGTGCGCATTTGTAAATTTCGGACCTAGAATTGAGGTAGGTACCCTGGAACTTGAAATAATGTACCATCCTGACATTTTCCTGGAGGATTGTTGAAAATCTCTAGGAGATATATACTCAGGATGGCAGCTATCAGCCCCGGGATTCAAACTTTTGATCCCTAGATTTGCTGCAGCTACTTGCCGCAGTCATGGTGTGCGAATTAACGATGATGATGATGATGATAATTGTTGTTTTAAGGGGCCTAGCATCCAGGTTATCGGCCCCTAATGTGCGTATTAACGCCTCAGAGTGAAATTCTCTTGTCAGTCATTGGCCTGCAAGCAACTGAATGTCTCCTACTGAGTCCTATCACTTCACCGCCCGTACGTCCGGCTCCGTGGCTAAATGGTTAGCGCGCTAGGCTTTGGCTCAAAGTGCCCCGGGTTTGATTCCCGGCCAAGGCATCACGGATTTTAATCTCCTGGGGTTAATTCCCGTGGCTTGGGGACTGGGTGTATGTGCCGTCTTCATCATCACTTCATCCTCATTACGACGCGCAGGTCGCCCACGGGCGTCAACTAGAAAGACCTGCACTCGGCCTCTCCGGAGGCCACACGATCAGTATCAGTAGTACCGCCCCTACAATATCTTCTACTCTGTGTGTGGAACTGAAAATCCACAGCCTGCTTCCAGTCGACCGGCTGGGTCAGGGACGGAATAAATGAAGCCCCCATCTAGCGACGAGGATATGAACTGTGCAGGCTGTCGAAGCCTGTCGCACTCCTCTGAGGCAATTATTAAATGAATGACAGATGAAATAAAATGATAGTGGAGAGTGATGCTGGAATGGAATTTTGACAGGGAAAACCGGACCCAAAGAAAAATCTGACTGCCACCGTTTTGTCCAGCACAGATCTCACACGGAGTGACCGGGATTTGAACCACGGACTCAGCGGTGAGAGGCCGGCGTGCTTCCACCTAAGCCACGGAGGCTTCTTGTGTGGAACTAAAGATATTAATTATTATTGACGTCATGGTCCGCTAAGTCGCTGGTTCTAAAACTAAAGGTCAAAACTCTTGGCCTGAATGTGCAGGGCACCAGAACCACGATGCCGGTGGCGTACCGTAAGAAGTACTAATGTCTATTTGGTCTGACGTCTAGGTCTGATTGGTTACTTAAATCATGATTACCGAACGCCCAACAACCAATCCTGATCATAAGAATAAGAGTAACACCTCTAGGCATGTTACGAAGTTAACTTACATGATAGTAACAAGTTACATATTTAACAATAATTATGAGAAGTGTGTGTAAAGGTTAGTCTTGCCAAGAAAACAATATTATTTTCTTTCTTTTTCGATTTTACCCTCCAGGGTGGTGGCTCCCACGGGCTCAGCGAGGGAACTCACCCCTACCGCCGTTTTCATGCAGTGTCCTAGAGCTGGGAACATCTAATCGGAGTGGATACAACTGGTGAGGTGTGATTAGCACTTCGCCCAGGCGGCCCTACCTGAAAAGCGAACAGGGGCCTCATGAGGGAAGGGAATGGAAAGTTAGGATGGATAGGCAAGGAAGAGGGAAGGAGGCGCCCGTGGCCTTACAGTAGGGACCATCCCGGCATTTGCCCGAGTACGAAGTGGGAAACCACGGAAAACCACTTCGAGGATGGCTGAGGTGGGAATCGAATCCCCTCTACTCATTTGGTCCACCCGAGGCTGAATAGACCCCGTTCCAGTCCTCATACTACTTTTCAAATTTCGTGGTAGAGCCGGGAATCGAACCCAGGACCTCCGGGGCGGCAGCTAACCACGCTGACGAAAACAATATTATAAATATGGAATTTAGGTAGTTTTCATTCTGTTTTATGCCTACAGGTGGCGCGACAGTACAGACATGCAGGGAATTTTGAATTAGTGAGCACGCCTGAGGTTCACCTGCAGTGATTGGTCCGCGTCAAGTGGTAACTATGTGACTTCTCTGAACTGACCAATAACAAACCATCTTCTCACATATGTTTACAATTTCATTGGTTGGATCGGGCGTAAAGTTTCCTGGAACAGGGAACAGTTCAAATTGAACTTAATACCTCTTGTGTAATCATGTTTTCTTGGCAAGACCGACGTCTACTCAAACCCACATAGGCCTACCTGGGAGCGTCACTGCTAAACATTTGTACTGGTTTCACTGGATGGACAGTTCGTTATCGTCAGGTAAGTAACCAATCAAAGATACGTATCGCCAGCACAAATGTGATACTTCTTAAAGCACGCTACCTCCGTACTAGTTCTGCTGCCCTGCGCATTCAGGTCACGAGATTTGACCTTTCGTTTTAAAACCACAAACTTACGTAGAGATAAATTCAGGAAAATTAAAATACACAGGAAGGGATTACTCTAAACCCTCGAAGAATGAGGATTGAGAACTGTAGCCATGAAAAACCGGGAAAAGTCAAAGGTAACAAGATGATCAATAAAGAAAATGTAGCCTACTTTCCCTTCAATGTATGAGTATAGGTATAACCCTTTTTCTTTGAATGTACCAGTCACTTACTGACTTTTAATGTAACGACACCAGTGGTAATGAATGTATGTAATGTTGATATTTAGTGAGGTAATCGCGGGCATAAGTGTCTGGCAGTATGATTTATTTTTCAAGTGCAGGTTTATCTGCGTACCCCATGTGGAATGCTGAGGTTTAGATAGTTCAAGTAGACAATTTGACGGGATCTGGGCAGGTCGGGGAATTTTTATTGACGACAATATTGGTCATGTGACTTCGATACCAGTTGTACAATGGGACTACAGTGTGAGTTTTCAACGAATATTTGATAAGAGTTGAGGTGGAATCCTAGGACACCTTGTCTACAATTAGTAGCTGGCCAGGTGTGAGCCAAGGCCGCATGTGTTATTTTGTTGTTTCGTCGATGGGGACTGGTCGGGTTCAAAGCAGATGCTGTTTCTACGTGTTTGGTGGCTGATTTGGTTGGAAAGCAGTGCCCACCTAGGGTTGCGCATGGCAGAGGTTCTGTTCCTGCAGTAACAAATCTACATGATGTGAGATGTGTACACATGTGAATGATGCGATATGCAATGTTCTGCAATGGTAAGCTGGACCCTCAGATCGTCGAATTAACAAAATTATATTGTTTTTGGAGATGCTCTTTTCAGAGCAATCCAGAGTAAATTATTTTGTTTTTGAGGCAGCTGTTTGCAGTAGCATATTGGGGACTGATTGTTTATGCTGGCATTTTGATTTTTTGATTTTTAATTTTGAAAGGACTTGTTTAATAATTTCAGTTAGGCACTGGTCTGAAGTTACAATGGCTGTTTTGATCATTTGTTGTGGTTCTTAAATTTTGATGTTAAGTTTGACTTTCACGTGCTAGTCCTTGATAGGCTTGGGGAGAAGAAGCACGTACTGTGATCGTTGATTATGTAATGATTTTTCATTTAAAATGTGTATTTGTGATTAGCAAGCGTTGATTATTGCCAATACCGGGTGAGTTTGCCGTGGTTGTTATGACGTTGCTGCAGGCAGTCGCTCACATCCGGGAGGCGAGGAGGTTCGAATCACCCCGCCAGCAACCTTGAAGATGGTTGTTCTGTGGTTTCCCATCTTCCTTCCAGGCAAATGCCGGGGTTGGTCCCTAACTATAGGTCACAACCGCTACCTTCCTTTTCCGTATCCTTACATTCACACTTTCCTCCCCAGACAACGCTCCACACGCGACGGTACTTGTAGCTCACCCCATGGGTGTCCGCATAGAACCAGCTACAACTCTGGTGAGTTGAACATGTCCTCGGACACTCCCGGCACTAAAAGCCACATCGTACGCCAAATTTGACAATGTTGCTTTGTTGTATGTTCTGACCGCGAGTGTTTTTCAACACTCACGGGTACGGGTATTTTGTTCGCGTTTGGCATCTTGTAATTGGGAATACTCGGTCCCCGTGTGTTTATTGGTGTTGTCTTCCCAGACGATTCAGATTGAATACTTATCACATGATTCTCACGCTACTCCAAATACATAAACCGAACAGAATTTCAGGCGTAATTCATGAGTATTGTTATAATCAGCTGCGCTGGACTTTGAAGTTATTTTTTCATTGCTGATTTTCAACTTAGACGCAATTTTGTGATTTCACTTCTGAATATTACCGGCTTTTTATTTTTGGGTTCATCTCTGTGTTTATTTTTATTTAATTTTGATCTCATTGCTTTTGTTATTTTCATGTACCACATATGGATATCAAATCTGTGTGTCTTTTAAAATGATCCCCGTGTTTGTTATTTGGTAGATAGTTCTATGTTCTCCTAAATCTTGAATTGTTGTCATTTAGATTAGACTAAGTAAACTGAGCGCGATCCAGAGGACAGAGTCCTACCCTGGTGTACTTACTGGTACAATACTTTATCCCCATACTTGAAGATTTCCTGTTTTCCCGGCATTCCGATACCCACAGTTCACAGCAGAAGTGAGTGGGCCATCGATTTGCTTTCAGGAACAGGTGAGTACCAAATTTATTAAGAGTTGAATTGTTCAGTTCAAAGAACTACTCAGAATGTTCTTGTTGTTGTTGTTGATTCATTTTAGGGGCTAGGAAAACATTGGTAATCATCTCCGTGTATTTGGATAGGCTATGTGTTTAATTTATCTGATAAACTGTGATCTTGTGAACAATCTAGCAGTGAGTATAGCTCTCCGTAATTGCTCGGCTCATGCTCTCCGGTGAGTGCAATATACATGTTGTTGTTAACTTCCAATACATTGGACAAATAGCTCAACATTTTTCTGTACGAAGATCAGCTAAATACTCATTAATAATCATATTTTCTTAGCATTGTAAATGTTTGGACCTATGGATGGAGTAGGTGGCCCAGAACTTGGAATAAGGTACCATCTCATCATTTTTCCGGAAACAGTGTGGGAAAGCCAAACACAGGATGGCCACTGACAGCACCTGGATTCGAATCGCTCCCCATTGCAGTCTTATAAACTGTTTCAAAAGATGTAATAAATAAATGTATTGTAATGTATAGTAAGAGCTGGATGGGTTCCACTATTTTTATTTATTTTTAGCGTATGGCTTTTATGCCGGGAGTGTCCGAGGACATGTTCGGCTCGCCATAGTTTGTAGCTGCTTCTATGCGGACACCCATGGGGTGAGCTACAAGTACCGTCGCGTGTGGAGTGTTGTCTGGGGAGGAAAGTGTGATTGTAAGGACTAGGAATTGGAAGGTAGCGGCTGTGGCCTATAGTTAGGGACCAACCCCGGCATTTGCCTGGAAGGAAGATGGGAAACCACAGAAAACCATCTTCAAAGTTGCCAGCGGGGGGATTCGAACCTCCTCGCCTCCCGGATGTGAGCGACTGTCTGCAGCCACGCCGTAACAACCACGGCTAACTCACCCGGTGGTTCCACTAATGATTGCTTAGACAAATAGATGGAAGCAATGGTAGGAGATTACTGGTAAAGAAGAGGTAAAATACAAATGAACACGAAGAAGCTGTTTGTTTGAGCCAGCCCAAATGATGGGATCATGTGTTGCGATTGGCGGAGGAGAGATTTATTTATTTATTTTATGTCTTTCTGTATTGGCGAAGTTTGGGCTCATGGCCCTCTCTTACACTTGACCACCAAATATGGTACCAGTAGGTATGAGACAATTTTTGAAATACAAAAAACAATTATGATGATAAAATAAGTAGTAAATTAATTATGCTAATACTAATATTAATGACAAAGGCATATGAATAATAATAATAAACATAATTATAACAATAATAATAATAATAATCACAATGTGGCAGGCCTTTCTATAATATCCAAAATATAATCCTAGCTCAGTCATACGTCCTATCATCCATCACTATTCACACGGGGCAATCAGCAGAATTCAACAGGTAATCTCGGCATGCGGCCTTAAATTTATTTATGTTCGACCCTAGCGAAATGTAAATATTACATGTCAGAAAATTGTACTATAATGAGGCTCATTATAGTACAAGTTTTCATTATGATACAGTTTCTCCCACCAATCAGATCTCAAGAATCAGTTGTGTGACCAATTAGGTGAGGATAGCATCGCACCTGCGCTCACTTCCATGGGTCCCTATTTAAAATTTCACTGCGTGGCGAGTGTCATAGTGAGGTATTCCAGGAGGCCATGGTCAAATACTAGGTATTCTCTGCGTCCCATGCGCTCTGTTCAGTACATGAAACTGGTGAAATCTCGACAGATATTTATGAATATTTATGTCCGAACATAAAATAGTTATAATTATCGTCGAACATAAACAGTCGTATGCAACTCGCCTATAATGGTAATTAAGACACTCGTATGGAAATTATAAAACTAGCTTTCCTCGTTTTATAAGCATACTCGTGTCTTAATTATTGCCATTATAGGCTCGTTGCATAATGTCCTAGTATTGTTATACAATTTCTGATATCGGCAGGAGTTGAATTCTATAGTCGAGACCCAGCTACAGCAAAAGAGCTGTTGAACATAGATGAGTGATTGATGGGGATGGCGAGGGAAGAACCAGATCGAGTGCTTCGGTTATGATATGAGGACAAGTAACTACATTTTGATGACATGTACGTGGGGGTGTTTTCATGCAGAAATCGATAGATGGATGTCAACAAGTGAAATTCATGGCGTTCATCAGGTTTAAGCCAGGAAAGCGTACGGTAGCTTGGGGTTATGTGGACATCGTATCTTAGATTAAAAGCAAACCGAAGACAAGAGTTCAATGATTGCTGGAGTTTCATTGTTTGTCCATGAGTCGCGTCAACGAGAACGATGTCAGAGTAGTCTAGAATGCAACATTTCAGCACTTTTATGGAGTAGAATGAGGAAATTACTGAAAGACAATTAAAGTTTGACTGTTGGTTGGATTTGATCTGGTCTCATGTGTCCAGCTTCCTAACGTTCTTAAGTCACAGGACCTCTTTTTTTAACTTGGAACCAATGGGCATGATTTTTCAGCTCACGTATCTCACAGGATTTGGGGATGCGTGCCTGGGTAGTATGTAATTTTAAAGTCCTGCCATCATGAATATGTACATACAGTATATTTATGTACGATGACAAACTGAGTTATATAAGTAAAAATTATTTATTTGAACTTAAATCTCAAACAAATTGGAAAAGTCTGACTGATAAAGATCAAAAGCCACAATGAGAGTTTTGTTTTAAGTGACGGAATATGTAAATTATTTGCTCCAAAACTAAAATATATTATGTCTTAAAAAATCTCTCCTGTATTTTCAATAACTGGTAGATCATAAAAGGAAACCACACTTGAATTAGGATTTGGTACGATATTCAAATGTCAGGAAGATTGTTGATTCATTCGTTGTCATGTAACCCCGTATACTTGGTTGTCTGATGAATTGTCTTATTGTGATGGCTGTATTATTGTGTGTACTGTAGTTGTACTTCAGATGAGGATTGGGAAGGAGGCAGCCGTGGCCTTCAGTCGGGCCTCAATCCGACATTTGCCTGGAGTAGAAGTGGGAAACCATGAAAACTACTTCCAGGATGGCGGAGGTGGGACGAACCCTCCTCTTCTCAGATTTACCTCACGAGGCTGAGTGTACCTCATTACAGCCCTCAAACTAGAATTAAATTTCTTGGCACAGCCGGGAATCGAACACGGGCCTCCGCGGTGACAGCCACTACGCAACGAGGAGAACATACAGTATAATGATCAATGAAATGTCTTATAAAAATCTATAAAAATGAATGAAAATAACTTTAAGGGGGGACGTTCATGAAATGCAGACACAATAAAAGGATGGGCCAAACCCACAAATTTGAAGATACGACAATGAAATGTTGTACTGTGCTTTACATTAAGTTAGCGCATTTACTGTAATTTTCTGGGATCATATATGTAACTTCGTGATTTTTTCATGGAATTTTAAATTTTATTTTCAAAAAATTTTATATGCAGTCTACTTTTTTTCAAAAACTATTCAACAGATGTATACACAATTTTCACTGTTTAATCTCTTAGCATGTAGTAAGTTTCTCACGTGAGATGTTTTGAATATATCAAATAGGTGAATTTTAATAATTTTTAAATTATATTTCTGCAAGAATAATATAAAATTAATGCAAATATCAGCATAAACACAGAATTTTAAAATTTGCTCTCGTGAAAACTGTGCTTATAGTAATTAAAGTACAAAATTTCATGATATTAGCCTTCTTAGATTCTGAGAAAAAGGTACATAAACATTTAAAAATAAAATTTTCAGTAAAAGCATTTAAAGTTGAACATAACATTGTATCTTATTTTTCACACTCAGAAGGCCTCAGAACTGTACTCAGGGTCTTCTTTCCCTTCAAGGCTTTTCTTCTGGCTTCTAATTTTCTGCCTTCATTCCTTTATGAGGTCTTCAACTGACATTTCAGCCGCAAAGAAGCGTTGTAAATCTATTTGTCTCAAGATGTCTTGAGTGAAACCTCCTATCTTGAAGGCCATTCTCTCTAACACATTTATCCTCCCTAACTGCATCTTAAGTTGCAATTCTGACAACTGTAGCAGATGAGAATGTGGTCTTAGGGCATCAGTTTCCATATGAGTGAATTGAGAGTCTCATTTGGATTCTGCATTTTGCCATGAACGCACTTTTTGAGAAGGTCAGGATCGGCCAGAAACCTGTAAGTGGGCTTGACAACATCCAGGCCAGGATACAATTTGGGAGCCTCTCCTTGTGAATATAGGGGGAGTTATCCCGCAGAGCCTGTATATATTTGGACCAGTTAATATGGCACAGATGATGAATGGTATGTTCATCTGTTGACACAATGTGGAAATATGTAGCCCATACAGCACTTTTCATGTCACTTACACTGAATCGGTTCTGTCTAATAGCCTTGTCATAATGCACTTGAAGAGTGCATCTTCTTGCATTCCACAGCTTCTGCAAACTCTGCTTGCCCATTTTGCTGTACACTCTACGTGGCCGTGACATTATTGAATGATGAACAAATGAAATACTTTCGTAAATCGCCGTCAGTAGCACAAGGCAAAACAAGAATGGTCTCTTTATAAACCAAGCAGCTGATTGATTGTTATGGTTTCTAAGATAAGGCACAGAGTAGCAGGTGATCTGTAGAAACCATAGAGTATCCCTAGATGTATCCCGCGCAATTTTGCTTGAATGTAATCCACGGAATCGTTGTTGACCGTGCTAGTATCTAAGAGTTACTTCAAAAAGAAGGCTTGGCAGGAAGGTCGCGCCACACATTTAATTGTTTTTCAGGCACTTTGGATGCGATTTTATCACTGAAACTTTGGGAACTTACTGTCAACGAGTTCTATTAATAAATAAAAATTAAATTGAAAATAGACATTTTCAGTCCATTTCATGAACATCCCCCCTAGAAAACTATTCCAACTGCAAGATGGCGACAGTTTTACAGAGGAATTTTGCAGAGGAATGGCAGTTTAAATGTTATTCTCAATCTTAGTGTTTCTGTTAACCATATTAATTTAAATCTCAATAAAGCAAAACTTCCCGGATAGACAAAAGAGAAAAAAACGATTCGCTGGAGTAATTTAGTGCATCACTACTTTGGAATTAATTTTAATTATGTAGAACACTTCTCTCGTTTAACTTAAAACAACTCGTTTGCCCGTTGTGTCAGTCGTAGGATTCTTTTATCCAATAATTTACAAAACTAACTACATTCCCCCCAACAAGTCACTTTTCTTGCCAATGAAGAATATTTTTAAATTTTTCACCGTATGAGAAAAAAAAATATGATGCATTAAAATTATGTAAACCATATCATATTGATAAATGTTGTCATAAAAATGTCTACAAAGCGTAAATAATAAAATGGCAAAAATATAAAATAATTTTAAATTGAGCATGTGTTATTCCCCTTCGCTACTGCGAAGAAAGGATTTCTGCAGCAATGGGCGTCGTATTACTGTAATTTGACAAGGAAACATATGACATTTCATCGTCTGCCTTCTAG
This sequence comes from Meconema thalassinum, assembly GCA_946902985.2. Lineage (NCBI taxonomy): Eukaryota > Metazoa > Arthropoda > Insecta > Orthoptera > Tettigoniidae > Meconema > Meconema thalassinum. The sequence continues at coordinate 247,383,227 of OX336389.2, read as the reverse complement.
TCATCACTAAGAGGATTTATAAGGTAGAATTTACTTGGGATATCTATCCTTGTCTCGACGGGAATTAGATGCCATGAATGTGGCGTTTTTTTTTTTTTTTTTTTTTACGGCCGGTTGCCCTTCCTGGAGCCGACCTCACAACATGAGCTAATGAGAGAAGAAATTAATGAACCTAAGTAAGGAGTTGGAAGGAAGCAGGCGTGGCCTGTTAGAAGGGACAGTTCCTGGATTTGTATAGAGTTGAAAATAGGAAAGCACGGAAAACCATTTGTGGCTGGCTGCGTGGTCGAAATATAATAATATTGCTAAATAATATTGTGAACCTTGGTTAGTTTAAAAATGTAATTTACACCAATTAAAAATTCAGTAAACGGGGCTGATTGCCAAGCTTCCCCAGCCCCTAAAATTAATCTCAAACAATTAATTACGGTACTGGTATTAAGTATGTTTTAATTTCACCTAATAGGTTAGGCTATTCAATGAAAATTGTTCACTTGGTTTTAAAAATAATAATTTTGTTCATCATTAGCTTATACAATGAAGATCGAGAAAAATTTTAGAACTTGCACTTAGGTTATATTAACACTGTCAGTTTATCGAACACAATCCGATGGATGTCCATATTTCTGAAACTATTGAGGACATATCGTATTCTTTGTATAAAGCTCCTCCACATAGTTGTCACCTCATCCTGCACGCTAGATCATACATAAGTGACTTCATAGTAATTAACACCCCTGGGACCATCAAACTGAGAGTCACCTCCCCTCCAACAGTTTAATGACGAAATGTTGGGACGTGTGTACAGCATGGTATATGTTGGCTGCAGAGTGGGTGAAGAGAGGGGAGGTTGGTAATGAGCTATCACTGGCCCAATCGGACACTGAATTATCAAAGGGGCAGATCATGGTGGCGTGAAGAGTCTGTCCAATTTTATCAGTGTAATTAACTGGCCCATTTTGGCTGCGCCTGTTTCTCCTACTATATTGTTCTGCCTCATCTTGTCGGATGTCCTGCTTCACGATATGCACCTGGACTAGGATTACCTCTCTCTTCGTCCAGTTCCGCAGTAATTACTTCTCGGAAGTCCGTAAAGTCTGACGCGAGAACATTCAGGGTGTCGCTGGGGTTGGTAGCACTGATCGTGGAAGCCTCCATGGCTTGCTCCAAGCGAGCCTGGAATTCAGCCATCCGCCTTTCAAATTTACCCACACGCTCGTTTACTATAATAATAATCATAATAATAATATTGGTTTTACGTCCCTATTAACTACTCTGGCTTTACGAGACGCCGGGGGGCCGGAATTCTGCCGCGAAGGGGATCATTAACGTGCCAGTAAATCTAGTGACACGGCTCATTTGCGCACCCTCAAATGCTAGCTGACTGCGCCAGGATGCGAACCTGCAACTTTGGGCCCAACAAGCGAGAACGTTACCGCTGAGTAATGCAGCCAGCCAAGCTCGTTTACTGCCTTTAGGGTCATTCGTTCCTATTAAGCACTCAAATAATGCTTGTTGAAATGAACTAGCATACTGAAGATACCATACTAATAAATCAAACTTAACTGGCTGTTTTGCCTGGAGACTAGCGGAGCTCTTTTACACTCTGTATGCAGTGGGCGCCATCTTGTATGTAATGGCCTAGTACCGTAGAAAGGTAATTATCTCGATGTAGAGGGTAAGAAACCCACAGGTAGTCCTAGGAAGTAATGGTTAGATACCGTGCTTAACTACACACATCAAAAAAAGTTTTGCATCACCTCGGTTCCCAGATCTCCGGCATATAGACGTTGACTGTGTATATTGTATCCAAGATACAGTCCCTTTGACTGTTCATAGATGTCACTAAAACTGCTCAAAGATGTAAACAACCATGCATGAGCAGGGCCTATTAGACGGAGGGGGTACGACAGCCGATCAGTTCCAGTCATTCCACCAGGACGAAGGTACGCTGCTCATGTTGTCTGTAGTTCTACCATGCCTAGAAGGTCAATACCGCAGTTCGATCGCGTCCGCATTGTTACTTTGTGTCAAGAAGGGCTCTCAACAAGGGAAGTTTCCAGGCGTCTCAGAGTGAACCAAAGCGATGTTGTTCGGACATGGAGGAGGTACAGAGATACAGGAACTGTCGATGACAGGCCTCGCTCAGGCCGCCCAAGGGCTACTACTGTAGTGGATGACCGCTACTTACGGATTGCCGCTCGGAGGAACCCTGACAGCAATGCCACCATGTTGAATAATGCGTTTCGTTCAGCCACAGGACGTCGTGTTTCAACTCAAACTGTGCGAAATAGGCTGCATGATGCGCAACTTCACTCCCGACGTCCATGGCGAGGTCCAGCTTTGCAACCCCGACACCATGCAGCGCGGTACAGATGGGCCCAACAACATGCTGAATGGACCCCACGGAATTGGCATCACGTTCTCTTCACCGATGAGTGTCGCATATGCCTTCAACCAGACAATCGTCGGAGACGTGTTTGGAGGCACCCTGGTCAGGCTGAACGTCTTAGACACACTGTCCAGCGAGTGCAGCAAGGTGGTGGTTCCCTGATGTTTTGGGGTGGCATTATGTGGGGCCGACGTACGCCACTGGTGGTCATGGAAGGCTCCGAAACGGCTTTACGATACCTGAATGACATCCTCCGACCCATAGTGCAACCATATCGGCAGAATATTGGAGAGGCATTTGTCTTCATGGACGACAATTCTCGACCTCATCGTGCACATCTTGTGAATGCGTTCCTTCAAGATAACGACATCACTCGACTACAGTGGCCAGCATGTTCGCCAGACATGAACCCTATCGAACATGCCTGGGATATGTTGAAAAGGGCTGTTTATGGACGTCTTGACCCACCAACCACTCTGAGAGATTTACGCCGAATTGTCGTTGAGGAGTGGGACAATTTGGACCAACAGTGTCTTGATGAACTTGTGGATAGTATGCCACGGCGAATACAGGCATGCATCAATGCAAGAGGACGTGCTACTGGGTATTAGAGGTAGTGGTGTGTACTGCAATCTGGACCACAAATGCTGAAAGTCTAGCTGTATGATGGTACAACATGCAATGTGTGGGTCTCATGAGCAATAAAACGAGCTGAAATGTTGTTTGTGTTGATCTCTATTCCCTTTGTATTTAACGGTTCCGGAACTCTTGGAACCGAGGTGATGCAAAACTTTTTTTGATGTGTGTATTTCAATGTTGCACAGGAGGCCACAGTGCTAAATGCTTACAGAGGTTCATGAGGTAACTCGTTTGTACAATGAGGCTTGCAGACCAGATTTGACGCTGATGTGATAGGCAAAACAGTCTCTGGTAAAAATAAATGAATGAATGAATAAATGAATTATTGTCAGCCGTGGGCAGCTTGATTATAGGTTTTTGTTGTTGTTTTCTTTTTCGCATGCGTTTGATATTCACCGTTTCTCTGTCAACATACCTACGTTGTATGGAGGACTACTGTGCAATACCATCAGGTTAAGCGTCTCCATCCTTTCCTTCCTGAAGAAACAAGCATGTATTAAACAATGCACAAGGATTCACGGGTCGCATTCAGTCTCATCAGCTGTATTTGCATGGGTTGGTAGAAATCTGACTTCGATTTTCACGGATTTGTGGAAAGGGATCTCATATTCATGAGATGATTTCCACTCACAGCAATGTTAATTTCTGTATGTTGAAAAATGATGGGCTTGTAGTGCTTCAAAACACTTATTGCTAAAAGTTTTGATATGATTGTTAAATTTTACATCAAAGCAGTTTCCGTTTAAATTTGTACTCAAGTTCTCACTGAAAATGTCTGTCTTTTTTATGAAATTAGATTGCGTTATAATTTTCGGCAACACCAGCAATGATACGCACAAAATTATTTGTGTCAATTCAGTGAAGGAATGAGGCGGGTCAACATTAATCACTTGAGTTATAAACGCACCCCTCTCTGCCCTACCGCGATGGGAATCGGAGCTTCAAATACCCGGCGTTAAGAGCGGCTTTCCCCGAGTTTTCTCACACTCTCTCCAGGGAAATATCGCGGTAGTACCTTATTTAAAGTCCCGGGACACCTACCCCTTTACCGATCCTAATAACCAAAGATTTAAAATAGAACACTACTACTGTCACCACAAAAACACAGGCTATCAGACTAATTAAACTAACACCCAAGTATACAAGGCTGATAAGCAAAATGTCCCAAGTCCCCAATTCAGTGAAGGAATGAGGCGAGTCAACATTAATCACTTGAGTTATAAACGCACCCATCTCAGCCCTACAGCGATGGGAATCGGAGCTTCAATTACCCGGCGTTAAGAGCGTCTTTCCCCGAGTTTTCTCACACTCTCTCCAGGGAAATATCGGGGTAGTACCTTATTTAAAGTCCCGGGACACCTACCCCTTTACCGATCCTAATAACCAAAGATTAAAAAAAGAACGCTACTACTGTCACCACAAAAACACAGGCTATCAGACATATTAAACTAACACCCAAGTATACAAGGCTGATAAGCAAAATGTCCCAAGTCCCTCAAATGAATTAACAGCAACAAAAATCTTGTAAACATGCTGGCCAGTTAGTATCACGGGATAATATACGTAGTACTTTAGGCAATAGACTTATAAATCGCCACTGTGCCTGAGAAAACTATGTGACTTTGATTCTGTCTCCTAACGCTAATCATGCCTCCCTGGCCAATGTAACTTCCGGTTATTTTACTCTAACAAACTTGAACCTTACGAGTAAGTTAGCATATGGGGGGCTATATCCATATTATGTTTGGGGCGTGATGAACGTTGTCACATAGCAGATTGCAGGCGCAACGCCGAAATCTAAGACTTATGGTCACAAAGTTTGAACAATGAACAGGGCAGCAGAAGTATGACAGAGGTACCGCTTTTAGTGCCTGCCCAGAGTGGCATGATTCATATGCCTGCTCATGAAAAGGCGGGAAGTGAAGTTATCAGTGATTCGCATTCTCGGCATGTTATCTTGGCATGACCAACCTCTATACACACCCACATACCAATAGCTATATTTTAGAACAGGATTGGCTAGAGGGTGGTTACTATTCTTCAGGCAACTACCCAATCAGTTCACCATTTCGAGCAACGCGTTCGCACCAGTGGTCTACCGGGTGAGTTAGCCGTGGTCGTTACGGCATGACTGCTGGCAGTCGCTCACATCCGGGAGGCGAGGAGGTTCGAATCCCCCCGCCGGCAACCTTGAAGATGGTCTTCTGTGGTTTCCCATCTTCCTTCCAGGCAAATGCCGGGGTTGGTCCCTAACTATAGGCCACAGCCGCTACCTTCCAACTCCTCGTCCTTACATTCCAACTTCCCAACGGTACTTGTAGCTCACCCATTGGGTGTCCGTCTCGAAGCAGCTACAAACCTGGCGAGCCGAACATGTCCTCGGACACTCCCGGCATAAAGGCCATACGCTAAAAAAAAAAAAGACAGTGGTCTAACGAGGCACGAACTCACGAGGTCACATGTATGTTGTCTTTAGTTGTTTTCCTTGTTGAAGTTGATGATGTTTCATTTATGGGCTCGAACATCAAGTCCGTCAGAGATGTGTACTTTCGAGTGTATAGAAGTAATCAGATGACATAGCTTGCCACGGTGGGTGAGTGGTTAACGTGTCGGACTACGAACACAAGCCAGGAGCTTGCAGGTTCGCTCCTGGCCATGGCAAGTGTTTTTTAAGGCGGCAAAAATTACGGCACGCATGTCATACGATTTTGGCATGTCAAAGAACCCATTTAAATTCAGTAGGCCGTGTTCATAGTGGCAAAATTAATCTCGGGAGTTTCCGCCAACACAAAGCTCCTCATTTCTCTACTTGAAAGCGCTATAGTGTTCAAGGAGCTTTGATATCTAACTTCATTGACTTTCATAGTGCTTCAAGGAACAACGAAATTCGACATACAAGCTAACCTCTGGGTGCAAATAATAAAGCTTGCACCCGGCACCCGAGGCCATACGATATTATTATTCTTATTATCAGATAACCTGTGTTATTTAATGTTTGTAGCATCGTGCATATTTGTAATTGTGACTAGGAAGGACGCAGCCGTGTAAGTTAAGAAGCATCCCATTGCTTGGCTGTTAATGGCTTAGATCGAGGGATACAACACCTTACGAATCGTTGTGTGTAAAATTATATCTTACCTGCATTAAAGTGGGACGAATTGCTGAAAACGTGGACAAAAGTCTAGATATTTGTCAATTTAGACAAAAATTGGATAATTAGGTTTTCGACATCGCTGATTACAAATTGATATTAAAATTGAAAAATTCATAATATCAGATCCAATATGGCGAACCAAACCTTATGTGTTTGAGTCATCTGTTACTGGTTAGATGCAGCACTCCATGTGGTAATCGTTTAATCTCTACATAAGCCTACCTATCACACCTTACATCCGAGGCAATGTGTTTAACAGAGTTTATCCATGGTCTACCCCTTCAGGTATTGTCCTCTACACCTCCTTCCATAACTAACTTCGCTATTCCTAGGGTTCTTATTACGTGCTTACCAACCTATCTCTTCTCTTCATTAGCAGTCGCCAGAAAAATATCTCCTCCCCCACTAGTCCGAATACCACTTCATTTGTTACTCTATCTACCCATCTGATCATCATTCTCCTGTAAAACTATATTTCCAACGCTTCAATTCTCCTCATTTCTGCTGCGCCAACAGTCCAAGTTTCACTTCCATAGAGCGCCACGCTCCAGACAAAGGCTTTCAAAAATGAATTTTTAATTCCTAAATGTAGGCCTATATTTGATGTCAACAGATTTTCTAATATTTAAATAAATTTTCTGGCGATGTAATCACCCGAGTGCAATGAAACGTGGCACCACAAATCTTTATTCCGAGCATAGTGTAGATACATTTAATGATGTTCAATTGTTTTCAAAAATTCAAGATGCATTAGTTCGAAATTTTACAACCTTTCTTTTTATTTCTCGTATCTTATTCAGGCGATTGAAAAGATGATTTGCACGATGATGGACTGTGATAACAATATTACGTAATGGCACTAACTTCTGCAGCTTACTTTTCGTAAATCTTAGAAGCCCTGCTCTTAACAATTCTAAAAATGAACTCCCGTGATTCGTTATAGAAAGATGCCATTTAGCGGGAAGAGTCTTAATCACCGATATTGAAAGATATATATTCTAGCACATAACTTCTCATTGTAATGGTGTTGGTGAAGACATAGGTCGTGAACTAAAAGCTATTCTGTATATTACATGAAAAAATCCTTTTAATAGGCAGGAGAATTTAAATGAAAAAGATCAGTGGGATATATGAAAATAGGCTATTTAGTTCTTCACGGAACTATTTGTTATTGTTTTTAGTTAGTGATAGGACCGTAATGTGATACATCGTAGGGAAGTTGTTATTTAGAATGTATTAACTCGGGAGATATTCGGATTCGCACAGTTTTTCTTAGGAAAGAAAGGTAGGTTTACAAATTATTATTTGAAATAAATATGTGTGACATTCTTTCTAACATCTTTATTTTTTATTTAGTTCTTATCTTATATATGTGTATATTGAACCCATCCATAAAACCCGACACCGAGATGCTTGAATATCTGCTCCTTTCCAATCAGGTTAACATACCTATATTTGCATTAAATAGAAAGACGTACTATTTATTCATGAACCCGGTGGTAGGTTCTTCCATGCACGGTGGTGACACAACAGGTAGGCCTACAATATCAAATTAGAATGGCTTCGCTCATATTGATCTATCTTTCAATTTTAAAAAATGCTCAGTTTATAGTACAGATCTTGATGGTCTCTTATCCTGATCACTCAGGTAACTCGTACAGTTAATAGGTCAGTTACGGAATGGCAGATCAGCTTGTGGTCTGTTTCATCAAAGCAAGCCCCTGAATACCCTGAAATTCCTTATCAATTTGCCAAATTTAAAGTCAGCAATGATATACTCTTTAATTGACCTGGTTTTACTACCCTCTCATGAATGTCTATGAATCCTATTATGCTTCGGGAATCAGTTTGCAACAGCTAATCCCATGCTAGCATAGAAATACAGTAAACATCTTCCATTGATATCTGCTTCCGTATCCTCACCCCACTTACCCTAACCTTCTCATACCTGTCTGTCCTAATTCCTCTCCTAAAATTGAAATCCCCATCAGAACTACACTATCTTTATTGTTAATTCTCAATGCCATATCACTCAATGCCTCATAAAAACTGCCTACTTCATCCTGGTTTGCTCCTTCACATGGGCCGTACACATACAATCCTGACCCGAGTTCCTGAGATTTCCAAATGCAGTATATCATCATTAATCGTTCATTTACGTACCATGCAGAAACTATGTTACGTTTTATGGTTTTCTTGTCATACAGTCTTACTCTCCACTCTGCCCTACTTCGTTCTATACCTGACTAGTACACCTTGTAATCTCCTACTTCCTCCTCTCTGTCTCCCTCATCTAAACTTCAGTAATCCTTAGAATATCCTTCTCCATCCTACTGGCTGACTCAGATTGTTCTACTTTCTTCCTTCTACAACCTCATTCAATGTTAATAGCATCCTATCGAATACCAATTTGATCACCTGTTCGATCCCAAGGAGTTGCTTATCTGTTAGACGAGAGTGGGGCTCTGCCACTTCCATTGCTGGCTCACATGGGACATACCTGGTGAATGGGCTATCAAAAAAAAGCCGTAGGTGTTATACTCTGAAGAAAGCTTGAAAGTTTGAGACAATATTTTGTCTGGCATTGTCTATGAAATACAGTGCCAAGAGCGCACTGAAAAAGGGGGTTTGATTTCTGGTTCCACAACTTCCCGGATGTACCAGTTGATGGAGAGATAAACCTCAATGTATAGCAGCCTATATTTCGAATTAAATTCAATTCGCACCTCAACCATACTAGAAGTGGTTATCCAGGGTTTCCCCACTTTCATTTCATGATAATAATAATAATAATAATAATAATAATAATAATAATTTTTATTAATGCAGCCAATGGCCAGGGAAGGGATATTGGAAGGAAAACGGACGTGGACCTATTGAAAGGAACCGTCCCGGCATTTGCCTGGTGGTGAAAATGGGAAACCACGAAAACCATTTTCAGGACGGCCGAGGTGGGATTCGAACCCACGCTCTCCCGATACCAGCGAGGTACGAGGTAGCGCGGCCGAAGATAATGGTACCCTCTAAACGCCATGGCCGCTCCTACCCAATTCCTAACCCCCAATTACAAATAGTCACATTGCTACAACCATCACAATGATCAGACAGATTCCACACACACCCAGGTATATGGGGATAAATGACCACGATGTCTCAAAACCCTTAAATTAATCAACAACAAACACAGGTGGAAATAAATTGAAAAGAGCTGGGTTATCATTTTATTTTATTTCAATGAAAGCAATGTCAGATCACAATGGAGTTCGCCATACTACCCTACCAGGAAATTGTTACCACTAGAAGGAGAGCGCAGCTGTTGTGTATACATTACGTCATCTCACCTCGTTATGGCTGCAGCGGGTGGCTTGCGGGGCAAGGGGAGGGGGAATCATGTACAGTCATAGGCTACAATGAGAACACACCGCACAGCGCACGGCCCAGCATGAATCAGGCACACAAATAACGTCCATCGCAGGCGTGTGGCTGGGCGGAGCGCATTAGTTCCGATTTCCACCACCGGTAACAATTCGCTGGTCGGGTAGCCTACAGGCTACAGTGGAACACCCCCTCAGGTGCGCCTAGATACTCGTACATACAGTAGGTCTATGTTGACTTGGTGAGGAAAGAAGTCGTAGGTCTATGGTCGTTGCATTTTCTTCTGTATCATGTCGAGCCACAGTTGATGTGACTGGCTCTCAAGATGTGGCAAACTGGTACTGGGTTGGATTTGATATCTTAATTCAGGGTCAGACTGAAACTTTGCTTTAGTGAAGAGCCGTAGCTCACGTGTAAAAGTGTTCCAGTCAGCCATATCCCCCTCTACACTCGTAGTGAGGCTATCCGACCTTCACCGACGGAGATAGAGGCCAGACTGGAACGAGCAACTCGGATGAGACAACTACAATAGTATCCATAATGAGCATCGATTAATACTATTTATTAATGCGCACTCACTTAACATGATACCGGGTGAGTTAGCCGTGGTCGTTACGGCATGACTGCTGGCAGTCACTCACATCCGGGAGGCGAGGAGGTTCGAATCCCCCCGCCGGCAACCTTGAAGATGGTCTTCTGTGGTTTCCCATCTTCCTTCCAGGAAAATGTCGGAGTTGGTCCCTAACTATACGCCACAGCCGCTACCTTCCAACTCCTCGTCCTTACATTCAAACTTTCCTCCCCAGACAACACTCCACACGCGACGGTATGTGTAGCTCACCCTTTGGGTGTCCGCCTCGAAGCAGCTACAAAATTGGCGAGCCGAACATATCCTCGGACACTCCCGGCACTAAAAGCCATACGCTAAAAAAAATATATGATAATAATCTTGAACTGATTCTCAGCCACACCTCATCACAATCTGTGAGGTACTTCGATTACTTTGCTGTTGAATATTTAGGAGCTGTAGAAAAGACCTCATCAGTACACTCAACTATTATTCCCTACTTAGAAATTTACACCATGTTGGTAAATGTGTTACTTCTTGGCAGCAAGACATTTCATTTCATTTAAGTTGATATTCAGCCCTCTTCATCTTCTTCGTCATTGAGCTCACATTTAATACGGGAAGGCTTTTACACTTCGGTACGTGGAATGAATAAAGGGGTAGAGAAAGAGCAATGGCCTCAGAACAAGGAGAATGTGTTAACCATGAGGTGGTCTTCTTGGAGACGTGATGTAATTTGCAGCTGATTGCAGTGATATTGGATCTCTGCAGAGAAAATGTCAGCTCAAATCAGCACATTTATTCAGAACTACTGTAAGCTGCTATAATTTGTGTATCTCAGATCGTGGCAACATTCTCTACAGTGATGGTATGTGCTGCAGACAACTGCTAAAGCTGTTATTCCATTACTATTGTTTCTTTAATTACGGTCTCGCAACATCGTGGTCATCAGCAACATGAAGTTCGGTGTGTGTGGTCTCCGTCTGGTATCCATGTGGTATCTGAACCAGTGTGTGCATGGACTAGTATTGGTAAGGCGGTGGACTCACCATCAAGCTATTTGCCTAATGTAGATAGGCTACAAGAAACCTCAGAAAACCACTTCGAACATGGCTGAAGTGGGAACAGAATCTACCGCTTCTCAGTTTTGTCTTATAAGGCTGAGCGTTCCCAGTTCCAGCCAGCCTTCAGAATAGAACAAATATGGAAAAAACGAAACAAATGTGCTAAAATATGCAAAATAGGACCCCAAAATGTATGCTTTCATGGCAATTTGAGGCGTTATCGTTGGAGGTACATCTCACTTGTACACCTAGTATGATGCAGTTGAGTATTTTAAGCTTAATGAGAATAGCTCACCGCATTAGTGAATAAAGAAAGAAAGAAAGAAAGAAAGAAAGAAAGAAAGACAGAAGAAAGATTGTAGTCTTACGTGACCGTTAATCGTGTGATTATGAGCCACGGGACCTCCTTTTTACGTGGAATCTGAACTTCACGACATGGCATTTCACTTCGAAAATCTCACATGCATTGACCGAGAATCGAAATCGGTCCACCTTGGTGAGAGGCGAATAGCTTGACCGCTGCGCCACCACGTCCCTGGTGAAGAAGGTGATGCCGTGTAGGAGGCATTTGCCCTTCTAGGGACATTGGGGCTATCCTCCCTATATTATTCTGCTAAGGTCCCATTACGGTTTTGTACCGAAAATAAGGTCCTGTTAACACCAACCTACACATATGGGGTACCTACAGGTTCCGCATAACCCCATGTGAGTAGGGGGGTAGTGAGAGTTCCAAATAGTGTCATGGCCGCCGCGTGAGTCCAAGCCAATATCTCGCGAACCCATGGTCGGATGTTGACAAATGAGGTGTCGTTGGACTCGGGTTGACGCCCTCTTTCCAATGGACCACTCATTTCAACCCCTAAATAAAACCTACCCCTACTAGGGGGTGAAATTGTAATTTTTTAGTGAAAGCCTCTTTTCAAATGGGACATGTATAAGCTGCACTGCTAAAATGAACTTAAACGTGGTTGCTCATATCGCGCATGCATTTTACGAGATGCCGCTATGGATGAACATTTTTGTTTTTGTTTTTTACGCATGCGCACTGGGGATTTTTGTAAGAGGGCGAGCTCTTTGAAAAAAAATGATTGATAAGAAGAGGTTTTGGTGGTGAGGAGAGAGCCAGATAGTCGCCTACTTTCCTACGACGTTTGCCGATATCTCTCGAACGCAAGATCGGATTTGAACGTGTGACGTGTCAAATCGCTTGTTTCAAAGCCCTATATATGTTATTAATAGGTTAAAGTTTTGAGAATGAGGGAAACAGGCGTTTTGGGGTAAAATTATGATTTTAGACTTTTTCTGATATTTCACGAATGCCTGGTCGGATTTGGTCCTATGACGTGTCAAATGGCTTGTCTCGAAACCCTCTTTATTTTGGTAATAGGTTAAAGTTTTTGAGAATGAGGGAAACAGAATTTTTTGTTGTAAAACCGTGATTTTAGACTTTTTGTTATATCTCACAAACCAATAACGCCAGAGACGTATACGAGGGGTCGTAGGACTCGGGGTGACGCCCCTCCCCTATCTCCCTTTCGAATATAGTATTTATGTTTAAAAAAATGCGAAAGAGCCTAACGACACTTATGTTGAAAACATTTCAGTTTTTAAAACTTTTCTTAAATTTGTCTAAAATGTTCATGACGAGTGGTTGTAGATAGAAAGAGACGATACCACTGGACACGTGTTTCAACGAAGCTATTACTGGCCACGGTGGTGATATACCAATACAGTATTCGCTATTTCGATGAGACGGCGGGTCGAGGGTTCGTTTTCTGATTTTTCCTATGATGGAATTCCTAATTCCTAAACCCCCTGAAGGGGGTCTTTAACGTGTAAACGATTATGAGTGACATGACAAATGATAATTCCTTGATTCGATGAAGTTGGCTTTAGATAGAACAAACAGAACTTGGTTATATGTTGCTTGAAGTGAGTATAGAAAACAAACTTGCTGGGGCAGACTGACAGGATGTGAATGTTATTTGATCTTATTGGAATGCATTGACTTGACAGGGCAATGAAAAAAAGCACAGAGATGCTGAGGACACTTGAAGGTCAAACGATATGGCAACCATGGTGGGAGGGGGAAGCTAGGATGATGTCGCCGATCATGTTCAATGGATGAATTTATATTTTGCGAAGCATTGTTCGGAGAGGGTCATGGGACGACTTGTTTTAAGGGTATTTATTTTTTCGATGTTTCCTATGGTGGACTCATTGATTGAAATAATCCAAAACTGCTAGGGCATGGCCTTGAGATTTTATAAACCGATAATGGGATTTTGACATACAAGATCCACTCAGAACTTGACATGATGTCATTCTTTTTATGGCTTATGAATTTCCCCAAAAAAGACCCAAAACAACAAGATCATGGACTTTTGCTTTTCTTAATATATTGCAAACCCATAATGTAAGATGTTTACTGTGAGTGACGAAATCTAGCTAGGTAACGAAAGAATTATTGTAGGATATATGTATGGTGACTGACACGTCTTTGACCATTGGAACTTGTTTTCAGATCTGACTGTAGTACATAGGGAGTATAGGTTGTAGGCATGGATTGACAAACGGTGCACACAAAATTCAATTTATCGATTCAAGAATTAAGAGTAGACTATCATTAATTAATTGGTTAAAGAGTGTAGCTAAAAATAAAAAAATGGTGACTACATTAAACTAAACTGAACCAAGTCGAATCAAACCCAACCGAACCAAACCAAGCCTAAAGCAAACCAAACCTAATCAAGAACAAGCCAAGGGCTTAAGTGTAAAACTTGTGGGGGAATGCAGTCATTGGCAATGTCCAAAGGAAGGGATAACGCTCTACCTCTAGAGGGTAAGGTAAAGCTAGCGCATGGTGCTAATGCATATTCCCAAGTACATGAACCACACACACACACAACTATCCTATGCTGTTTTTATGAGTTAACTGTTAAAACTTACTCAGTGGTTACTGAGCAAGATGGTCGCTACACACAACAAGCTTTAAATACTTGAGGCTAATAATCTATACACACACACACACACGCTTGTTCTAAACTAAACTGTCTTGCTGACAGTGCTCACACAGTAGGCAAATGACAGAAATGCTTGGCTAACAGAAATACAATCATTTTCGTTTGTCTAATGTTACCAGCTAACCATTACATGCTATAGTGGTGAGCACATGTGCCTCTTGCACTGGAGATCGTAACTCGATTTCTAGCTCTAAGGCCTAGAATGAATCAAACTAAGAAAGAAGGGTATGGTGACGCAGTGGTTAAACTGTTAGCCTTTCACTAAGGTAGACTAGGGTTTGATTTTAGGTTAATATACATGTCATAAACAAACAAACAAACAAACAAACAAAAAAAAGCAGAGATAATGTTTAAAACTGATTACACTTGTCTCTTTTTAAATTATTACTTAGATTGCAAATACAAATGTGGACTGGGTTTGATATTCAGTTAATGCTGCCTATCGCATACTAGCCTGTAAGAAAGCCAAACAAGCAAAAGGCGTAGGTAGAGCAGTGGTAAAATCGCTATGTGTAGAGAACTACCTAACGGTTTTATGAACTGGCAATGGTATGTCGCATAAACAGTGCAGGATACAATCCAGCAACCATAATTTGTATCTTGTGGAGCAGAGAAAACATATATATAGAGAAAGATATAGAAAGCTAGTGTATGTATGGGTAGCATTGATAATTTGACCAGAGAAAATACGATGAGGTAGGGTGGGGAGAGGGAGAATTAACACTTATATATGAATGAATGGTAAATAGTATTTTAGTTTTTTTTCCCCAATAGTTTTGTTTTTTAAATGCAGTGGTAGATAGTCGTTATTTTGTAAAACATTCTTACTTGCAGTAGTAATAAGACTCTATGGTTTCGCTAACACATAGATAGACTGTATTATTGCCATGGTCAAGCACTCACATTAAGATCATTTACAAAATCATAAAATGAAAAATAAAAAATCTTGTTTTGGAAATATCGTTTTTCAACATACACAAAATAAATATATAAAAAATTTGTAAACAGCAAAATGGAAAATCCATGGTCAAGCACTCACATTAAGATCATTTACAAAATCATAAAATGAAAAATAAAAATCTTGTTTTGGAAATATCGATTTTTTTCAACATACACAAAATAAATATATAAAAAATTTGTAAACAGCAAAATGGAAAATCCATGTTTCCATATAGACAAAATTTAAAAACCTTAAACGGACATTTAAGAAAATATATATAAATGGGAAATTGACAAATGTGTAAATATGAAAATGGAAAAATCCATGTTTCCATATCATGAAATTGAAAAACATCAAACTGTCATTTTAAAAAATGCAAATGGAAAATTGACAAATTGCAATGTGTGAAATGTGAAATTGAACAAATGGCTATCATTATTTAAAAAAAAAAAAGAACATGGTGCTCTATGGTTGAGGTGTGAATCAAACCCTTTCTACTTATTTGGACCACCCGAGACTGAGTAGACTAGTTTAAGTTGTCATACCACTTTTAAAAGTTTGTGTTAAATCTAGGAATTGAACCCAAGAGCTTGTAGGGGAGATCAAAGGTTATAATATGTTAAACAGATAGCCTTGAATGAAGGGTGTGGTAGCTATATAGAGATGAGACGTTTCGCTCGGGGCAGGGAGGCATGGAGATCTGCATCAAACCAGTCAAAGGACTAAAGACTCAAACAACAACATGTACGTTCACCAAAATAATGTTGTGTAACGGTAAATGTTAGTCAACGAACAGTAATGCATTACTAAAACCCATGACACGATACCTAAGAGCTTTTCTAAAATGATTTTAAAATGCCTTTAACCCTATATTGAACACCCAGTTCACAAAACTCATAACTGCAATGTTATGGTAAAACAAAACAAAATCTATATTTCAAAACAAACAAGTGGTTTAGTCAATGTATACTGGAAAAAGTTTTGTAAACACTCAAGTCCTCAAGACCAATTAAATTAGTAACTGTCAGGTTGGCCGAGTGGTTAAGGTGTTTGACTTAAGATCAAATTTCTGTATAAGGAAGCAAGGGTTCGAATCCCTTACCTGACATAACTATTGCCTTAACATGGCTTGGCCACACTGTATTATTATGATACTCAGTACACAAACCATAGATATAGTGTATTGTTTAAGGCCACTCTCTTTCTGAACATAGTCAGAGACTGTTGATGGTTAACAATTGTATTAATAGTGGGACATGGGGATAGCAATTAAGAAAAAACAGCCAATACCCATACAATATTTTTATTCATTTTAGTTTTTTTTTACAATAGTTACACACTGAATACAACTTTTTATCTCTTTACCATTGTTTGATATAGATTTTAAACACAACGCTTGTTGTAGATCCTTTTACAACTTTCTCTAGGTACTCTTGTTCTTAAAAACTGGGGAAGCCGCAATGGTTTTATAGACATTAAACCCTCATTCTCTTTTTTTTCATTATTATCATTATCATTATTATAAATATTATCTTTATAATTATTATAGTCATTGTCACCATCATTATCATCATCATCATCATCCTCAACATCACTAGAACTATCCAATTCCATTTTTTCCTTTTCAAAAGGGATCTCTTGAAGAGTCTGTGTTGCTTTTGATAGTGTTACGGGTTTATTGAACGTTGACAACTGTCCTAACATGACTTTTTGAGGAGATAAATGTTTTTTCATAAGGAAGTCACTATGTTGAGTAACACTATGTTTTTGTCGGACTTGCTTTTTCTTGTTCTTTTGATCATGTTTTGTTAACACTAACGGTGTTTCATTTGGTATACCACATTGATGAGTACCCACACTTAAGACCTCACCATGTTTACTTTTTAGATGACCTAGACATTTTGTTGTTCTTTGTTTTGAGCACTGCCAAAATATGATGCCATTCGCATTTTCTCGCTTATAGTTATAAGAGTACCCATGATACAGGGCACGTGGTTTACCTTTATTGGTTATAGTATATTCCATAGTAGTCACTGACTTGTATAGTCGATCCGCCTACTACAAAGGTCTGAACACTTGTGGTGAAAGAATGATGTTGTGTTGACGTTTTATGCAGGATAATGTTGGTGGCATATGTGGGTGGCTTATGTTGATGACATGTGTTGTTGGCTGATTTTGGTGGCTTATGTTGATGGTTTATGGTGGTGGCTTATGTTGATGGCTTATGTTGGTGGCTTATGTTGATGACATATGTTGGTGACTTATGTTGATAGCTTATGTTGGTGGCTAATGTTGATGACATATGTTGTTGGCTTATGGTGGTGGCTTATGTTGATGGTATATGTTGCTGGCCTGTGTTGATGGTTTATGTTAATGGCTTAGGTTAATATCTTAGGTTGATGGCATAAGTTGATGGCTTATGTTGGTGGCTTATGGTGGTGGCTTATGCTGGTGGCTTATGCTAGTGGCTTATGGTGGTGGTTTATGGTGGTGGCTTATGTTGATGACATATGTTGGTGGCTTAAGTTGGTGGCTTATGTTGGTGGCTTATGGTGGTGGCTTATGGTGGTGGGTTATGGTGGTGGATTATGGTGGCTTATAGTGGTGACTTATGGTGGTGGTTTATGGTGGTGGCTTATGTTGATGACATATGTTGGTGGCTTATGGTGGCTTATGGTGGTGATTTATAGTGGTGGCCTATGTTGGTGGCTTATTTTTGGTGGTTTACGTTAATACCTTATTTGTAATGGCTTATTTGACAAGTTATTGTTGTCAATGTATTTAGAGGATTTTTCTCTTGGTTTTGGAAAGTATCTCAACTCTTTTTTATGGTAGCATAATGCTTACCGCCATGTTTGTAAGCAACAACAACACACTAAAATTCCAAGAATCCAAAGTACTCTAAGGTTAATGATTGTCTCTCAACTCCATTCAACGTCTAGTCAAAAAACATATATTTTTCACATTTTACAAAAAAGGTAAATTGGGAAAGTAAGCTATATGTTTAAACTAAAAATCATATCAAATCATATGCTAACTCCAACACCTACGTCTACCCCAATCTCAGTCAAAAAAATATAATATTCTTCAAATTTTTCCAAAACAGTATTTGGAAAGTAGGCCATATTTTGAAAACTAATCATCCTATAAAGTCATATATATATATACTGAAACCAATGGCTTTTATATCCTTAATCTTAAGAACAAAATATGGAATTTTTGACATTTTTTCCAAAAATGTTCATTTTAAAACGGGGCTATATTTTGGAAACTAGGAATTTTACAAGAAAGTTTGTTTAACGTAAATGGCAGGTATTTACCCCCACTACCCGCAAACCAAGTCCCAGGTCTCTGGGGAAAAATCCAAAAAAAGTTCAATTTGGAAAGTAGGCAATATTTTGAAAACTAATCATCCTAAAAAGTCATATATAGACTCAAACCAATGGCTTTTATGTCCTTAATTGGTAGAACAAAACTTAACATTTTTTCAGTTTTTCCAAAAAAGTCCAATTTTCAAAAATTGTCTATATTTTGGGAACTAAGAATTTTACAAAAAAGTTTGTTTAACGAAAATGAAAGGTCTTTACCCCCCTCTACCCAAAACATAAATTTCAGGTCCCTAGGACAAAAACTGTGCAGTATATATATATATATATTTTTTGGGGAGGGGGTCTATATTCACTTTACCTCCCCACTTTACAAGATGGCGGCCATAGCTTAACTTAACCTAGCCTAACCTAACCTGACCTACGAGGTGTGATCAAAAAGTTCCAAAAATGTGGCTGCAACTTAACCAAACCTAGCCTAGCCTAACCTAACCTCCCTGTTGACTAGCCCCCTTTGGACGGGTCCTTTTTGAAGGGAGTCATTTTTTTTACGTGTCCCGGAGGACGGGTCCTTGTTGACGGGTCCCTGTGGCGGGTCCTTTGGACTGATCCCTATGGACTGGCCTTGCATTTTATCCAAATTATGTCAAAGGGGACCCGCCACAGGGACCCGTCAACAAGGACCCGTCCTCCGGGACACGTAAAAAAAATGACTCCCTTCAAAAAGGACCCGTCCAAAGGGGGCTAGTCAACAGGGAGGTTAGGTTAGGCTAGGCTAGGTTTGGTTAAGTTGCAGCCACATTTTTGGAACTTTTTGATCACACCTCGTAGGTCAGGTTAGGTTAGGCTAGGTTAAGTTAAGCTATGGCCGCCATCTTGTAAAGTGGGGAGGTAAAGTGAATATAGACCCCCTCCCCAAAAAATATATATATATATATACTGCACAGTTTTTGTCCTAGGGACCTGAAATTTATGTTTTGGGTAGAGGGGGGTAAAGACCTTTCATTTTCGTTAAACAAACTTTTTTGTAAAATTCTTAGTTCCCAAAATATAGACAATTTTTGAAAATTGGACTTTTTTGGAAAAACTGAAAAAATGTTAAGTTTTGTTCTACCAATTAAGGACATAAAAGCCATTGGTTTGAGTCTATATATGACTTTTTAGGATGATTAGTTTTCAAAATATTGCCTACTTTCCAAATTGAACTTTTTTTGGATTTTTCCCCAGAGACCTGGGACTTGGTTTGCGGGTAGTGGGGGTAAATACCTGCCATTTACGTTAAACAAACTTTCTTGTAAAATTCCTAGTTTCCAAAATATAGCCCCGTTTTAAAATGAACATTTTTGGAAAAAATGTCAAAAATTCCATATTTTGTTCTTAAGATTAAGGATATAAAAGCCATTGGTTTCAGTATATATATATATGACTTTATAGGATGATTAGTTTTCAAAATATGGCCTACTTTCCAAATACTGTTTTGGAAAAATTTGAAGAATATTATATTTTTTTGACTGAGATTGGGGTAGACGTAGGTGTTGGAGTTAGCATATGATTTGATATGATTTTTAGTTTAAACATATAGCTTACTTTCCCAATTTACCTTTTTTGTAAAATGTGAAAAATATATGTTTTTTGACTAGACGTTGAATGGAGTTGAGAGACAATCATTAACCTTAGAGTACTTTGGATTCTTGGAATTTTAGTGTGTTGTTGTTGCTTACAAACATGGCGGTAAGCATTATGCTACCATAAAAAAGAGTTGAGATACTTTCCAAAACCAAGAGAAAAATCCTCTAAATACATTGACAACAATAACTTGTCAAATAAGCCATTACAAATAAGGTATTAACGTAAACCACCAAAAATAAGCCACCAACATAGGCCACCACTATAAATCACCACCATAAGCCACCATAAGCCACCAACATATGTCATCAACATAAGCCACCACCATAAACCACCACCATAAGTCACCACTATAAGCCACCATAATCCACCACCATAACCCACCACCATAAGCCACCACCATAAGCCACCAACATAAGCCACCAACTTAAGCCACCAACATATGTCATCAACATAAGCCACCACCATAAACCACCACCATAAGCCACTAGCATAAGCCACCAGCATAAGCCACCACCATAAGCCACCAACATAAGCCATCAACTTATGCCATCAACCTAAGATATTAACCTAAGCCATTAACATAAACCATCAACACAGGCCAGCAACATATACCATCAACATAAGCCACCACCATAAGCCAACAACATATGTCATCAACATTAGCCACCAACATAAGCTATCAACATAAGTCACCAACATATGTCATCAACATAAGCCACCAACATAAGCCATCAACATAAGCCACCACCATAAACCATCAACATAAGCCACCAAAATCAGCCAACAACACATGTCATCAACATAAGCCACCCACATATGCCACCAACATTATCCTGCATAAAACGT
The DNA here is from genome assembly GCA_946902985.2 of Meconema thalassinum. NCBI lineage: Eukaryota > Metazoa > Arthropoda > Insecta > Orthoptera > Tettigoniidae > Meconema > Meconema thalassinum. The sequence goes on along the minus strand of OX336389.2, from coordinate 247,362,271 downwards.
CAACACAACATCATTCTTTCACCACAAGTGTTCAGACCTTTGTAGTAGGCGGATCGACTATACAAGTCAGTGACTACTATGGAATATACTATAACCAATAAAGGTAAACCACGTGCCCTGTATCATGGGTACTCTTATAACTATAAGCGAGAAAATGCGAATGGCATCATATTTTGGCAGTGCTCAAAACAAAGAACAACAAAATGTCTAGGTCATCTAAAAAGTAAACATGGTGAGGTCTTAAGTGTGGGTACTCATCAATGTGGTATACCAAATGAAACACCGTTAGTGTTAACAAAACATGATCAAAAGAACAAGAAAAAGCAAGTCCGACAAAAACATAGTGTTACTCAACATAGTGACTTCCTTATGAAAAAACATTTATCTCCTCAAAAAGTCATGTTAGGACAGTTGTCAACGTTCAATAAACCCGTAACACTATCAAAAGCAACACAGACTCTTCAAGAGATCCCTTTTGAAAAGGAAAAAATGGAATTGGATAGTTCTAGTGATGTTGAGGATGATGATGATGATGATAATGATGGTGACAATGACTATAATAATTATAAAGATAATATTTATAATAATGATAATGATAATAATGAAAAAGAAGAGAATGAGGGTTTAATGTCTATAAAACCATTGCGGCTTCCCCAGTTTTTAAGAACAAGAGTACCTAGAGAAAGTTGTAAAAGGATCTACAACAAGCGTTGTGTTTAAAATCTATATCAAACAATGGTAAAGAGATAAAAAGTTGTATTCAGTGTGTAACTATTGTAAAAAAAAACTAAAATGAATAAAAATATTGTATGGGTATTGGCTGTTTTTTCTTAATTGCTATCCCCATGTCCCACTATTAATACAATTGTTAACCATCAACAGTCTCTGACTATGTTCAGAAAGAGAGTGGCCTTAAACAATACACTATATCTATGGTTTGTGTACTGAGTATCATAATAATACAGTGTGGCCAAGCCATGTTAAGGCAATAGTTATGTCAGGTAAGGGATTCGAACCCTTGCTTCCTTATACAGAAATTTGATCTTAAGTCAAACACCTTAACCACTCGGCCAACCTGACAGTTACTAATTTAATTGGTCTTGAGGACTTGAGTGTTTACAAAACTTTTTCCAGTATACATTGACTAAACCACTTGTTTGTTTTGAAATATAGATTTTGTTTTGTTTTACCATAACATTGCAGTTATGAGTTTTGTGAACTGGGTGTTCAATATAGGGTTAAAGGCATTTTAAAATCATTTTAGAAAAGCTCTTAGGTATCGTGTCATGGGTTTTAGTAATGCATTACTGTTCGTTGACTAACATTTACCGTTACACAACATTATTTTGGTGAACGTACATGTTGTTGTTTGAGTCTTTAGTCCTTTGACTGGTTTGATGCAGATCTCCATGCATCCCTGCCCCGAGCGAAACGTCTCATCTCTATATAGCTACCACACCCTTCATTCAAGGCTATCTGTTTAACATATTATAACCTTTGATCTCCCCTACAAGCTCTTGGGTTCAATTCCTAGATTTAACACAAACTTTTAAAAGTGGTATGACAACTTAAACTAGTCTACTCAGTCTCGGGTGGTCCAAATAAGTAGAAAGGGTTTGATTCACACCTCAACCATAGAGCACCATGTTCTTTTTTTTTTTTAAATAATGATAGCCATTTGTTCAATTTCACATTTCACACATTGCAATTTGTCAATTTTCCATTTGCATTTTTTAAAATGACAGTTTGATGTTTTTCAATTTCATGATATGGAAACATGGATTTTTCCATTTTCATATTTACACATTTGTCAATTTCCCATTTATATATATTTTCTTAAATGTCCGTTTAAGGTTTTTAAATTTTGTCTATATGGAAACATGGATTTTCCATTTTGCTGTTTACAAATTTTTTATATATTTATTTTGTGTATGTTGAAAAAAATCGATATTTCCAAAACAAGATTTTTATTTTTCATTTTATGATTTTGTAAATGATCTTAATGTGAGTGCTTGACCATGGATTTTCCATTTTGCTGTTTACAAATTTTTTATATATTTATTTTGTGTATGTTGAAAAACGATATTTCCAAAACAAGATTTTTTATTTTTCATTTTATGATTTTGTAAATGATCTTAATGTGAGTGCTTGACCATGGCAATAATACAGTCTATCTATGTGTTAGCGAAACCATAGAGTCTTATTACTACTGCAAGTAAGAATGTTTTACAAAATAACGACTATCTACCACTGCATTTAAAAAACAAAACTATTGGGGAAAAAAAACTAAAATACTATTTACCATTCATTCATATATAAGTGTTAATTCTCCCTCTCCCCACCCTACCTCATCGTATTTTCTCTGGTCAAATTATCAATGCTACCCATACATACACTAGCTTTCTATATCTTTCTCTATATATATGTTTTCTCTGCTCCACAAGATACAAATTATGGTTGCTGGATTGTATCCTGCACTGTTTATGCGACATACCATTGCCAGTTCATAAAACCGTTAGGTAGTTCTCTACACATAGCGATTTTACCACTGCTCTACCTACGCCTTTTGCTTGTTTGGCTTTCTTACAGGCTAGTATGCGATAGGCAGCATTAACTGAATATCAAACCCAGTCCACATTTGTATTTGCAATCTAAGTAATAATTTAAAAAGAGACAAGTGTAATCAGTTTTAAACATTATCTCTGCTTTTTTTTGTTTGTTTGTTTGTTTGTTTGTTTATGACATGTATATTAACCTAAAATCAAACCCTAGTCTACCTTAGTGAAAGGCTAACAGTTTAACCACTGCGTCACCATACCCTTCTTTCTTAGTTTGATTCATTCTAGGCCTTAGAGCTAGAAATCGAGTTACGATCTCCAGTGCAAGAGGCACATGTGCTCACCACTATAGCATGTAATGGTTAGCTGGTAACATTAGACAAACGAAAATGATTGTATTTCTGTTAGCCAAGCATTTCTGTCATTTGCCTACTGTGTGAGCACTGTCAGCAAGACAGTTTAGTTTAGAACAAGCGTGTGTGTGTGTGTGTATAGATTATTAGCCTCAAGTATTTAAAGCTTGTTGTGTGTAGCGACCATCTTGCTCAGTAACCACTGAGTAAGTTTTAACAGTTAACTCATAAAAACAGCATAGGATAGTTGTGTGTGTGTGTGGTTCATGTACTTGGGAATATGCATTAGCACCATGCGCTAGCTTTACCTTACCCTCTAGAGGTAGAGCGTTATCCCTTCCTTTGGACATTGCCAATGACTGCATTCCCCCACAAGTTTTACACTTAAGCCCTTGGCTTGTTCTTGATTAGGTTTGGTTTGCTTTAGGCTTGGTTTGGTTCGGTTGGGTTTGATTCGACTTGGTTCAGTTTAGTTTAATGTAGTCACCATTTTTTTATTTTTAGCTACACTCTTTAACCAATTAATTAATGATAGTCTACTCTTAATTCTTGAATCGATAAATTGAATTTTGTGTGCACCGTTTGTCAATCCATGCCTACAACCTATACTCCCTATGTACTACAGTCAGATCTGAAAACAAGTTCCAATGGTCAAAGACGTGTCAGTCACCATACATATATCCTACAATAATTCTTTCGTTACCTAGCTAGATTTCGTCACTCACAGTAAACATCTTACATTATGGGTTTGCAATATATTAAGAAAAGCAAAAGTCCATGATCTTGTTGTTTTGGGTCTTTTTTGGGGAAATTCATAAGCCATAAAAAGAATGACATCATGTCAAGTTCTGAGTGGATCTTGTATGTCAAAATCCCATTATCGGTTTATAAAATCTCAAGGCCATGCCCTAGCAGTTTTGGATTATTTCAATCAATGAGTCCACCATAGGAAACATCGAAAAAATAAATACCCTTAAAACAAGTCGTCCCATGACCCTCTCCGAACAATGCTTCGCAAAATATAAATTCATCCATTGAACATGATCGGCGACATCATCCTAGCTTCCCCCTCCCACCATGGTTGCCATATCGTTTGACCTTCAAGTGTCCTCAGCATCTCTGTGCTTTTTTTCATTGCCCTGTCAAGTCAATGCATTCCAATAAGATCAAATAACATTCACATCCTGTCAGTCTGCCCCAGCAAGTTTGTTTTCTATACTCACTTCAAGCAACATATAACCAAGTTCTGTTTGTTCTATCTAAAGCCAACTTCATCGAATCAAGGAATTATCATTTGTCATGTCACTCATAATCGTTTACACGTTAAAGACCCCCTTCAGGGGGTTTAGGAATTAGGAATTCCATCATAGGAAAAATCAGAAAACGAACCCTCGACCCGCCGTCTCATCGAAATAGCGAATACTGTATTGGTATATCACCACCGTGGCCAGTAATAGCTTCGTTGAAACACGTGTCCAGTGGTATCGTCTCTTTCTATCTACAACCACTCGTCATGAACATTTTAGACAAATTTAAGAAAAGTTTTAAAAACTGAAATGTTTTCAACATAAGTGTCGTTAGGCTCTTTCGCATTTTTTTAAACATAAATACTATATTCGAAAGGGAGATAGGGGAGGGGCGTCACCCCGAGTCCTACGACCCCTCGTATACGTCTCTGGCGTTATTGGTTTGTGAGATATAACAAAAAGTCTAAAATCACGGTTTTACAACAAAAAATTCTGTTTCCCTCATTCTCAAAAACTTTAACCTATTACCAAAATAAAGAGGGTTTCGAGACAAGCCATTTGACACGTCATAGGACCAAATCCGACCAGGCATTCGTGAAATATCAGAAAAAGTCTAAAATCATAATTTTACCCCAAAACGCCTGTTTCCCTCATTCTCAAAACTTTAACCTATTAATAACATATATAGGGCTTTGAAACAAGCGATTTGACACGTCACACGTTCAAATCCGATCTTGCGTTCGAGAGATATCGGCAAACGTCGTAGGAAAGTAGGCGACTATCTGGCTCTCTCCTCACCACCAAAACCTCTTCTTATCAATCATTTTTTTTCAAAGAGCTCGCCCTCTTACAAAAATCCCCAGTGCGCATGCGTAAAAAACAAAAACAAAAATGTTCATCCATAGCGGCATCTCGTAAAATGCATGCGCGATATGAGCAACCACGTTTAAGTTCATTTTAGCAGTGCAGCTTATACATGTCCCATTTGAAAAGAGGCTTTCACTAAAAAATTACAATTTCACCCCCTAGTAGGGGTAGGTTTTATTTAGGGGTTGAAATGAGTGGTCCATTGGAAAGAGGGCGTCAACCCGAGTCCAACGACACCTCATTTGTCAACATCCGACCATGGGTTCGCGAGATATTGGCTTGGACTCACGCGGCGGCCATGACACTATTTGGAACTCTCACTACCCCCCTACTCATGTGTGCCCGAAACGCACTCACTTCCACTTTAAATGCCTCACAATTAAATAAATACCTTAAATAATGTACATTTACAATGGGAGCACAGTAACCTGGCGAGCCTGCTGCTAGAGCGCAGGGCAGCGCGGCGGTGGCAGCCATCTGGCGGGACGCGGCGTACTGCTAGGCGAGCCTGCCGCTAGATCGCAGGGCCGCGCGGTGGCGGCAGCCATCTGGCGGGAGCGCGGCGTACAGCTAGCTGAGGAGTCTCTCAGCAGATGGCTCCGGTGTGGTCTCGCCAAGACTTTCTCTAGGGTCCAATCCTTTGCAAATGTAAAAAATTGCTGTAGAAGAAACTCCCGAGCAAACAATACCCGATGAATTCGTTGTAACAACGAATATTGTCTACAAAGAGGTGCTGTGACAAGTACAAAACACTGTTCTACATAATTCGTTGTGTTCTTCTCATGTACGTATGCCGTTTAACAACAATACGTACATTTCTTCAATATTTAAAACTTCGTTCTCCCATTCTTCCCTACTACCCCATAAACCTACATTCACGTTGCGGAAGCTCGCACGGGCCCACTAGTTATTATTATTACAATATCAAGCAACGAGAATCAATTAAATGGAGAGGCATGTGGTGCTTATTTTCCATTGAATGAAACTTGTGTGGGATATACATTACAATGTCAAGGGGGATTGTTTCAACAGGGAACTCACTGTTATAAGCAGCTTATCCGAAATGGAAATGACCTGTACACCTACAGTATTATACGAGTTTGATTCAGCGCGACAAAGGATTTACTCTATCATATAAACGATGTGCTGTAGTCTGCTGGTTTCCAAATGAGACCCTTTGTTTTGGATATCGAAGCTTCAATCAGCTTTTATTTAAGCAATTCAAACGTGGAAATTATAATTTGAGATCGTCGCTATACGATGAGTGGCTAAAAGTCACGGGTAAGATAATCCCATGAGAAAATGAGCCGTGTTACAGGGGCGAGGCGCCCATTAGGGCACTGAGGCTCAGCCTATCCGTAAAAAAAGTTAAATTAGTTTTCTTCGGCTGTTATTGGTGTTTTTCGATTGATATTTCGAATATTATATATTTGAACTCGCGCTGCCTAGCGTCGTGTCTGCTCACAACCAAATCAACCAATAGCTATTCACCTCAACTCAGCCTCACGCGCGCAGACGCAGTAGCAACTACTTGGTGGGCGGGGAGAAGAGGGGGTGTATCTTGTAAACTTGTGCGTTAAGGCTTGCCCAAGGACTCCTGGAGATAGAATCGCCACAACGATAACTGCTGCAATCTAGGGGTGTTTGGCAGAACTAAGACAGCACAGCACTGGTTACAGGGTTGTCAACGATATTAAATGCAAGATAGCATAATTTTCTGACATGAAAAATTATTGAACATGGACATAAATCTGAACAGGACCCAGTCATACGCAAAAAAATGAATTTAAGATAAATCTCATTATGTGTTACTTTAAAATACATAACTTAACTTGCAGAATGTTTTTTTTAATGTGCTCTTTTGACATGTTGGCAGTCCTGGCTACACGGTGAATGATACCAATCTGTGCAGCCTATTGCCAGTGTGGAATGTTAAGTGCAGTGAAGTGTGTTTCTATTAATATATTTGTATCTTACTGTGTGGGGTGTTTGTGTTACAGTGTAGTTGAAAACAAATAGTAGGCATAAGTACGCTAATCTACACGACACATGCGTTTCAACGGATGCGTTCAATACATCTCATGATCCATTGAATTTTCTTATTGAAAATCCAACATTTTTTTCTCAACTCTCTTTGGAGGAAAAATTCCAGGTGAAAGAACGGAAGCCCACGCCAAGCTTGTCACTTCAGAAAACCGATGGAAAGTTTGTAAGACGGTTTCAGAGACAATGGTACGAGTCGAAACCATGGTTGATTGGTAGTGCTACCCGAAATAGATTATTTTGTTTTTATTGTGTGCTTTTTGCTAAAGACAATTTAGAAAGGGGCAAAAGAGGGGTTGGTGAGGAAAGTCTTAAAAATTGTCTTTCTAAGGCAAAAAAAAAAAAAAAAAATGAATGTTCAATTTCACACATCACAGCAGCTGTTAAATATAATCATTTAGGTACCGCTAGAATTGACCATGCACTTTCTGAGGCGATGCGTCTTGCAGCTTTGAAACACAATGAAAAAGTCGAGCGAAATAGGAATATAATGAAAAGACTGATTTCAACTCTCTGTTTCCTGGCGCGGCAAGAGGTCACGATGAATCTGAGACGTCTTTAAACAAAGGCAATTATTTAGAATTATTGGATTTCTTGGCAGAGGAAGAACCGTATATGAAAGATCATTTATCATCCGATGGGGGTATATAAAGGCACTTCCTCTGACACACAAAATGAACTACTCGAATGCATTACGGAAGTAGTTAAAGAACAGATTTTTAGTGAATTTGAAAATAGTCCGTTTATTTCCATACAGGCTGATGAAACCACGGATGTCTCAACTACAAGTCCAATGAACGTTATTTTCCGTTATGCCAATAACGAATCGGGAGAAATTGAAGAGAGATTCGTCGGATTTTATGACGTTTCATAAGACCGAAGTGCTCAAGGTATAGCCGCTGTTTTGCTTGACGTCCTCAAAACCTGGAAGATCTCGAAAGGAAAATTAATATCCCAAACGTACGATGGATGCAGTGCAATGGCAGGTAAAAATGCTGGTGTTCACTGTATTGTAAAACAAGAATATCCTCATGCCCTCTTCATCCATTGCTACGCGCATCAATTAAATTTGGTTGTGCTTTATGCTTGTAAAACAATTACGCAAGTTAAGATTTTTGTAGCAAACCTCGCAGGATTCCATACTTTCTTGAGCCGTTCTAGTAAAATAAGCGATCTTCTTAGAGAAATGGGTTTCAAATTGCCAAGCTCATGTGAAACAAGTTGGAACTTTCATTCGCGCGCTGTTGCAACAATTATCATTCACTAAGCGGAACTAAAAGCCGCATTTCATGATATTATAGACAATGATGGATGGGATGATAATTCCTTACATCAGGCAATTGGACTCGGCAATATATTGAATGATCTGACGTTTCCTTTTTTGCTGCAGATTTATAATTTGATTTTTCAGCATACGGGTGTATTGTTTGTCATCCTGCAAAGCAAAATCGTAGATATAAGACGTTGCAAGTACGAAATTGAAAATTGCACCAAGGCGGTTGATAAACTAAGATGTGAAGAAGTATTTCTTGCCTGCATTGAGAAAGCTAACTCTCTCCTAAATTCAACAGGTGAACTTTAAACTACCGGTACTCTAAATGAAGCAGGATCACAGAAATTGAAGAGACTTGCGTTTGAAATAGTTGACACTATAGTAGTGAATATGGAAACCAGATTCCAGGACTTTCAGAAGGTAGATTTTACGGAATTGGTAGATCAGGAAGAATTTTTGTATTACAGCAGGCCAAATAAATTCCCGACATTTATTCTCGAAAAATTGTTTAAAGTGTATCCATTCTTCGATCATGAAAAACTGACAGGAGAACTTATGTTCGTTTATAGTAGTGAGGATAAACACCTATCGCCTAGGGATTTGTTCAAATACATTATACACAATGGATTAAAAAAATGTGCTCCCCGAGTGCGTGATGCTACTTTCCTTGGTACTTTCAGTTCCGGCGACCACTGCTTCATGCGAAAGAAGCATGAGTACATTGAAACATGTTAAAACGTACCTCCGCAACACAATGACGAACGATAGACTATCGAATTTGGCAATTTTGGCTATAGAAAAGAGAACTGTTAAATCTTCTTCCAAACGTCAAAAATTCATTTCCCGAGTTATCGAGGTCTACGCCCATAAAAAGGACAGAAGGATCGAACTTATCTACAAAAAAAATAATGGTGAGTGATAATGTATTAATTTGCTGATGCTCCTTGTCGAATTAGATTTAATTATTTGAAATAACACATCTGCTTTATTATGACTGTGAAAGTGAAGAATACAATTTAGTTGAGATAATTGTTCTATTTTTTTTTTCATACATGGTATGAGTAACTGCCCCATTAAAGTAAAAAAAGGCCTGACCTCTGATGAGTTATGGGACACTGGGGGTGAGGACACAGCCTTTCCAGTAGACTAAAGGTGTGAATTTTGAGGAGTTGAGCACGTTTGTTACTTTCGGAATTCATTCAATTTCAGCCTACCCTACAAAAAATATCACGCTTCGCCACTGGCCGTGTATGACTCCAGAGCGTTGCGGCTAGTAGAGCAGTCTGTCACAGACACGAGTACCGGGTGAGTTAGCCGTGGTCGTTACGGCGTGGCTGCTGGAAGTCGCTCACAACCGGGAGGCGGGGTGGTTCGAATACCCCCGCCAGCAACCTTGAAGATGGTCTTCTGTGGTTTCCCATTTTCCTTCCAGGTAAATGCCGGGGTTGGCCCCTAACTATAGGCCACAGCCGCTACCTTCCAACTCCTCGTCCTTACATTCAAACTTTCCTCCCCAGACAACACTGCACACGCGACGGTACTTGTAGCTCACCCCATGGGTGTCCGCATAGAAGCAGCTACAAACTGGTGAGCCGAAGATGTCCTTGGACACTCCCGGCACTAAAAAAAAGCCATACGCTAAAAATAAAAATAAAAAAAAACAGACACGAGTGTAGCCTACTGTAGTGAAGTTGGCAACACGTCGCGAGTTAACCGAGTTTGAACGTGGGATGATCATGCACACGGTGCATGGGTCATAGCATTTCGAAGATTGCACGTGAATTCAGGTTTCCGAGGTCGGCAGTGTCGAGAGTGGATATTCAATATCGCAGAGATAATGTTAGCCTACCGTCCGCGTAAACCACCACACGGGAAGACCACAGGTGTTTAACGAACGGACATCACGTCGCCTCAGCAGAACCATACGGGGCGATCGAAGGGTTACATTGAGTTAGATCATCGCCTAGTTGAATGTTGGGAATCAGGAACCCATTTCTTGTCGAGTCGATGCCTCGCCGTATTGCTGCCGTTTTGAGGGCACACAGAGGAGCAACTCGTTATTAACATCATATTCCGTGTCTTGCGATGACTTTTGGGCGTTCTTTAAGTAGGTAGCAAGGTTTCTTTAAGACCGAGAATATTATTTAGCAAACAAACGCAAGTGATGCGTATTTACTTTCGGGAACTTAGTTCTGTGCCACACCTCGCTTTTAACCAGAATAAGTGTGTGTGTTTGAGGTATGAGAAGAAATCAAAGTTCAGCTCATGGCGTAATGACTAGCTTCCTTGGCTGTCACTGAGGAGGTCAGGACTCGATTCCCGTCTGGTCTGAGGGTTGGAACAGGACTCATTCAGCCTCGTGAGGCAGAACTGATAGGAAGTGGGTTCCATTCCCACCTCAACCATCCTGGAAGTGGTATTCTCTGGTTTCCTATTTCTACTCAAGGTGAATTTCGGGATGGTACCAAAATTACGGTCACAGCTACCTCCTACCCAAATCCTAGCCCCAGTTATAAATGAGACACTAGTACAGTCATCACTATGACACAGGTTATCAGATGGGTTACATGACCACGATGTCACACAGGCCCTACGCGAATTTGCAACAACAGATCTTTCTTGACGACAGGAAGCGTCAATAAAAGTTATTGCTGTTTTGTTGATTATTTAGGGGCCTTGCAACATCGTGGTCATGTAGCCCCATGTACATGGCTGTGTGTGTAGAACTTGTCTGATAACCTGTGTCACTGTGATGTCTGTATTAGTATGTGTACTAGTATGTGTACTTGTAATCGAGGTCAATGCATGTGAGATTTTCGAAGTGGAATGCCATGTCCTGTGATTCGGATTCCACGTAAAAAGGAGGTCCCGTGGCTCATGATCTCAAGATTAACGGTCACGTTAAACTACAAGCTTCCCTTGCTTTGTAATCGAGGTAAGATTTGGGTAGGAAACGGCCGTGGCCTTAAGTTAATGCTCGGCTAGTTCAAATGAAGCCCTGAAAGAGGGCGCTGTAGGCGCAAGCGAGCGGGGGAGGGAGGAGGGAGAGCACGTGGTGAGCGGGGGCAGAGTGTGACACCAATGGTAAATCATCCTCACGTGCGCGCTACCCAGCACAAGTTGGTTTCTGCGCAAGTCCCGCCTTTCGCGTGCTGCAAATAGCAGTAGATCCAGCAACATGATGACTAGAGGGGCAAGGGGAAGCCTAGTAGTTTGCATATTGTCCGGGGCTTCAGATGAACTTGTCGCGCTGTAAGTACTATCCAGGCATTTGCCTTGAGTGGAGGTGGGAAACCACAGAAAACCACTTCCAGGATAGCTGAGGTAGGAAACAAACTCGCCTCTTCTCAGTTTTGCCTCATGAGGCTTAGTGTACCAGCCCTCAAACCAGAATTAAATTTCTTGGCAGAGCCGGGAATTGAACCCCGACCTCCGCGGTGACAGCCAAGAATGCCAGCCACTACGCAACCAGACGGACCACGTCTCTAAAACAAAGGAATGCTAGTAAATAGATTCTCTGTTCATGCAGGGTGAGCAGCGGCTCGTTGCTGCCCTGTACCATCATTGCAAAATCACAGACTCAGGCGCGGATCTAGAGTTTGGCTTGGGGGGGGGGGGGTCACAGAATCGAAATTGTTAAGAAAAATGGTATCACTAACAACGCAAGCACAAAGTAACCAAACGTACAAAACCAGACCAATTTTTTTCCAAGCTACATGGATAGAAATTTGATGCGTTTAGCGCACCAAAAATATTCGTACAAATTGCAACGGCGTGTTTTGCGACTTTTACATCGAGCTTCGAGAAAAGAATCAAGGTACGTTACAGTTTCGGCAAGTCGAGTTGGTACCGACAAAGGGAGAAAGTCACAGCTTAAGTTGCCAACCAAGCTTGCAGTTTGAACGTCGGCAAAAATTTTTGGTGCGAAGAAAGACCCAAATTCCTATCCGTGCATTGCTGCACATTCATCGTGACATCACTATAGACATCGATTCGGTAATCACAAGGTTTGCTAAAAAAAATAGACGAGTTGATTTTGTTATATAAATAATCGTTTTATATAACAGGTATGAAGTTGTAAATATGTACAGTTGTAACAGAACATAATAATTGCAATAAAGATATTTTCAGTATTGAATAAAATAAAATAAAAACTGTTTTTCAGTTAAAATTCGTTAAGTTTTATTTGTCTGGTTATTGTGTTTTCGTTTTTTTGAGTTTGCAAAAAAATTTGGTCTCCGTTTGGGGGGGGGGGTCATGACCCCCGTGACCCGCCCCTTGAATCCGCGCCTGCACAGACTGCTATCTTATACACACTGTAACCTAATTGTTTTCTTATACTGTATTCCTTCCTTTCGCGTTGGCTATTTACTTTTCATTGAGATGTCGCAAGCACCCATCCCCCGAGCCAGAGGAATTAACTTAAGGAGATTCAAATCCCCACGACTCAACCGGGAATTGAACCGGGAACCTTCTTCAAAGCCTAGCGTGCTAACTTCTTAGCCAAGGGCCCACCCATTGCTTTGCACCTACTGTGTCCAAAGAACCGTAACCGTGTATCAGCATCTGCCACGCCCCCAAGGGCACTTCACTCGAGAAAATTTCCTACCAGATCCTGTATTAGAGTTAAATCACATCCTCAAGACAAGTAGAGGTTTAAAAAGTAAATTTGGCAATGGCTGGAAACAGTTGATAAACACGTAAAAAGTAAAACTTAACTGGACCCACCACTCCTAAATATGCCTAAACACATTTATCATTAAAGTAACTGCTTCATTAGTTAGTTGGTTCGTTAGTTAGTTATTGTTGCTTTACGGGACGGAACAGCGAGATCATCTACCCCATAACACTTTCATTCATGAACCAAATAAAAAAGGGAATTTCATCTAGCACCTTGGCTCTACCATCGCACCTTTCAAAGATTGTTCTAGACACACCTCGTATCATGTCCATATTTTGAGTAAATTCCGTTAATATTGTGACGAATGTACTTTGAGAGAATGCTGAGTTAAGAAGGTAATATATTGTCGACACAACGAGTCGAGTGTCATAAAGGAGGAGATCAAAGGTAGCGCAATCTAAAGAGAAGATTCCAAGCTGAGTGCTCAAGTGCTGAGGAATCTGTCGATTGCGAGACATATTACGACTGTCTGCTTTGAGCACGTATGTACATCTCCAGGGAACTTCAGATTAACATTTAAAAAGAAAGGGTAAGATCCCAAGTGTCTGGTGTTGCTTCATCTATAACAAAGAGCAGCCAATAGCCTATTTTTAAGGCTTCACAATTCCACACTACTACTGTCACCTTCGAAACACAGGTTCTCAAGACACAGCCGACAATAAATCCCCTGAAATTAATAAACAAAAGCAACAACAACAACAACAACAACAACAACAACAACAACAACAAACAATAAATTAATACATGATGCGTGGTTTGCAAGGTCTTAATGTAATTTACAGGGAAATGGGCGCGCTTTTAGATTTTGTTACGGTATTTTTGGGGTCAGGGGTGTCCATTTAATCCCCAATTATTTAGAAATTAAAGGTGATTATTCAAATATTTCCTTCGATGATCTTGAAATTCAGTTAAAATTGTTGTTGTATTTGTTGTTGTTGTTGTTGTTGTTGTTGTTTCATTCAAGGGTTTGGACGATTTTGTTAAAATATAGGCTATTACGGCACAAACTAAAATGAATTTAATGGCCAGATAATGAGTGGGGGTGCTCATGATCGGCATTTAGAAGGCTGCTCCAATCATAATGATAGCTTGCGGATAGTTATACAGTACTATTATCCTAAATTGCTGAGGCATATCGATTAAAATGCTAAATGAAAAACCACAGCCTGCTTCCAGTCGACCGACCGGGTCAGGGAATGGAATGAAGCCCCCATCTAGCGGCGAGGCAATGTTTAAATGAATGATAGATGAAATGAAATGATAGTGGAGAGTGTTGCTGGAATGAAATTGTGACAGGGAAAACCGGAGTACCCGGAGAAAAACCTGTCTGCCTCCGCTTTGTCCAGCACAAATCTCACATGGAGGGCCCGGGATTTGAACCACAGACCTAGTGGTGAGAGGCCGGCGTGCTGCCGCCTAAGCTACGGAGGCTCCATTAAAATGCTAAATATCGTTAAAAAAGCGATAGTAATTCTAGATTATATATTTTTAAATTAATTTTACTAATGCAGCCAATGGCCATATATTTTATCTTCAGAACGGGTCAGGGAATGGATTTTGGAAGGAAATCGGCTTTTGACCTATTAAAAGGATCTGTCCCGGCATTTTCCTGGTGGTGAAAATGGGAAACTATGAAAACCAGTTTTAGGACGGGCGAGGTGGGATTCGAACTCACGCTCTCTCGATGCCAGCGAAGCACGAGGTAGCGCGTTAACGCTTTTTTTATTTTTTTTACTTGTTTCTGTTTATTTGTTTCCAGTGTTTGGTTTCTTTGTACATTGAAGAAGTCACCAATACCCAGTCTTAGAGCCAGAACAATTAGCCACAAGAGATTAAAGTCCCCATGGCCGAGCCGGGAATCTAACCCGGGACCCTTCGGGCCAAAGCCTAGCACGCTAACCTATTAGCCACGGAGCCGGATCTCTCGGCCACCACGGCTGGTTTGTAGATAACATTCATAGCAGATTTAAGAAAAACGTCGTAGTCTTGAAGCCCCGTGTACTTGGGTGCATGTGTAATTTGTGTGATAACCAGTGTTGTTGTGATGGCTGTATTAATTTAGGAACCATCCCGGCATTTGCCTGGAGTAGAAGTAGGAAACCACGGAAAAGCACTTCCAGGATGGCTGACTTGGGAATCGATTCCACCTCTTCTCTGTTTTGCCTCACGGGGCTAAGTGGGCCGCGTTCCAGCCCTCAGAACAGAATTTAATTTCCAGGCAGAGCCGGAAATCCAACCTGAACCTCCGGGAAGATAGCCAAGAACGGTAGCCGCTACAACAAAAGGTGGACTGGTAGGATTGAGTTATTCCACTTCGTGGCATAGCAACTAGCATTCCTGGCTGGTCTGAGAGCTGGAATTGGGTTCACTCAGCCTATTGAGACAGAACTGAGAAGAGCTAAATAATTTCAAGAATGCAGCCGTATGAATCAGGCAAGCGTTATAATCCACACGCTAACTTGCGATCCAATTAATCACGTCTCACAGTAGGCTACTTGGCATTCATGTATTTTTTTATAAGGACCCTCTGTTATCAACGTGATAACTACTGTATGTGAGAGTAAATATTACGCGCGGCTGCCATCCTGAAATTAAAAATATAAAAATAATCAAATATAAAAAATACATATAAAAATAAGTAACTCTCAACACTTAAAATGCTACGGTAACGAAAATTAGTAACAAGAAAGGAACATAGTGTATATAGCCACGGCCAAAGAACAGACACACCATACAATCAAAATGGTGGCTGCACGTACTATTAGTACATTAAAGGCAACAAATCGGAATGTAATTGCGTAATTAAGACGAATATTACTAAAATATGAATATCATTGCGCTAGTCCAAAGATTATCACACTAAATATAGCGTGCATTGGCCATCTTGAAATTATAGAAAATGTCAAATTATTCAAAATATTTTAAGAGGCTACTATAAAGAAAATTAGTAATGCAGAACCTTCTAAGCGATTCTATATGACCAAGTCGTGAGAACAATGACCCCATACATACACCATGGCGGCTGGACGTATTCTTAAAACTTGAATATCATTAAATCATACTAGCCTATAATAGCAAATGTATGTATGTATGTATGTATGTATGTATGTATGTATGTCTACCCCTTATTATTCCCGTTTTCCAACGGGGTCGGGGATGAGATGCGATGGAAGCCTTGCGGCGATGGTTTTTACGGCCGGATACCCTTCCTGACGCCAACCTCATGAGAGGAGTTAATGAGAGATGAAATGAATGATGGTGAATGAAAATGGGCAAGGATGTGGAAGGAAGCGGCCGTGGCCTGTCAGAAGGTACCGTCCCAGCATTTGCCTGGTGTTGAAAACGGGAAACCACGGAAAACCATTTCAAGGACGGCCGACGGTGGGGCTCGAACCCACGCGTCTACCGAGTCAGCAGAGAGCTTGGCCTAGCCTATAATAGCAAAACTATGCAAAATTTGGTGTGAGAGGAGTACCACATAAAATACCTTATTAGCATTACTTATAAGAATATCACATTGAATATAGCGTTCAGCGGCCATCTAGAAATTATTTATTTTAAAGAAGTTACAATAACTAACAGGAGATGTCTCATAAATACTGTAATGTTGTTTCTTAAGTAAAATCTTGTTTGGAATGTTTTCTGACAAGACATTAAACTATTCTTCAAAGTAGAGACCTTCAGATTATATGGATTTGAGCCATCTTTCAGCGAGGTTTATCATCCCGCGACGGTACCAGTCTAGAGTTTTGATGCGAAGATTTTGGCGAGACCCACTTCCAAGGCTTCAATTTTTTCAAAATTTCTTCCACGCAAGAAATGGGCCATGGATCAAAGAAGATGGTAATCTGAAGGCGCAAGATCAGGGCTGTATGCTTAATGTGGTAGCAGCTCGACTCCTACCAATTCCTGAATTTTTCCCATGGTTGTTCGTGCAGTATGAGGTCTCGCATTGTCCTGCTGCAACTCTATTTCGGTTAACTTTGCTGGTTATCCCCGTCTCAAAATGTCATGAACTAATTCCAGTTGTTGAGAATAAAGATCCGCATTGACTGCACGCCCGTTTGGAACACTAGACACACAATATCACTTTGGGGCAAAACCAATCCCTTTTAACGATGACCTTGGTAGGTTCACGGGGACTGAGCCACTGTTTTGAGGTGTCAGCGTTGCGGTAAAAGACCCATTTTTCATCACATGTAACAATTCTCCTGATAAATCTATCATCCATGGTGTTACCGATAAGCTAACGACAGATATCCACTCTACATTGAGCCTGTTCAGGGGTCAATTCATGAGTACAGCCCTGCGCGGATAGACAAAACGTTATCCGCATCCGCCCCGCATCCGCATGGCTGTTATCCGCATCCACCCCGCATCCGCACCAATTTTATCCGCATTCGCCCCGCATCCACGCGACTTTTACCCACATGTTTGTTATCCGAATCTACTGGCAGTACAATATTTTCAATGTGTTGCTTTATACTTTATCTTTTAGACATTTGAGCAGCTAGTCGAACCCTTAGGCTATGTACTGTACAGTATGTAATGTGCTATGTCTAAAATGAATGTTACACAACCAGAATTGCAACCCTTTCAGTTCGGAGTGTTGATTACGCTTAATGGCATAATTTGAAAGGGATTAGTGTAAATCATCATCTTACATTTGTCATGAAAAAGCATAACGGAAAATATTATATGTTATAAACATCCGGGCCCTAATAAGGGAGAGTGGGGGAATTGTGCGCACCTAAGCAAGAGTCGGTCTTGTGATGATGAAATGACAGATAACACAACACTGCAGTTATGAATAAGGGAGCCTTAGTAACTCTATATTCGATGTGCAGAGACAAATTTTATTCAAAAATAAATTTGGTCGACTATAATTCAATTGCGCACGATCACCCACCCTGCAGGATAATCATGCGCATGGGTTGGGAAATTGTGCGGATGGGATGAGTGTTGGAAAGCCATACTAATACAATGTGAATTGGCAGGAACTTGCACTGTGCATTAGCATTAGAATATTTCAATGCTTTTTACAACAGCATAACAATGCAATGAACTAAAATTCTGCAGTTTTGGATATTAGAATAAAATATCTTCGTTTCGTCAGCATTAAAGGAGGCAATCCAATTTAGGCTTGTTCTTTCAGGTTGTCTCAACGTTAATGCAGGATATCTCTTCAGGAACTCATACAACCAATATTTGCCTGCTAGACTTTTAACTTTATGGACATTATGGGGAATCTCATTCTCCTCTGCAAACTTGAACTCGAACCGTGTGACAAGCTTTGTGGGCGTTAAGCCATAACATAATTTTGCCAATGTCAAAAGGTATTCGGATAATTATGACTCCATTTCGTTGGTAAAACAGCTTTACGGACTAGACGGGGTGGAGCAAGACAATTTTGCAGCAACTGTATTGGTAGGATTGACTGGGGAATGTTGAAATGTCTCCCCACTTCCCCTATTTTCCTCCCATCATCCCTAATTGCACGTCGAGATTTCTGCACATTTTCTGCTGGGTAGGAGTTTTTCTCCGTTTTCCGCGTATAATTTCTTAGCATCTGGAGAACAAACACGAAATATTTTGCCATTAATGTCGCGTTGTATTTGTATTTGTAGTACTTGTAACATAGGCTATATGATCTGTGCACCACACCCCACTCTGCTTTTAAAACGTAACTCACTGAATCCCGGTAAACTAATCTATTATATTGAAAAATAAATACATGAAAAACCGCAGTAAACACTGGCATTTAAAACTACATTTAATTTTAATTAATTTAATCAAAACTGTAGGCTTACCTTCTTATTTGCTGGCTAAAGAAAATATCATGCAACGTGTTAAGTTTCTTTATCCAAGCCTCCGGTTATCACATAGTGACTGGCATCATGCTGACTGTCGCTATCTGATAGGTACGATGACAGCTTCAGGGTAGCAGTGAACTGAGTTGCTAGTTGTACTACCAACTCGAAAAACATAGGTGCGCACGATTACCCGCTGCGCACAATTACCCAACTTTCCCCATGATATTCAACAAGTTCGAATTGTATTCTAAAAACTATCCGCAAATTTACTCCAAAC
Organism: Meconema thalassinum; assembly: GCA_946902985.2. Classification (NCBI taxonomy): domain Eukaryota; kingdom Metazoa; phylum Arthropoda; class Insecta; order Orthoptera; family Tettigoniidae; genus Meconema; species Meconema thalassinum. Next base: position 247,343,159 of record OX336389.2, on the reverse strand, counting down.
ATTATCCGCAGCTTATCCGCTATCCGCAAAGACATGCAAAGTATATCCGCACGGCGAAAAATGTTGCGGGTATCCGCGGGTTTATCCGCGGATATCCGCATCCGCACAGGACTTTATTCATGAGGTACAGATCTACAGCTTCTGTTCGATTTTCATGGTTTCTTAATCTGGCGATGTATGGTAACTTCTGATGCATCAAGTTCTTCTGACAGCCTACGAGTATTTCTTTGCGGATACCCTTCCAAAACTCTAAATGTATTTTCAATATTCCATAGTTTAGGTATTCCAGTAGGTGGTAAACCTGTAGTGTTTTCTTCTCCAGTGTTGAAACGTTGGAATCATCATTGTGCCACACGCTCACTAACAACAGCTTCTCCTTCCACTTCACATATTCTTCGAGCCGCGGCAGCAGCTTTGTCATCTTGTTTCCGGTAGTGCTTTAGAAGGACCCTAACCACCAACTTTGTAAGTTCCATTTCTGATTGTGTATCAACAACTGACGACTGATACATTCTCGCAATACACGCAATTCTAGTCATGGCCTCCTGCAAATAGCATTGGCGAGCCGAAGACAACCAATCCTATGTTATAAATCACCAAACTCAAAACACGACATTACTTATGAGACATCCTAATAAAATTAGTATTAAAGAAGAAACATATTTGGGCTCATTAGGCCAAGGCAAAAGAACTGCCTCCCCGTATATTCAAGATAGGGGCTGAGCGTACTATTGAAACTTCAAAAACAATATCTCAAGATCCCATTGCGCAATTAATACGAAACTTTGTGAGAGAGGAGCATCAGATATAAGACCTCGCTGCAGTGCCGGATTAAGGTAAAATGAGGCCCAAGTCCCTCATATTTTTGGGGCCCCTTTATTTTTTCCAATATTTTATATTTTTTAGCACCTGTATATTTAATTAAGTATATATAGCCTACGAGTTTTTTTCTCAAGGTGAATAATATACCTTTTATTAAATCATATATACATATATACATACATTTCAATTGCAATGATCATCGTTATTTGAAAACATTTCACATGATTTGATGAACAATTTAACAAATCATACAATTTTTTACGTCTGTAAAATGTAATCAATTTCTTTTTCGGTCAATGAAATCTTCTACAATGTCATCAACATCAATTTCCCGCAGAACATCTGACTCGATGTACTGTGCCCTTTTAGCAAGAAATATGCCAATCACAGTATACCAGCGTAGCTCAATTCGGAATTTTCGGGGCAGCGGTAAGTTCCCCCACTCTGTGACTCACATATTTTGGATTAATTAGAGGATACATTTGCAAAAATAACAACAAAATCAACTCCTATTTTAACACATTTTAATTAATAAAATTAATGGCGCTACAAACACTTTAACAAGTTAATTACTGACCCATAATCATCTACTTGTTCCAAATGAACAAGGAATCACAACTATAATAAAACAAATATTGTATCTAAACATATGGTTTCCACATAAACCAACAATTCCTACTTAGTCTTACTTCCATAAAGCATCAACTGTAAGCTTTATATAACTCCGAGCTCTTTTGGCTCCATGCTTTACATAATAATGGTGTCATTCTTGTACACCTCAAATAATATCTTTTTATATTTTCTTAATCCTCCAAACAAATGTATAATCACATTTAAAATTTTATGTTAATTATCTAACTCAATATTTTGGGCATGTTCACACATTCAGCTGTTATCATCTCTCTTTATTTTCACAAATATATTAAGGTAATCAGGAAATCACTTGTGTACTCCAGAGCGTGAAGATACTTGACATAGTCAAAAAACTATAGTTACTCCCGAAACTTAGTTGCCTTCAATTAACTCGTGGAATCCTACTTCCATACATCATTACAATAGGGATTATTATTTATCTCTTATGTCTTATAAGACCATTATCACATAAGAAACTACGATCTGAACAGGCAAACGAAAATATCAATCTACAAGGACCTCGGTTCAACGCCCGGGTCGTTAACAACTTTAAACACTCACGGTGTCTTTACTACATCTTACGAGACGGTTTCGGCCCACCCTTACTCTAAGAGAGCCAGGCCATTATACTCGGGCGCGATTTATGACACGGAGGGTGACGGGCGACTCTCTGTCTAACCCACGTTAGCAGCTCCTTTCCAAGGCTTTCAAAACAAACCTTCACATTATACTCAGTCCTGGGGAGAGACCGGGCTTTTACTGTACTGTATCCATTCAAACAAATATTCTTTGGTTCATAGACCACTTTCGTAACCTTGGCATTTATTAATTATGAGAGGGTCCTCATTGATTGGTGAAGATTAATACACATTCGACGACGGAGAATTAAGGGGCTTTTATCATAAGAGGATTCTGAGTTCGAATCTCTTCACATGCCTCGGGAACCATTCCCTTATAGAGGACTTATACAAGACGCGATTTAAAGTCGGCCGTGGCCTACATGACATACGCTCAATAATACCATACATTAGCTCCCTTTTAATACATACACAATGCCTCGTGATACTACGTCACAAATAGAGGACTTATACAATTATCAATTCACTACAATCAACTACCCTCCATAAGTAATTTACCAAGTATTTTAACTTCTACGCTTTCCTAGCGTGGCATTTTAATATTATTTGCGCTCCGTTGCGCTATGCATTATTTTAAGCCGAAATGTCTTCCCAAGAACTGATAAATCTCATTAGTAACAATTCATATTATTTTTAATTCTTATATTAATCTTTTCCGTTGCCGATAAATCGCTCCCTTTTAAAACATTCCCTTGAACATCATATCTTACACATACCTTAAGGCTTTAACGCTCTTATGTTCACATCAATTTATTTGATCTTTATTTAATATTTCCATACTTAGTTATTAGTATTATCTTTATTCTTTACACAAGCTCAAAAGCTATTTCTTTCATATCTCAAATTTTACTTTATTTAAATATCTTTCATGATAATTACTGATATTTCGCTTGCTCTTATGACATTTGTTAAATACATTAACATTTTATTCACATATTTCCTCTACGGGATTTATTCTTTACATAATCATTTATAATTTCTCAAATTTCTATTATTGTTCAGACCGCGTTCTTGTTTATTCAGTATTTATTTCTTAAAACACATCCCTTTTACTCAAAACTCCGGTGGATTTGTACACAACCATTTCCTGACACCAAAATGGAATGAAATTCAGTACTCACATGTTTTTAAGATCGTCCCATGATCTTTATTCTTGTGCGGTGTTTCATTTTGGGCCCACTTTGAACTTTTACTCCATATTAAAGGAATTCATCTTATGTACAAACACTTCTTGACATATATTTAAGACACTTAACATTGACGACATTTTTATACACTGATGTGTCCCTTTTGAACACATAATAAACACTAAAAATATTAATTTAACACACAATCTTGATAAATTTACACTTCACAATTCTTGATCACTAGGCCGTATTTCTGAGCCTATCACACGTGACCTCTTAAATTCCCGTTTCCAAGGGTGAAATTTATTCAATGTCGGCTTCCTATCCTGCAGAATACGAAAGTCTCGAAACATCTACTGTTCCCTGGAATCCAAATTCTTCTACTCCTATCCTGGATGAACGGCTATTTATCTAGCTTGAACGGCTTCTTTGTAGATCTGGCTTATCGATCCTAGCGAAAGTCTATTCGGATCGAGGTCTCCTCAATGACCTATAGATTTAGTTTATAGCAGCTAGTACTTCTCGAGTCTAGTACTTTTAGAATAGTTCGCCTGCTTTCTGGAGATAATGTTTATAGTCTCCGTGCTTCTTTATTTGATCGGTTCTAGCACTCCTACGTTTCTGATATACGTTCCGAACCTTATTCTGTTCTTCCCTTTTTGGGTTCTTTAATTTAGATAACAGTTTATCTTTCTGGTACGGTACTTCCGTACGTTATGATATATTCGTTCGTCTATTTAACGACCTATCGCCTTAAGTCCGACGTTCGCAGCCTGCTCTGACTATATCTTACGAACTTTCACTATAACTTGTATACAGTCGGGCCTAAATCCTGTAACTAGGATTTTCCTAATCTTTCAATACGGCGATACTTTAAATTTCTTCTTTACCACTCCTTATGGAGGCAAGCAAGTTGTTAATACTGCGACGCCTATGGCTATCGGATATTACTTCTGCGGTGTAACACAGCGCTTCTCCCCTCAAGGAGTACTAGTAACTGTCTTCGATGTGACGCAGAGTTACGCCCCACACGGCTGTCTGGATACTGATGTGCTGTGATGTAGTCTTACGCCCCTCACGGACTGTCGGAATGACTGCATGCGTAGTAACACCCTCACGGGTTGTCAGAATAACTGCATGATTGGCTTGGTGAGGCCAGGAGTTTTATACCTTTTCGCTACAAAAAGATAAGACTCTAGTCTTTTCTGTGGCCAATTTCTAAAATAATGGTGGCACAAATATAAAAATTATACCTTCCGAAAGCTCGTCTTCTCAATGTCAAATAATCTCATTGCCCCTAAGAATCGATCGTGCAATTCGGAGATATTAATTAATTTCTCGTCCTCAATTGTGTGGGTGTTGCATTTCTTTTGCTTTCTCCCCTCCACACAGGCCTTGGTAATTCCCCGATGACGTCGTCTTGCGTTTGCAGTTTTCTCCTGGGCAATTATTAAATGGTTTCTCTTTACTAAAAAATCTCTCATTCGAAATGATTCACTGTACTGTACTTGTTTACTCATTATTATACTTGTAAACGGGTTAAATTTAATTATTCCTCTTCTGGCGCATAAGCGGTGTTGTCAATTTCCAGCAACGTAAGGTCGATTTCCGAGTCAGGCTTCCTTGTTTAATCTTGGGAAATTTCCACTCGGTTATTAATACTCATGACTCGCTCCCTTCTGAATGTCAAGAGGGATGATCTCATCTCACGAACACCTGGTCCTCGCCTCTTGCACCATATTAGGCTAGCATCTTAGCTGGATCTTTCTTTAAGTTACATTAGAAACTATACGTTTCTTTCATTTCTTCCCCAAATGCATGGATTCGCCCTCATTGGACCCTATGGCACATGGGTTCATCTCTCCCCTCCTTAGGTAAATAAATTTTCGAAAAATTTGAGGAAATTTATTTCAATTAATCATATCTGTCTTTATTCGTCGAAGCCATCATAACGTCGTCCGTATCTACTGTTGTTTTTACTTCTTTAAAGTCGTATCCGGTAATTGTGTAGGTCGGGTATGCTCTGTCCCTACCCTTTCTTTCTTTCTTTCTTTACTTGTCTGGACTTTAAGTCCCCAGAACCTCATTCTTCCTTACGGGTTTGGTCTATCCCTACCCGTTTCCTTATTTCATCATTTTCCTTTCTTAAATTGGAATTTTCTTCTTCAATAAATTCAATTATTTCTTTAATTTCCCAATACAATTTCTCCAATTCGCATTCGCACTCGAATGCTTGAGCTCTATTTTCTATTTCTTCCTTATTCTTGTTTATGTCAAAAGCGGATTCATCTCTAAATGTTTCCATAACCAGGGCTTGTTCATTTGCTTCATCGAAATCTTCGGGAGGGTAATATAATTTCAAATTGGCTGAATTCATGGTCACTTCGTGATCCGTTTCACAGTGCCGAATTCTATATGCGTTATTCCTCAAATCTCTGATTATTTGATACGGTCCGTGGTACATTTTCTGGAATTTCTTGTACACACGGTTCCCTGGATCCGAAATGGCGGGTCTTTTTACTAACACCATTTCTCCTGCTAATAATGGTCGATGATACCTCTTATGCCTATTTCTTCTCTGCCTCCTGTCGGCTTGAGCTTTTAGGTGCTCAAAGGCTCTTCTAATGCGTACATCTCTTCCAGGCTGAGCGTCTGCTGGCCTAGGAATTACCAGACTCCAATGTCTTTCTGGTTGCTCATTCCGATGTAACGTTATGGGTATCTCTCCCGTGGATTCATGGATTGTATTATTTAAACAAAATTCGATAATATCCAAGATATCTATCCACTTCCAATTTTCTTCGGCACAGTATATTCTACAGTACTTGGCCGTCTCTCTCATCACTCTTTCTACAGGATTTGCCTCAGGATGACGAATACTTGACAAAATCTGACGTATTCCAAGTCTTTCTAATTCTCGTCTGAACTCTACACTGGTGAAACAACTGCCGTGATCCGACAACAAATTCTCAGGTTTCCCCAGAATCGGTATCACTTTTTCTTTAAGTCGTTTTAACACCTGTTTGGTACTAGTCTTCTGTATGGGAGCAAGGACAACCATTTTAGTGAAGACATCCATAGCCACCATTATGTGTCGATTTCCTCTTCTTGCCTTTGGCAAAGGTCCAAAATTATCAATAGATATGATTTGGCCGGGCCTTTCAGGCAACAATGGTATAGGCTTCTGTCTCATCAGAAATGCATTAGGTTTGATCCTTTGACATAGATCACATGTCTTTAACGTGTCCCTTACAGTTTCTCTCAGTCTCGGCCATACAAATGCTTCTTTCAGCATCGAGACTGTTTTGTCGACTCCCATATGTCCGAACGATCTATGGGCTAACCATACTATTTTCCTCTGCAAGATTGCAGGTACAACAATCCTTAACTTTGTATGGTCAGAGTCCACAAACTTATATAACAATCCATTATAAAACGTGTAGTCTTGAGCTATCTTATTAGCTTCCGTGTACGCTGGTGTTCCTCTTATCAAGCTTCCCTCAAGGAAATATATGAGCATGTTCATCCATGGATCCTCCCGTTGTCTTTGACTAATGCTTCTTAACTCATTAAGAGTACGCTGATCCCTGTCTTCCAAATCTATAGCCATTACTTCCTCTTCTATGAACTCTGGCTGTCTACTTAAGTAGTCTGGAACTATATTTTCTTTTCCTGGGCAGTACTCTATCTTGACATCAAATTGTTGAATGTATAAAGCCCAACGCATCAACCTTTGACTGGATAAATCAGTCTTCATCAAAAAGGTTAAGGCTTTATGATCCGTTCTTAGAATGACCTGAAACCCATATACGATCTTCCGCCAATATTGCAACGCGTGCAATATCGCTAACAGCTCGATTTCGCTGATCGTATAATTTTTCTCGTGTGGTTTCAGTCTCCTACTTGTGAAAGCTAGATAGTTTTTCTTATCAGGGTTTTCCGGGTTTTCCTGATATAGCATTGCCCCTATTCCAATCTGGGATGCGTCTGTTTGAATGATAAATCTCTGATTAAAATCAGGATATCCTAGCTTTACGTAATTTAAGAGCATTTCCTTGGCCTCCACGAATGCTTTTTCTGCTTCCTCCGTCCATTTCCACTTGCCCCCCTTCTTCAGAAGGTCCTGTAGTGGTGCAACAGTTTTGGTGTATGATGGACAATGTCCTGAGAAGAACCCAATCAATCCCAAAAACTGGCGAACGTTCTTCACCTTCAAAGGCCTTGGAAAATCCCTTATCGATTCCAATTTGCATGGATTTGGTTTAACACCATCCTTGTCAATCACATGCCCTAAAAATGTCACTTGCCTTTGACAAAAATTCGACTTCTTTAAATTTATTTTAAAATTTGCCCTTCTTAAGTCTTCCAATAATTTCTTCAAATTTTCTAAATGTTCCTCAATGTTCTCCGAGGTAAGCAAAATGTCATCCACGTATCGGATAGTGCAATCTTTCACTTCCTCTGACAGGTTTCGATCAAGCGCTCTTATTAATGCAGATCCTGCGGTCTTCAATCCAAACGGACATCTTCTAAAACAATATGTTTGTTGGTCGAACTGAAATCCAGTCAACAAGCTGGTTTTCTCTTCCAGTTCGAGATGATGATACGAAGAAGTCATGTCAATATTTGTAAAAGTCTTCTTGCCTTTGAACTTCCTCAGTATTTCTTTTATGGGTGGTGCCGAATCATTTTCTGGTATGATTTTTGCATTTAAATTTCTGGCATCTAAACACACCCTTACTGAGCCATCCGGTTTACTCACAATCACTAATGGACTAACATATGGTGTCGCCATCTTTTCTATAACACCTGCATTCATCATCTCCTGCAGTGTCTTCTTGGTTTGTGGGTAATGTTTTTCCGCAACCGGGTATGGTTTTTGTTTGAACGGTGCCCAATCATTGACTTGGAACGCGTATTTAAAATTTTCAATCTTCCCTGGCTTGGAATCAAATACGTCCCTATAATTCAATAATAATTTCTTTACCTGTTCCTTATTTTCGAGGCTGACTTTAGCTTCCTCCACTTTTCCTGACAGGTTGGTCTCGAACTCATTTTCCAAATTATCTTCGAGTTCTATGTTGAGGACTTCAAATATCTTTTCTATGTCCTTATAATCTTCCTCAATCACTTCTTCCATATGCCATACCTGTTCTCCTATTTTCGCATCCTGTTCCTGTAAGTTAATGTTTTGCTCATCCACATCCTCTCTTTGAACTCTAATGCAGTTTTGCGCTAGGTCTATGATGACCTTGTTCTCACGGATAAAATCAATACCTAATATGACATTATACGGTAATTGATTTACCAGCAAAAAGCACTGCGAAATTTCAGCGTTACCCATGATCAAATCAATGTATACCTGAAATTTACATGTTAAAGATTTTTCAGGGATAATCCCCTTAATCTTTACACTTGATGTGGGAATCTTTAATACTCGGCCCCTTGTTTCCAATTCATTTAGAAGGGTTTGTGTAATTAGACTTATTGTGGATCCGGTATCAATCAATGCTCTGACCAGTAATCCTTCTATCCTAAGCATAATTATAGGTAATTCTCTTTTAACAGGTGGGATTCCTTCCACATCCTCGTTAATTAGCTCATCTGGTCTTGCTATCCAATTCACAATTTCTACCTCCTCCCAGCTCCTGGTATGTTTCCACTTTTGACAATTTAAATTTGGAGTTTTTTTTTATCCTGAGGGCTCCCTTTTCCCTCATTCTTTAACTGAGCTTGTAGTTCCAAGCTTTGAGCTCCGTCTAGTCGGTCGGGTGATTTCCGGTTCTTAATTGCCTCACTCCAACGGACTTTCTGCCTATCAGGTTCATCTGGTCGTTCGTTCATATAACGAAGACTTTCTTGATATCTTTCTTCTATTTCGGCCCGATATTCATCATCCCTATCCTCTGGCCTTACATTCCTTCTGGGATAATTCTCCCATTTCTTTCTGTTTTCTTGCTTTTGATGGTTATTGTTATAGGGTCGGCTCTCTTGTTGCCTATAACCTGAACTCCTAGGATTTCTTCCTCGATATCCTCCTCTGTAGTATGGCTGTATCCTTCTAGGCTCCTGGTGCCCATACTCTCGACCTAGTCCTTGGGTATCCGTGCTGGTGGACTGATTCCTGGTCGCTGGTTTTTCTCCAGTTTCCTGACTGCTGGCCATGTGTACTTGCTCAGTTTGTCTTTGATGCCGAGGAGTTACGTGCGAAGTCGTCATATCTAACTGACGTAATACACTCTCCACTTCCACAGCACTTCTGGCTTTGGATGAGATTAACAGCCTCTGAATCTCATACGGAAGTTGTCTTGCAATGGCGGCACACAGGTCGTTTTCTGCCGGAGCAATATCAAGTTCGCAGAATTTACACAGCTGAGCGGTGAAAAACTCCGAGTATTTAGTAGGTGCATTGGTGCTGTACTTCCTAGAGTACAGATCTAGCCTTAAATTCTCTTGGAGGTCTGCTGCCCAATATCGTTTTAAAAACGCTTCCCTAAAGCCTTCCACCGTATCAAAGGTGTATCTGAAGCTTCTGAACCAGGTGAGACAATCACCTGCCAACAGCTTTTCAATAGCTCTCAGTCTCCGATCCTGAGGAACTTTCATCTCGTTTAAATACTCTGCAACTTCCTTTAGCCAGTATTTTGGAGTAATAGACATGTTATTACCCGTAAACTTTACTGGTCTGTCCTCATTGGATTTAATAATGTTTATTATCTGGCCATTTGTCTGATTCATGTACGGGGTTGACATCGCCATCGGATATCCTGGGTTCTTATAAGGGCTCTCCCCTCCTAAGTCCCTCTCCGTATCTGTGCCTTGTTCACGGGAATCTACCCATCCTGTCTTTGGAAACTCCTCCTGATTCTCGAATTCTAACTTCCTTTCCCTTCGGGCACTTTCTTCATTAGCCATGAGTTGGATTTCCATTTGACTATTCTTATGTTCAGTCCTCTCCAATCGGGATCTTAATTCATTCTGAATTCTTTCTTGATTCCTTCTACTATCTTCCTCTACCTTTTTGGATTGGAATTTCTCGTCCCTGTAACTATCCCTGAATTCATTTAATTGGTCTTCTACCTCTTTCTTAAAGATCATGACCCTTTGGTCTATAATTTCTGGCTTAACGTCACCTATGGTCTCCAGGCCCTCTCGTATCTCCTTTATTTGCTTCTCCACTTCTTTTCGTCCTTTGACCATATCTAATTCAATTCCTTTCAACTTTCCTTCCGTCTTCTTAGAAACTTCCGTTAATTCATCTTTGATCAATTTTACTTCATTATTCGTTTTTCCTACTCGCCCTTCTAACTTTCCGATAGTTTCCTGGACCTCATTAATACCCTTGCTTATTTCATCTATCTTATGGGTACTTTCCTTATTTTCATCCTCTCGTTGTTTTCTTTCATTCTGGAGATGCTCCTCATATAGACCTAAACTTTTATCTATTTTCGTTTCGTACGTCTTCCAGTTATCATCTACCTGCCTAATAAAATGATCAATCTGATCTTTCATACCCTTAACATCCTGTTTATTTTGATTTTTCATCTCAGTTACTTCGGTTTGAACTCCATCGACCTTTCCCTCGAGTTCTCCTACTTTGTCCTTTACCCCTTTAAATTCTTCTTCTAATGTCTTAAAACTTTCTTTTATTTCATCCCGGGAACGTTCACAAATATTCTTGTTAGATTCTATCTGAGCTTTCAATTCTTTCTGCACACCTTGGATCTGGGTTACAAGTTGATCTTTACACACATCTATATTTTTTTTACAAGATTCTTCCATCTTATTTAACTTAGTTTTTATAGCCCCAAAGTTACCTTCTAAATTATCAAATTTTACTTGACATTCAGTTTGGGATGTTTTTGTACTTTCCTCTAAGGTTCTTATTTGGTCTTGCAATTCTGATTTAAGTGCCCCATTTTCCTTCTGAATTTTACTGGTGATTTCCTCTTTTAACTCCGTTAGCTTCTTCCCAAACTCAATGTCAAAACCCTGGAATTTGTTATTCACTTTATCTATCTCAGCCTTCAATTCACCATTCATTGTTACACAGTTTCGATATCTACTAATTTCGTTCCCATGGTATCAGTTTTAGCTTCGATATCTACTAATTTAGTTCCCATGGTATCAGTTTTAGCTTCGATATCTACTAATTTAGTTCCCATGGTATCAGTTTTAGCTTCGATATCTACTAATTTAGTTCCCATATTAGCACTATCAGTTTTTAGTAACTCTAAACTTTGATTCATGGATCCTAACTTTTGGTTATTTTCCTCCTGTTGGCTATCCAACTTATTGTTTATAGATCCTAACCCTTCTTTATTTTCAGTCTCTTGGCTATCCAATTTATTGTTTATGGCCTCCAAGAGCCGTTGCACTTCTTCACTCAATGCCATCTTATGAGAATACAGTGGGCCACTAATGCCACCACACTAGTACATGCTTGAGAGATGATACTCTGAATCAGTGTGTCCCAATTTCTCCAAAAATTTACTTTGGTACGGGTTTTTACTACAACGTACCCTTTTGATACTTTTATTCAATTTCATAAACCTTTATGGAAGTATTTAAAATTCAAAATTTCGAAAAACCATTTTTTTTTCAAAAAATGAAAATTTTGATTTTTCGAGAAAACTCGGGTTTTCCCTGGGAAAACTCAGCCCTGCGTACTGGGCGCCAAAATCTATGATTTTGCTAGGGGGTTGATATATAATTCAGGGCTGCTCGGTATGAGTTTCCAGGGACCCATGCGGTCAGTTAATATTTTATGTTGTAGCTACTCCTATCATTACTTTACTTTACATGATATGACCGTCTTAAGTGTTCCTCTAGTTATTAATCCAGCACATTACTTATATGCCCCCATGTGCCCTTTTAGCAAGAAATATGCCAATCACAGTATACCAGCGTAGCTCAATTCGGAATTTTCGGGGCAGCGGTAAGTTCCCCCACTCTGTGACTCACATATTTTGGATTAATTAGAGGATACATTTGCAAAAATAACAACAAAATCAACTCCTATTTTAACACATTTTAATTAATAAAATTAATGGCGCTACAAACACTTTAACAAGTTAATTACTGACCCATAATCATCTACTTGTTCCAAATGAACAAGGAATCACAACTATAATAAAACAAATATTGTATCTAAACATATGGTTTCCACATAAACCAACAATTCCTACTTAGTCTTACTTCCATAAAGCATCAACTGTAAGCTTTATATAACTCCGAGCTCTTTTGGCTCCATGCTTTACATAATAATGGTGTCATTCTTGTACACCTCAAATAATATCTTTTTATATTTTCTTAATCCTCCAAACAAATGTATAATCACATTTAAAATTTTATGTTAATTATCTAACTCAATATTTTGGGCATGTTCACACATTCAGCTGTTATCATCTCTCTTTATTTTCACAAATATATTAAGGTAATCAGGAAATCACTTGTGTACTCCAGAGCGTGAAGATACTTGACATAGTCAAAAAACTATAGTTACTCCCGAAACTTAGTTGCCTTCAATTAACTCGTGGAATCCTACTTCCATACATCATTACAATAGGGATTATTATTTATCTCTTATGTCTTATAAGACCATTATCACATAAGAAACTACGATCTGAACAGGCAAACGAAAATATCAATCTACAAGGACCTCGGTTCAACGCCCGGGTCGTTAACAACTTTAAACACTCACGGTGTCTTTACTACATCTTACGAGACGGTTTCGGCCCACCCTTACTCTAAGAGAGCCAGGCCATTATACTCGGGCGCGATTTATGACACGGAGGGTGACGGGCGACTCTCTGTCTAACCCACGTTAGCAGCTCCTTTCCAAGGCTTTCAAAACAAACCTTCACATTATACTCAGTCCTGGGGAGAGACCGGGCTTTTACTGTACTGTATCCATTCAAACAAATATTCTTTGGTTCATAGACCACTTTCGTAACCTTGGCATTTATTAATTATGAGAGGGTCCTCATTGATTGGTGAAGATTAATACACATTCGACGACGGAGAATTAAGGGGCTTTTATCATAAGAGGATTCTGAGTTCGAATCTCTTCACATGCCTCGGGAACCATTCCCTTATAGAGGACTTATACAAGACGCGATTTAAAGTCGGCCGTGGCCTACATGACATACGCTCAATAATACCATACATTAGCTCCCTTTTAATACATACACAATGCCTCGTGATACTACGTCACAAATAGAGGACTTATACAATTATCAATTCACTACAATCAACTACCCTCCATAAGTAATTTACCAAGTATTTTAACTTCTACGCTTTCCTAGCGTGACATTTTAATATTATTTGCGCTCCGTTGCGCTATGCATTATTTTAAGCCGAAATGTCTTCCCAAGAACTGATAAATCTCATTAGTAACAATTCATATTATTTTTAATTCTTATATTAATCTTTTCCGTTGCCGATAAATCGCTCCCTTTTAAAACATTCCCTTGAACATCATATCTTACACATACATTAAGGCTTTAACGCTCTTATGTTCACATCAATTTATTTGATCTTTATTTAATATTTCCATACTTAGTTATTAGTATTATCTTTATTCTTTACACAAGCTCAAAAGCTATTTCTTTCATATCTCAAATTTTACTTTATTTAAATATCTTTCATGATAATTACTGATATTTCGCTTGCTCTTATGACATTTGTTAAATACATTAACATTTTATTCACATATTTCCTCTACGGGATTTATTCTTTACATAATCATTTATAATTTCTCAAATTTCTATTATTGTTCAGACCGCGTTCTTGTTTATTCAGTATTTATTTCTCAAAACACATCCCTTTTACTCAAAACTCCGGTGGATTTGTACACAACCATTTCCTGACACCAAAATAGAATGAAATTCAGTACTCACATGTTTTTAAGATCGTCCCATGATCTTTATTCTTGTGCGGTGTTTCATTTTGGGCCCACTTTGAACTTTTACTCCATATTAAAGGAATTCATCTTATGTACAAACACTTCTTGACATATATTTAAGACACTTAACATTGACGACATTTTTATACACTGATGTGTCCCTTTTGAACACATAATAAACACTAAAAATATTAATTTAACACACAATCTTGATAAATTTACACTTCACAATTCTTGATCACTAGGCCGTATTTCTGAGCCTATCACACGTGACCTCTTAAATTCCCGTTTCCAAGGGTGAAATTTATTCAATGTCGGCTTCCTATCCTGCAGAATACGAAAGTCTCGAAACATCTACTGTTCCCTGGAATCCAAATTCTTCTACTCCTATCCTGGATGAACGGCTATTTATCTAGCTTGAACGGCTTCTTTGTAGATCTGGCTTATCGATCCTAGCGAAAGTCTATTCGGATCGAGGTCTCCTCAATGACCTATAGATTTAGTTTATAGCAGCTAGTACTTCTCGAGTCTAGTACTTTTAGAATAGTTCGCCTGCTTTCTGGAGATAATGTTTATAGTCTCCGTGCTTCTTTATTTGATCGGTTCTAGCACTCCTACGTTTCTGATATACGTTCCGAACCTTATTCTGTTCTTCCCTTTTTGGGTTCTTTAATTTAGATAACAGTTTATCTTTCTGGTACGGTACTTCCGTACGTTATGATATATTCGTTCGTCTATTTAACGACCTATCGCCTTAAGTCCGACGTTCGCAGCCTGCTCTGACTATATCTTACGAACTTTCACTATAACTTGTATACAGTCGGGCCTAAATCCTGTAACTAGGATTTTCCTAATCTTTCAATATGGCGATACTTTAAATTTCTTCTTTACCACTCCTTATGGAGGCAAGCAAGTTGTTAATACTGCGACGCCTATGGCTATCGGATATTACTTCTGCGGTGTAACACAGCGTTTCTCCCCTCAAGGAGTACTAGTATCTGTCTTCGATGTGACGCAGAGTTACGCCCCACACGGCTGTCTGGATACTGATGTGCTGTGATGTAGTCTTACGCCCCTCACGGACTGTCGGAATGACTGCATGCGTAGTAACACCCTCACGGGTTGTCAGAATAACTGCATGATTGGCTTGGTGAGGCCAGGAGTTTTATACCTTTTCGCTACAAAAAGATAAGACTCTAGTCTTTTCTGTGGCCAATTTCTAAAATAATGGTGGCACAAATATAAAAATTATACCTTCCGAAAGCTCGTCTTCTCAATGTCAAATAATCTCATTGCCCCTAAGAATCGATCGTGCAATTCGGAGATATTAATTAATTTCTCGTCCTCAATTGTGTGGGTGATGCATTTCTTTTGCTTTCTCCCCTCCACACAGGCCTTGGTAATTCCCCGATGACGTCGTCTTGCGTTTGCAGTTTTCTCCTGGGCAATTATTAAATGGTTTCTCTTTACTAAAAAATCTCTCATTCGAAATGATTCACTGTACTGTACTTGTTTACTCATTATTATACTTGTAAACGGGTTAAATTTAATTATTCCTCTTCTGGCGCATAAGCGGTGTTGTCAATTTCCAGCAACGTAAGGTCGATTTCCGAGTCAGGCTTCCTTGTTTAATCTTGGGAAATTTCCACTCGGTTATTAATACTCATGACTCGCTCCCTTCTGAATGTCAAGAGGGATGATCTCATCTCACGAACACCTGGTCCTCGCCTCTTGCACCATATTAGGCTAGCATCTTAGCTGGATCTTTCTTTAAGTTACATTAGAAACTATACGTTTCTTTCATTTCTTCCCCAAATGCATGGATTCGCCCTCATTGGACCCTATGGCACATGGGTTCAGTACATTAAACTTAGCATGTCTAATTGTTCTTTTGACATGATACTACTTTGCGCACTTTTGATCCGTTTCAATTTTGAAAACGAGCGCTCCACAGAACAATTCGTTATCATGAGGGTCAGGAAAATGCGAAAAGCAATTTCAACGTTCGGAAAAACAGACTCAAGTTTGTCTCGAATAAGAATTTCGTAAAGTTCAGAATGAGTGAACTCAGTTTTGAAAAGGACATTGCAATTTAATATAATGCTGAAACTGTCTCAGTTCTGGATATTTTTTTTTCTAAATCTTCGGAATAAAATTTGGGAGGCCCCAGATAGACCTGGGCCTAATCGGGCCTAATGGGTAATCCAGCACTGCCTCGCTGCACTAGCCATTAAACTGTCACCATGCATATTGCACTCAAGCGCCATCTTGATTATATATCACCTGAATATTAATAATCCGCTAGGCAATTTGTTACAGTTATAATGACGAAACGCAGCAAGCATCTAGTCCAGTCGCCTTCACCTGCCTTGTTTGTGACGTAGGAGGAGCTTTCCTCGTTCAATGCTTGCCTTGTGAGGAGCGCGCTCGCCAGCCAGCCAGTGCAGTGGTGACTGTTCGAGTATACAGAGTTGCACACCGCCTCAGTTAAGTTAATATTATATCTAACGAAAATGTCAACAAAAGGGGCATCTGACAACCAAAGGCTCCTAACATTTTCTTGTCTGTGTGGGAGGAGTTACACTTGTTTGTCGAGTATAGAGGACACCGAATATTGAAAAACTAGTAAGGATTAAAACGATGAAAGAAGGCCCGGAAGAACAGTGTTTGTGATCAACAAACATACCATTTTTATTTGTCCCATTTGTAACTGAAATAATATTGTGTGAAAAATCGAACAATTCAGGTACTGTTGTATTAGCTCCAATATCTACCTTACCAAAGGATAACGACACGTATAAAGCTACATGTGAAACTGTATTTCACCGTGCAGTATTATTATTTTTATTATTGTTACTATTATTATTATAATTCTGTATGTGTGTTTAGAGGGTGATTTTTCAACAAATGTTTACTTGTATATTATTATTTGTCATGAAATCAATGGGCATTGCTCTTATGTTCTGCCTGTGTTTAATAGCATAACAACATTCATTATTCAATTAAAGCAAATTATTATATTAAATTAATAAATATATATTATTAACAAGTAATACATTTTTAAACCCTATAGGTTTACATAGCATAATATACCTTTTATAATGTGCAAGTATTATTATAAAGAATACTGTGCATGCATAGTTGAGTGGAGTCCCTCACTGCTAGACATGTTTGCCCCCCCCCCCCCCCCCACTCCCTTCCTCCGCCCCTACATTCCTCTTTTCACGTTCCG
Organism: Meconema thalassinum; assembly: GCA_946902985.2. NCBI lineage: Eukaryota > Metazoa > Arthropoda > Insecta > Orthoptera > Tettigoniidae > Meconema > Meconema thalassinum. The sequence goes on along the minus strand of OX336389.2, from coordinate 247,325,801 downwards.
TTGGAGAAACGGAGCACGAATTCTCCGGCCGGTGACGTCACAGAGCACTGTGCTTGCAGGAGACTGATCTAGTCTTTCATAAGAGGCTCTCTCCTCAGAAGTACAAGATCAACGATTCCATGTATTTGAGATGGTGGATTGACGTACATTACTATAGTTAGAACTAATTTTTCGAATACGGATTACATACAACTTAATAAATGAGGAGTCTTATATAGGGTGTCTTTTATGTACATTTGGAGAATGATAGGTCGTGTAGGGGACGGGTATAGAAGTAATTTGAGATAGGGAACTTGGGGTCGGAGCGGTCTACTTAACCCCTAAAATAAGGGTTGATTCAGGCCCTCCACCCTGTAATTTAGGTAACCGACCCAAGCCTCTATTACCTTTCTCAATCCTTTAACTCTTGGCAAAATTCATTTCACCATGTGAAAGCCCGGAATCGAACCCGGGACTACCGACCTTTCGCATCGCAACGCTATCCATTACGCCAGCGCCACAAAGTGAAATGAATCTTGCCAAGAGTTAAAGGATTGAGAAAGGTAGTAGAGGATTCGGTCGGTTGCTAACTTGCAGGGTGGAGGGCCTGAATCAACCCTTATGTTAGGAGTTAAGGAGGCCGCTCCGTCCCCAAGTTCCCTATCTCAAATTACTTCTATACCCGTCCCCTACACGACCTATCATTCTTCAAAGGTACATAAAAGACACCCTGTATAGGGTTTAACGCTTAATGTTCAACGTTCAGCCATGCTTGATAAGGACTATACACATACATTTAAGAGAAAGTAGGCTAAATGTTCTTTACTGAACATCTTGTTTTGTTATGTTGCCCAAGTTAGTGCAAACAGAAAGTGATGATGATTATTGTTGTTTAAGGGGTTATCGGCCCAAAATGGTTTGGATGATAGTGGAAATTAACAAGTAGCCCCGTGAAAAAACTATAGCCTATTTTTATGTATCCTACGTATGTTAATTGCCTCTATGAATACGCAAAATTTCAGTTTGATTGCTATAAAAGATTCGTAGATATTGAGAACCATCTAAATATTTCGGATGTTCACCATGTTGGATTTTTATATATAGGCCTTAGAGTTATGTACTATTACATGGAGATTATTGTGTAGGTGTTTTATTCAAACCTCAATCGCATGATTAGGACACAAGAAATAAAAACGAGATTTTGACATTTCGCTCAGCCGCCATCTTGTGGTTATGCAAATAATTTAAATGAATTAGATGCCAGTGGATTAAAATTTATATAATCATGTACCGCACCAAGTTTCACTGCACTCGGATGGATAAATCGCGAGGAACGTTCATTTCAATATTTTAATTTCACGTCGCCGCCTTGTTGAAATTGTGATATCCAGGTTATTGAACGTCCCATTGGTGAACTTATGCATATAGCCTCTCTACACATACAATATTTCAGTTTCATTGCTGTCATAGATTAATAGATATTGAGAACCGTCTAAATATTTCAGATGGTCGCAATGTTGGATTTTAACATACGTAGGCCATAGCGTTATGTAATATTAGATGAGTATTATTTTGTACGTTCATTATTCAAACGTTGATTTCGATCGCATGATTAGAACACAAGAAATAAAAACGTATTTTTAAAATTTCGCACAACCGCCATCTTGAGGATATATAAACAATTGAAGTAAAGTTGATGTCAGTGCATTGCAATTTGTATGATCATTTGCTGTACAGAGTTTCGCTGCGTTCAGATGAGTAAATCTCGAGAAAAGTCTATTTAAATGTTTCAAATTCGCTAGGCCGCCATGTTTGTTTTGTAGTTAACATGTTTTTAAAGTCACATAGGTGAACGTCTAGTAGTGCCCTTTATTACCGTACAAGATTTCGGGGTGAAATGAGTAATAGTTTCGGATATATAGAATGCCGGTGAAATAATTCGCACAGCCGCCATGTTGGATTGGTGAGACGTAATAAAATTTGAAGTACACAATCGGGGTCGGCCGAACACTCTCCAGCCGTTAAATAGTTATTAGGGGGGTGGGGGGTGGAAACACGCACGGAGGCACACACCCACACGGACAAAAGGTGAACAAGTAGTTCCGTGAAGTACTATACAGACTATTTTCATATATCCTACTCATATTAATTGCCTCTATCAACATACAAATTTTCAGTTTAACTGCTGTAATAGATTCGTAGATATTGAGAACCGTCTAAATATTTCGGATGGTCACAATGTTGGATTTATATATATAGGCCTTAGAGTTATGCACAATTACATGAAGATTGTTGTGGAGGTGTATTATTCAAACTTCAATCGCATGATTAGGACATAAGAAATAAAAACGAGGTTTTAAAATTTCGCACAGCCTCCATCTTGTGGTTATGAAAATAATTTAAAACAATTAGATGTCATTGGATTAAAATTTATATAAGCATATATCTACCAAGTATCACTGAGCTCGGATGGTTAAATCGCGAGAAACGTCCATTTGAATATTTAAATTTCGCGTCGCCGCTATGTTGGATTTGTGCTCACCAGGTTATTGAACGTCCCATAGGTGAACTTATGTTCATAGCCTCTACAGGCCTACACATAAAAAAAATTCAGTTTGATTGCTGTCATAGATTAATAGATATTGAGAACCGTCTAAATATTTCGGATGGTCGCCATGTTGGATTTTAATATACGTAGGCCTCAGCGTTATGTAATATTAGATGAGGATTATTTTGTACCTTCATTATTCAAACGTTGATTTCGATCGCATGATTAGAACACGAGAAATAAAAACTTAATTTCAAAACTTCACACAGCCGCCATCTTGAGGTTATGTAAAAAATCAACTAAATTATATGTCAGTGCAATGCAATTTGTATAGTCATTTGCTGTACCATGTTTCAATGCGTTCGGATGGTGAAATCGCGAGAAAATTCTATTTAAATGTTTCAAATTCGCTTGGCCGCCATGTTCGTTTTGTGGTTAACAGGTTTTTGAAAGTCTAGGGTGACCAGATCCAGTACTGTGAAAGAGAGGACAACAAAGGAAAAAATTGAGGACATTAAGGGAAAAAAGAGGACAAATCTAAAAGTAATAAAACCATATAAGATTCGAAATAAGCTTGTCTATAGTTTGCGAACTGCCGCAACCTTGTACACTGTTTTTGTGTTTAGCCTATTTGAAGAAATGTGGCTATCCAAATCTTGAGAACCTTCGAAATTAAATGATTTTTTTTAATAAATAAAGCTGTTTTAATATTAGTAATTTATTAACTAAAACAATAAATTATAGAACTTACCATCATTTGCTACCGAGACGAAAGTTGAAATTGGGCAAATTTTACATTCTGCCTCAAAATCATTACGTCCAAGCTTGAAAGCAGGATATTTGGTTTTCAAAGCATCTGTAAACTTGCACTTTCATTTAGGCATCTTGAATGCGAGCAAATTTTAAACTGGCCAACACACAACCACGCCACAAGACTGCCATTCAACGGAGCACAAACCCAGAAACACATTCCCAAACCCAGCGTAGACCGGAAACAAAAATAGTAGCGCTGCACATCGGTTAAAAATTAAACTATTGCCATGGCGCCAATATAAACTGTGAAAAACTAATACATAGGCCTACATACATTCATACGATAATATAGTAAATTACTAAAATGGAGGACATTTAGACAATTTTAAAAATTGTTCGCGGACAGAGGACAGAGACGTAAATTGGAGGACATGTCCGCGAAAAAGAGGACGTCTGGTCACCCTATGAAAGTTACATAGGTGAACGTCTAGTAGTGCCCTTTATCTCCATACAAAATTTTAGGGTGATATAGCCTAAGTAATATTTTCGGAGATAGATAATGCCGATGAAATATTTCGCACAGCCGCAATGTTGGATTACTGAGACGTAATACAATTTGAAGGGTACGGTCGAGTTCGCCCGAAATCATTGATCTCTAATACTACTGGATGTCTCGCTCCCACGGCAGGAGTGATGCCTCTTGCTTTGCGATTACATTTGCCTGGTGAAAGGGGCGAGCGAACATCGCTCAAGTTGCATAGCGCGCTCGTTGAAAGGATGCTTACTTAGGCTTATTAACACCCTAATTTTGATGGGAAATTGTTAGCGCGATCTGGTATAAATTCTACAACATTTCCTTGTTTCAAAATACACGGCAATGTTTACAATTTACCGGAGAAGTGAAGTGATAGGCCTATAGGGAATCTTAATTTCCAAGCGCTTTAATAGAAAAAAGTAGGCTAATATAGTAGATTTCAGTATAATATGAAACTTCGCTTGTTGGTTAGGCTATCAACTTCTAAGCTCTTTTGCTTTTCAATCGTTTTGGTATAGGCATAGTATGCAAACTTGAGCAACTTCTATGCTTTTATTTTCTGCAGGCCTTTATAAATGTATGTACCGTACCCTAAAATAATTTGCCTACATACATCAGTTAGTTATGGTTGTTTTATGGGGCGGAACAGCAACGTCTTCTGCCCCTATGGATACAACGATAAACAAATCATCCATAGGGATGGAGATCGAGCCTTTCTTTTATATAGGGAATATATTTTGCTTATTCAGATGGTGTTTTGTTTGGATTATTATTATTATTATTATTATTATTTATTTTCCCCCACTTTAACTTCGTTGGTTGGTTGGTTTTTAAGTTTAGGGGCTGCGACAACGCGGTCATGTAGCCCCGTGTACTTTGTGTGTGTGTAGAATCTGTCTGATAACCGGTGTTTATTGTGATGACTGTATTAGTGTGTGTTATCTGTTTTTTTTATTCAAGTAAGGACTGCAGACTTTTGAATTTTTTCAAATAGTTCCTATTTCTGCCGCCAAACGCCACCGTCAACGACAACTAGTTCAGAAATTAGCTACCAGACGCCACCGTAGTCGGCTCTTGGCAACGAACGTAGGAACCTAAGAGCGTTGTTTACATTCTTAACCTATACAATTTAGCTTCACACAGGTGTAATTAGTGGAAGGTTCTTTAACATGCCATAAATCTATGACATGGGACCACCGGCTTTACTTCCCCTCCGAAGGAAGACATACTGAGGGATTTTTAACGCTCTTAAAAATCCGACGACTTCGGCTGGATTTGAACCCGCGATCTTGGGCATAGAAGCTCAGCATGCTACCGACTACGCCACCGAAGCCGCCCACTTTAACTTAAATTTCAATTTATCACTAAATTTTATTCTGAAGTTTGACTCTGATAAAGTGTATTTGAGCAACAAAAATTACTCTTCTAAGGAAATTGTTCCTTTTTTATTATTATATTGAACACATACAATGTGCAATGTACGGTACTTAATATGTAACTCATATCACAGTTCAGAGTTCCAGTCCCTAAAGATTGAGGATATAAGAACGAGAAGGGGGCATGAGAGGCAGGAAAAGGAAGGCTTTTCTAGCCCCCCAAAACAACCCCCAAATATCTTTGGGGTCAGACGAAAACATGAGTTAACTAAGGGAGTCCTGGCATTAAATTTGTTAGCCTGAAACATGTGAACGCAATGTTCTATGAAAATACGGTATATCCTTCCTACAACTCAGAAAATGCCGGCATCGATTGCAGGAATGCATTATGTTTATGACTGAGAGAGAAAGATACACTTTTGTACAGAAGCTTCTATGCACTGGCAAAGTAGTCTGGGCTGCAGTTTTATGTTGTTGTTGAATGTTTTAGCGTCCTTGTGACATCAAGATCATGTAGCCCCGTGAAGGTGGGTGTGTGTGAATTTGTCTAATAACCTCTGTCACTATGATGTCTGAACTGGTGTGTGTATTTGCAATTGAGGTAGGATTTGGGTAGGAAACGGCCGTGGCCTTAGGTTAGGTACCATCCCGGCATTTGCCTGAAAACCACCGTAAACCACTTCCAGGATGGCTGAGGTAGGAATCGAACCCACCTCAATCCATTTTTGCCTCACGAGGTTGAGCCGCCAGACCAGAATTAAAATTTTCTTGGCAGAAGTGGGAATCGAACCGAGACCTCCGGTGTGACAGGCATGAATGCAGTTTTTCGCAAGTATATTCAGAACCCTTTTCATTACTCTCTATTTATATGAGAAATCTGACTTAACAACCAGTTCCTTTAATAAATATATTTATTTTCTTCTCAGATCCTCATAAATTAGTTTGTACTAACAGCAATGTGTAGTCTGAAACTGTTACGAAATAAATATATTTACAACAAGTAGTTCAGTGAAGAACTAAAGCCTATTTTCATATATCCTACTAATGTTAATTGCATCTATCAACGTACAAAATATCAGTTTTATTGCTGTAAAAGATTCGTAGATATTGAGAACCGTCTAAATATTTCGAATGGTCGCCATTTTGGATTGTTATATGTATAGGCCATATAGTTATGTACCATTAAAAGAAAATTATAGCGTAGCTTCGTTACGCAAACTTTCACTTCGATCGTACGATTACGACACAAGAAATAAAAACTTAATTGTAAAATGTCGCACAGCCGCCATATTGAGTTTATGCAAACAATTGAACTAAATTAGATGTCAGTGCATTACAATATCTATAATCATATACTGTACCATATTTCACTGCGCTCAGATGGTTAAATCGCGAGAAAAATCTATTAAAACGTTTCAACTTCGCTTGGCCGCCATGTTCGTTTTGTTCTATACAGATTTCTAAAAATTACATAGATAAACGTGCAGTAGTGCCCTTTACCATCGTGCAAAATTTCAGGGTGATATCAGTAATAGTTGCGGAGATATAGAATGTCAGTTAAATATTTCACACAGCCGCCATCATGAGGTTATGTAAACAATTGAACTAAATTAAATTCCAGTGCATTACAAAGTGTATAAACATTTGCTGTACCAATTTTCATTGCGTTTGGATGGTAAAATCGCGAGAAAAGTCTATATAAATGTCGCAAATTTGCTTGGCCGCCATGTTGGTTTAATAGTTACCAGGTTTTTGAAAGTTCCATAGGTGAACTTCTATTAGTGATCTTTATCATCGTACAAAATTTCAGGGTGATATCGGTAATAGTTTTGGAGATATTGAATGCTGGTTAAATATTTCGCACAGCCGCCATATTGGATTGGTGAGACGTAGTAAAATTTGAAGGGCACGGTCGAGGTCGGCCGAGTTTCATTGAAATCGCTCCAACCGTTTAGAAGTTATTAGGGGACACACACACACATCACACATTACACAGACACACATACGCACGCACACACACACAGACAAAAGGTGATCTCATAAGCCTATTTTATTCATAAAATGAAAATAGGCTAACAAATGACCATTTTCGATCAAATATTGCCCGCCTTTCACACATTACATACTGTCAATCAGCTGACGGAGAACAGATCTGCCCTCCCTCCAGGCAAATGTAACCGATTAGGGCCTACCTAGACTCACTTTTTTTTCGTGCGGCCAATGCGAGAAGTGCGACATTCAGTAGTATTATAGAGATCAATGGCCGAAATACTACTATGACCTTACCGAGTTTCATTGAAATCACTCCAGCCGTTTAAAAGTTATTAGGTGGGGACACACACACGGACGCATACAGATATACACACACACAAAACCTAAAGGTGATCTCATAAGCCTATTTTTAGCCCAATTTCCTTTATGAAAAAAAAAACAGGCTTATGAGATCACCTTTTGTCCGTGCGCGAGTGTATGTACGTGTGTGTGTGCGTCCGTGGGTGTGTCCCCCTCCCCCCTAATATCTTCTGAATGGCCGAAGCAATTTCAATGAAACCCGCTAAGGCCATAGTACTAATTTGGCCGACCCCGACCGTGCCGTTTTAATTTTATTACGTCTCACCAATCCAACATGGCGGCTGTGCGAAATATTTCACCGGCATTCCATTTCTCCGAAACTATTACATATATCACCCTGAAATTTTGTACGGTGATAAAGGGCACTACTAGAAGTGCATCTATGAGACTTTCAAAAACCTGTTAACTTCAAAACGAACATGGCGGCCAAGTGAAGTTGAAACTCTTAAATATAATTTTCTCGCGA